>CM056564.1:12582391-13782391 GCA_029721515.1 Synanceia verrucosa | reverse complement strand
CCAGACATTGACTTTGACTGACTTTCAGTCCCAAAAGTAAAACAAAGCATTGCAATTATATTTGGAACAAGTTAAAAAAAAAAATAGATTTAAGATTTATACATTGATAGAGTTTAATTTTGCCTCTGAGGATTAATTCCTGTGGCCCATATTTGTGTATCAAATGTGAGGAAAAGAAAGCATATCCTAAAACAATTATTAGCATTACCATCCAAAAAATACTAGCAACCTATAGTGCATGCATGAAGGCTTTATGTTGTATACAGATCAAATCAATGGAGCGAGATGGGCGTGGATGCAGTGAAAGAGTTTGTCAGAGCAGAGAGGAGGAGGGCTGTGGGGGGGAGGTGTCCTGGGAGGGTACAAGTCTGGGAGCGTATATAAAGGTGGGCAGAGTTCACATGCAGCAACACACTTCAGAGTGCTGATAACTGCTGGGGATCTATCTGCTACAGACTATTTTTTAAGAGGAGAAAATGGAGATGGAGCCAACTGACGGTCCTTATGAGTACTACGACTACGAGGAGACAGAAAACTCCACCATGTGTGACTATTCTGAGTGGACGCCGTCATACTCCGTCATCCCGGTGCTGTACATGCTTATCTTCATCCTCGGCCTCTCTGGGAATGGGGTGGTGATCTTCACTGTGTGGAGAGCCCAGGGGAAGCGGCGAGCTGCTGACGTCTACATCGGCAACCTGGCCCTGGCTGACCTCACCTTTGTGGTCACTCTGCCTCTGTGGGCCGTTTACACCGCCATGGGCTACCACTGGCCCTTCGGAGTGGCCCTGTGCAAGATCAGCAGCTACGTGGTCCTACTCAACATGTACGCCAGCGTCTTCTGTCTCACCTGCATGAGCTTCGACCGCTACCTGGCCATCGTCCACTCCTTGTCCAGCACCCAGCTGCGCACCCGTGGCCACATGCAGGGCTGCCTGGCAGCCATCTGGTTGCTATCTGGTCTTCTGGCTGCCCCAACTCTGCTCTTCCGAACCACCAAGTACGATCCAACCAGCAACCGCACATCCTGCGCCATGGACTTCAGCCTGGTGATGACCAGAAAAGACCAGGAGAACCTGTGGATCGCTGGCCTCAGCATCTCCTCCTCAGCCCTGGGCTTTCTCCTGCCTTTCTTGGCGATGATGGTGTGCTACGGCTTCATCGGCTGCACCGTCACCCGCCACTTCAACACTCTACGCAAAGAGGATCAGCGTAAGAGGAGGCTGCTGAAGATCATCACCACGCTGGTGGTGGTGTTCGCCGCCTGCTGGATGCCTTTCCACATCGTGAAGAGTGCTGACGCCCTCTCTTACCTGGAGCTCTTCCCCGCCACCTGTGATTTCCTGCGCTTCCTGCTGCTGGCTCACCCCTATGCCACCTGCCTGGCCTACGTCAACAGTTGCCTCAACCCCTTTCTGTATGCCTTCTTCGACCTGCGCTTCAGATCCCAGTGCCTGTGCCTACTCAACCTGAAGAAGTCGCTGCACGCAAGCCCGGCCAGCTCCCTGTCCTCTCAGAAGACAGAGGCTCAGTCTTTGGCCACAAAGGTGTGACAACAGATGAGGGCCCAGATGCATGCTGGGGAAGAGGTGAACAATGCAGAACAATGCAGGTGAATCAAAACCGTACAGTGCTGGGTGCTTGCTCACAGACTTCCAGTCAGTGTCACCTCACCAACCTGCGGCTGTTGAAGATGACAGTCAGTCTTGTGGTGTTGGGGTTCTGACCACATTCAAACTCCAGCCTCACTCTGAGGAGCAGGGAAGCAAAACTGAACTATTTAATACAAGGGACCAAGCATAGACTTTATTATAAAAAAAAGAGAAAGAAAAGGGAATGCATTTGCACATATGCTCATGTGGTTCTCCTGTGGATGTTTATGCAAAATACTGAGCTATTGAAATGCTGTTCTCAAGTCCCGGTGAAGTGTATTACTTGTGTATTTGCCCCCACTGTTCTTGTTTTCATTTGTAAGCACTTGAGGTGTGATAGCAGACTACTCCACTCTCCAGCTAAAACTGTAGTATCTGTATCACAGCCAGCAGTGTTGTGTGCGTGTCTGTGTGGAGAGGGTGTGCCAGTCGGTAAGAGGTGTTGAAGTCTTAAGGGTAGGGGGTGGGGGGGGTCCCAGACAGACGGACAGATGGCAGCTGACAAATGTTTTCAGGCTGGTGGAGAGCCCAATTAAAAGGTGACTGCTTTGACAGTCTGCCGGTGTGTGTGTGTGTGTGTGTGTGTGTGTGTGTGTGAGTGTGTGTGTGTGAAGGAATGAGTTTGTTTATTGCGAGTCAGATTGATCAATGAATTTATTCCTGACAAATAAGCATTTTGTGAAAACACGTCATTTTTGAATTGATTGTTTATGATTTATAATAAAAAAGTGCTTTACAACACAAATGCCCTCTCTCTTGTCTCACTCTGTCACTTGTGATCGCTTGTTAAGTCTCGCTGGAATGTATTTTCTCTCATCCAGTGAATGTGCTTCTTCCTGTCGGTGCATTGCTGAGGGGAGGCAGCCACCCTCCCATTGTGTTTTGCAGGGCCAAAATCAAAGCATGCGCCTGCAGGAAATGCAAGTCCGACTTCTGTTTCCCTGGTCCAGCATGTTTGTTTCTTCTCTTCCTTAACAATGTGTTCAAGCAAACAATCAGTGGGTACAAAAGTTTCTAAATTGGATGCATTTGACTCAGGGATCCCTCTCTGTACCACAAATATCTAAATGAGTCCCTGTGTTGTTGTCTATTATGATTAAGCACAGTTGAATGCATTGTTCTTAGCAAACATCACGTTGCTGACCTTCAAATTAGATGATTTTGACTGTAAAGAGCTTTTTGGAGGATGTAATCAGCAACAGCAGGGACACAAAAAGGATCGGACTAATCCTCGCTCACTGATTTGTAGTGGGATTCGACTCTCTGTCCCTGTGTAATACCTGTGACAGAGAATAGCTTATTGTCTAAATCACCCACAGTTTGCTTTTAGGTAAATGTGACAAAAGCTGAACTGGAAGGAAAAAGTCTTTTACGTCTTTCAATTTCAAAGGTGAAATCTGAAAACTTGCTCGTAACTTAAAAAAAAAAAAAAAAATCCAACAGCTGCAGTGACATTCACTCCTTCTCCTTCATCGCTGTCTGTGCCAAGACACAAACAGACATGCAAACAAAATCTTTGCTGAACAGATCTCTAGATTTAGTCTGGTACGTTTGTGTACAGAAGATGAGGAGTTTCTACTTGCTAGTTGGTCTCAACAATTTGCTAGAAATAAAACATTAAAATGTGTTTTTTCATGGTGTAACTACATACAGTAGATTGTGAAATTCCATACAGCAGCTATATTTTACAAGACGGCTTGTCACACTATCTTCCACCTGTCTGCGTCAAAGTCAAAGCCCCGCATGAAAGTTAATCTGGATAGATTATTGTCATGGGTTTTCAAGTTTTATGAAGCTAATGTGATCGTGTTTCCAAGATTTCATGGTACTAGCTTTTACCACAGGAAAAAAAAAAAAACAAAGCGCTACAGAGAGAAAAGGGATTTGTGCCCTTTGATCCTCTATAGGGTGGCTGTTTTTCTCAGTTGACTGTTCAGAAATGATTACGCAAATGTTTTCATTCCTCTGTAATAACACAGTGTGAAAATTGAGTGTGTCTCCTCTGGAAGCAGACTTGACACGGGGAATCCCGACAGACTCCCTCTCTGAGAAATACATTCATAAGCAAATATTATCGTCTAAACATTGCCTCAGCCTTATACCCTTGATCCCTGTATTGATAATGTGACTGAAACATTAATGTGCTGGAGGCATTGTTGTTGTTTGAAAACATTGCTGCGGAAATCAAAGCTCTATAAATGTCAAATGATAAGAGACTCAAACCACTAATTACATCCTTAATATTATCCTGCAGACACCTCAGTTAACACCTGATGCAACTGTCATCTTAAGTGTATCAAAAGTCCTCATTATTCCTGTTTTCATGAGAGGTATTAGATTTTCAGATGAAACTGTAACTTTCACTCTCTACTTCAAGACACTACAGGGTTGTATTGTTATTTTCATCCCACTACATGTTGTGTTGCTTCCTTTCAAATTACAGACACAACAAACACAACAAACATATTCTGTAGTCACATTATACAATAAAATGTACTCAGTCTCAGTCATAATACAAAGTAATGTCACGCTCACAGGAGCCCTGAAGAGTTAAATGAAGAATATGAAGATAATAATCCAAAAGATGAACGTAATGTGGCGGTAGGTTTGGTAGAGGTATGAAAAAGTCCTCTGTGTCTTTGGAGCTGATCTATAAACACAATGCAGATTGTAAAAACATCAAACCTAAAACTTTCACCAAATTGAACAATGTTTGCTTACCAGGTAATGCAAATCAACAGAAACAAGAGGCAAAGGTAAAAAGGCAGAGTTTCTATAGGGGATGCCCTCCTTAACTCATTGATTGTCATATCAATGGGTGACAAATAGCCTTTGTTTTGTTTGAAATCAGGCTTGCAGCCAGACCTCCTTATGTTAGTGGCACATATTTAGCTGTCGTAAATCAGAACCCAATAAACCAGGTCATGAAGAAAACAGACAGAGGAAGTGTGCACGCATTTCTCCTGTATCCGAACAATGGAGGCTGGGTGGCAGAGCCAGCAGACCGGACCTTGATCCTGGTCTGACCACAGGGTGGTAGGATGAGATGCTGACCCCTGGAGCGTCTTGGAGGACCCTCAGCATCCTGCCGCCCGCTCTTGCAGCACTCCTCCCTGCATCGTCCCAGGAGGACAACAGACCTCACGGACAGGATAGGAGTCAGCAGGCCAGGCAGGAAACGAGAGGTAGGGGTTCCTGACCGGGGATATCCTGTCTTTCACAGGCATCTCTCTCCTTTTAGGACCCTCTGAGACATTCATGCTCCTCCTGAGGTTTTGGAGGACAAGGGTGCTTGCTTCAGAGACTGTGTGACATAGGAAAAAAGCACAATAAACCTTGAAGCACACAAAGTACATACAACTGACATGCGACTCAAACACCTGAGGTGACAAATCAGATGCCTCCTTCTCACTCTGGCTCTCCTGAGATGGCAAGCATTTCAAAGGCGTTCACACAAGACAGGCCATCATTAGTGGGGACACGTCGTTTCCGACAGCAGAAAAGGGTGGAAGTGCCCAAGCTTTGGGTGACTCCGGATCTTGGGTTAAGTGAGTCTCAGAGAGGATCATCCTCTTCACAGGGCACAAAGTGTCCCTTCATTCCCTCTTCTATCCTCTCCATTGTGCATCCCTTCCCTCCCTCAGGCCTAAATGGATGCCCTGTCATCTGCAGCAGACCCGAGCCAGTTCAGAGGCTCAGCTGCACTGATTTAAGCATTGCAGGTAAGGATGGCTGCACATGCAAGTAAGAATTACGCAAGAACAACACCACCATTGAGTTTTCTTTGATTTCGGTAAAAAGAAATGAAACTTAAATTTTTCCATCCAGACGTTGTAAAAAACTGCTCTAAATCAAAAGACTCTCAGTAGAAATTAGCTACAATAATAAAATATTTAATTTTTAACCTCTTAAGCTATAGGCTGTACCAACATTTAGAGACACATGGCTGACATCTGTGGCTTTGTTTCCCCGTCATTAAGAAGTAGGAAGGAATATAATTTGCATTTCATCATAATTTGCATCATGTCAGCTACGGTGTGCTGCTGAGTCAATAAAAGTGGTATTTACTTTTTTCACGTTACCAAATAACGGCTGATTTTCAAAGGTAGTAAATAGTGACACCTAGTGACAACACTGGAACCAAGATGGACCCGGAACTTTGTCGTCTGAGCCGACGCGAAACAGTTCTTTTAACTGAACTGAATCCGTATGAATCTTCATTAAAATGATTCGTTCAAAAGATTCGTTCACCGAATCACTGAAACTCCCCCATGTTCGTGAGGAGGACACCTCCTCCGCAGAAGCCGGTACTCACTCCTCCTCGTTCCGAGGAGCAACGAACTGTCGGTTTGTTCACTCACTCGGTCGTTCGTTCAGTGAACGGATCGCTGCAGCCTCCTGGTAGAATCACTCGTTCGTTCACTGAGTCGCTCCTTCCTTCCCTTCGCCGGCTGGGTCCTTCATCGAAGATTCACGAGTCATGAACTAATGAACGAGGCAGTTCAACTTCCGGCCACTACGCCGAGACTGAGCTCAAGTAAACTGAGAAAGGAACGAATCAGTTCAGGAAGTGATTCAGTTCAGTTCGTTCACTCAAAAGATTCGTTCTTTTGAAGGAATCGTTCGCGAATGACAACCCTGTTTAGAAGAAGGACCTGATTCGCCGATGACGCTAAGATACTCCAGTACAGTAGGTGGCGGTATGCACCTTAAAAGTTGGTTACAACACGCCAGTAACTCCAGAGAAGAAGAAGAAGAAAAAGAAGAAGAAGATAGTGGCAAGGCCCCGAGAAGCTAACACAAGCTACCCTGAAGGATAAGTTAACCTCCTTTGTTTTACCGTCTGGCCTATTTTAGTCCGCATGGTGTCTCGCAAACAGAAGCGGGTGTGGAGATATGTGGAGGAGGGCGCTCTGCTGAAGCTCAAGTCGTACCTGCGGAAGCACCGGGACCTGGATGTGAACTTCTCCCATGGCAGGAGGGACAGGAGCCCGCTGCAGCTGGCCTGCTCCCTGGGAGACGACGCTGTGTTGCGGCTGCTGCTCAAACACGGAGCCGATGTCCTCCATAGAGACCGTAAAGGAGACACAGCGCTACACCTCGCAGTGAACAGGGCTCTTAAACACGGGAAAAGGGGTGAGGAAGACGGAGGAAGAAGCTGCTGGTTAGTCATGAGCATTAACCATAATTTATCATAATCCCAGTTTTAATTATTGTTGATTTTTCTTCAGTTTATGATGACCTGGTGGTGCCTCTGAAAAAGAGCTGTCCAGAGGCTTTGAATGCTGCCAACAGTGCTGGAGTCACACCTGAAGACCTGCTGACCTGGAGGAAACACACAAAGGTGAGTCAGCCATCCAGATAATAATCAGTGGCTATGGACCTACTGTGTAGTCTATTTTGACAGCTATTGTTTGCAAACAATGGCATTATTTTCAATAAAGCTGTTTACAAATTTTATCCTAGTAGTAATTGTATCTGTGAAATGTTAGAAAATAATAAAAAATTGTAAATATGTTTTGGTGATAATTTACACTGATATAGTTGAAACAAAAGACAAAGGACATTTTATTGGTCACGTGCATAGAAGTAAATTCATGAAATGTTTTCTGCGTCATTTAATCCAACAATTAGTTGATTTATCAGTTACCCAGAGGAAAATAAATCGGCATATAATTTGGCAGCTGTAACAGCTGAGACTGGTGGTGAGGAGTGTGTAGGGGGTTGTCTCTGTAGACCAACAACCACACACAGTTTTTAATATGAGTATGGCTGATATTATTGTATCTTATCACAGATAATGGTTTTGCCATTCATTTCTGCCAAAAAATGAAAAGAAGCTGCAGTGCGGAAATGTCAGTGATTTGTTGTTGGTTCAAATTCCAACATGACTACAATTGAGGCCTCATTACAAAATGATTGTTTGTTGTTTGTGTTAAATAAAATAAATATATGCAGATGTGTCATTGTAAATCTGTTAGCTGAATCTGACAGATGTATTGTCTTGTGCATGATGTTATAATTGACCATTGTACCATCTACTTCATATCACTTTAACGTCTGATCAATGCCCTGCATATACCACAATATTTCAGGTGATTGTCTCATAATAAAAGTTGTCAATCGCAGTGAACGTGTTCTGCTGAAAGACAGATGAAGACAAATTTCTTGTTGTGAGTGTTGGATCATAATTTACGTCCTGTTATTCCTCAGACTGCAGAAAACATGAGTCGTCCATGTGAAAGAGACCCTGAGAAGGAGTGGCTGGAAAAACTTTTTGGCGAATGTGAAGATGAATTTTGTGAAACCTTTGGAGTGTATGATGGTAAAGTGAAACTCTTTCTTTAATGCAGAATTGTATATCGTTTTTCCCTTTGGGATAACACTGCTCTATTTGTTTCACAGATGATGATTTTCTTCCTGTTGATGATGACGAGGAAGACTTTGGAGACTGGGCTGACCGCATTAGAAAAGAGTATTTTGATAAAAAGCATGCGGAAGCTCAAAGACTGGCAGCATCGTCTTCAGGATGGAAAAAAAAGAAGAGTAAGCAAGAGAGAGAGCAGGAAGCACAAAGCAACAAGAAGCTGCATGAGAGGCTGCAGAGGGAGCATGAAGAGTATCTGGCACGAGCGGCGCGTAAAGAGGAAGAGGTTCGGCAGGGTAAGAAGCGCAAGTACGATGAGAGGTGTGCAGCCACTTTTAATGGCAGCTCTTCATCTGGTGGCACAAAGCTGAGCTACAGTGACATCCCCTGGCCGGCTCCACGAGGCACAGTACAGGAGATGCTGGATGTGATGCTGCACGGCGTGGACAGGAAGGACCTGCCGGTGTTTCGCAGAATGCTCCGGAAGCAGCAGGCGCTGTGGCACCCTGATAAGTTTGCTCAGAGATGTGAAGCTCAGCTGGAGGAGAAGGACAAGCAACGAATCCTGGATACAGTTACAGCTCTGTCGCAGGAGCTCAACAGACTGGCCCAGAGTCTGAGGACTTAAGTTCTAGCAAATAATGTCTCGTATGTATGATGTATGTATGTATGTATGTCTCGTATGAACCAACAAAAATCCAGCACAGTCCTCAGACCTACATCTGGTGAAATGCACCAGGATATAAATGTAAATGCAAAAAAAAAACACAAATCAGAGGTTGCCTTTTTTTTTAGCATGAAAACAAATTAAGGAGAAGACTGCATGTGGTTTCAGTTTTCACACACACACCTTGCGCCAGCAGGTATAGTCCCAGTCCCAGCGAGCAGTTGAGTGTGAAATGCTTTGCTCAAGGGCACACAAATGGAGGTAATATTGCTCACATGTATCCTGCTTGTCTGGTGTAGTTGGATTTTGTCTTCTTCCCCTTTAAATAAGTAAAGTAAACATCATGTATTAAATTCAGAAGACCAGCTGTGCATGTATCAAATCTGCATAAGTGAAAAGAACCCACAAAGATACCGTCCAGACCATTAACAATTTATATTATCAGTACAAACAAGTTTTACAGAGCTCTGGAGGATTCAATGCTCTATCTAACTAGTACACACAGTACAGCTGATAGACAAAGAGTCCTGCTGTCTGTTCTATCTACCCCATTATTTATTGTGTTACAATCATGTGATTATGTGTGGGTGGATTATATGTGTATTTTTGCTGATGTCTTCATGTTTAAGCCGGTCTGCTCCAGTTTGTTGTTCTGTAGGTTGTAGGTATGTCTAGGCAGTTTCCTGTCGTCGGCAGTAGTTCCTCTTTCCACAGCAACCTTTAAGATATGAGACAGAACAACCTGTCTTCTACACTTTTCACCTTTCCTTTTTACCCTTAGCTGTTAAATATATTTAATACTCTTGGTCTAATTACATGGTCTAAAAACTACAGGAATAAAGGTGAGTATGATTAGACAAAATCATATGATCAAAGGAAAAGAACAATAAATCCAAAGAGCAATAGTATAAAAATATAATACTTCACTGGGAATTGAACCAGTGGCCTTGTGGTTACAGGCTTTCATTTTAACCTTTAGAGGCCACCACTCCCCTAGAAGTAGACCACCTCTGTGGAAAAAAAAGCCTCTGTTTGTATTGTGAGTATTCAGCACTGACATGTCCCTAAAATATGAGTGTGTGTGCTGGCATGATTGAAACAGCAGATATGAACAGTGGACAGACCCCCTGAACTGAGTGCTCACCGTAAACATGTTTTTGTTAAATGTCATTTAAAATAAAATGAACAGACCAAAGCACCTTTTTGTCACATGAGAACTTTTGTTCTAAAAAAAACACAAAAATGAATGTGTCATCCTGAAACACCTTAAATAAAGGACTTCTCACACAGAAGATGAGCAGATGGTCGGCCTGCTTTCAGTGATGGAACGGAATAAGAAGATGCGCTGGTTGCCAGGTTTGAGAGCTGACCCTCTTTTATGAAACTTGCTATTTACGAGCATAATTTAAACGAGACAAAGGAATGGAGTGAATTGTTTACACCCATGTATTGCACCGTTCTTTCCTTGTGCGACATAATATGAAAAACAACACCATAGTATAAATATTATACAGGATATATTGTCTAGATCGCAATTTTACTTGTTAAAGTGATGAGTCTAGTATTAATATATTATACATTTAATACATACATACATTTTAATAATATAAATTCATATTTTTTGGGGAAAAAAAACAAACATTCTTTATATTACTGAGATGAAGTCTTCTGTGTGAGCTGCAGTCAGGTATAGTACGTGTGTCTTATTATGTTAATCAAACTTATCAATGAAACATATATGATGTAACTGTTTGTCTTGTTACCTCACAATTTAACGGTCTAATTGTCTAATTCAATAGGAGCAGCGATTGGTTCAGAGGGGGATACGACAGTATCTGGCAACCCGGAGACGCGCTCTGTGTCAATTGCCGGGCGACGCAGCAGGAATAAAGGCCGCAGGCTGTTTCTGACCGTCTTTTAATAACCTGTGATGCTGCTTACAGCATTGACTGTGTCCATGTCGGCTCCACGGTTCGTCTTTTAGTCTCTGCCTGTTTCGCTGCTTCCGTCCGTCGCCGTGTTGTTTTGCGCCGTGATGACAGGTGTTGGAGGTGAGGAGCGCACATTATGACGCCTTTCTCCTGGATCGCTCGGTGCAACATTTGCATTAGGGAGGTTTCTGTCTTTGTTTTCGTATTATTTATATATGTTCATATTTTATAGCCACCAGGCGGCTTTAGGGGTGGGAGGGGTGGGGGGAGGCAAATAAGTGCGACACCCAGACCCAGAAAATCAGTGAATCGTCACTATTAACAGACAGTAATTAATCCTCGGGGGATGTTAATTGGTTGAGGGGCTTAAAGCCACGCACCGACTCTGTGTTTTTTTTTGTTCGTGATGCTCTGTTGTGGCTCGCAGTGAGCGGCTCTTTGTGCAGCTTCACTGGGCTACAGATTAGAAAGCGGCAGGGCAGATCTGTGTGGCACAGATATAAAGATGGTGTTTAGGAGTGAGGAGATGTGCTTGGCGCAATTGTTCCTGCAGTCCGGCTCTGAATATGACTGCATCAGTGAGCTGGGAGAGCTGGGGCTGGTCGAGTTCAGAGACGTAAGTAGACACGATGCACACACAGTAGTACATTGTTTGCATGTGTTTTTCATTGAGCCCATCTATTCTGGACCGGCCATAAACTGTATGTGCTTAATTATATGGATTCTTTTTTTATAAGCATGTGTAGTATTGTTTTTAATACAGCATTAAGCTACTGTTCCCTCTCATTTTCTCTGTATGGTTGAAAGATTGACGAGGGTCCTATAAATAGACCCAAATGTTCAAATGCTCTATCTATCTATCTATCTGTATGTCTATGTATGCATTACAACTGACATTCCATGTAAAATATGTCCAATTAAAATTATTTCAAGGTTTAAATCAAATTATTCCACACTTGATTTACGAAGAGCAGTATAATTATTACACAATATAAACAACCATGAACAGTGACTAATTATATCCTAAACAGTCTGTGACTGTGTGTGAGGATGAACCTTGTGCATCGCCTGGTGCAATAACCTGTGATGCTCCTCTGCTTTCAGCTCAACCCGAGTGTCAGCTCCTTCCAGCGGCGCTTCGTCAGCGAAATCAAGAGATGTGAGGAGATGGAGAGGATTCTGGGTAAGAGAGCACCTGCTAGGGGGTGGTTTTGTGTGGTTGTAGCCTTCAACTTACACACCTGCATGATGCATCATCAGTGGGCCTCCAGAGGTTTAGATTCAGATGCTGAGACTCTCCAGTGATGATTACAGTAAAATAAAGTGTCAGCATCTCTTTTTGTGGACAGGCTACCTCCTGAGGGAGATCCAGAAGGCCAACATAGCCATCCCAGAGGAGGACGAGAGCCCGCTTGCTCCTCCCCCCAGACAAGTCCTTGAGATCATGGTAAGTGTCGCCACATTACTGTAAAAGAACCCTTTTTAATGATTATATTTATACGCTTACTAGATATTGGGAACATGAACTTGGCTATTCATGTCCCTGTGTAGATGCTAATAATATGCAGGTTTGCGATAGCGATGCATCTCCTCCACGTCTATCAAGCTTCCTTTAAACGAAGCGTTTTAAACAAATTATCTCTGACACATCTTTGGACACGTTGGAATTTCTATTAGATAATCCCTTTTGTCTGGATTCAGTCTGCAGTCATCAGTGAGGGAAGGTGAGACAGTAAAATTTATCTTATCCATTCCTGACTTTCCGCCATTCCACCGCTATGCATAATATGAACTCAAGACTGACCTGCACATAAACAGAAATAAACTTTGACTTGACATATGGTGGAGAATAATTAGAAAACTGGATAAATTTACAAGCTTTTATTTAATTTTTACATATATACTCATTTTTACTATATTGATTAATTCTATACTGAGTACTACTTGTACGTTTTATTTCATATTCAATATTTAAGCTTTTTATCCCATTTAATCCCACCGCTCACAATTGTGACTGTAAAAAAATGTTGTTACTCCTGTAACAATTAAATTTTTGTTCCATAGGTTAATGAAGTATCTCTCTGTGGAAGGCTGGCAAATAACATAAATACGTCATAAAAAACAAAGTTCATTTTTAAAAGCCTCAATCATGATTTCAAATACTCCAAAAAGCACTGATATATACTACAAATTGAAATCCAACCAAATATGATCCATCTTTACCAGTGATTGTTATTGCAATCAAGTAATTTTGTTGCCTTATTTTCTGTTGATTCGTGGTGTTCACTGTGTGTGTTGATGTGCAGGAGCAGCTCCAGAGGCTGGAGATGGAGCTCAGTGAGGTGGCCCGAAACAAAGAGAAGCTGCGGAGGAATCTGCTGGAGCTCACTGAGTACACACACATGCTGAAGATCACACGGACCTTCATACACAGCCGCTCCAGAGTGAGTGTGTGTCTGCTGTTGTTGCAGCCTGGCTCTTATTTGCATCACAGGCAGAACACTCCTTATCACCTCAGCTAGCCAGCGTCTTGTTTTCTCATCACCGACATGTTTTGTTTCCCGTGGTGACAGAGGTGGGAAACTAGAGCTGGCCTTAATTAAAGGTCAGCAGTCCCTGCTGTGTTAAAACAGGATGCAGTCAGGTGTCTATGTGAGAATAAACATCACTTTCAGACAGTGTGTATAGGACCATGTAAGGAGCTGTGAATGTAAGCTGTCATGAATGAAACGTGTTCCCTTTTATAATTAGCATGAGGCTCTCGGTCCCCAGTATGAAGAATTCCCCACTATGGAGACAGACTCGGTGACAGGATGCACCGGTATGCAAAGACTTGGAGCCAAGCTGGGGTGAGCAGCAATGTGTCTGTTACATCATGTCGTAATGCATGCCATCAATGAGAAATGATCCTTAAACGCAGCCTGATGTCTCCTGGCTGCAGATTTGTCTCTGGTCTCATCCAGCGGGTGAAGGTGGAGGCCTTTGAGCGCATGTTGTGGAGAGTGTGTAAAGGTTACACCATCCTCAGCTACGCAGAGGTGGATGAGAACCTCACTGATCTCGACACTGTGAGTGAAATTTGAATCTGATCAAACTACATCATCCATACCAGGGATATGTTTATGAATAGCTGGTTCAATGTTGGGTTTCCTGAGCTCTGAACCTAACGAATCTCCTCACTCTTGTTAACAAAGTGCAGAACATAAAGATAGATATTTTAGCAGACTTTTGCTGGTTAAAGTGACAGATATCACTGGAGCAGATGAATGGAGCTAATTAACGCTGAAATGAAAAATGTAGCTGATTAATGTGCTCTCTGCTAGTGTCTGAATTCAGTCAAAGATCATTTGAGCTATTTTAAAAAAAAATGCATTCCTCTTCTACGCAAATGGACATTCAAATGTACAAAGAAATAATAAACAAATTTCAGTTTTCAGATGCTTTGACTTAAAACACATCAGGATTTAGCTGGTCAACAACATGATGCTGTAGTAATGATAGTCACTCATCCTACCAGCAAAAAAATGTATTGTGGTAGCGGTGCATCGAAAAATAAATGTCATCACTTTGTGATTTTTTTTTTTGTGAAGCTTTAGTGATGCCTGATCTGTTTTTTCAGGGTGAGATCAGCAAAAGCGTTGTGTTTCTCATCTCTTTCTGGGGAGACCAAATTGGACAGAAAGTACAAAAAATCTGTGATTGGTAAGAATGCCATCATAATATTTAATACATCTTAAATTCCTGTTCTTTATCGGTGCTCATGTTTGTCTCTGCTGTTCTCAGTTATCACTGCCATCTTTACCCACACCCTGAGAACGATGAGGAGCGTGCAGATGTGTTGGACAGCTTAAGGACTCGCATCCAAGACCTTAACAATGTAACACTGACTAATTCAGACAGGAACATTTAAAACGTACACACATTCCTCAGTGAGTTTGTAGTAACTACGTTTCCTCCAGGTGCTGCACCGCACCGAGGACTACCTGAGGCAGGTCCTGCAGAAGGCCTCTGAGTCAGCTTTTACCTGGGTGGTGCAGGTGAAAAAGATGAAGGCAATTTACCACATCCTGAACCTGTGCAGCTTCGATGTCACCAACAAGTGTCTGATTGCTGAGGTGTGGTGTCCTGTCAGCGACCTGGCAAACCTGCGGGGAGCACTAGAAGAGGGCTCGGTGAGGAAAACAGACAGCTGACTATTTTTGTTAATGGTGACAGAAAACTGCCACTATGCTTTGTAAATCTTAAAATAATGCAAATGTGAAACATTTTTCTCCCTTCAGTTGGCTATATATCATCACTGTGTGTTTTTCTGTGAATAGACAACAGAGGACTGATTTCAGAATCATACTTTACATTTTTGTCTTAAACAGAGAAAGGGCGATGCTACCGTACCGTCCTTTGTGAATCGCATCCCGAGCAACGACACGCCGCCCACCCTGTTGAGAAGCAACAAGTTCACATGTGGCTTTCAGAGCATTGTGGAGGCATACGGGGTGGGGGATTATCGCGAGGTAAGCCCAGGTAAGAAGGCACATACTTTCTAGGAAGAATCCACTATTTTGGTTTGCTTTGGAGGAACTTGAGTACATTGAGGATGCGTCTGTCATTTGCAGCTCCCTACACCATCATCACGTTCCCCTTTCTGTTCGCTGTGATGTTTGGTGACCTCGGGCATGGCATGGTAATGAGTCTGTTCGCCTTGTGGATGGTGCTGTCGGAGAAAAAGCAAAAGAAGAAACGATCCAGTAATGAGGTAGGAGCGAGCTGTTCCTCTCTGGTTTAATGATTGTCAATTATTTTGAGCTGATAGCTGTGGCTCTGTTGATCTCAGATATGGGCGACGTTCTTCAACGGACGTTACATCATCCTGATGATGGGGCTTTTCTCTGTCTACACCGGGCTGATCTACAACGACTGTTTTTCCAAGTCTCTCAATATATTCGGCTCTGGGTGGAGCGTCAAGGCGATGTTCACTAATCAGCAGTGGACGTGAGTTTAGCAGGGAAATGTTTTCTGTCATGCAGGTGTATAAACATTTCTAATTGATACACATCTTTTTTATACTACAGAAATAAAACCCTCCAAACAAATGCTTTGCTCACGTTAGACCCTAACGTCAGCGGCGTTTTCACTGGGCCGTATCCGTTTGGCATCGATCCTGTGAGTAGATGCACTCAGACGTTACATTCAGGATATTTGTAACTCAATTTCTCATCGTTTTCACTGAGATGCTTTTTTATTGTCCCATCAGATATGGAACATGGCAGTGAATCGGCTGTCCTTCCTTAACTCCTACAAGATGAAGATGTCAGTTGTAATTGGGGTCATCCACATGAGCTTCGGGGTGGTGCTGAGTGTCTTCAACCACCTGTGAGTGGCTCCAGATAAAAGTCCCTGCAGTATCCTCAGAGCACTTTTCTTCATATACAGACAGAAACAGGCTGTCTTCAGTGTCAATGTGCAGATAACAAATTATACATAGATATACACCCATCAGGCAGAACATTATGACCACCTGTCTTATAATGTGATGTCTCCCTTTTGCTGCCTAAACAGCCCCATACACAACAAACTGCTCTGCTCTGTGTATTCTGACTCCTTTCTATCTTCAGCAGCATTAACTTCTCTGGTCTGTTGGATCAGACCACCAGGACCAGCCTTCACTCCCCACCTGCATCTATGATCCTTGTCCTCTCATGACCCTGTCTGTGGTTCACCACTGGTCCTTCCTTGGACCACTTTTGATAGATCCTGACCACTGCAGACCAGTAACACCCCACCAGAGCTGCAGCTCTGGAGATGCTCTGATCCAGTCCTCTAGACATCACTGTTTGCTTCTTGTTGTCAAACTCACTCAAATCCTGATGTTGGAACATTTTTCCTGCTTCTAACATCAACTTTGAGGACGAACTGTTCATTTGATGCCTTATATATCCCACATCAGTGGTCATGATGTTATGCTTGATCGGTGTATATCAGTGTTCTTTATTACAGTGCTGTAGTATCTTCTGTGTGAAAGCCAAGACATTTCTCAAATTTATTGGCTTTTTATATTAGAGTAAGACAAAGAGTCTACCATCGTGCTAGCAGCTCTGTGCTTATAGCTAAAGGCTAACATGCTGATTTCTAGCAGTTAGAGAGTTACTGTGTTGTGTGTGTCAGTATCTGTCTTTAGAGCCAGTTTATTTTGAATCAATCCCACACACACACACACACACACACCCTTCTGATGCTATAAATGCTCATCAGATGATCCACAGCTGAAATAGAAACAAACAGAAACAACTTACTCCAGTTTAAGTAATAGATTTAGTGAATAGATTTACATCACCAGTAGTCTCAGGGCTGAGAGCCATTGATATGTTAGTGATTTTTATAATATTAACAAGAATATGAAGAATATTCCTAACTTTGTCATTAAAGTAGATTGCAAGGAAGACTGACGCAGCACCTACAGCACAGAGTAATACCCCAAGATGCTGTGTGAAATTTCTGTTTGATTAACCATATTTTAGTAAATCATATGTAGCTGTAAATGACAGGCAAGCATACAATTCAACAAAAATTGAATTGTCTAGTTTCCAATAAACAAATTCATATTTACTTCAGTGAGTTTTCCAAGCAACACTAGCTTTTGTTTTTCTCAGTTAGTCTAGTAACCTATCATAAATGTCACTAAGAAATCTGAAAAACTATAATGCATGCAATATTGGCACTGGTGCTCTACTCCACAGAACTCCCATATATGTGTTATTGCTTTAAAATAATATGTTGTTTTGATGAGCATTCAGGGATCCAAACACTAAAATCTCTTTCTTCATCCCCATATTTTGTTCTCTCCCTTCAGGCACTTCAGACAGAAATTTAATGTCTATCTGCTGTTTCTTCCTGAGCTGCTCTTCCTGCTCTGTCTCTTTGGCTACCTGGTCTTCATGATTCTCTATAAGTGGTTGGCATTCGGGGCTCGGGACTCCAGCCAGGCTCCCAGCATCCTCATCCACTTCATTAACATGTTCGTCATGCAGGGGAAGGATCTCACTCCTCTCTACCCAGGACAGGTATGTGTAGATGACAGTATCCTCTTGAACATTATCAGTCATGGATGTTTTTTTTATTTTAATGCATTTTTTGTTTTTCTCGATTCCACAGACTGGGCTGCAGGTTTTCCTAGTTGTGATAGCAATGCTGTCAGTTCCTGTGCTACTGTTAGGAAAACCTCTTTACTTGTATTGGCTGTACCGTGGAGGCAAAGGCCTGCGCAGACGCAGAGTATGTGTGATCAGACATATCTGAAATACATTTTATGTGTTCAGCCTAAGCAGGTTTTGGTCATTTGTCAATGTAATCACCTCAGGGTTATGAGCGGGTGAGGCGTGTAAGTGAGGATGATAATTCAACAGCCCTGTCCTATGAAGATGATGAAGAGGAGGGACTTGACGAAATGCCAAGCAAAGAAGTTCTTCCTAAAGAGGTATGCTGCTTTTACATCTGCAATATGAAACTTTAAAATCACAGCGTGCTCTCTGTGTGTGAGCCACAGCATGCATGTGTAGATTAGCCTGTCTATGAGGCTTCATGCAGATTCAGTCGACATTTTGGCGTCTCATTGTGTAAAGTTTTTCTTAACTACATCATCTGTTCCAGAACATCTTGAAAATCCACAGGAATATTTGTCAAAACTAATGATTAACATGTGAACACCGGTGAAATTCAGAATGCTGAAATATTGTGCGCTGTATTAAAACAGGAGAGCCACATTATCTGAACTATTATTGTGAATGAAGTGTGATGAAGTGTCTTGTGTATTATTTGAACTGTTTTACAGTTTGACTTTGCGGATGTGCTCCTGTACCAGGCCATTCACACCATAGAGTACTGCCTGGGCTGCATTTCCAACACTGCATCCTACCTGCGTCTCTGGGCGCTCAGCTTGGCTCACGCCCGTAAGTGAAGTAGCGACTATTATTCTGAGTTTCTTTACTTTTTAGATAATAATTCATGTTTGTGTGCTTGTTTGTGTTGTTTTCAGAGCTGTCAGAGGTGTTATGGGGCATGGTGATGCGCCTGGGTCTGAGGATCACCACTAGAGTGGGGGTGGCGTTTTTAGTCCCTGTGTTCGGCCTCTTCGCCATGCTCACCGTGTCCATCCTGCTTGTCATGGAGGGCTTGTCGGCGTTCCTCCACGCTCTCCGACTTCACTGGTGAGTCTCATTGTACCAGCTGATCACTGAATAGTGACACTCCCCTCCCTTCAAGGCGGGAATATAATATGAATACTGTGATGTGAGACTAGACCTTGGATTGAATTGTAGCTATTATAATTACGTATATTGATGTTTTATTTGAGCCAAAAGTGGGACACTTCACTAACAGAGAAGACTAAATAATTGCAAATATTCACCTTTGACAGGCTGTAAGCAGAGAATTTGGGGCTTTGTTTCTTGAAACAATTACTCATCACAATATTATGGTACTTCTTATACGATTTTCCTACCCTATAAAGCAGTGATGAAGCTCCTCCGTTATATGTTTTTAAAATAAAGTAGCATTATTAAAATTGAGACTTTGCTCAAATATTTTCTCAAAAGTATGCAAGGATGTCAAATCCAGTACACGTGTGTTATCTTATCATGCACAGCCCATTGTGTAGCACTTCTCTTGCCACCATGTATTGTAGCCACCAAGAGCTCAAAGGTGATTACATCAGGAAAGGTATTTAGCCACTCTACACTCTGAGAGTCAGCATATTTTTAGCTGCTGCCGGACGTCCTAAGGGTACACGGTTTCCAGGATACAATAACTGGAATTCATTGAAGAGCATGGCTGTGGTTGAACTTGGCTTTACAGCTCCCGTCACATCTGATCCATCAGGGCAGAGGTCACATCATGGGGTGGGAATAGTCTTCATTACATAGCGTCAAGTAAGTCCTGTGGGTAAAGTTTGAGTAGATCTGTTAATAATAAGGTTTTTTTTATTCCATATTATGGGTATGATATGAACAGGAAGACAGATCCTTAGACCACACTTGTACATGTAGGGATTTGTAAAAGGAGAATAAGGAGTACAATAAAGACACCAAGCTCTTGGTCTGACCCTCCTTGTCTAAATGATGAGTGGAATCTTCCATCCACCATGCGGCCTCGTAGTGGACCTGAACTGGAGATACAGAAAGAACGAGAACCCAGACAGGTCACTGAGTTAAAAATGTGCAAACATTTGATTTCAGGGTGGAGTTTCAGAACAAATTCTACCATGGGACTGGTGTCAAGTTTGTGCCCTTCGACTTCTCCCTCCTGCCCTCCATTTTCGAACAAGATGGCTTGCTTTAAAAAAAAACAAAAAACAGACTCTGAAGTACTTCATAGATGAGGAAGCTGACTTTGTAATTGGGGAAGGATGCTGGAAGCTGGAATAATTCACACTGTGATGACGACAACAACCCTTCAAGACAACAGACTGAAACTCACTCTTGTAGCAGCGTTTTTCACCGGGACAATTTTTAAAATGTTATCGGCTGTGCTGACTGCCTTACTACTGTACCCAGCAGACCTCTGAAGATACAGAGGCTCGAAATTCTTCTGTTCATTTTGTAGGTGAGATATCACCACTTGCCACACCAGTTGTGTGAGTTTAAATATGTTATTTGCATTGTGCTGTGTAAACTGGTTTTGTATTATTTACAATAGTTATACAGTGCAATGTAAATATCTACCAGAGACCCTATCAAGCACCCTGATGTAGTGCCATAGAGATTTATTTCTGATGATGATATGTGGATCTTTTAAAACATCTCCTCCACATGCTGAGAGAAAACCTACAGGCATTAAAATGTAAAAGAAAAATAAAAAAAAACATTACAACCCTTTTGTGAGGCATATTGTCACAAAGCACTTTGCAGAAATGATTGTAAAATGACAAGTTTTCACTGATACTGTGATGATGCCAAATGAAAAGAATCTTAAACCGTTAGCTGTTCGCTTATTTACTTATTACTGCATTTATTTAAATGTAACCTCCCCTGTAATCGATAGAAAAATGTCAAAATACTACAGAAAAAAGTCAAGACGTGTTAGGCTTTTTTTTGCTTGTTGCGTTTATTAATGATAATTAATCATGGTATTTATTTAAATTATTGTCTGTAATATTTTACCATTTTGATGTGTTGAATAAAGGTTTCAGGAAATGCAATCAGGAGTTTGTGTTCAGTGTGTTTTCTTTTTTTTATTCTTCCATTTTTTGCAGGCAATTATTATCACTAACCACAAAGTGTGTGCATACTCTTGTCTTGTCCTCCATTATGGTGTTATACTGACAACACTGTGCAATGTGTGTGAGAAATTATGCTCGTGGTAATTTAATGTTTGCAGTTATTTTGCTTTTAAGACAGTTTGAACAGGTAGGTGTGAAAAATAATAACATATTGCAGATTCTGTGAGCCAATTCTAAGAGAACTTTTAAGTTTTCCAATTATTTCAAAGCTTTAAATTGACATAAATCCTTATTAAAGCTGGTATAAAAACATTTTTTGTGTGTGATTGTGTGTGAAGTCTAAGCTTTTTTTTTGTCGCCCTCTGGTGGCTGTAATCTCACAACTGAGTTGAACATCAAAGCTGAAACATACTCTATTATACAGAAAGACTTAATTTCATTTCAAAACTCAACATCAATTTCAAACTTTATCTTAATTTTTACAATATCTGTCTTTAATATCAAAATCATGATTTTTTGAAAATTCAGAATTAGCCTAAATCTTTGAATTCTGGTTTTCGTTTACTTTTTTTTAATAAGGAAATATATATTTTTTTTCTTTGATGTCTTAAACATGTCAATAATAAAATCCAAATCTTAAATATTTATTATTTGTTTGATATTATTGGCCCATTGGTGGAGTGCATATGAAACATTTTTTTGAGGCAGTGTTCATCCTCCAGCAGCTTCCTGCAGTGATGTAGAAAACTGCAGTGGATGCCATATGTGGGACACACACACACACACACACACACACACACACACACAGGCAGACTTGCACCCATATGCTACAATCCTGTGATAAGGACGTCATCATGATCTCACATCCACAGGATTTATGATCTCTCAGGCTCAGTCGGTATACAGTTTCATGTTGCTCTGTGATTCTTGCTGGAACATTCAGTCTAACTACGCAGATATTTAAAAAAGTGTCTCAGGGTAAAGGGCAGTCTCACCAAACAGCTGCAAGCTAACAGTAGCTTTAGCGGAGGGCACGGTGCAGCTGGCTAGCTAACGACACAGCTGTTGACAGGCGGACACTCCTTCACACCGACACTTCGTCCATCACGCTGGGGTGTCGTTCCCGGTCGAGAGGAGCAAATGAACGAGCTTGTGAAGAGTTTGCCCTCCCCAACTCTGCCGGGGCTCCATCTGCCGTGCCTGGCTGCCGGTACCTACAAAGGCTGGCTCTTTAAATGGACCAACTACCTGAAGGGTTACCAGCGGCGGTGGTTCGTCCTTAGCAACGGCCTGCTGTCCTACTACAGGTACACCACACAGACCTGTGCCCTCACTAACATGCCCGACCTGACACTCTTTATAGAAAGAAAACTGTATAAAATATATAGTTCGTGTTTTGTTGGCAGAGATGTTGTTATCTGTTGCAAAGGGTATTTTAAAATGTGAAATTGTGTGAAAACTTTTAAACGTTACTGCAGCATTAGTAGGCTGAGGAGGGTGTGCCCTGAATGATGACCGTGTAGCAACAACAGAAATGACCTGAGTCATAAAGTACCAGTAAGATTAAAAATGACCATTTATGGGTAGTGCATTATCAATACATTATTAATTGATGTTACACAAATTGTCTGTTAGTATTTTAACCCATTTATTGCTTATTTCATGCCATATTATTACAAGCTACAGTTTATTTGTAAGTTACCTTGCTAACTAGCTAGTTTAAGCTAACGTTATTTGTTATTTATTTGCACAACTTGAAACGACAAATAAACAGACATAGCATTGGCTGTAACCCTTATGACAATGAGGGGAAAAAACTAAACAAAGGAGCCCAAATGAGGGTCTCATTTGTTGCTATGTATTTTGAATATGACAGTTATCCCATTTACAAAATATTTATTGTGTATGGCTAGGAGTCAAAGTGTTAAGCTGCAGTACCTATTGTGTAAAACCACTAGAGGGGCTACAAATTACCCAAAGCATCCCCGAGAGACAGTTTCAGGTTTATTGGTGTGTAACTTGTGCTTTTTTAACGATCCACTTTGAAATCAATTAGAAACAACATAACTGCCCCATTTCGCTTATTTTTTTGTGACTTGTTTTGTTTGTTTTCTGCAGGACTCAGGCAGAGATGGCACACACCTGCCGGGGCACCATTCCCTTGGCAACTGCACACATCGAGGTGGGTGACACCTGCCACTTTGTGTTAACCAGCGGAGGCCGAAGCTACCACCTGAAGGCCACTTCTGAGGGAGAGTGCCAGCGATGGGTCGCAGCCCTGCAGCAAGCTAGGGCCAATTCTTCTCTGCTGATGCATCACTCAGGTGAGATGGATGTTTTATATCCGTGTTTCCATAATTACAAAATGTTGATGCACCTGGATTATAACTTTACTAATGTGTGGTGAATGTACACACACAGTATTGTTCTGGTGCAAAGAAACAATGTGATGAAAAACGGGAAGCCCTTTCATGCAAGCAAACTATCTAGTGCCCTTTTTTATTGATATATTTATTGTCCCCTTTAAGAAACACGTTACAGGATGTCACAATATTAAAGAAACAGCATCACCTGAGAAAGTCCAATGGTAGACAAGCTAATTTTAGCTCTAACCTGAATACAGACTCTTGCAACCAGGACCCAGTTCCCGAAAGGCCATTTTATTTATATGTTATGTAAATAACAAGCCACAAGAGGGCAGTGTTGTTCTTTGTATCCTGGATGAGACATCAGCTGAGGTAAGTGTGAAATATATGTTAATGCAAAATGTGCATTTAATCATGCCATTTTATTAAATTTATCATTTCTTACAATTTTTACTTTTTTTTTATCTTGGCATACCATCACTCAATATAATATTATTTCATTATTTATTTATTTATTTTTATTTTTATTCTGGGAGACATTTTCAGTTTGCTGCTGTCATTACTTATTTTTTAAAAGAAAAGATGCATGGTGAATATTTTTCACCATGCCATCTCCCCTCCTCTTCTGCATAAATGCACATGCAGCTACCGTACTCCCTTCCTCGCTCCCTCCCTCCCCGTCTCCTTTCTCCCTCCTCGTCTCCTTCAGTGTGACGGCAGAGAGAGCTGAATGAGATGACCTTCCTCTAGACTCCTCCTTCAGTTCTGGTGGCAGGAGGGGTAAAAAAAAAAAAAAGAGAGAGAGAGGGTGTGAGCATTTTCATTGAAAATGTTCTTCGCTATACACCCAGTGGAACAATAGGGAGACACGAGAGATGCTTTTTCAGTGACTGTCACCTTGTAAGTAATTCTTTAATTATTATTGTTATTACTTTTAATTTTATTATTACTGAGAGCAGAGTAAGAATTAAAAATCTGTGCACCTGCTTGCACTCATGCATGTGTGCTTTTGTAGTTGTTGCAGAGCGTGTCTGTTTATGGAGTTCGGTAAGTTTGGATGTATTTTGTGCAAATTTTTCTGTCAGTGTGCAAATATGACACTTGAATATTTCACCGGACAGAATGTGCTTTATAGTAACAAAAGGACATTGTATTTTTCAAAGTCACTGCAGAACAAGAGGCCAATGTTTAACTCTCTCAGTCTAATGCTGCTGTATTCACAGTCCTGAGAAAGCAGCTAAAGCATAAAAGGATTCATTCCCTATGAGGTGTCTGCCTATAAACATCTTTTACTGCTGAGTTAAAGGTTTGCACCTGCAGAATGCAAAGCAGTGTTTTCTGTTCATCTGGAGACCATGACTGATGTGTGATGCCAAATTTAAACTGAATTTAAGGAGCTGAGCCATTTATGAAGATTTTACACAGCCTTAATTTTCTTTCTTTGGTTTCCCATGGTTCAAATTTGTTTATCAATGCTGTTACCCTTTTGTCTTGATTGTGTTCATTTATTGTCATCATAGATTCATAATCTGACCGTAGCTGTATGTTTTTAATATCCTATCATAATTTATGTCTTTATTGTATGAGCCTTTCATTTTAGGCATTTTGACAATAATAGCAGAGCAAATTAGTTGGCTAGAAGTGGATTAGAACAGCAGTAATCAGTGGATGTTGTGGAAGTTTTCTGGCACCTCACTTGTAAGAGCTATAACATAACCACTGTGTGAAGAATGTGTTGATAATAAACAGGGATGTGATGGATGAGATTCAAAGCTAAATGCCTAAATGACTGTTAGCAACAAAGAAATAGTTAAGTTTGGGTTGTGCTACAGCAAGCTTTCAGCATATTAAAGTCCGGCTCTGATGGCTTCCTCCACGTTGCAGAAGCTGACAGTGCATCCCCAGATTTTTAACACTAAGTCTGTCTTCCCACACTGAATCCATATTCATGCTCCCTCCATCACCTGTGGGCGTGTTTTCACTCATCGTTTTCGATCGATGAGTCACCAGTTTGTCTCGAACTCTCCAGTGTCCTGCATGAAAAATAACCCATTAGTAGACAGAGCAGACCAGTTAGCCTCTCCCCTGCAAGTGAGCTATTATTCCATGGATGTTTGAGAAGAAGAAGTGTGACTCCATGTTAACATATCTGTTTCATAATATGATGTGTAACACCTGAGATCCTCTCATCTCTATTATATATGGGTCATGAAATCATTACACATGCCTGAAGGTTTTTTTTTTTTCTCTCTCTCATTTTTAATCTTCTTCTCTTGAGACTTTGTATGTCTGCTTTGCCCTGATTGTATTTCATGTTTTTTTCTGTTTCTAATGGAATAGTAGTCGTAGTAGTTTTTCCTCCCTGCTTTGGTACTCACAATACAGCCACTGGCCTAGATTTAGTTAACATGCTCTCTTCACATGCTCTCTTTTAGCGGAGAAGAAATGTTTTGACCTAGAAAAGTTCCATTACATATGACAGAAGCAGTCATTTGCATTTAAAACATGAATTTATTTGTGTTGACATTTGTAACTGTGTGGAGCACGAAAACAGCCACCATCTAAATTTGTACTTTTTATGGTTTTGATAGAGTACTGTTTACTCTATTATTACCCTCTCACAGACCCAGGTCCATCGTTACAATCACTTTTCAAAGCCTCAGAATTTATTTTAATATTCCAAACATTTGTATGAAATGTTTTCTTGATATCTGGAGTTTACATTTGCTGTCCAACTGCAGTTATACAAGAAGGGTGCATAGCAGTGATTTAGCTTGCTGAGTAGACTAAGTATATACAGAAAAAAAACTGTCTAATTTTGAAGCTCCTTTTATCTGAATTTTAACATAGAAAGAGTCAGTGTAAGAGAAATGCTGCAGAGTTCAAGTAGTAGTGAAAGAATGTTAAAGTTGATTTCCTGTTTTTTTAAAGACTGATGGCTCAGCTTCTGCCAACATGGGGAGAGAGAGAGAGAGAGAGAGAGGACGAAAAGGGTAGTGCGTCATCTTTTTTTCCCTTTTCTTCTAAAAATAGCCTAGTCTCCTGATTGCACGGACCTACGTTTCCAGGGCAACTGTGTTCATTCACAGCCTTCCGATCTTGTAAAGGAAGGGGTGTGGGGGATCTGGGTGTGAAGTGTTATTATTTTCCTCCATCCGCTCCTCACAAACCCTCTCTCAACTTGTCTCAACCTAAATTTAGAAATATAAAAAATGTTTCCGTTGTGCTGTCTACTTCACAATGTCATCACCATAATCACCCAATTCTTTCAGACATAATAACCTCTAATAATACCTGTCGTTTTTGGTAAATTGTGTAATTTGTGCACTGCTTTTTTGTGTGTCTTTGTGTGAAGATGACTCAGGAGATGAAGGCCCAGTACCTCAGGAAGACCGAGCCCTAAACCAAGGGGTGCTCAAGACTCTGGCCAGCAAGCTAGATGACCTGAGCACCTGTAATGAGCTGATAGGAAAGCACGGTGCCGCACTCCAGCGCTCCCTCAGCGAACTTGAGGAACTGCGTGGATCCCCCGACAGCACAGACAGAGTGAAAGCTGTTAATGAGCGAGCCACCCTTTTCCGCATCACCTCCAATGCTATGATCAATGTGAGTTTTCATGGCATAAACAGCCAATGGGAGACTTCTCAGTTGTCTCTTTTAATGAGGGAATGCAGCCTGAGTCCTCTTGCCTTCATCTTTTTGATGTGTGTTGTGTTCACACCTCAGGCTTGTCGTGACTTTCTGGATGTAGCAGAATCTCACAGCCGGAAGTGGCAAAAGACCCTGCAGCATGAAAGAGAGCAGCGTCACCATCTGGAGGAGACCATCGAACAGTTAGCCAAACAGCACAACAGCTTAGAGAGGGCCTGGAGGGAGAATCCCACCTCATATACAGGTGAGTCACATCACTCCCTTCTGTGTGAAAGGCACAGTACGACACAGTATATGTGGCCCTCTTCTGGCCAGTAGCAGTGGTGCATGTCTATCACAGAAATGTGGCTCAGTCAGACTTATCCATCCATCCATTTTCTACCGCTTATCCTCATACGGTCACTGGGGGGCTGGAGCCTATCCCAACTGTTTTAGGGTGGAAGGCAAGTCTCCAGCTCATCGCAGGGCACATAGAGACAGACAACCACTCACACTCACATTCACACCTACGGTCAATTTAAATTAGCCAATTAACCTAATCCCCATGCATGTTTTTGGATGGTGGGAGGAAGCCGGAGTACCCAGAGAGAAACCACACAGACACGGAGAGAACATTCAAACTCCATACAGAAAGGTTCCTTCTTGTTGTGAGGCGACAATGCTAACCCAGACTTATCGTGTCTCAATTTTTAGTAGCAAGTATAATGTTTGTTTTTTAACACAAATTTGACCCAGATTTGAGGTCAGATATTGATGCGTGAAGCAAATATCTTATTTAATGTCTCCCAATGAGTGTTGGAGAGAGTCTTCCTGTAACAACTGTTCTTCTTCGTCAGTACAATTTCTTTTTGTTTGGCATAGAGTCTCATAATTTATTAGACTTGCTTTAGCTACATCATCTCATTTTACAATGGCTGCAACCTGTAGCAGTAATCAAGGCAGCAATTACTGTTAATCACAGTTACAAACGACTTTTCGTGTCAATATAAAACAACTCACAAATAAAAATAAATTGGCAAATAACTGTTGTTGCATCACTTGCGAACTGTTACATTAATATAGCATCAATGTGAAGTTCCTCAGCTGAGAATAAAGTTGCTCTCTCTTTCTGTCTGTTGTAATCTGAGGTTCTTAGAGCTTTGCTGAGATCACAGGTCTGGGCTGATCGCAAATGCTTTCAGTGTGTGTGTGCATGTGAGCCCCACTGGCTAGCTCACAGCCACACCTTTAAGGGTTGAAAATCAAGATGAACTTGTTGATTTTCTTCGCTATTATTATAAGGCGTTATTTTGCCACCCACTGCAAAGCAGTATATATGACTTGTATCAAATAAAAAGCCTTTATTGTCATTATATGACAGAGCGCTGCTTCACAGGGTGCTTTATGCAATGAAAAATAGTCAAGAGTAAAAAATAAAAACATACATAAAGTTTGTTAAAAAATATATATGTAGAGAGAGAGATCATATTTACAATATTTATTGTTGTGCATTTGCAAGAATAAAGTTATTGCACATTTATATATTTTTAGTTTCCTGTATTTGTTGCTGTAGGTGTGGAGCAGCCTCAGGAGAGGGACGCAAGCGATGAGAATGACGATGCAGAGTTCTTTGATGCCATGGAGGATTCCCCTGCATTCATAACTGTAACTGCCAGCAGCAACATACAGCACAAGTGAGACGTCATCTCCATACAGACTGATCTCAGAGCTTTGTTCTCAGTCACCCTCAAGCAGTGCTACTCTGAACTGCATTTTAATGATACTGCTTTCTCTCAGGCGCTCAGGGAGTAATCAGAGTATGATGAGCGGAGGAATGTCCAATGACTGGACTCACAATGACAATGTAGGTCCCAAGCATGCCCAGTTGTCTTATTAACTGATGCTATTCATGTTAATATGCACTTATGACAAAACATTGTCATATTTCTTTCAGGATACCTCAGGCACGAACCACATGCAGCTGCGAAGGACAAGACGCAGTCGTATTCCAGACAAACCAAATTATTCCCTTAACCTGTGGAGCATCATGAAAAACTGTATTGGCAAAGACCTGTCCAAGATACCCATGCCTGTAAATGAAAGAACAGGCTGTACAAATTTGCTGTTATATAGTTTTTGAATTTGAGTGACTTGACAGGAAACCTCTTCCTCAGGCTTGTCTTGACTTTGTGTGAATGCAGGTGAATTTCAACGAGCCACTGTCGATGCTGCAGCGTCTGACGGAGGATCTGGAGTACAGTGAGCTACTGGACAGGGCAGCTCGCTGTGACTCCTCCCTGGAGCAGATGTGCCTGGTGGCTGCCTTTTCCGTCTCATCCTACTCCACCACAGTCCATCGCACAGCCAAGCCCTTCAACCCTCTTCTGGGGGAGACTTATGAGCTGGACCGCCTGGAGGAGTATGGTTATCGCTCCATCTCAGAGCAGGTGAGACAAAGACAAAAAGATTTAGTTACTCCATGATGAAGGACAAAGACAGAAATACAGCAGGACATGGATATTGCCTCTGCTTACACCAGCTGACACTGTTCACCCTCAGGTTAGTCATCACCCACCAGCTGCTGCCCACCATGTGACGTCACAGCGAGGATGGACCTTGTGGCAGCATATCACTATTGACAGCAAGTTTCGTGGGAAATATATTTCTGTCATGCCTTTAGGTAAGAAAAACTTTGATGCTGACAATCAGTATACAGTTTAATGAATACCACTTGTGTGGTGTCTTCCTTCTTTTCACTGTAGGACACATTCACCTGCAGTTCCACTCAAGTGGAAACCACTACGTGTGGAGCAAAGTGACTTCAACGGTGCACAACATTATTGTGGGGAAACTGTGGATTGATCAGGTGTGCGTCTCTCCACTTTAACTATCAAAACCACAAGCTGTGTTGTGTGCTTATTTTTAGACCAGTCACAAAGTGAAGATAATAACTTATAATGTAGAATTTAAAACTAAAAACACTCCACCCCAAAGACTGAAGTGTTACTGTTTTGGCATTAATCAATAGATGTGTGTAAAGTAATTTGGGTCATCATACACTCATAAGTCACATCTGTTTTTCTTATGGTTTTCCTGTCTGTTGCTGTTTGCAGTCTGGGGACATTGACATCATAAACAACACTACCAAGGATACCTGTCATCTCAAATTCTCCCCCTACAGCTACTTCTCCAGAGAAGTCCCACGTAAAGTGAGTCTGTTGTATCTTTACATGCTTGTAGGGAGCATCTCTGTTGGTTGTCCTCATTCTGATTTCATTATGTTTACACAGTTTTCATGGCAGCTGCTGGTTTGTAATGTTTAACAAATATAGTATCTTCCATGTTCAGTGCTTACTAGTGTAGATAACCTTTCCATTCCTGAAAGTATGTGACATAATATCAGTGGCTGCCAGAAAGGAAGTCACAGGCTCATCAGCCAGAGTTTGTATTATTCCTTATGTTTGATATAGTCTGTTGTGCTTTTAAATATAACCTTTAAATTAATCAACTCTTTGAATTCCATTCATGTATTTATACCTCATTTAAAATCCAAAGCTTGAGTGCCATTGATGTATATGTCAAAGTGGGTTTTCGGCATCAGGCACAAGAGGGCGCTCTCAAAAAAGTGGTGATTTTGGTGAAGCTAGCCTCTACTCTACTCCAGATAAAACAAGAATGGAACAAGATAAAAACAAGTGTTTTTTTCATGATGAAATAGAGAGTCTCTTCTTTCATTTGAGGTATTCAGTGATTTCAGAGTCATAGTACAAAATATTCTGTAGGTCTTAAAAAATTATTTCAAATGGCCAAAAAACGCTGGCACAAGGCACTTTCGATTTTATAAAAAGGCTGACACTCAGTGAGTTAAAGTAGGACCCAGCTGTGATGATGTCAGTGTCTACCAGTCATAGCATGCATGTAAGTGATCTTCCTGTGTGTTCTGTCCTCTAGGTGACAGGAGTGATAGAGGACAGAGAGGGCACAGCCCATTATATCCTGTCAGGAACCTGGGACGACAAGATGGAGAGTGCCAAAATAGTGGACAGCAGCCAAGGATGTGGAGGCACTGAAGGCAAACAAAAGACAGTTTATCAAACTCTTCAGCCCAAACTGTTGTGGAAAAAATATCCTCTCCCGTACGTTAATCCTATGTAACACATTTCTGTTTATCTCAAAGATTGTATGTGGCATGTCAGCATCTCCTGTTTCCTTTTTTCACTTCTCTTTCACTTTGCAGGGATAATGCAGAGAACATGCACTTTTTCTCCTCCTTGGCTCTGACTCTCAATGAGCCAGAAGACGGTATCGCACCGACCGACAGTCGTCTTCGGCCAGACCAGCGACTGATGGAGGCAGGAGTGTGGGATGAAGCAAACACCCAGAAGCAGCGTCTGGAGGAGTGTCAGAGACTGGAGAGGAAAAGGAGGGAGGCACAAGCCAGTCAGGCCATGGAGGAAGGTAAGAGCAAGGAAACTAAGACGAAGAAGAACGATTAAAGACCCCCTCCACACAAAAATATGTTTTGCTTATTGTTACTTGAAAGAACATCACTGTGCAGAATAATCTAAGTGCAGTTCAACATGTCAGAATCAGAAACACTTTTATTGCCGAGTAATTTTGCAATTTTGGAAATTGACGTGGTATGTTGGTGCATGACATGTAAACATAGTGCAGATATTAAAGATACAACAAGAAGCAAAAGAATAGATAATGATAATAAAAAAAATCAATAATACAGTGAGACATCTGGCACACAATAAGTTAAGATAGATACAGATCATTAAGATAGATCCTGCCTATCACAGTTTGCACTGCACTGTTTAACCAATTCATGTGCAGTATATTGTTTGTCTTTGGGCAAAATTAAAAACTAAACTTTGTATCCAACAATAATACAGGCTACAAATCTTTATCCATCATTTTTCCTACAACCTTGAACTGTAAAATTTTTCATGTTGCTTGAAGAGAAGCATATCCTGTCAAAAGCAAAGCCACAGTAACTGACCAGTAACTAAGATCGCAGCTATAGTGAAATGAGAAAGTAAGATATTGTGATATCCTGGAAAATATTACACACTGAAGCCATGCCTTAAGAAAACATAATTCTGTGTCATCAGGGCAAGACATCGAGGGTTACCAGCCACTGTGGTTTGAGAAGAGGACAGATGACATAACAGGAGAGAGCAGTTATGTCTACAGGGGCGGCTACTGGGAGGCCAAAGAAAGACAGGACTGGAGCCAGTGCCCCGAGATCTTCTAGGACAAACGTTCCCCTGGCACTGAGGGTTCAGACAGGCTGAGTGGTTCCACCTGATGTAAGGATACTCTGTGACTGATGGATGTGTGAGGGAGGGAGTGAATGAGTGAACGAGGTACTGATAGTAGCTGTCACTCTCAGAGTTTCCAGCACTGCTCCCACTTACTAATCTGCTCTCTTCTGCTCTATTATAACGTGTTTCCAGAATGCATGGCCTCAGTTTGTGTGTGTTGTGTACACTTATTCAGCACGGTAAAGAATGGATTTATGAGAGTACAGTGTGTGTGTGTGTGTGTGTGTGTGTGTGTGTGTGTGGGAGGGGCTGAAATATTGTCATATGCTTTACAGATAAAGCTGTTCTGCACCAAAACACACCCGTTTCAGTGGGTGTGCCTGTGGAGGGGGGATAAAGGAGTGCCATGGAAGTTTTGGTATGTTCTTCATGCTCTGACAGAGACACCAGACTCTTAAAGGACCATAGCATGACTATGCATTCTTGTGCACTTAAAAGCTTTTTCACAGCAAAAACTTCATTTGTCGATCCCCCTGATTCTTGGGAATTTTTGCTATTGCCCAAACTCTGTCTTGAAGGATAAACACTTATTGTCCAGCCTGACACCTGATCATGAAAACCACAGTAGAATTCACTTTCTTTGGATGGACAACTGCCTGAATACACCATGCTGTTTTATGGAGAACCACTGGTTCCCACATGATCTTGATCATGGCCCTGTTTGCATTAAAAGGAGCACTCCACTATGGACCACATGACTGGTGTCAAGATTGCTACGGAGAGGAGGAGCTTTGTCGAGCCAGAGAAAATTACTTTTGTCCTAAGTAATCTCGGTTTGGACGTGTACAGATTTGTAACAGACAGCTTGTGTTACAGACAGGTGTGTGTAGTTTAAAAAGTTTCTAACTAAAGACACCATTGAGTTGCACTATGGAAAATGTTTTTGGAGCTTGATCCATACTAAGGACTAAAAGTAAAGATATCTCGACCTCTGCTGCATCTATTTTGACCACTCACTTTTTAAATTTGTCCTCAAACTTAATGAAATAGTAAATGGCTGTACCAAGTACCATTTCAAATATCTTGATACTTAAGTCCATCTGTGCTACAGTGGTTAGCACTGTCACCTCACTGCAAAAAGGTAATGGGTTCGATTTCCGGCCCGGGGCCTTTCTGTGTGGAGTTTGCATGTTCTCCCCATGTCTGCGTGGGTTCTCTCCATGTACTCCAACTTCCTCCCACCTTCCAAAAACATGCATGGGGATTAGGTTAATTGGTTAATTTAAATTGCCCGTAGGTGTGAATGTGAGTGGTTGTCTGTCTCTATGTGTCCTGTGATGAACTGGAGACTTGTCCAGGGTGTACCCTGCCTAAGACAGCTGAGATAGGCTCCAGCACTCCCCCATGAAAGTTAAGTCTGCTTAGCCTGGGTGATTTTTCCCCAAGGAATTATGTTTTTATCCACAATGGTAATTTTAGCCTTAATTATCAAATGAAGCAGTAAATCTCTACACTCTACATCTACGCTGTGAGATTCTGCACAGATTATAGAGCACCAGCGGGCTATTTTTTCTTTTTCTGTGAATTTTTTCTGTGAATTTTATTTTGTTCAAATTGTACTCAAAATACGTATCTGAGTTTATTATCTTTGTAACTAGCAACAAACTTGTTTCCCCTTGTAAAAAAAAAACAGAAATATCAGCAATAACACAACTGCACAGAAAGAAAATACTCCCAGGCCAGAGACATGTTTCATGCAGCACAAAAGTATGTTTTGGTAATACTATTCCATTATCTGAACAACAGAAATCAGATTTATACACATCAGTCAAGGACCACAAATCAGTTATAGAAGGCTTAGTGATACATATTCTGAGGTTTTGTGTACATTATTAGTAAATATACATACTATGACCAATGCTAACCTATTTGTTTATAGTCTTCAGCTTACTGTGTACTATGATAGGGCATGATACACTTCTGTAATTGCCTGGTAGCTTCTGGCTTGTATATAGCAAGAGTATAATAGAAATAGAATCACCTTACATATAGTTACTGTAAGAAATTATTGTTTCACATTACTTGAACTTTCACTTTAGGGCCATGACTTAAAGGAACAGTGTGTAGCATTTTGGGAGCTCTGTTGGCAGAAAAGCTATTGAATATTAATAAGTAAGATCTCTTTAACAACTGATCACCTGTTGTGTCTTTAGTACCTTACAATAACTTGTTTATATTTCTTAGTCGATTATGACTATTCAGTCGTTTTGGACTTGATTTAAGATTTCATCAGTTGATTTTTCGTTTTTATACTTTTTTCATGGTGATTACTTATTTCCAGAAAACTTATGGGCATAACTGATAAACACAATATTTAAAATGGTGCTTTTGTGTGATTATTTGAGGAAAAACTGCTTAAATCTGCTGATAAAAGCACCTAATCGATTAGGAGACAAAACATAGGTGTCAGTCGGGTCGTGGATATTCACTAGTCAGATACGGCCATTCAGCCACTGAAGATTTTCTACATGCTTAGCACACGGGAGAAGTTTCCTCACCGCCAAATGCCACCAAATCCTACACACTGCTCTTTAAATGTGTCTACATATATATAATCTTAAAGCGTCAAGGCCAGTTAATGAGATGTTAGGAAAATAAATAAATTCTGAATGTAACTTCATAAGATATATAATACTGATGATGCAAATAAGATGTTGTTCAAATAAAGCACAATGGTATGTCATCCTGCAGGTAATGACACATGCTTCATAATCTCAAAGGTCTCCATGGCACCACATAGCTATGCATGGTTTTAGAGTGCTTTTGCACTCCTGTAGGGGAAAGCCTCTTCACCTAGCCAATAGTTTGTGGACTCGTACATGATGAAACATGATGTGAACTCACCTTTTGTGCCCAATGACCTCAAAAAGTGTTATATTTTTTTGAGCTCAAATAAAAACATAAAGCTGTCAACATGCTGTTATTTCCTGTCAAACCAGTGTTGTTCATGTCTTTTAGCTCACAAGGGACAGATGATGCAGAAGAGGTCCAGCAAAACAGTGTCTGTCACAATGCCTCGTGGCGGACAATAGATGTACTGTACCTTGGGCAAAGTGTAGAATAATGAACCAGAATAATAGCAGATATGCCAAAGGTAATATGGATATTTGGGCTTTCCAAAAATTCAATCTCATGACTGTACTCCATTATGTCACAGCCTATTTCCCAGAACTATATAGAAACATAATAATATCACATTTGAGGTAAAGTTTGTAAAAAATAAATCAAAAGAATTACAAACAGAATATAGTTTTAAGAGAAAATACTTAGGATGAGACTGATGTGGTTTGTCTGAAGTAAATCACATCATAACAAACACAATTTACAGTTACTATAGCCCCAACTCCCGATACATACATGGACATAAGTGAACTGTGGTGTCTCACCACACATGTTAAGTTTTTGTATATTTTTTATTAGTGTCCTGTGTTTTGGGTGTCATTTCAACTGTTCCTCTTGTTTCAGATAACATGACCTCCTGTGTAAGCCCAGTGCATAACATGAACATCTCTGCTTACTTGCACACCACTATTTACACTGTTGAGAGTATATGTTTTAATATTTTAGGATTTAGTATTTTAGTTTTAGTAAATATGTTTTGTGAATAATTATGTCTGGTTTTTTACTTGATTTTTTTTCTCTGGATTATATCTGTTTATCTATGTAAACAAACCTCATTTACAAAAACAAGGATATCTTGAAAACAGCCTGAGTTGCATGGGGTGGTTCTCTTGGTGTCTAATCAGTGGTGATGATTGACTAGTCAAATCAATGCACCTTTTATTAGCAATTATTTGCATCTTGCAACATGATGATGAAATGAATATATTTCATTGGATGATTCGTGACCATGTGAGGCTCCTGCACAGGAAACAGAGGTTACATTCAGCCCGTAAATAGGCGGCATTGCCCTTTAAATGAACCACCCAATGACACTGAAGCGGGTCTGACAGCAGCACGGCGGCCGACTGACAGAGGAGACCAGAGGGATGCTGCCAGTGCTGTCAAGGTACTCGTCGATGAACAAGGTAAAAACAATCACCCTCATATTGATAGAAAATGTCACTGACCGTCGTCGTTTTTCAGCTAACGTCCACTTTTTAAATGTTAGCGAACACAACGTCAAATCGGAGTGACGATTGTTTTTGCAACGTTAGCCAGATAACAACAAAGCTAACCAGTGCTACCGGTTACTACAGAGGGGCTGTTTGCTAACGTTAGCATGACAGCACAAGCGCAGAAAGACGTTCATTCGCCAGGTGTCGAGTGACAGTCAGCAGAGGTCAGCTAACCCACCTCAACCTTTTATTTTGTCAGACAAAGACACTTAGTTGTGCTCTTTGTGTCAATAGTTACTGATCCGCCCGGCATGAAACCAAAGGTAGCGCTTCGTGTTATGTGGTGTTTGTGGACAACATGGTACAGTTGTCAGGGTTTCCTCGGAAAGTGAATCACAAGATCTCCCCGGGCAGTGAAGTCAGCTGCTATTTAAAGACAGCATGGAGAAAAAAAACACGTTAGCTGCCGTGGTGTCTCGTATTTAGCCAGAAGATCAGCCCGTGATGTTAACTACAGTGGGTGTTTTGGTGCATCACAGTGAAGTCAGTCCATTGCTGCATGTCAGGATAGTAACCAATCCCCGCAGTCCCCGTCGTGGAGAGGCAGTGGACTGTTTTCCAGCCCGCCCCGCACAGCTCCACGGTCCATATGTCGCCCAGCCTAACAACCTGGCTGGTCTTTCATAATAGAAGCACGTGTCTGTAGGCCGGTTTCACTGAGAAAAGACTGGGTAACACACCGCAGAGCAGGAAAAACTACCGTGTCATAGGTTGTTTTCGCGATTTAGAGCCCCAAGCCAGACAGTTTTGATCATGCATTTGAGATGGAGATAAGCGGTGAGTTCTCAACATGTGTTTTCCCTTCAGAAAGGACAATGATACGAACATGATCAGCGCCGATGGCTTCTCAAAATACCAGGCGACTCTGCCAGAGAGAGGCAGGAGGAGGCCCCCAGCAGAGATGCTCCATCTGCTGTCAGCTGTGATTGTTTGGCTGGTGACGGGAACCACCATCTCAAGCCTCAACAAATGGATATTTGCCGTTTACAACTTCAGGTACCCACTGCTGCTGTCAGCACTGCACATGCTCACAGCCATAGTGGTGGACTATGGGCTGATCAAACTGCAGGTGGTCCGCCACAGAGGGGACGGAGAACAGGACCTGACCCCCAGTGCCAAATGTAAGGTCTTCCTGTTGAGTCTGACATTTTGTGCCAGCATCGCTTTTGGGAACATGGGTCTGAACTATGTCCAGCTGTCCTTTGCACAAATGATCTACACCACCACGCCACTCTTCACTTTGGCCATCTCCACGCTGATCCTGGGCAAACAACACCACATCCTCAAGTACACAGCCATGATGCCCATCTGTCTGGGAGCCTCCTTCAGCATCATGGGAGAGGTCCAGTTTGATCAGACCGGCTGCTTCTTTGTGTTTGCAGCGACCATGTTGAGAGGCGTCAAGTCCATTCAGCAGAGTAAGAAACACTTTCACCGTCTCACCCTAGACTTTTCTGTCCTGCTTGTTTTGTTGGGGTTTTGTTGTTGAAATAGAAAGTAATCTCTGTAAGTTCACTACTGGAAATTTGATGCCAGAGACATAAGAGGTTATTTTAGTGTTTCCCTCCCAGACACAGAAGCAGTCTGTGGTCCTGGAACTTTTTAATGAGTCACTCCTCAGTCCAGTAACACACCCACGAATCAAGGAGGAATGTCACAGTGGCATATTTTCTTGTTTCTTAGGGAACATGATACAAACAATAGTCTGTGAGCTAGAGTGGACAGGGTGTCAACACATCCAGAAGACATGCTGCCAAGCTGTCTGGTTGGCTGACATTATTATTTTATATTTATTGATGGTGTACTAGATTTAGGGTTTCACATTTCAAGTTTTTATTTGCCACCCATGTTCTGTTTTCTAAGCAAACCAATCAACAGTTCAACATTTCTCTGCTGTTTTTTAGCAATGTAATAATTGTAGTTTTTGTTTACTTTTTACAGAGTGGATTATCTTGGAAACACAGTAAAATCAGTACAAGCCGGCTATTTCCAGATAGCATGTATTAGATATTGTCGAAGTGAACATGTCCTGGGAAAGAGACAGATTCCTTTCTTGAGCTAATGTCACATGGGCTGGGGTGTGCCTTCACAGATTTATCTGCTGGACTTGTTTTCTAATGATCTGTGCTCTCAGTCACTCATTTGTTGAAGGAGTTGCTTTAAAGTTGGTGTCAGCATGCAGAGGGTTCGTTCCTGTAGCGTCTTAGTCTGTACAACATTGTAGTTGTGTAGTGAGAAAGAAAAAAATGAAGGTAATGCGATTTTAAAAATGGCTTGTATAGAGGAATGTATAGAGACCCTGTATTTAACTGTTACATAACACTATTAGCAGATACATACTTTGTACCTTTAAGAGCAGAGGACCACTACAGGAGCAGGCTTGTGTTGAAGGTCATCAGTTCAAATACTCCTGTGTAGCTGCTCAGTGACAAACAGAACCAGACTGTGGACATTTGTAATTTGATTTTCTGCTTTCGCATTAGGAGCAGAAACCAGGTCCAGCAGGTTAAAGATACAGTATATTATTTTTATTTTTAATCAATATTTGAGTCCACCCTGAGGTGCCAAACTAGCTGGATGATGTGGTCTCAAGTTTCAACAGGCTGTTTTCATCCTCTTTCATTTAATGTTGTTGTAACAGTTTCTAAATTGACAGTATAAGTTTAAGTGAACTTTTCTCTGACACACTTGTTAGTGCACATTTTTTTCCGTTATAGAGCTCAGACCCAAAGCCTTGTCTGTGGTTTGGCACTGTATGTGAAGACCATGAAGCCGTTTTCAGTGTGTGAAGAGTGTTCACGCCGCCTCACTAAAACATCAAGATGTTTTATAGATGTGTTTTGCTTCTAGACATCAAGTCATAAGTCAAGTTCATATCCAAACATTGATCATTTTGTGCCATTTTCAGTTGTCAGCATTTGAATGAGCAGTTCAGTAAACAGATTAGAGTCTGTCCTTGTTATTTTGACTAGAACAACAAACACAGGAAACCTGTGTTATGTCACCTGAACAGTCTAAATACTGCATTTTTCTCAAAGTACTTGAGATAAGAAACAGGCCTTGTTGCTGAGTCATATATTTCCTCTGAGCAGAAAATATAGTAAAAAATGAGTTTTTGTTTTTGATATTTCTTGGGTCTTTTGTTTTTATAGTCCTGTTTGTAACCTGTGCAGCATTCATTTTTGTGTTGACTTCAGGACAAGAAAATAAAATTTCAGCTATTTAGCCTGCTTGTTGTTAAAGTTCCCCTTAAAAATGTACATATCCTGACCAGATTGTGGTGGTCATCTTTAGAGTTCCCCAGTCATAACCTTGTTTTACAAATGACACTGTTAATGACATGTTTGTACCCACCACCTACAATTCTCTGTTTACTCAGGTATTTTACTTCAGGAGGAGAAGATCAACTCTGTGTTTCTGCTCTACCTGATGTCCATTCCTAGCTTCTGCATCTTGGCCGTGGCTGCTCTTGCCTTAGAAAACTGGGCTATGCTGGAGTCACCGCTTCATTACGACCGCCGCCTGTGGGTCTTTATCTTGCTCAGCTGCTTGGGCTCAGTCATGTACAACCTGGCCAGCTGCTGCGTCATCACGCTCACCTCAGCCGTCACTCTGCATATCCTCGGCAACCTGAGTGTGGTGGGAAACCTACTGTTGTCCCAGCTGCTGTTTGGCAGCGAGCTGTCCACCCTGAGCTGCGCCGGTGCCGTGCTGACATTGTCTGGCATGCTCATCTATCAGAACTCAGAGTTCATTGTCAGCTTCCTGGACGCACGCAGGGCCAAAGCCCAAAAGGCTTTTCACGCTGCAAGCGGAGAGGACTTTGACAAAGATAGTGTGTCTGAACCAACATATCATCATCTGAGCACGGATGGGAAACAGGAAGACAAGATGGACTGAACTGAAAGGGTGAAGGAGAGAATAAAATAGTAACAGATGAAATGATGGGTGGTTAGCACTGTCGCCTCACTGCAAGAAGGTACCGGGTTCGATTCCCGTCTTTCCTGTGTGGAGTTTGCATGTTCTCCCCGTGTCTGCGTGGGTTCTCTCCGGGTACTCCGACTTCCTCCCACCATCCAAAAACATTCATGGGGATTAGGTTAATTGGCTAATTTAAATTGCCCGTAGGTGTGAATGTGAGTGTGAGTGGTTGTCTGTCTCTATGTGTCCTGTGATGAACTGGAGACTTGTCCAGGGTGTACCCTGCCTTTCACCCTAAGACAGCTGGGATAGGCTCCAGCCCCCCACGACCCTATGAGAGGATAAGCGGTAGAAAATAGATGGATGGATGAAATGATTGTGTCAGTAAGTGATCAACAGCAGCTGAAGCAGTATGACCTTATAAGGTCATCATCACTGAGGATGTGACAGTTTTTTTTTTTTTGTTTATTTATTGTTTACTTCCTGTGGTCACAGAGAAGAAATGGTTGCCTTTACTTGTCACGGCGATGGTTGGATTCTCTCCTTCATATGTAAATCATACATAGCTTGCAGCTTGATATGCATGCATGAGCACACTACACTGTTTGATACCTCATGAAGGTATTCACACTGTCACTCACACTACACTGTGAAAATGTTCTCATAGACAGAGGGCTCTAATCGATGATTTGGGTGGCTGTTGTGGATATTGCCTGCAGAAAGCCTTGAGTCATGATGAGGCTTAGTGAACACTCCACCTCAAACCTGACCGGGCACAGTTTGTGTAAAAATATATATGATATTGGAGGCACTGTTACCTGACATTCACCTGGCCCTATCATAGTGAGGGACTGGGGTTTTGGCAGCTTTTTGTGTTGGTGTGTGAAGAGGGAAGCTTCTTGAATAAAGATGTTAAAACTTTTACTTAAAGGCAGAAGTAACGATGAGACATCTCTTTTCCTCTACGGAAGCACATTTTTAAATATGAGGCCTGTGTTTTGTTTTGTTTTTTCTCTCTTCCCTTTGAACCTCAGTGTGGCGCCCCACTTAAGGCCTAGTTTTTGTTCTCAGCCAGTCTCAGTAGAATTATTCCAATTATCTCCATCTTTTACAACAGCGCACTCTCCACAGCTCTCCTCAATAATTAGGTTCACCAATACTCTAAGGAGTTTCACTCAACTTTAGCTGCCTTTTCCCTGCGGAAGAGACAACAGAAATGTAGACCGAGATGTCCTTTTGAGGTTGTTTCTTCCCTCCCAACCAATGTTCCCTTCTGTTACCAGCACATTATGAAAAACTGACCTGCGGGACAGTGTTGTGTTTTCTCTCAGTATTTGAGGAGCGTTTTTTTGACGTGATTTTATTTCGTGATGAAACACATCTTAATATGTATATGGCAGAAAATATTTATTTTTGAATGACTGTGGCAGTCTCTGGCTTTGTAATGCTGTTGATTTTGCTCGTCAAGCGTCTTGCACATGCTCACATATAATATCTGCTCACGTGTCGTCTGTCTTTAGAGAAAAGTAAGATGAACTAGGCAGAAGAAAACACGCCGCCGCTCCTGAAAGCGTCTTAAATGAACCAGGGTGTTCGTCACCCTGCACTCCCTCCTACATGGACAGTGTGCCAAATGTCTTGAAAGCATTTTTGGTGTGGAAATGCTGGTTCTGTTATTGACCAGATGTGATCATTTTTCACATCTGAGCTCTCACAAGATGACAACGACAAAGCCATACATCAAAGATCTTTTTTTAATGACACCCGCCACAATTTCTGCATATTTTGCTATAAGAATTAATTGCGGGCCAGATTTTACACTGACAAATTTTATTAGATGTGCCACTGATTGAATATTTCATGGGTGCCATTCATAAAGGTGCATTGTCCAGAGGATCATATAGGAACACAAGATGTTTTTCATAAAGCCTCAGTCAGCTGGAGATTTAAAGCAGTTTTATTTTGCACTTTGATAATTCAATATTTCCAAACTGGTGTTGTCAGCGATTTTCATTTTGTAAAGATTATGTACCGCAGATCACTGGTTTTATGTTATTGAATACCTCAGCTGTTAAATATGACTTATGTTGATTGATTACTATCTATTGGACTGAGATCAAGCAGCTTTTCAATAACCACTATAAGGCTGCAGCATGTGAATGGGTTTTTTTTCTTCAGTCCATCACAGATGTCAGCATATTGTAAAACATGCTTGTGTTGTCCTGTGACCAGAACATGTTTTTAGTTTGATTTTCTTTAAACCGTCACAAGCTTGTGGGAGTTGGGTAGGTTAGGCTGCTTGTTCCTGTCGATATCATGTTGCACTTAAGAGGTACGAAGACGTCGCTGTCTTCAAAGCCTGTGGTTCCTGTATACATACTGGTTTTAGTTGTTTGCAAAGCTAGTTTGGTGTAAATAGGTATTTTATGATGATAGTGTATTTTATAATCATTTATGGCTTGTTTAAACTATACTGGGTTAAGAATGAAACATTTGCCTCATGCCTTATTTGGACATACTGTAGATAAGAAAAGAGTGATTTGATTTGTCATTTTGTCACATTTCTGGATTCATACTTTGAATGAAACAGCAGCCGCTGGTGCTTCTGTTTCGGGGCAAATATATGAGCATATATATTGCATATATGATCTGCAATGGCTTGAATAAAATAAGTGGACTGAGTCAGATTTGTTGCCTATGAAATACCTCTCTCACTGTTGTAGCACATTTTAATTAAATTGACGTTTTGTTTTAATTTCATCTTAGTTTTTACAACGTGCTGAAATGAGTGAGTGTGTGTGTTCATGGTGTTTTTGCTGCTATTTCATTTTGTTTTTGTCAGCACTAATCTTACTATTTCATAACATTCAGGGAAATACAACACACTGAAATGAAGAAAACCTAAAATTAATGCTGTCTTCTAAGATTATATTCATTATCATTTATTTTGTTAATTTTTAAAAAACATGTAATCTATAAAACTGACACAAATTTCTGTTTCATCTGGCCAGAACTGTAGAAAACAGAAAGTATTCATTTTGAAATTGTGCATTTCAACAAATCCTCACTTAGGAAAGCTAAAACTACTGTAATGAATATTATGTATTTTTTTTTCTTCTTTTTATGAAAGTAATCAGTTATTGGAATTGTTACTGGTTAATTGATCAGTTGATCCACTAATCATGTCAGTAATACATGTCTTTCGAGAATCAGAGATAGGCCTCATTTTGACACGTCACAGTATTAAAAGCTCAGGGAAGGACAGTGAACCTCAGCATGTTGTCAATCATAGAGCCTGTTAATAAGCAGTTGTGAGTGTTCACCACTTGATGGCGCAATCTGTCTGTTCTGTTATTTGACCACTCTTCTAAAGCTGCCTCAAGCATGCCTGTAACACTTTATAATCACAGCTGAAGCTCATGAGTGTATTTTGCTCCTGGTCTTTTCTTCCAGGTGTGTCCCTTGTTGTACATTCCTCTATATCTACAAACAGGGTGTCCCTGTCAGCCTTTTGCCTCAATAAGGCAGAGCTCCTCAATTTTTTTCTGCTTGTTAACTCTTTGTTTTCTAGCCTAACAGTTGCTTGCAGTAGCCCTCAAATGAAGCATAACCAAGTGAAAATTGTGATTAAAACAAAGTGGAGATTGTCCCCATGAAGTTTAACATGACATCACTCACTAGGATGCAGTATCTTGAGGAGGAGAGACTCTGCTGAGGCTTACAGAGACTTCCCCTCTTTCCCATCTTGGGTGGTTTGTGTAAGCAGCCTCCACTCGCTCTCCAAACATGCATCCTTATGAAGCTCTGCAGTGTTTGAGCTGTGATGTCAAGCCTGAGCCCTCCAGTCAAGCCTAAAGGAGGATCAAAGAGGGGCTGAAACGTCCAAGAAACCCAAAGACACTAAAGTTTGCATCCTGAAAGCAGGTGAGTGACACTGCACCTCAGCAACCACAAACACTTTTACCACTTGATTCTTCCTCTTTTGTGCCACTAGTCTTTAATGTGACTCCTTTCCTTGTGTCTGAGTGCATAGTTTTCCGCTGCTATCAGATTCTTTCAGTAATGGTCCCGTTCCACTACATTACTATATTTGTACGTGTTTTTCTCAGTCTGTGCTGCAGTTGCTGAGATACACTGAGTGGCACCAGTATCAGTAAGACAAACATTTCAGTGCACAGCTGCTCAGTTTGTGTTAACACTCGCACATCTGTTTATACTTCACAGTTTTACACTGATATTTGCACTTTAAATTAAATAATAAGTAAATAACAATTTAAAAATAAGTATTCAGTTCTTTTTTTCTTTCAGTTCTTGTCCTGCTTAATATTCTCAGAAAAAACTGTGTATCTGGAAAGTATTCACAGCGCTTCACTTTTTCCACATTTTGTTATGTTACAGCCGTAGTCCAAAATGGAATAAAATCATCTTTTCCCTCAAAACTCAAAACACAACCCTCCATTATGACAACATACACGACATACACTTTTTTTTAAATGTTAACCAAGTTATTAAAAATCAAAAACCAAGAAATCACACGTACATAAGTATTCACAGTCTTTGCCATGAAGCTCAAAATTGAGCTCAAAGACTTGAGGATGTAATTTCTGCCAAAGATGCAATTCAACAAATTATTGAACAAACACTGTGAATACTTACAGTATGTACCTGTGATTTCTTTTTATTTTTAATAAATTTGTCATGGGGTGTTGTATGCAGGGAAAATATTCCAATTTGGAGTAAGGTTGTAACATAAGAAAATGTGGAAAAAGTGAAGCGCTGTGAATACTTTCCAGATGCAATATATGTGTCTTGAATATGTCACCAGTGCTGTGTTTTGTTTTGTTTTTTTTGTTTTTTTTTGCTCCATCGGTAGATTTGGCCCCTGGACATGGAGTCAAAAACTGCCACAGGATCAGCATCAGTGACCAGTGAAGAGCTGGCTGCTATTGAGGATGAAGAGGTTCTCAACAAGATGGTGAGCCAATTACTTTCTCTTACCATCACCTAATTTGTATCATGTTAACATTGTTGTAAGAGCAGGGAGGGAGTTGCCTTTGTTCATTCTGACAGATGGAATATAAAATATGGAGACCTTTACCCAGGAATTAACCAGTGGTTTGTCTTCTTAGCTGGACAATGCAACAGATTTTGAAGAGAGGCGAATGATACGTGCCGCTTTGAGGGACCTGCTCAAGAAAAAGAGAGGTAAAATCTGATAAATGCAAGTTATCATAACAATTTAAATGTCTCCATTATTCCACCCATCCTTTGCTTGCTTTCTTAATTGTCCACTGTCCCTCCCTCATCAGATAAACGGGAGCAGGACCGAGGGTCGAGGCAGCAGGACCTGAGACAGCAGGGCCTGAACAAAGGAGGGACAACAGGCAGAGCGTCCATGAACCAGCAGCCACCAACAAACAGTAAGTTTAGAGAGATGCCCTCTCTGTGATATTATGCTGTATTTAAATGACATGAGCTTCTTGATATTTATTCAACTTCTGCGTCTTGTCAGAGCTGCCAGGCCAGCCTTCTCCATCAGCAGCCAGGTGAGTCTAATGAAGGATCAGTTCTGAGTTCATTTACAATGCAAAGCAGGATTCATATAAGTGCTTTCATTTAATGCCAGACATTCCAACTCTATTAGCTTCTTTTTGCGACTAACAACAGACCTTGCACACAAAAATGTTTTTTGAAACTTCCACAAAACTATGTTAACTGTAAGGTGAGTCCTAACTTGAGTGTGGTGCCACTGTCAGCATCAGAAGCTGAACTTCTGATGGGTGCACAATTGCTAAGTTGCAAAGTCATATTGTATGTTTAGTAATCAACCAAAAAAGGAAATAAAGCCACTATTCTTCGGCAAAATATTTGCCAAGTTAAGAGATGAGGTAAGCCATACTTTCTGTACAAGTAGTGTGTATCTCCTAGTCTTTGTTTCTCCTCAGCAAGACCAGTCCTGTTGCAGCCCCATTCCAGAAATGTCCTCCTGCTGCAGCACCCAACGTTAAAAACGTCAAACAGATGCTTCTGGACTGGTGCAGGGCCAAAACAGAGCCATATGAGGTAAACATGCCCGGACTCTCTTTGTCTGTGAATTACTGCCCAGCGGAGCTATACATAGCTCTGCATAGTGTCTCATTCTCTGCCACTGTTTCCTCTGAACTGGTTCCCCTCTGGCATGAAACAGGGAGTGGACATTCAAAACTTCTCCTCAAGTTGGAAAGACGGCATAGCTTTCTGCGCCTTGGTGCATCGCTTCTTCCCAGACGCATTTGAGTATTCAATCCTCAACCCTAACAAGCCCAGGGAAAACTTCCAGCTGGCTTTCAACACTGCAGAGTGAGCTGTCATTCCTTATATGAAGGGTACAGATGCATCTTGTCTGGAAGAAACTCCAGCAGTGATTGCAGATACAAAAACAAATTGACTTCACAGTTGTGTGTCATAGTTTGTCTCAAGTGGTTTGTCAGTGACACCTTTTCTCTGCAGGAGGCTGGCTGGCTGCCCCCCTCTGCTGGACGCTGATGACTTAGTCCGGATGAAAGAGCCTGACTGGAAGTGTGTGTACACCTACATCCAGGAGTTCTACCGCTGCCTGGTGGAGAAAGGCCTGGTCAAAACCAAAAAGCGACTCTAGAGTCTGACACCTTTCATAATCAGTTAATACACGCATAAGCAGGAGCTGAGGTCAAACACACACTGTGCACCTTTTAAATGAATATTTACACTTTGGTTTTAGAGTTGATATCAAGTATTTAATGTCTGACTTATGCAGCATGTGAATGCAAATGCACTGTGCCTAATGCGTGGTATTTGGGATAGTTTGTGTATTAGCAGGGACTCCATGGTGTCTCAGTGGACAGCTGGTGCTTAGGATCAGTACATTCCACTGAGATTACACATCTGTATTAATCCCAGTCAGAACCATCGAGACTCTGGGAACAAATGTCATCATAGTTGAGGGCCTCAGACTGTGAGTATCATAAACACATTTAATAAATACCCACTCCATTATACATGCTGTTGTTCACTGTACATGTTAGAGTGTTTTATTTGCCTGATACAATATTCAACAGCTCCTCATGTTCTATTTAAAGCTTTTCAAAAAAGCCTTGAGTTTCAGCTATAAAACGGAAAGCCTGTGCTATAATCTTGGGGGTTTGAGTCTATTAACAGAAATGGGTCCTTTACTGACAGGAAAGGTGAATTGCAAATGGTAGGATCAGCTTTTTTTGAGCTCAACATCCATAAGGAACCATTTGTTTTTATTATGAGGATAAGCGGTAGAAAATGGATGGATGGATGAATAATTGTCATAATATTAAAAAAACCTAAATAATAATAATACGAAGAAGAGGTTGAATATCAGGGACAATATTAGAATAATTGCGATTTAATAATTAAATTAATTAATTTAATCAGCTCATTTTTAATATATCCAACTCTATAAGCTACAAGTACAAATATAGTTTTAATGGCGGCGCCACTTTATTGATTGCATATCACAGATTATGCACCTTTGCCAGGCTGAAATTCAGCTATTGGCATACTGATCAATTCCCCCATCAGTGACGCACTGATGCCAGATTAATGCGTCACTGAGAGGACAGATGCTCAATTCTTCTCGGCTGGATGCACGTTGACAGCTGGCTTTTATGTTGCTGCTCCTCTGCCCCCCTCTCCTCCTCCTCCACCTCCCCCCAGGTGCCCATGTGTTTTACCCAGAGTGCACAGAGCGACCACCGATGGGTCGCCTTGTGGCTGATGTGCTGCAGGAGCTCAGAGCGCACAGCCGCTCCGCTGCAGACAGTGATGAGCAGGACGATGAGGTGTGATCAGCTGTTATATCGCAGTGTAAACAACATCAGCATGCAGGAGTCCGGACACCTCAACCGTGACCGCCTCCTGTCCTGACAGTGCCGCAGCGCGCGGTGTGCATTCGTGACGGAGACGGAGTCGTCCGGGCATCCGTCCCGCAGGCTGTCCGCCTGTGTCGGTCTGTCTCCGGAGCCGTTAACCGATCTTCGCCATTTATTGACATTCCTGTTGCGTTGATTGGCGTGCGAGACAAAAGGGGACCTATGCCGTTCCCTTCCGTGAATTTGTGAGATCACCTTTGCGATTCACCTTGGAGATAAAAAATAAGCATAAGACGCATGAAAGGTAAGAGAGATGTTTTCACTGCAGCTGCGTGTTTGTGTTCATCTTGCATGTAGAAAATGAGCTTTGTGGTGCAGTCTCGCACCTTTGCAGATCATAGAGCAGACAGACCTGCAGGCTGGCTCTATATGAAATGTGAAGAAGGGGCCAGTTTCAGCTCTGAAAGTTGCCTTTTTTACTTTTAAAGTGAATCCATTGCAAATCCCGTGTGATGAACATGTCTTTCAGGTCACACCAGATGCGGGACGGTAAAAAGACAGCCTAATTTGCATGTGATGAATGATTAAGAAGAGGTGTTTAATTTCTGTATGGAAGAAGAAGAGGACACATAAACAAAATGGTGGGAGGCGCCGATCCAAGCATCCTCCTAGTGACCTACAGTACACGCTCTGGTGACATTGTCTCATGTGCTCCTGTTTTCTGAGGCCGTGACCTCAGACTGAGATCAAATGCTCTAGGTGTGCCGCTTTACACTGTGACGCCATCTCATAATGATCAGCAACAAGGTCAGGAGGCTAATTAGTGTTGCCAGGCAGCAAGAATATAAACCAGGATGCAGGTAGAAAATATAGTTCCTTATCTCACTGGTGGAAAATAACTCCATGTTTACTCCACTGCGTTTACCTGACAGATTGAGTCCACTCAGTTATGATGTTAAGTTATAGGTTAAGGTATGTTATAGGTTAAGATACTCAGCACCCCCACCTTTACCAGCTACAGCATTAAAATAAAGCATCCATAGTTGTAATCCAGCGATATAGGCTAATATGTATTGATCTTCATAAAATTTTACTTTATGTACTTTGATGCTAATAAATATGTGTTACTTGCAGGAGTTTGAGATCTGAATACTTCCTCTGTCACTGCCTCAGACCAATTGCCTGCTCATGATAACGTCATCAGTGATGCCTGGGGAGCATGATGTGGACAGGTGTGATATAATGTGATGCATCCTCTCAGTTTCCACTCAGTCCTTCCCTGTAGCATCTACCAAGGGCTCACTGACTGATGTTGAAGCTCTGAGAGTAAAGCACATCTAGATTCAACATGGGTTCAACAGGACATGGTGAAGGGCAAAGGATTTTAAGCAAGCATTATGTTGTTTTTATGTCAATCACTATGGAGTCAAATGAAGAGAAATTCTAATAATTATCCTCTTGCTGTCTCTTGCAGGTTGATGGATCGCATGCAGAGAAAACAGGTCAGCACTGACCCTTATGGGTCCAAAGCTGAACCTGGACCCTGCACCTTGATCGGTGTCAGTCCGGGTTTACCTCCACAGCTCGCAAGCCAGGAGCCAGCTCTCATCAGCTCATCAGAGGCGCTCAAGAAGCCATCTGGATCGAGCCCGATGCAGGCCACAGTTGCACCTGTAAAAGGGACAGACCAAATGCAGTCAGAGCAGTCAAAGTCTGGGTCCACTCCAGCAACGCTGGCGAGCATAAGCCGGCCAAGACCAACAGCTCTCGGGACTAAACCTGCCCCAAAGTTGACCAGGATCTCCGCGGACCCATCCAAGGAAATAGATTTGATCCCAGTTTGTATCCCAGGACCTCAGAGTGCCAACGTCCTGACGCATTCCTCGACAAGTCCTCAGAGTCCTCGCAGCCCTCAGTCTTACACCAGCCAGCCTTACCTGAGCCCCAATCCTAGCCTGGCCTCCAGCCTCAGGCCTCATCCACAGAGGACACCCTCACCTGGGAGCTCAGCTCAGAGCCAAGTGCAATCAGAGAAGCCAGCAGAAGCGAACAATGACTTCAGGTGAGGCAAATAATGATGCCTTTATTAACACATTTTTAACCTGTGTGATTATACAAGGGTTCAGTTGGCACCACTGTGAATGTTGTTTCCTGTTATGCCCAAATATGTCGAGGCAGCTATCCAGCACTCAGCAGCTGTAAGCGAGCTGAAGTCACATGAATCAAAGCTGCAAAGAGCTTTGTGAAGCTGATGCGATCACACAGCCATTATTTTGTTGGCAGACTTCCCAGCGGCCACTTTTTTGTTGTGATCCTCACCCATAAACACCGGCTTCCTGTTGAAAAAAGTAGAACTGTTTATATGAGGGATAAAATATATCTGAAGGTTCTCAAACAGCAACAACCTCTGCCCATCTCAAACACACATTGTTCATCACACTCTCATATTTTCTGAATTTGCTGCCACTCAGTGGTGTTCATCTGGATCCAGCAGGCCAACTTTGAGATTTGAGAGTTATAATAGAGCGTACTGTCATTCAGACCTGCAGGCTCTGGCTCTATGAAAAGTTGCCCTTTTCACTTTTGCTCTGGTACAAAGACAGCCTAATTTGCATGTGATGAATGATGAAGAAGTTTAATTTCTGTGTGGGAGAAGAAGAGGACACATAAACAAAATGGTGGGAGGCGCCGACCCAAGAATCCTCCTGGTGACCTACTGTACACGCTCTGGTGACATTGTCTCATGTGCTCCTGTTTTCTGAGGCCGTGACCTCAGACTGAGATCAAATGCTCTAAGTGTGCCGCTTTACACTGTGACGCCATCTCATAATGATCAGCAACAAGGTCAGGAGGCTAATTAGTGTTGCCAGGCAGCAAGAATATAAACCAGGATGCAGGTAGAAAATATAGTTCCTTATCTCACTGGTGGAAAATAACTCCATGTTTACTCCACTGTGTTTTCCTGACAGGTTTAATTACTAGTTACTGTGCAAAATCCACTCAGTTATGATGTCAGAATATATATTAAGATACTCAGCGTTCTCACCGGGCCAGTTTTGAAATTTGTGAATTAGCTGTTAAAAAGATTAGATTTTGCATATTACAAATCAACTGAGGTGATTTTTTTTTTCCCATCACAAGCTAAAATTCAATTACTATATATTGATTTTCCTCTTTTATGCTGCTGAAATAAAGAAAATTTTGCCTGTAATGTAAGTAAATGATTTGAAGTTATCTGAAGTCTTCTAGGGTATATGTGTAATATCTTAAGTCTGTATATCTGTATCAAATATCTAAATTTAATGCTAAAACTGTTTTCATGTGAAAGCATAAATCATTAATCCAGATTGTGACCACCACAATTTAATCCAGACATAGGTGATTTATCAATTAGAAAATCAGGTGAAAAATTTTAGAAAAACTGTATTTGACATTTTTAAAAGTTACTTGCAGATGAGTTGCTTCTGCTATTTGTGTGATGAAACAGTGTTAGTGGTGCTGGGGGATTAATGTCATCTCTTTCTCTAACACACACACACACACACCCCTTAGTCATCATCAGGGGTGCTTAATTGTGCGTATCTTTTTTTCTATATACAGCAACACTGATGAAAGCTATTTCTCTGAGGATTATGGCACAGATTATGTCCTCTCTCACCATATATGCTCTATAATAAATAGTGCTTAAATCTAATGCAGCACTGTTTCTGTCCTCTGACAGGGTGTACATCGTCACATGGAACGTGGGATCAGCCGTCCCGCCAGATGACATCACTTCTCTGTTTGGACCAAATGTTTCAGATGGGAGCGTTGACATGTTCATCATCGGGTAAGCCAATCTTTCCACCAGGCTCAGCAGTGCCAGAGAGGCAGCCGCTGGTGCCCACTCAGTCATCTGTGTTCGTTTTGACTTGGCGTCTCCTCCTGTTGCCCAGCGCTCTCCTTTTTATCAGTGTTTCATTTTCACTTGTTAATGACATTTCTCTACTTTTCTGGCACGACGCAGACTTCAGGAAGTCAACTCCATGATAAACAAGCGTCTGAAGGAGGCTCTTTTTTCAGACCAGTGGAGTGAGCTTTGCATGGACACGCTCAGTCCTTTTGGATATGTTTTGGTCAGTAAGGAGTTAAATAAGTGACAATGTGGATATTTTTTTTGCCATAGTACAAACTATTTTTCCATATTGATGTCATATTTATCATCTGTTCTATCTGTTCAGGTGGCATCTCAGCGCATGCAGGGAGTGCTGCTGCTGGTTTTCTCTAAATTCTGCCATCTTCCGTTCCTCAGAGGTGTTCAGACCGAGAGTACACGAACAGGACTCGGGGGATATTGGGTACGTGCTAGTCATTGACTCCTCAGATTAATTACATCACCGTTCGCGGTGGGTTTGTGTCAGTAGGTTTTTTGGGGGGATGGGGGTGTTGTCCGTCCTGCCAGCACACACTCCTGTGTGGGTGCATTACACTGTGTGTCAGAGTGTGACCTTCCTGTGTGTGTTGATGTCAGCATCACCCCTGGCTGCTGCTGGTGCAGTCTCCTTCTCTTTGAGGTCAGTGCAGCAGCAAGCTGTCTGGCTTCCTGGTTCTGTGACTCTGGGGCAAAAAAAAAAAAAAAAACTGACCCTGAACACACATACACTTCATACATGCCACTGTGTTTTTATTTTTATTTTTAATTAAATGCATATTAAGCAATGTACTCCTGCTGCCTCTCTTTTTTTCTCACTCAAAGGGGAATAAAGGGGGTGTCAGTGCAAGGATGACAATGTTTGGCCACCCGGTGTGCTTTCTTAACTGTCACCTGCCAGCTCACATGAGGAACCTGGAGCAGCGGATGGAGGACTTTGAAAGCATCCTGCAGCAGCAGCAGTTCGAAGGAGGCGCTGCCACTGGTGTGCTAGACCACGAGTGGGTGACTTAATCTCTTTTATTTATGAGTAATTTAGCTATTCCTAAAATATTTTTTTTTTACACAAAGATGTTGTAGTTATAAATGGCAGCAGCTGCTCACCAATGTTAAATAAATCAAAAGGGGATGCCAAGGGATTTAACGCTGAAATGTCCTGTGTGCTGAGTGTGTCGAAGAACAAAAGTGTCCAGCTCGATCGTGTGAAAATGTGTACGGTCCTATCTTGTCTGTTCTGGGCTACTGTAGAATCATGGCAAATGACCTGCTCTATGTATAGCTGTAATAGACTCATTCTAAGGTAAAAAAACACAATGATTCCAATTGTCAGGTGATTAAACATTTAAGATGGCATACTTAATATTATATCCTATTTCAGCCAATAGATCACACTGTTTCTTTAAGTAAATAGAAATAAAACAAATAACACCCTTTTTAATAATTAAAATGTGTTTTTTTTTCTGTGTGTGATTTCTTTTCTTTTGTCAGTGTTGTTTTTTGGTTTGGTGATTTGAACTTCCGTATCGAAGACTATGACATCCATGTGGTGAAATGTGCCATTGACAGCAATAAGCTGCCTCTCCTGTGGGAGCGAGATCAGGCAAGGCCTTTTTAAGACATTCACAGACAGAGATGGATTTTTCTGGTAGGCTTTACTCCACCTGTTTGACCTGCTCTGCTTCTCCTATCATTTGTCTGTAGCTCAACATGGCTAAAACCACAGAGTCCATCCTGGAGGGCTTCACTGAGGGACCACTCAAGTTCCCACCCACTTATAAGTTTGATGTGGGCACTCACACGTACGACACCAGGTTTGTCCCTTCGCCTCCATCATATTTTACTTTTCTAGAAGCAGGGGCCAAATAAAGTGTAGTTGCATGCTATGACAGTCTGCCCCTCTTTGCTTCTTTTCTGTCAGTGCAAAGAAGAGGAAACCTGCCTGGACAGATCGAATCCTCTGGCGCTCTCGTCATACCGGTTCCCCAGTTCCTACCCATAATGCAGCACTGCAGCGAGGTCTGACCTCGTGGTTGGGTGGGGCAACCAAAGTGACGCAGCATGTGTACCGAAGTCACATGGGCTACACCATCAGTGACCACAAGCCAGTTTCTGCCTTGTTTTCACTACATGTGAGACAATATTTCCTCAAATACACTCCTCTGTTTGCATCAGTTGCTTATGTTTCATTCAACCTTTTTTTTCTAGTTCCCTTTCAGGGTGGATATGCCCCTGGTGGAGCTGCAGGTAAACAAGGAGTGGTGTAAGGTCTCAGATGCTACCGCTAGATTCACTGTTGCATCAACTTACCAGCGTAGCTCATGGGACTGGGTAGCAATATACAAGGTACTTCTCTGATTGTTTTTGCTTAAAAGCTCAGGGTGAATTCTAATAATTTGATGCTCAGTTGTCACGTTGAAAATGACGTCCCAATTGTTACTTCTCCACAGGTGGGATTCAGACATCACAAAGACTACCAGGCATACATATGGGCCAAGGGAGAGCATGCAACACAGGTTTGTCAGGTGGTTTTATTTTGTGCCACAGCTGGAATCAGCATTCATTTCTTTCCCTCCTTTTTTCCTAGGTGATGTTTTCGGAGGAGGATTTGCCGAGAGATGATTGTGAATATATCCTGGGTTACTACAGTAATAATATGAACAGCATTGTTGGACTGTCAACGCCAATTCAGGTAACAGACAGAAAGTTAGCTATCTCACTGTTTCTTATGATATATTGATGAATACAGATGCACATGTATCTGGCCATGAGGATGTGAACACCTAAGCATTTCAGCCATGTGTAGGGCTGGACGGACAGGTCAAACAAACAGGACTGTCATTGTTGTTTGTGTCCCATGTGAAAGCAAAAGTCACAAAATGGCACTGGTATTGTTTTCACTTTGTTAGGCTGTGTGTGAGTTCCCAGGTGTTACAGATGTATTTCTGTCTGTGGATGCTGCAATTAGGAAGGTAGGAAATGGGGAAGGGTCCACTGGCCCCCCAAAATTTACACTTCTTGTTCAGTTTGGCATCGCTGCTGGTGTGATGTTCTCTAGTTTAACTTTTGTTGTGTAACAAGATTGGACAAGAGCATTAGTAAAGTCAGCTGATGTTGGGTGAGTCTGTAGTCCAGTTCATCCAGGTAGTGGGAGGCTGGAGCCTATCCCAGCTGTCTTAGGGTGAAAGGCAGGGTACACCCTGGACTCCAAGTCTCCAGTTCATCACAGGACACATAGAGACAGACAACCATTCACACTCACATTCACACCTACGGGCAATTTAAATTAGCCAATTAACCTAATCCCCATGTTTTTGGATGGTGGAGGAAGCCAGAGTACACGGAGAGAACCCAAACAGACACGGGGAGAACATGCAAACTCCACACAGCAAGGCCCCATGCTGGGAATCGAATCCGGTACCTTCTTGCTGTGAGGCAACAGTGCTTACCACCGTGCTGCCCCTTACAAAACATATAATTAGTAAATAAAATATGATGCATTGTCATTGGTTAAAGTTAAATTTACCACCTGAATCATCTAAAATATTAAAATGCTGCAGAAATGAAAAACTATTCACTAACATAGCAGACCGGGCCTTCTGTTGCCCAATTAGGACGTGAGTAGATTGTGCTAGATTTTACTTGTAGTAGAGTATAAGATAAGATGAAATAAGATAAGATAGAACTTTAGTCATCCTGAAGGACAATCTTTCACAACAGTTGCCATGCACAGTAGGAAAAGTTTTTAAAAATATATACAGTACAGAATAATGCAAAAATGCAGTATGCAAAACCAACAATCTAAGCAATACAACAACATAGAAAAAAATTATGTTAATTATTAAGTATGTAATTATTAAGTATATTAAGTATGCAAACATAAGTAAACTGTAAGCTGGCAAGTACAGATATGGAGGGTTGTGCCCACATACTTTCGGTCACATAGTTTCCTTTTTAACAGCCTTCCCTCATCTTCTCTTGAATTCTCCACAGATCAGGATTCCAGTGCACAGCCCCACCACCTGTCGCTCTGACAGCTCAGAGGTCAGCTCAGAAGACGATAGCACTCTGGTTCTGCTGGCTCCAAACTCTCGCAGCCCCAGCCCTAAAACTGGTAAACACCACCATCGGCACCGTCGCAGCCGCAGCCCCGCTGTCCCTGCTCTTTCCTCCAACCCCCTCCCCTCTCTGCAGGGCCTCGGCCTCTGTCCTCGCTCCAAAGACGGCCAGACTCGCTCGCCCTGCTCTGCTGCTAAGAAAGAGCGACTGGTCTCCCCTGACGCTGTGGTGTCTCCTGCCATCAGCCCGCTCAGTCCACGCAGCCCTGTGTCTCCAGGTGGTGGAGTGACTGCACCGGAGGCCCTGATCGCTGCCATCTTAGGTGAACACAGACCAGCTCAGGTTAGCCCCATGGGGCTCAAACAGATAGGGAAGACAGGGGAAACAGACACTGCATAGAATATGAGAAGGAGGTGCTGTAAAGGGAGAATAGCGGCAATATCCATGCATTCAGCATCCGGTCTGATGCAACAGATTCACTGTGCTGATAGTAGCAGCACATTTCGTGACTCCTAATGTAGTTTGCAAACATTCCACATTGTAGTCCTGCAGTTCTCTGAATCGACCATCATCTCATACACTGTGTGTATCTTGGAGTCAAAGATGTGTTCAGACTCCAGAGGACAAGTGCTTTTATAGATTCATAAGCTATATCATACGTAAACAAACATAATGAATGTGAAACCAAAGTCAGTGTAAGTCTGTGATGGATGTGACCAGTTATTACAGACAGCAATATGGATCCATGTGTTAACAGCCACATATCAAAACAAGGACCCTGGACTAGAAGTATTGATGGTGTCATGGTACACGTGTGTGTGCGTGTGAGTGTGTGTGTGCTCGTGTGTGTAAATAGATTTGTGAAAACAAACATTTTTGGGTGGGTGATTAGGCTGTTGTGTTTCTTTTGCTGCAAGGAAAAAGATGTCATGTAGTTGTGTGAGTGTGTTAATAAAACCAGAACAGAAGAACTGACAAAATCCTCATTATTGAACAAACACTACTTCACATTGTTAGAAGAAGTGCATATTTGTATGTGGATTCAAGTGGCATAAATCCACATAGAAGTCAAAATAAGGTTAACAAACAGGTTGCCCAGCATGTAATCACTGATCTGCTGATCACACTTCACACAGACCATGAAAACAGAAACATGAAAACAAACTCTCTCTCAAGCTTTTGGAATATGAACAGACAGATCCTCCTGTATTGTATTTTTCCATAGTATCCTGACTGACTAGTCAACAGCAGAGAGAAGAGCATTTCCTCAAATTACCAAAATTTCCACTTCTTCAAAATCCTTAAAAACTTGAAATATACTGCATTGCACCTCCGGTCTATTTAATTATATTTGTAGTCAATTTTATTGTAATTTTAATTAATGGTATTATGTTTGCATTTCATTATGCTGCTATTAAAGCTGCTTTGCCTTCAGGCTTGTACAAACACAAGTGCAAGACTTGACACTGCCACTTTCTCAAGCACCTACTTTGTTCCTCCACAATTCTGGGACTATAAATTCCCTGAAATTGAGTCAAATCAAAAAGTTACATTTTTCAGAGGCCATTTGAGACCAAAACCTGTGATGATGCATCAATATGCTTAAATAACAATTGATTAATAATTGCATAATTCAAATAAGAATAGAATAGTTTGCTACTGACATTGAAAGCAGAATGCATGAGACACATGAAATAGACAATATATGGCATTTAAGTGTAGAATATGAAATAAAGTAAGTATTGGGATAGATTTCTACAAGGTGCAGATGGTAATGATATTCAGGGATATTCATGACAGTAACGGAACATGTCAATCATTTGCATTGTAAAACAATTAAATGAGCAAACAGTACAGATAATATTTGAGAGGGTGTGTCGGGATGTGAGGGACTGTTGCCCTCCAGCTTTCAGACTGGTAGGAGGGGACATATAGATCTATTAATATACATCTAAAAGATATAGCACCTGATGCGTATTTATTTATGGTGAAAAGAAACGGCACAGGTTAGTGACAGGCTGTGGTACCTTTCCTCCTTCTGGGTCCGTTCACGCCCATCTGCACCACGTGGTCTGAGCTCAGCTACAGCATTGGCTGCAGAGAAACCACTGTGGGTCTGTGGAAGTTTGCTCAAACAAATACCGCTGTTCGACCCACAGTCGAGTCGTCGCTAATTCGTCTCGTTATCCTATCCTGGCCACAGTGTGTCTGCTTTGAGTGTAATTAGGAGACACAGGTAAAGGCTGTAAAACAGGTCGGGCTTCTCTGTCTGAACGGCTAGCTCGTTAGCTAACATTGTGCCTGTTAACCAAAATGAACGGCCATTACAACAGTTTCCATAACAACTCGCTCGCTGCTGATGAAGACTGCTTCCTCTTCACCTCTGAGTCAGTCGGCGAGGGACACCCCGGTAAGTTTTTTAATGTGTAACTGCCAGCTCTCAGTTAGCAGTAGCAGCAGTAGCCTCTCTAAGGTTACTGTTAGCTCTGCGTGTTGTTGTGTGTCAGCTATCCACCAAACACCGTGCCCATCCTCTGTCAGCAGTGAAGAGCTAGGTCCACCTGGTGTGAAAGTGGCCCAGCTGTACATCAGAGAAGCCACACAATAAGAACAAACCACTACTGTGTTTATGTGACACTTTTAGCATGCTAACAACACTGCGGCTAACTGTGGAAGCTAACACGTTCAGCCAGTACAGCCCCACTTTACTTTACAGCTGGGAGTGTTTGGTACGCAAAAGCAAATTTCTGCAGAATCATAAACACGGGCAGTGGTTATAGTATTTTTTTTTTAAATTCACTCTTAAATCAGACAGGGTAGCTGGCTACCACACTGCGTTACACCCTGACAATCTCACCCATCTGGATATGTGGCATGTGTCCTGTCGCTGCAGGAGCGACAGGTTTATTACCATAAATTTATCTTGCTATACCCACAGACAAGTACGAGATTGTAAAATGCATTTTAACGAACAAGTAAAAACAACAATTTTCTGGATTTCCTTAATCCAGAGTTAACGTGTATCACTTTTTAATCTGCACCCTCACATGTAAAACAACAATCACTTGTAATACAGTCAGTTTGTTAGCTACACCTCAGTTAAAGCAAAGGCTTACGTATATTAAATATATGTGATAATTTTTTGGAGCCTGTAGATTGTGGTTCCGTTCTGTTGTGTCAGTGAGTGTAGAGAAGATGTTATAACACCTCTGTGCCAATAAAAACTGCACATTTTCACGAAGCTATGATTTATTGCAGGGTTGTTGCATTGGGCTGCATTAGTCGTAGCAAGGTCCTCATAAATTCTCAACTCTGCGTAAATCTGTAACAGGCATTTAAATTGTAGAACTTTTCTGCACGCTGCAGTTTTCAGTCTTGCGCTGGGGACAGCTCCATTGCAACAGATAATAGGCTTACTAATAGTCCTAAATATAGGAACTGCAGGGGTTGCTGCTTTACAGCCACATGTATACAGTTTGATTGCAGTACAATAAGTGCACGTGCAGGAATCTTGATAGACAGCGGGTAGATTAAATGTTCAAGACATATCCAAACTAGAAAAGCACTCAGAGAGCACAGACATCTGCCAAGGTAGCATTCTGAGAGAGCGTATTCTCCTGCAAGCCCACAACACCTACGAGTGTTGATTTTGACAAAAGGTCAACATTTGACTGATTTCTGAGCCATGGTTTTGTCCTGTAAACACATTTTTTTTGCGATTATCACAGAAAATATTAATATTAGACTACAAGAATGTCAAGATTATAAATTGAGGATTCTTTTCTGGATATTTTGAGACAAGTTACGTTGCTCTAGCTCCTTCCTACATGAAGTTATGTTTAAAAATGCATATTTGACCTTGGTGACCTTGACCTTTTACTTATCTTGACCAATCTGAATCGGTGATTTCTAGATTCCTGTATTAGTTTATATACCAAATTAGGTGACAATTGACTGAAAATTGTACACCCTGGAGTGTTCAGAAATATGCAAAATCTCACCAAAAATTAATCAGTTTTAAGTTAGGCCACTTCTGACCAGTCCTGAAAATTTTGTAAAAGCCATCCATAACTTTTTGAGTTATTTTGCAAACCAACAAATTAATAAATAAATTAACCCCGGTGAACACATAACCTTCTTGGCAGAGCTAACAATATAATTTGTACTTGAAATGCTGTCACACCAGTACGTTACATCAGGTGGAATAATCACATTACATTTCAGGACAGTCTAAGAGTTTGGCAGGGGAATGGATGTATTCTCATACATCCAGTTAAGCAGGTATTGCTTCTTCCAACAAATCTCAAAGTCAATATCATGAACAGTTTTCTCCTTGCACCAACAACAATAAAAACGGGCCCTCCCCAATTAGTTTATTAACTAATTCTAAATGTTTAAATTTTTATTGAAGTGAAACTGAGCCTGGTGGATAATGTATTGGCCGCTCAAATAAAACAACACACAAAGCACACGACTCTTCTACAATGCGTGCATATTCACCAATGAGGAAAGACCGTGCTTTCATGTGTGTTGACAAGAAAATACTTGTGTGTTACTCTACAGATAAGATTTGTGACCAAATCAGTGATGCCGTGTTGGATGCACACCTCAGACAAGACCCTGATGCCAAAGTTGGATGCGGTAAGTGGTACATATACACTGTGGCTGTTTTATTGAAACGCTCTTGGACAAGCAGAGGCATTTGGAATAACTGAGGTGAGGCCCACCCTCTCAGGCTACCCATCGTGTCTTATTGCTGTTTTCTGATGTATCTTATGGTTCCTGTGGTATAGGCCCATATAGGCCCCCAGAAGTAAAATTGGTGTGTAAATCAGGAAATAAAATTCTCCCTCGTATTTTAAATAGTTTTCTCTGGTTTCTTTGAAAGACATTTTGAAATGAAATGACCAGCTACTTTGATAATTGATTGTGTCCTTGAAAGGGGATTCCCTATGACCTCCTTTGTTCTTAGTGATCTATTACACTTAGTTGTACTCTTATCCCACGTGCCACATGTCATTCTGTCTTCAGAGACTGCTGCTAAGACGGGGATGATCCTGCTGGCGGGGGAGATAACCTCCAGGGCCCACGTCGACTACCAGAAGATTGTCAGGGACACAATCAAGCACATAGGCTACGATGACTCCTCCAAAGGTACAGTGATTAAAGCTGGTAGCTGTGAGTGTAGTTCAGTTTGAGATTCATGCAGTTAAAGCATCTTTCTTTGGTACAAAGTTTAGCACTGGGTCAGGCGGCAGCATCATTATCAGAATATCTAGCTATATCTGCATTGTGAAAATGAAAGAAATGCCAATTTAGGAGCCTTTATGTTGCCTCAATAGTGTCTGATGTTTTAGATTGCCCTGTATAGTGAGAAGATAATGACTTCTGGCACACCCTTCAAGAGATAAGTAGCCTGAAACCAGTTAGGCTCCCTGTTGAGGGTGTGCTCAAGGTTACATACCTTTCCTTAGCTTCAAAATTGAAAGGCATAATTGAAGGCTTGAGGCTCGGTTCTCTATGCTTTCCACCGTCTTCACTTCGGACCGAAGGTGCAGAGTCCAGAACATTCTACAAGACCCGTCACACCCTGCAGATCCTGAAGAGCAGAAACCATCATACTCGTTCATAGCTTATACACCCAAGTAACGGTTATGAGTGACATGTCATGTAATTGAATGAGTTTCAATTTTCTTGTTCTACAGGCTTTGATTATAAGACCTGCAATGTGCTTGTGGCTTTGGAGCAACAGTCCCCCGACATTGCTCAAGGTGTTCACCTGGATCGGAAAGAAGAGGACGTGGGAGCCGGTGACCAGGTCATCGGGTTCATATATTTGTGTTTGGTCCGCAGCTGGGTTACTGACACTGTAGCCAGAAATGTGATGAGCAGAGCAAAAAGAGTTTACGGTTTTATTTTAACCTTTACTCGTGCTGTGATTTGTGACCAATCCTCTCACAGGGTCTAATGTTTGGATATGCCACTGATGAGACCGAAGAGTGTATGCCCCTCACTATTGTCCTGGCTCACAAGCTTAATGCCAAGATGGCCGAATTGCGTCGAAATGGAACACTGCCATGGCTCCGACCCGATTCCAAAACTCAGGTATACATTCATGCAGTCATTCATGCAACTGTGTTACTACTTTCCATATGTATATATATATATATATATATATATATATATATATATATATATATATATATATATATATGTGTGTGTGTATATTTATAGACAGCATGCAGAAGCAGTCTGCTACTGTAGATTACTGTTGATATATATTTTTTAAAGTTACTTTTGGAGATAAGTCGGTAAATAGTGGATTTTCAAGTTCCAGAGTGACAAATTTTTAGTGCGTTGCTTTGTCTGACATGAAGTCCAAAAACCAAACATTATTCAATATACAGTTCTAAGGCTTAGGGAGTCCTCACTCAACATATCTTACAAGTACAGTGATGAGTTTTTTCAAGTATTGATCATTGCTTGTTTTCCCCCTCAAGGTGACTGTCCAGTACAGACAGGATCGAGGTGCCATGGTGCCGCTGCGTGTCCACACAATTGTGATCTCTGTGCAGCACCATGAGGCTGTATGTTTGGATGAAATGCGCAAGTGTCTGAAGGAGCAGGTGGTGAAAATGGTGGTTCCCAGTTGCTTCCTGGATGACGAAACTGTATACCACCTGCAGCCCAGTGGGCGTTTTGTCATTGGAGGACCACAGGTGAGACACGATGTCTTTAAACTTTCTTCAGTGTTCTTCTAACACAGTCGCACCAAGAGAACACTTTGTCTTAAATGTATATAAACCTTTAAGTCCTGTGTTTCTTCTTACAGGGTGATGCTGGTCTGACTGGGCGTAAGATCATTGTTGATACCTATGGTGGTTGGGGTGCCCATGGAGGTGGAGCCTTTTCTGGAAAAGACTACACAAAAGTAGATCGCTCTGCTGCCTATGCTGCCCGCTGGGTGGCTAAATCTCTGGTGACAGCTGGGCTCTGCAGGCGGGTGTTGGTCCAGGTTAGTGTGCAGTTGATGACAGTGATAAGTTAGCATGCTGTTTCTATACCCTAAATCTATCTGTTACAGTAGCAAAGACTTAACCACCTGTAGGCTTCAAGGTGGCTGTTAGAAGTTGGTATGAATTCAAACAGGGAGCAGCCCAAATTATTGTCAGAATCCACTGTAAGACTGGTTTGTGAAGCGTTGACACATTTTCCTGCTCTGAATCTCACAATCAAACACAAACCATGTTTATTTGTTTGTTTTCAGAACACACCCTCCATGGGTCCCTTTCACAAAGCAGGTTCAACAAACTCTGAGTGTAACCCTGAACTCTGAGTTGGTCTCCTCTGAGATAGGAAACTCTGAGTTTCTGGTTCCAGAACAGCTGATTTGAGTTGGTTTGATCAACTCGGAGTAGTTTCACCTGGAGTTAAGCGCGTGCGCCATAACTGTAAAAAGCCAGCATCAATGGAGCCCCGATTCGACGAGTCACCATGGCAACGGGGAAGTGGAGGGCTGCATTTTTCACCCCACTTGAATTGGAAATTTTAATGTGATCATATGGCGAGTTTGAACATGTTTTTAGAAAGAAGTGAAACGCTGCAGCTGCAAAAGAGAGGGAGACGGTGTGGGAGAACATTGCTGCTCGGATCAGTGCGTAAAGTTTAAATGTAGTCCTTTGAATCACAATAATATTACAGGGGAAAACTGTTTGAATGGTAGCCGATCTCTGACTTAAAGATCACTAAAATGTTTTCTAAGCTCACAATGTCCAATATTCACAATTCAATATTCACAAAATATTTTTTTGCAAAGTGGAGCCAGTCTACCTCGTGCCCGTATGCAAATCAGCCATGTGCAATTTGCACCGTACGCACGTCTCTGTCCCCAGTCCTGTGTTTAACCAGTGCACTGATTGCATGTCGATACCTGACATTTACTCAGTTGTTTCCTGCATTGTAATGCACATCTTTGCATAGGCCACTGCATGTTGAGAACATGTATATCTGTACTGTGCAAAAATTCTGAGATGGGGACCCCTGAATATTGACGGGTATTTCACACACTGACTGCGGTTGGTAATGTTGCAAATGTAAGGACGGATGAGGTTGTGTCTGTAGATTATGGACTGTGATGTGAAACGGTACCGCTCAGAAATGAAAGAACATCTATGCGCGGTCTGATAACAATCTCCTGACCAGTATTTAATTCTCTGCACAGTAATGCTGCTCCTTCATCCACTGGATCGTTAATGATGAAAGGACATTTTGACAGACGCCAAAACTCGCCCGTTGACTGAATGAATGAATGAGGAAATCAAATAACGTGTAGCTGAAAGAGGGCAGAGACTCAAGGTTCACTGAGAAAACTGTACTCCCGACCAGGTTAGTTTCATAGAGTCTGTTACTACGGTAACTGACTGAGAGCTTAAGTTAGCTCTCTCTGTGAAACAGGCTAGAGTTAGCCCTTTTTCTCTGGTTTGAGTTACCTCCCTTCTTGAAATGGAAAACCCAGAGTTTCCCTCATTTCAGGCTTAACAGACTCAGAGTTTTCACTAAACCTGCTTTGTGAAACGGACCCCATGTGTAGATTTGGCGTGATGTCAACATGAGAGTTTAAAAATCTACAGCAATTCTGCCAATACATCTTTTCTTTCCTTTTTGACCAATTCATTTTTTGTATCTCTAAAAATGTGTCTGCGTGGGTTCTTTACGGGTACTCCGGCTTCCTCCCACAATCCAAAAACATGCATGGAGATTAGATTAATTGGCTAATTTAAACTGACCGTAGGTGTGAGTGTGAGTGGTTGTCTGTCTCTATGTGCCCTGTGATGAGGTGGCCACTTGCCTTCTGCCCTAAGACAGCTGGGATAGTCTCCAGCCCCCCTGCGACATCTAATGGATGGATGGATAATGGATGGATATCTCTAAAAACATTTTTTGCACTCAGTGGCACGTTTAGGCTCCTGATAATTTCAGTCAGTTTTCTTTCTTTTTTTTTTAATTATTTTTCATAAACACAACCTAGCATAAACACAATAAGAGTGCTTTAAATGGGGTTATCAAGCAATAATTTATAGGTCACAATATAAAGTTATATTGATTCTTTGGATAACAATCCAATATTTTTTTTTTATAGTTAAGAAATAAAGTTCTTGTATTTTAAGGTATGTGAACAAGCTTTGTAATGGTTTAAATGAACTCTGTACTGTACTTTCTGTACTGATGTTACGTGTTATTTACTGTACTAATTGCAATCATGCATGCAGCTATTGATATATTTGCTTATATAAGTGTCAGAATGAGGAAAAAAAAACTTGCAGATAATTGTTTTGCATTTTTGTTATGGGAGAGAGCGCAAAAGCGAATATATCAGGACACTAGCACAGTATGTGCTAGTGCTTCCTAATTTTGGAAATGTCTCTTTCGTCTTAACAAAAGTGTAACTATGAGCGTACTCTGTTTCAGGTATCCTACGCCATTGGAATCGCCCACCCACTCTCCATCTCCATCTTCCATTATGGGACCTCCCAGAAGAGTGAGAAGGAGCTGCTGGAAATTGTGCAGAAGAACTTTGACCTTCGTCCAGGAGTTATCGTGAGGTATCCTGTGGTGTCAAATGTCAGATTTTAGCTAACAAACATGCACTTCAGATCACACATACTTCATGTGTTTATTTATTATTATTTCCACCTCAGGGATCTTGACCTGAAGAAACCAATCTACCAGCAAACAGCAGCTTATGGTCACTTTGGTCGTCGCATCTTTCCATGGGAGGTTCCCAAGGCGCTGAAATACTGAATGCTTCCTCTAACCTCCAAAAAGGCCTTAAGTGTACTACAGATAAATCTGTGTTCATCTACCTTCTCCCCCCACCCCACCCCCTCACACACACACAAACACACACACACACACACACACACACACAGCCACATCACCACAGCCTCTACGTGAATTCACTCTCTGAGATAACAGAAGTATTTCAGTTGCAGACGGTAAGCTGAAGAAGCAAGTTGGTTGAATTATACATACAGATCTTCATATTTTCAAATTCAGAGTCTCTCTACAGTTTGGTTGTATAAGTGATCACTGTGATCACTGGTTGGTATCTTTTTTTTTTTTTTTGCTTTTTCTTAATGGCAACGTGTCATTTAATGGCAGTGTAGCATTGCACATTCAGCTCTGTTCCCCTCACACTCTCCCTATCTTTGAAATCATTACGGCCCAAATGTGGCCAAACACTATATATCTGATGTACAGTCTGCTTATTTCCATTGATGTGCTGTCCTTTCAAGCCATTTTTGTTCTGATGTTTTACAGAGAAGTCAGAAGCTGCTAATGGCTTTGTGGCAGTGCCATAAAATCACTCCATCTTTGTAATTTGTTGGTTTGAATGTCAGGTTAATGTTCCATATGATGTTAAATGTGTCAGTGTTCTACTGGCCAAGATCAAGCCAAGATACAGAACTCACCCCTCGTGAGACTGACTCTGGGTGTAGCTACAGAGAAACCCAGCTCAGTCGTCTCAGGGCAGGGACTGCCTTTATACCCTGGCAACATCGTACTTTAATTTATAGCATGTAACTTTTATGGGACCTAACAGTTTAAGCACCAAGGAAGGACAACTGAGTAATGTGTGCCACACGTTTTTGAGTCGAAAGTCATTTTTGTTTCACTTGCACATCTCGTGATCTTAGGTGTCTTGACACCTTCAGTCTCACCTGTAAGGAAGAACATGAAGCATAGAGCCAAAGACAAAGCGATAAGAGGCAGCACACAGTCGGCTTAGGGAATGTAAGACTGGAATTACCGCTCTCATCTTAGCAGCAGAGTTGGTTTTGCACACTTGAGGACGTTGGATCAGATTAAGTCTCATATTTGAATCTTTCACTGGAGTCGCACAGCATATTGGTTACCAATGGGGAAAAACCTGTTTCCAGTGTTCTATGTACGGTAATTACAAAATGAATGATGTGCTTGAAGCTGAAGCTTTGCTTTTTAATTAATTTATTTGTTTTTAAAGACATTCTTTACACCATACCCCATGGGTCATGGATGGCACAAGTCACATTTTTCCTTATTAGTACACCTGAAACAATCTGGGTTTGTCATGGTTGTCTCCTCTTCTTGTACTTTTTTTTTTTAAAGACTGAAGAGTATTGTTAGGGAAAGATGTGTGCCAGGGACCCTAGCCACAGCATATACTTTTGAATGCTTCCCCTTCTTCCTTCTGGATGTGTAGCCTCACAAGACAGACATGAGGCTGAGCCACAGTTGGTGCTTAGGCTGAGCTATGTGTGCAATGCCCTCTTTGTGTCACTAGGTGGCACTGTGCCCTCATATATAATACAGATTTCCTTTCTGTATCTGATGTCTGGTTGTCAGTTTTACTCCTCCGGCGTCACCGTATGGCTCTTAGAGTATACTGCAGAGAAACCTCAGGTAGGAACCCATAGAGTAGTGCTCAGAGCGTTTTACATTAATCTATGATCATCTGGTGAAATAACTCAACTTCCCAAAGTTATTTATTTTCCAATATCTTTGCATTGTCTAGCCTGTCCACAGACGAGAGCAATGAGTGGTTGGTGTTGTACAGAGAAACCAGCCTGTTTACATGATCTCCAGTGGGTGGGGGTGTGTTGTCGAGTATTTTTCCTGTTAAATCATTTGCCTAAAATAAATAGAAGTTAGTCTGTTAATCTAGTTGTTAAATGTGGGGAAAAAAGTGCCTTTTTCTTTTTTTTCCTTTTTTTTGGCAATGCCCTGATCCTGTGCCCCCAAATATCTTACCTACCTGCTGAATCTTTTGCACAAGTTGCAAAATCTCTCTCGTCAGTAATTCATACCTCTCAGTCTGATTTGTTGTTGAGTTTCTCTTTCAAACCCTTTCAAAAATAAACTGCACTTAGCTGTGTTTTTGTCTATTGACTTTGTATCTTAAAGTTAAAGCTAATTCCTGTTCATGTCATACTGTACATTGGACTCAACCTTACTTTGTGTTATGTTATAAAAAAATGTTAAAATCATAATTTGTATGGAGGCTCTTGCCAACGACAACTGACAAAACATTGTAGATGGCAGTTAACATGAAGGCAGAAGTAGGTATCAGTATAAATATCATCACTTCTTCAGAATATAAGCTTCAACATGAAACACATTCACTTCACTTTACTACCATCAAAGTTTGACTTTTACTCTCACCAGGTTTAAGATTTTAGAGCTGCTCACAAAATAGTGTGCTAATGTGAAACAGTAAAGATGTGCCAGTGTATGACAAATACATGTTCAGGAAATCAGAATTTTTCAAAATGCTCTTTAATGGCAGAATATATGAGAGGCTGTGATTTTTGCTATTATTTTGCTCAGAAAAATTAAAAGTGGATGCAGCCTTAAATATATATATATATATATATATATATATATATATATATATATATATATATATATATATAGTTCAGTGTTGGAAGTTAAATATTTCTCATCAAATGTACGTGATATTTGTGAAAATGTTTCCTTTACCATACAACTCTCAACGTTTTGATTGTGCAACTGAGCTTTCATATCTGTGAAACATTCCTTTTCTTCTTTCTGCCAGGAATTCAAACAATCCTTTTGTGCATAATATTATGTCAATCTAAGCCCTGGTTCTCTCTATGCAGGCAGTGTGCTATACACAATGCAAAATCCCAAAAATGCAGTTAGATATAAAATCAGTCTCTGAAAGAAGTGATATCAGACAGAATGCCACAGGTGTCAAGCAGGAAGAGAAATATTTGCAGTTCAGTTGGTTGTCCATGGGAGCACCATTGACAATTTTTAGTCCCACTCTGAAAAGAGAAATTTGGAGATAATTTATATGATGTTGGTCATTCTATGTTTAACAAAACATTTAACAATTTAATATCACAAATTTTTCATAAAAGTTCCTCCTACCTTTACAGTGTGTTAAGAGGCTTCCACGCAAATTTCTGACAGTAAAACACAGTCTGCATAAAGTAAGAAAGTATTTTAAAAAAGTGAAGATGTGATTACTAATTTGAATTCTGAATCTAAACTAGCTTGACAATACTTTACTTACTCCACATTTGAGAGCAGTCTTGATGTCTCTACACCTGTATGTTGTCAAAGTGCATGGGTCTGTGAGTGAAAAAAACAGGTATATTTAAGTGATATTTGATTTGTTGACTGAAAACTTTATAAGTGATGAATCCCTCCACCCTTTATCAAGTAAACATTTAATGATTCCAGCCTTTAAAATTAATGTGCCTTCTGTTTTATTTAGTTGTAAGGCTCTCTCACTGTGACCGTTTTGAATTGTTGTATTTGCTTCTCCTGCTATGATGAGTTGAAATCTGTGGAGAAAAAGCTCTTCACTGGGCTTGAACTGGTGGCCTACACATCACTGACCTACTAGAGGAGCCTCCTGCCCTTTGCACAGGTGGACAAGAGCACAGATGGCCTGAGGGGTGGCGTAGCTCAGGATCGCCTCCAGCACCGACTTGCTAAACTTGCCAATGACAGCCTCACACTGATCTCGGTACAAAGGAGGCAAAATGTGACAAACTTCCTCCAGCAGCTTGATCAGGGCATCCTGCAAATATGATGGAGAAGAAGGTGCATTGTTTCACCTAAAAGGTTATCAATGTTGTCTGGAAACATTTAAGTATTTAGGGTGTCTGCGTACCTGTGTGTGGGTGTGGAAGACAAAGGGGTATTGTGTGTTGTTCATCTGAACATGTGTTCCTTCACTGCATGAGTCTGACTCACCTCAGTCCTTTCTTTTGGCAGCAAGTCTTCCAAAGTCTTGATGAGAAAAATGCAGAAGGAACATTGTGTTGTGGGCTGCACCTAATGGACACAGCAAGAGGAAGTAAAGCACAAAAAGCCTTTACGCTTATACCGTATTTTCGCCTTTTTTTGCGTTCCTCTAACTGGTATTTTACTGACATTTTCATTGGTCACTCCAACCTGTAGGGCCTCCTTGGTGAAATAACTGAGCATCCTCTCCTGTTTGTCACAGGAGCCACATAGCCCAATGAGTTTGCAGATTTCTGCTGGTTTCTACAGAAAAAGAAGTGTGTTAATAAAAGGGCTCACAGTAGCATCGGAAAGACACCAACAACAATAACTACAATAACACACCATTACTATTTTACTCCTGATATTTTTTCTGAGATCCAGTCTGTAACTTACAACAACGCCAGCAATGAAGTGGATGGCCACTGGAAGCATCTTTTCCACCTCTTCTTTGCAGAGTTTGGCAGTACTAGCTGGCCCAGGCAGGTGGTCACACACATTTTCAATGCCATCCATGATCTTTTTCTGAAATTAACCACTCAATTAGGTTTGTTGTTCAACTTGGACCTCACAGCATTGGTCCTAATATTACTGGTTTTAGGAGGCATGCAACAAAAGGAGCACACTGAATTGTTTTTTGTAATGAAGTATATTACTTCCTGCTAAATTCAATGTATTGCAGCAGTGCCTTAGGCCAGTATGTCCTTTGTTTTCTTTTTTTGTTAGATCTGGAGTGTTAAATGTAGAGCACATGCAGGAAGTTGCAAAACATGAAATGGTGGGCAAACAATGTCAGTTGCATGTTATTTTTGAGCAACAGCTGCAATGCAATGTTAGTTGCGAGATGGCTGGTATAGTTTGGTCAAACTAACAAGAAGACATTTAGCTGTTATCACTGAGGGGAAAAGGCATAAAAAATATCTTATTAAAATATGCTCATTTTTATTTTCACATTATTTTTTTTTTTTTTTTTTACGGCGACAGAGTTTATTTCAATTGACTTTTATTTAATATTTTTCAGTTCACGTTATTTGTCATGACAGTAAACCTGTCACCATGGTCACCCGTCCCTGCCCCCTACCTTTTCAGCCAATCACGTGCCTCCGAACAGGCTGCTCTTTGTGTACTTCCAGACTGTTATTTACGCTCTAATGTATCTACATTTGCACCTTATTCACAACAAGAAGGTACCGGGTTCGATTCCCGGCCCGGGGCCTTTCTGTGTGGAGTTTGCATGTTCTCCCCGTGTCTGCGTGGTTTCTCTCCGGATACTCCGACTTCCTCCCACCATCCAAAAACATGCATGGTCAGGTTAATTGGCTAGTTTTAAATTGTCCGCAGGTGTGAATGTGAGTGTGAGTGGTTGTCTGTATGTGCCCTGTGATGAGGTGTCGACTCGAGAGGATAAGCGGTAGAAAACGGATGGATGGATGTGTCTTATTTACACCCAGTCTGTGGCCCTTGGTGCTCTTTGGCGCAGTGTATCAACATGTATGCACTAGTTATGTGCTAGTATGTTTCTCCGAGGTAAGCTACCGAGGTAACTGTATTTATAAGTGCGCCACTTCCACTGACACTTTTCACATTGACGCCAAATCAAATGTACAAGCCTGACAAGCTAGCGGGCTAGCTACTTGTGCAACGTTAGCCTTGGCTAGCCAGGCTAGGCTAAACATGCTACATGTCTAGTCAGCATTTCTTCTACTTTGGCATTTTTCGACTATAGCTAACAGGAACAAATTGGCTAACTTGTAGCGCTTTGACATTGTTAGGTCAAAGCAAAATCTTATAAAATAGCATTTTAAAATTTAAAGAAACAACATAGAAATAAGTCCCAAACCTAATGCGTTGAAAATTTTATATATATATATATATATATATATATATATATATATATATATATATATATATATGATGTTATTGTATTTGTTTTGTGGCGCTCATAGCAGAACTACATTGTACATATTGTACAATTTATGTATGGTCTGTGTACAAACCACAGGCCTTGTGCCATTTATGTTTGGTAACAGATATTATGTTGTACTTGTTGCTTATTTAGACTTTGCCTTGTGAAGCATTGTCATTGACAACATATATAATAGTAAGTTACTTGGTGTGATCACATAACTGAAACAGAGACATTTATTTTTTTTATTCACAGCTACCTAATCTCTATATACTGGTTCAGGTTACAAGATTGGCAGCTACCCAATCTGTTTTATCGAAATAGAGCTTAAGGTGAGTGGAGAAATGGTTTTCTAGAAAGATATGTGACTCAAAATAGTTCATCATAGAAATTAATCCGTTTTGCTCTCTTGGGACTCAGATGGGACTCCTCACAGACCAGATGAAGCTCAGCGGAAAGAGGATCTTTGAGGTCAGGAGAGAAAAAGAAACTCTTTGTGAAATTTTATTTCAGTTTTCGTTAGACAAAAGAGGAAGTGGCTTTGCATCAAAAATAAAAGAGGACCTTTATTGTGCATGCATGGTTGATTTTAACTGAATGCAGGACTGAAGAATGTGCTTCAACGGATAAAAGATCTGGTGTTTTTTGAAGGTGTTTTATTTAGTGAAATGTATTCAACCACAAATCTTAGCAAGCACTTAAGATTACACGGTGGGTTTTGATATTGACTTATGAACATGGACATTGTATCAACAATGATATCAGTGAGCAAATATAAATCCACTGGATTTCATTCCTTCTTCGCAGACTACTGTACTTACCTGGATGTCTGCATTGGAGAACAGGTCAGCAAGGAGTTCAAATATCTGGGTGCAGTCCTGGCAGATGTCCCCAGTCTGAGTAGAAAGTAAAAGTCACAACAAGTCAAGTTCTTTATTGTCTTTCTGCATACAAGTACACACATGTCAACACCTTTGACTTATTGAGCCACTCAAACGTACCACGTGCTTCATTCTTTATTGTTGTATACACGAGATACATTAGTGTAAGGTTGTTGTATTTAATGTTCATTGTTTGTCAAGAGGGGTGGCACGGTGATGCAGTGGTTAGCACTGTCGCATGGGGATTAGGTTAATTGGCTAATTTAAATTGACTGTAGCGGTAGAAGATGGATGGATGTTATACTTGTCGTACATGTCATGTTGCATAGAATTTAACTGTTTGTTGTTCAGTAATTGCAGGGTTTGTTCTCAGGAGTGCAATGGTGTTGAAGTATCATTTTGTGTTGTAGCGCTACCATTACGCCTCCAAAATTGCAGGGGGGGGGGGACTAACTACAGTACCTACCCTGATCAATGTCAAGTGTTACGTTAAGTGTAATTCTGTGGCACCAGTACCTTGTGTCCTTGAATATTTCCATTTTATGCTCCACTAATGTTCAGAGAAGTATTGTGCTTTTTACTCCACTGCATTTATTTCATTGCTATACATAATACTTACTTTGCTTATTAAGATTTTACATAAAAAAATATATTCAGGCTATAAAATAGAAGCCCCAAATATCTTGTTGGGGCTTCTTGACATGTTTCAGATGTCTTTGAGCTGTGCCACTAAAATCAGTCGTGGGGCAAAATATGTACATCTACTTTGATTACTTGGAGTATTTTCACCCTGCTGTAGTGATATTTTTACTTAAGAGGATAATACCTCCTCCATCACTGCAAAATCGGGTGTTACTTTAATTATAGCATATACTTTAGCACCAGTATACAACATGCTTTCATAAACTACTTCAAGGAGTTCATTGGGGTCCCTGAATTTCTTATAATTGCATTGTTTGTTGAAATAATGTTTTTTTTTGTTTTTTTTTTTAATGTTTTCAGTACATTTTAAATGGGTAAGATAAGTAATATATACTATTACAATGTACATCATAAAATCTGTATGTTTTGTTATACAGTATATGTTATAAATGCGAGATATAATGAGAAATCAAAAATCATTAACTTACTGCTCTTAGGGTTTCTTGAACATTTTGCAAATCGTCGACGGTAAAAGCTGAAGTCAGAGCTGCAGCGGGTAATATTCATCATTAATAATTGTAATATGTCTCATCAAGTGACGTCATTCATCATCTCAGTTTAAAGTCTTACCGCAGCCTCCAAGACAGATGAAGAGAAGCAAAGCAATCTTGACCACGGCCATCCTCTGCTACAGAATTTTGTTGTACTTGAATGTCTTCCCCTAAACCTCCTGATGTCTGTGCAGGCAACTGTGAGTGCAGCTGTATTTGTTAGGACCCATCTACCACCTGTAACCCCCCACCGACCAGACCCATGCTACAGTGATAAGACTAAAACAGTGGAACTGTTTTTTTTCCTGTCTCTCAATAAGCTAATATTAGTCAAGTTTCATATTCAGTTCCTCATACCAAGGTGAAAAATGTGGTTGTTTATTAATCCTCCTGTGCTGCGTTGTGTCACCGACTGCCTGTGCAGGTATGATTACTGACATATTTTGCAGTTTAGTTTTTATAATATCGCCAATCCACTATAACCATTTACTGAAGTGTATCTCAGTACAGTCAGACTTGGTGTTATTATAAGAAACAACAGCGTAGCTCCACATCAAAATCAAATCAAAACCAAAGCCTTTATTGTCATTGTATGACAGTACATTCAATAAAATTGGGATTGCTGCTCCACTTGGTTCTTAAAACAAATTTACAAACAGTGAAGAATACTTAGATAAGATGTATAGATTATAAGAAATGTACTAAGTAGTGTTTAGTTTTCACATTATCCCTCTGAGTGCTGTTTAACAGCAGACCAGTGCTGTTTCCATAAGTGGAAATAATGCATGTATCCACCCTGTGATTCTGCAGCTTATCCAAAATTGAATGAAGTATATTCCAGCATTTATCCTAAGGAATATACTTCTCAGACTCCGTAGCTAGGAGACCCCTCGAGCCCTCGCACTTCTCCGTCATGATGCGTGTTGTGCAGCCCTGCCGTGAAATGCACCCCCTCGGAAAGTGAAGCAATTCACCTTAATATCGCAGATAAAAGCAGGGGAAAATACTATTTCATGATTTAATTATTTGTGAGGGAGATGGAAGAGAAGAACATGGATTGCTTTCAGTCTTTAAAACTCCTCTTCCTCTTTCTTCTCAACACAAAATCGGATAATAGCAAACGCAAACCAACAACTTTAGGTATGTTCTGTGGAAATATACCCCAGCCATAATTACTGAATGAATTAAATAGATTTTTTGAGCAGGTTGAGTGTGTGTGATTTGCCTTTCACAAGGATAATCGATACTTTAGTTCCTGTCCTGTCCGCGCTGCTGCAGAGCTGACCTGTCTGTCTGTTTGTGTGTATGGAGAGAGGCTGCATTTCACAGCAGGGTGCAGCTAGAGGACCAATCACAGCCCTTGTCGTCTCCGTCCTCCCGTGACGGATTGACGGACAGTTAAAAAAAAATTCCTGCGCCCGGAGACGACGGAGAGGCTCTCCGTCTCTACGTACGGCACTTTACGGAGTACTATAAATTGGCCGCATGTATCCACCCTGTGTTTTGTAGTTTTTCTGCATCAGCAAATAATTAATATTAAAAAAATCATCTCAGATCTCATTGATGCATATGTTTTTAACACATCCACCATCCTGAATGTCATGTCTATGCTTTGATAGTGGTTTGATTAGAGGATTTCAATTGTTTTTCTTCAAAAGCAGAAGTTTTCACTGCTACCCACCATCATTTTGGCTATATATATATGAGATGAATGGACTGAAAGCAACTCATAGACTGCATCAGACAGCCTACTTCTGATGCCAGCCTTCTTTCCTCATACCACCACCCTTTATTATTAGAATAATTTGAAAAAACTAAATAAACACACATATCAAACACATGGGATTTTATTCCTGACACATGGCAGTTGTTATGTTCAAAGATCTGTTTTATGTTCATTCAAAGTTTATTTCTTAGAATAAACTCAAACAAGATTGATTTGATAACTGGGAAGGTGAGGCCTTTGGCTGCCACTAATAGTTAATGTGAGACTGATGTTACCCAGGCTACTTCAGATATGTTCCACCCCCTGGTGACCCTGGACAGTTGTCTGTATTATTGTACATTCACACACAGCTTCATACTGCCTGGTTTAGCAGCTGAGCTGAGCTCTCGTCTTTGTATCAACGACGCACATTTCAATAGATGTATTGATAGAAATCTACATAAAGTGAATGATGCAGTCTAGTACTGAAACTACGTTTTGCTTATTATTTTATTAGGTTACAGTCATTGTTAATTGGTCTTATTATTAATATTAGTGTTTTGCCATGTGCTGTCATTTTGTGTCTTGAAAACACAACACTCTGTTTTGTTTCCTCTTCACCTGCTGCATGGTGAACATGATCAAACTCAGTCTATCTAGTCCAGTCATACAATGGAGGTCTGTGAACTTCCTGCTTTTTAAAGCCAACAATCATTTTCTGGGCATTGAACCAGATCCAAAGTGTTAATAAGAATTTATATTAGGTTAGGTTAGATTAGATTTGTTGGCACCTTGTATGGCACCTTCTGTCATTAGTGTGTGAACAGGCGAATATTAATAATATTATTATGTGTTGCAAATAATTTTTATTAGACAGAAGACTATGTGCAATATAAATGCAAGTCTGTTTACCATTGATTAAAGGTATCCATTTGACAACACTTTCAGCCGTTTGACTTGCAGCTCCTCAAGGAAATGATTAAAACTTAGTTTTACAACCTTTATAGCAGTCTGTTAAATTCTAGCAACGTTACAAATCCCAACATGTCAAATGTTATAATGTCAGCAGGCTTTAACATATTTAATTTGCATTTATTAATTGGGCACGGCTGAGTGCTGACACTAAAGTATGTAGTTCAGCCTGTGTTGTCACTGAGCAGAGTGTAATTGATGTGAAGCAACATGGCTGCTGAACTTCACTTTTCCTCCCTCCATGCCAACGATCTAAGAATAACAAAGCAGCTTCAAATGGATGTAATCTGCTGTCATGTCGTGAATTATGATGTACAAATACTTTTCTGAGACTTGAGCTTTAACGTGATGCATGGATGAATTTTGAAAGCGTTGCATTTCATTTGAACCCTAATTTATAATGGTAGACAATGGAAGACAGTTGCTCTGGAAAAACATTTGCACTTGCCAATCAAAAAAAAATCTATGTGAGTGTATCAGTTGACAAACAGGGCCTTCAGGTTTTACTCACACTTGAAAAATGCTGGTGTGTCTTAATCTCTGTGGTGGATCACTGTGTTTTTGTTTCAGTCTCAATTATCATGTTGGCACACACCTACATACATGTTTTCACTTTGTACTGTCACTTGTCCCAAATTAATGCTTTAAATAATGCCAGAATGGTGCTTCATGTGTCATTTATCTTGCTTTAAGGTTTTCCCGAACACATCTTTATGATCAGTAGTTTATGGCTGAACTCTTATCATTCCCATAATTCAAACCTTCCAAAGCAGCAGTTCTCAGATAAGCCTATCTGTGCAGAATTGTACATATTATACTTTACAGTAAGAGAAACAATTTTGAGGTAAAAACAAGTTTTATCTTTGAGTTGCTATTTTGTTGGTATTTTATTAGGACAACTTAGAATTAGAATTATACTTCCTGTGGAGCGATTCAGTGAGGCCAACAGCCTCAAGTCAGGTCAAGTAGTGGAAGTAAACATGGAAAGTACAAACAAAAGTTATTGAATAGAATATTTCTGCATTGTGTTTCGTGATCAAAGTAGCTGGTGTCAGGATTGTCTGCCTTTTGTTCCTCTTCAAGTTGCTTCCTTGTGTTCTCAGTCTGTACTTTTTTTTTCTTTGTCTTAGCTTGTCTTGAGAAATCAATTTCACATTCTGCACATTGTGGCTTCCTGTCAGTGATGCTTGAGCCAATGTCTGTGACATTTCAATAAAGCAGATGCTTAGAAAGGGGTGAGGTAACCATAGCACTACCATTAAAGCACAAAGTTCAATCTAAGTCAAATGACTGGGAGTGACAGGCTTTTAATGACAAACAGCTGCTCTATCATGAATTCTAATACAGGGTGGAGGCCCGAGTCATAAAACATTCCCATGATGCACAAACGTAGGTGTGTTATGGTCTTGCTATTTTTAGATATCAAAAATAGCAAACAAAACACAATAATAAAATGGGATAAACAAAACAACAATAGAATGAGACAAACAAAACACAATAATAAAATGGGACAAACAAAACAACAGTAAAATGAGACAAAACAACAATAAAATGAGACAAAACAACAATAAAATGAGACAGACAAAACAACAACAAAATGGGATAAACAAAACAACAATAAAATGAGACAAAACACAACAATAAAATGAGACAAAACAACAATAATAAAATGGGGCAAACAAAACAACAATAAAATGAGACAAAACAACCACAAAATGAGACAAACAAAACACAATATTAAAATGGGACAAAACACAACAATAAAATGAGACAAAACACAACAATAAAATGAGACAAAACAACAATAATAAAATGGGGCAAACAAAACAACAATAAAATGAGACAAAACAACCACAAAATGAGACAAACAAAACACAACAATAAAATGAGACAAAACAACAACAAAATGAGACAAAACACAACAATAAAACACGACAAAATAAAATAAGACCCATTAATGATGCAAACTGATCGTGTTTTATGTGGAAATCTGTACACATTAAGTCTCACCGGGCCATAGATATATGAGTATTAACATCTGTTTTATATCTAATAATACCATATATGCACAGTGTATACTGCTCTTATTGTTGCAACAATGATCTACAAAGCTCATTAGACCCTTATGAAATAAATAGCTCGGTTAAATATGTACACAAATGTTGGTGATTTATTTACACTGCAGAATATATTTTGCTGTTATCTCTTCGCTATTAAAGTTATCTTCTGATGAGTGAGCTGTCTTAGTGATCAGCTGACTTGACATTTCTACATATTTATTTGTACAGAGTGTGAATAGTTGTTGCCAATCGCTCATTCATCAGGAAGAAAAAAAAACAATCACCCTTACTTCAAGGGTAGCAGTCACTTCAGGTCAAAGCTTGGTTTACAGTCACATGGATAAATATATTGAGAGCAGTATTTGTGTGTAACAACAACAGAAAATCGGGACCTAAAGATACTGTGGCCAGATATGTTCTTCTTTATTTGTGTAATGTGGTGTTTTCTGGAAAGAACTGGAATGTAATGAAGCTTATAAAATTGTAAAGCTATTCAGATTAGGTTCATTCGTCTCTAAACTCAATTGATCTTTGTGTGTGTGTGTGGGGGGGAGATTATAGGTTAAAAAAGTGACACCACTCAATTTGACAACAGGTGTTTATGGCAGAAAAAGAACTAAATATATCTCATAATTCATTAAATGTTCCAAATAGGTAGAGGACAGACCTGTTCATCAGAGTTATTTTCAGAGGAGCTTCTCAGCCATTTTTGTTAACCTCAATAATTTTGGCAATCCCTGTGGTTGCATGGAGGATGATGAAATGAGAAAACTGTATATTTCTTCTTATTGTCATGTTTACCTATTTCCATTGGTTGCAACAGACCTGATATTTACTGCTGTGTTGGTTAAGCCCTTGGTTTTGTACATGGATGAACATATAAACCTCCTGCCCTCCTTTTCTAGTATAAATGTGTTTTAAAGGAAATGATTTCAATTTGTGGATGGCAGTCTAAATAGGTCAGGGTTTCCGGCACACACGAAAGTCTATCCAGTCTAAGATACCTTGGATTTATTGCTGTTGTAAAGTCAATACATGACTCAATCATTATTTGAAAATATCTCTACTTCCTGGTCCATGGGTAATTACAGGAATCATCTACAGAACAATAAGGTTTTGGATCATCTCCAAAATCTGGGTGATTGTATTATGGTTCCTCTGACTGAAAGCATCTTATACAGTTGTAATTGTCAAAGCTTAATTTCCCCATAGCACCGTTCTTTCAAATGCACTAAAAACCACTCCTTTACCAACTCATTGGAGAAATATAATTTCTTGCTAAACTATGAGGTTGACTAACAAAGTTTCATGCATTGCTGTTAATTTCTGCTTTTTTTTGACTTCCTCCAAAGAGATAACTGTGGATGCTGAAAAACTCAATGATGTGCTGACAGAAAAATGTTTCATTAACAAGAACACAAACTGTCATTGAAATATGCAAGAAAAAATATTTTAAATGTTCTTTTTTTCTGTATTTTTTTATTCTTCAACAGACAGGATAAAACCAAGAGAGGTTGGCATGACAAATACCTTGCAGGTCAAAGATTTGGATTAATAATTTAATGTACTTAAACTATTCATTATGTCAGTGACAATATATTAAGCCAGTCTTTTCATGGCCCACTTTTCTCGAACCATGGCTCTTTGTTTTGTTATCAGTGACAGTTTTGTGTGAGAACTATGAAAAAGCCACACCCAAACATACAATTTCAAGGTAAACCTTTTTTTTTTTACTTTCCTCTTCCCGGTTGCACAACCATGTCTCACACGTACAACCTGTTTGTTATTCACCAGTGATAGTCTGTGACTAACCTATTCATACTTACCTGACAGGGGAGATACCATGTTTGAATTCCCCAATTGTGGGAATCTTGACTGCATTATGTCTAGTAGTGGGGGACCCTGTTCATGTTCTACCCTGATTTTTGTAGATCTCTGTTCTCTGTTTGTGGGACAAATAAAGGATTATCTTACCTTAAGTTGATACTGCTGTGCAGTACATCACCTGCCATGGGGGATAAGATATTTTTATGGATTAATTTATTTTTTTGTTGTGAAGTCATACCAGCAACAATTGAGCTTTCCTTCCTCTTTTCAAACACTTTCTCAAGTTCATCAATTTCTGTGTGGTAACACTGAAGGCCATCAGCCACAACATGGCAACATCAGCAAATGAGGGGAAAAAAGAAAGCTGTCTGAAAGCTAGGAAACCCTTTACTGTTGGCCACAAATAAAAGAGTGAATGGAGTGAAAGATTCTTTCAAAAAGTTGGGTGAAAAAGTATTTCAGTGAGAAAAGACTGGATCAGTTATGTCCTTGAATTTCCCTTGGCATTAATAAAATATCTAGCTATCTATCTATCTCTTGATCTGTCCATCCATTCGTCTGTTTGTGGTCTGTGCATGTAATTTACAATTTGAATTGCCACAATAATACGATGAGAAAACAAAGTACAAATATTATATATTTATATGAAATATCAAAATAAAAAATACTAAAACAGTAAGCAAATGATTTATTCAAACCTACTGAGATGTTAAAAAGCCACCTGCAAACAACAATAATGCCACCAGTATTTTAGTAACATACTATTTATAGCTTCCACAGCTGATTATTATGTATTCCATAGCTATCATTAGTCATCAGTCAGAAACAATAAGTGAAAAAAGAGTGACACATATTCTTTAGCAGAGAGAGAAGGAAGAAGGAAGTGTCCTTATTGACAAACATTCACCTGTAAAGTCCCGGGGGCAGGGTCTCAGGCCAGGTCACTGGATAAAAAGGAGGCAAGAGCACCACAGACAGCACATCACCTCCAGGAGCTCCTGAAAGCAGCACATTTCACTTCAGAGACACAGGTAACAAGATCCTTTTTTCCTCCATTTGAATGTTTCAATATTTTTATGTTACATGAAGAAATTATTTATGTACCTGGATTTTGACAAATATAATTAATTTCTTTCTTTTATTTATTTATTTAGCGATGCTATTCTCTGCCCTTCTTGTGCTGGGCGTCTGCCTGGTTCCTGCTATCTCCAAACCAGCAGGTAAGCGACACCCTGACCCACCTGAAGTTGTTCTCTAGCTTAAAATAATTGTGTCATAATTGACGGACAATTTCATGAGTGTGTTCTTTCTTTGCAGGGAAACATATTGACAGTTCTCTCCTTCAACAATGTTTTATGGATGCCAAGAGTATCGTTGACCATGCTTACAAGTACTCCAGAGAAGAGTGAGTTAATTTAGTAAAAAAGTAGATTATTGATTGTTAAATTATCTTAAATGAACACAAAATGACATGCCAATGTTGTTAAAACCAAATGTCACAGAGGGTCCAAAAAAATTCATTTTGGACTCATTGTGTGTGTGATTTCTTTTTCCAGGAGTCTGAGGCGAGTCCGCAAGGAGTTGGTGCGCCCTCATGATGCTCTTCGTTTCCTGAAGCAGCCTCGAGGCGACACCCGCTCAGCTGTGAGATCTGCAGAATACCTGACTCAAACCCTCCGTCTGCTGAACGAGAGGATGCCACATGTGCACAAACGCTCACTCAACGCAACAGGTCAGACATGCAGCACCCAAACCGAGACGCACATATTGCTTGCATTTTTTTTCTGCATTTTTTTTTTTTGCTTGCATTTTTTTTTTTAAGATTTGGTGATGTGGACACAGTGGAACTGGAGCTGGAATTAAGAAAGAAGCATTTAAAGCTGACAGACACAGATTATTAATACATGAAATGTCTCTTTTCAGATTTGCTCTCTGCAGCGAATCTAGAGACGCTTTCCACGATAACTGGATGTGCAGCTCGTGTCAGACCGCCATCCTGCCGCACCACGCCAAACTTGAACAAGTTTCGCACAGCCACCAGCGTATGCAACAACTTGTAAGAGAAACATTCAAATATATTTGATACATTTTTCATATTTTGGTAGCAGTTATTTTCAGTATTTTATGTTTCGCAGATAGACCTTTACATCATTTTTAATGTAATAGATAACTTCAAATTTAAGTCCTGTTCCCAAGCAACTTAACTCAGCACATTTTATCATTATAACAAATCTCCATGTCTTTCCAAAAAGCAATTAATGTTGAAATAATGGAAACAGTCAGGTCTGTGACATTGAGTGTTGCTTACATTCAGAGGAAATGCTTGTGAAACACACCTGAACATCTTAGGCCATACACCACAGAAGATGTGTTCACTTTCCTGGAATTTCTCAAGCAGTGTTTCCAAACATGGTCTTGTTTGGTTTTTAGAAAAAAACCTCGCCTTGGAGCCTCAAACACCCCATTCAAACGACTGATACCTGCCGAATATGATGACGGTATCTCCCAACCGAGAGGCTTCAGAAACCAAACAATCAACAGCTTTCTGCTCCCACTGGTACGACCTTGAAATCATAGACACTTGGTGATTATACATTAATGCTGGTTTAAAACAAATATATAACAATTATACTCCACTCTCAGGTGCGACAGGTGTCCAACAACATCCTACGCACAGCAGACTCAGCCGTGGTCAACGACAACGAATTCTCTCACATGGTGACCTTCTTTGGGCAGTGGAACGACCATGATCTCACATTCACGCCCTTCTCCCCCAGCATCAGGTCCTTCAGCAACGGCATCGACTGTGAAGAAAGCTGTGAAAACACTGAGCCATGCACCCCTATCCCGGTTGGTGTGACAACTCAAACTCAAAGTTGAACGTCAAGTTGTTGTTTTCACTAAAATATTCACTTCATATCCTTTGGTCTCTTTCCTACTAACAGATTCCTCCTGGTGATCCTCGCTTTTCCCCCGGCCCAGACAACTGCATCCCTTCATTCAGATCTGCCCCTGTCTGTGGAACTGGAAACTCTGCCTTCAATTTTGGTGGAGAGCCCAAGACAAGAGAGCAGCTCAACGCCCTGACGTCCTTCCTGGATCTCGGCCAGGTGTACGGCTCTGAGGATCAACTTGCCCGGTTTCTTCGCAACCTCACAACTAATGAGGGTCTGCTGCGTGTGAATGAAGAGTTCAAAGACAACGGCCGAGAGCTGCTGCCCTTCGACGAGCTCAAGGCCTCCATGTGTGCCACTCGCAGAAGAATCACCAATGACACTAATGCAAGAGAGGTTCCCTGTTTCATTGCAGGTTAGTCATCTTTTAAGTAAAGAAAAAAATAATCATTAATAATTAGCTAACCTGGCTGTACATTCTACTATAGCCTCTAATTTACTGCCTGTCGCAGTTATCTGGTAAAACTTTTAAAGTTTTGCTTTTACTTATTTTTACTTAGTACAACTGTCAATGTTTTTCTTATTAATTCATTCTTATTAATCTTATTGTTGATGTATAAATCAATAAAATATATTTAATACAGACATTATTTACAACTCACAAACAGCTAATCGAAGAAGGTGCCAAACATACGATCCACCATTTGATTTGTACATTTCTGTTTGTAAGGTGATATCCGTGTGGATGAGAACATCGCTTTGACAACCATGCACACACTGTTTCTGCGTGAGCATAACCGCCTGGCCCGTGCGCTGAAGAGACTAAACCCACACTGGGACAGTGAGACACTCTACCAAGAGGCCCGCAAGATCATGGGTGCTTACACACAGGTACGTAAACCTCCAGAGCCAGTTGTCGTTCATGGTCGTCTTTTTACCTTTCCAAACTAGGTTTCATACACCTCACTGTCTTTTACTTAAAATACTTATCTGTCTCTCTCAGGTGTTTGTTTTCAGGGACTATCTGCCTCCCATTGTGGGTAGTGCTGTATCGAGGAAATGGCTTGGCCCTTACCCCGGCTACGATCCCCATGTTGACCCCAGGGTCTCCAACGTTTTTGCAACAGCAGCTTACCGCTTTGGCCACGCTGCCATCCAGCCAATCTTAAGACGTCTGCGTGCAAACTACAGGGAGGACCGTCAGTTCCCCAGTTTCCCCTTGTTCAAAGCCTTCTTCACCCCCTGGAGGATCGTCTTTGAAGGTGAGTTGCACAGGGAGAATGATAGTAACTTACCAGTCAGTCTTTCTTAAACTGTCACCGTAACCTTTATTTGATCTCTGTCTCTAGGTGGCATTGACTCTCTGCTCCGTGGTTTGATCGGCTCTCCTGCTAAACTGAACCAACAGGATAGCATAATGGTGGAGGCTCTGAGGGATAGGTTGTTCCAGTTTGTGATGGAGCTGACTTTGGACTTGGGTTCTCTCAACATGGCGAGGGCACGTGAACACGGCTTGCCTGGTAGACCCCTCACTCTGATAATCAGCCTTTTCTCATGTTTCCTCTCTTTCTTAATTTTCCTTGTCCTCCTCTGGCTAACTCTTTGTTTACTCCTCTAGGTTACAACGCCTATCGCAAGTTTTGTGGCCTGTCTCAGCCCAAGAATTTGGCACAGCTCACTCAGGTCCTAGGCAACCAGGAACTTGCCAGAAGCCTGTTGCAGCTCTATGGTACACCTGACAACATTGACGTCTGGCTGGGAGGCGTGGCCGAGCCATTCGTCAGTGGCGGCCGTGTGGGGCCTCTATTCTCCTGCATCATCGCAAAACAGTTTCAGAGTATCCGTCAGGGAGACAGGTGTGTGGAAACATACAGTAACACACATTACATTTATTTTTCAAACACAGTCTCTGTTTCACTGGACACTAATCTCTTGTTTATAATCAGACTGTGGTATGAGAACCCCGGCGTATTCACCCCAGAACAGAGAAGAGCTCTGAATAATTCCACCTTGGGCGGCATCATCTGCGACAACACTGGTATCACATTTGTGCCCAGGGACGTCTTCAGAGTCCCCTCAAGACGTAACCCGTTCACCAGATGCTCAGCCATCCCAAGCCTGAACCTGAATCCCTGGAAGGAGACATGCAGAGGTGAAACAGCAGCCTTTTTAACCACAGAGAAAGACTCTCCTCCCCAAATTCACAATCATTTAACAAACCTCATCTCATTCTGTTTTTAACCTGGTGTGTTTATTTTTTCTCCAATCACTTGTTAACGTGTTAAAAACTTCATGTGTGGTGTTTGATGTTGCAGGCTCGAGCTGTCTTGGAGGCACAAAAAAGGTCGGTTACTCGCAAAATTTCACATAAGTTCACATTCAGATCATGCTATACCTGTTGTTCTGAAATTTTTTTCATCTTGGTGAAGGTGTTACTTACATTTACTGATACTAGCACATTTTAAATTTTAAGAACCTTTTGTTTTGAGGCTAAATATGTTTCACCTACATATATCTTGATATACAGAGTGCGGATCAAGAAAACCAACAGGGGGACCAGGAACTCGAGGAGGACCATGACCCTGTGGACAACCAGGACCCCGAGGACAACCAGGACCCCGAGGACAACCAGGACCCCGAGGCCACCCAGGACCCCGAGGACCCCGAGGACAACGAGGTAATCTATTCACTTATCTCATACTCCTATTATATTGTACATTATATATATATATATATATATATATATATATATATATATATATATATATATATATATATTGCTGGACTCCCCGCTGTTCAAATTATCATATTTATGAGGACAAATATTAAAACAAACATTTTCTGCCATGCCAACAAGCTCAACTTCTTTAATCGAGCTCTGCGTCATGTTTTAGAAGATGCATGTATATTTTGTCTTAAAATGATCTTCAAAATCACTTGTTACTATGTAAAGGAGTAAAAAGTATTTATAGTCTATTGGAGTAGAAATTTAAAGTAGTACAAAAAGGAGATAGAAGTAAGATAAAAGGTGGTTAATGAAAGTAAGTAAACGAATGTGTCACCTCTGGATAATTCATTATTTAGCAACAGATCTCAAATGTATTTTGTCAAAGTAGTTCAAAAGCAAATATTAATCTATACTTTTTATTCCTCTGCAGGCCGAGTAGGACCCCAAGGACCTTCCGGAATACCAGCTCTCAAGATCAATGCCACACAGCCACAATCTGCATTCTTTGTTCGTCTAGGCGAATATAACCCATCCTCAGAGAGAGTCATTCGTTTCCGTCATGTCATCTACAACAAACAGAAGCACTCTAGCACAAAAACAGGCCAGTTCACATGTGTCATCCCAGGTGTCTATCAGTTCAGCTTTTTCTGCATGTCCTTTGTCAAGCAGAAAAATGCAGAACTAAAACGTAACAATGAGGTGATGCTGCACGGTTTCAGGGTTCATCAGGGAAGCCGTTACTTGTCATCAGGGGACATTTTACTCAAGCTGGATGCAGGAGACAAAGTGTGGCTTGAGACCAACAACGGGGCCACCGGTCTGAGCACCAAAAGCGACTTCTCTGCACACCTGCTCTATGTTGTGTGATGCACACTCCCCAGACTGAACCATCACCCTCTGATACACCTGTGGTCCGTCTGCTTCAGGATCTGTTTTTATTACTCTCATTGCACTGATCTTCACTTTTGATTAATCACATCATATTAAATTATTAATTATTTACTTTACTAGGGCACACTGTCCATGTTTTATGTTTTCTGAAATATTAACAAGTTAAAATGTATTGCATCACATCTGTTCCGCTCTGTTACAGCATGCAACAAATTGGGCCACCTCAGGTTTAAAGATTGATGTTGGGATTTACCACCATTATTATATTTTTTGCACTGACAAAATTTAAGCATGCCTTTGAAAAGGTGTGTTGTGCTTTATCTATAAAGCTTGTTTTACTTTAACTTAATCTGTTGTATTTTCCATTCTATGAATAAAGAATCTGAGCCAAATCAAACATGTTGTTCATGTGTTTATATTTTAGAGACATTAGAAATTATTTCATTGATATCTTATGTGAATCACAAAAAGACAGAAGACTAAATTGTTTAATATTTATTCAGGCAGGATGGGAGTGGAGGAACAACATACAGATGGTTATAGCTTCAACTCCATTTGTGCAAGAAAGACAACGAAAGCAAAATATTTCAAAATATAAAAATTGCATGTTTGCCTAAAATGTGCTGCGCCAATGTATCGTGAAAGCTACCATGAAGTCCGAAATCGATGACAGAGCCAATTAAAAGGAGTGCTGTTCCTTAACCACAGCCATTTTGGTTGTTTTGCGCACACGCTGCTGCCGGGTGTGTGTTTATGTATTGGAGGTCAGAGTGCGTGCTGCGCGGTGTGCAGCGTCTTCGCTGCGTCATGCTGCTTGAAACTAGTGATTTTCATGAAACAATAAAATGTTACCCGCCTGCTTTTGGTTCCGTTCCGCCCATACCCGTGAAATTATAAATGCATATTTTCCACCTGTTTGTACCTGTCAATTGCGGGTACCCGTCGGATATCCGTGGGAACCCGGCCCGTTGCAGGACTCTACTCTGATGAGTCCACCTTTACTGTCTTTCCCACATCCGGGAGAGTTATGGTGTGGAGAAGCCCCAAAGAAGCGTACCACCCAGACTGTTGCATGCCTAGAGTGAAGCATGGGGGCGGATCGGTGATGGTTTGGGCTGCAATATCATGGCATTCCCTAGGCCCAATACTTGTGCTAGATGGGTGCGTCACTGCCAAGGACTACCGAACCATTCTAGAGGACGATGTGCACCCAATGGTTCAAACATTGTATCCTGAAGGCGGTGCCGTGTGTCAGGATGATAATGCACCAATACACACAGCAAGACTGGTGACAGAGTGGCTTGATGAACATAAAAGTGAAGTTGAACATCTCCCATGGCCTGCACAGTCACCAGATCTAAATATTATTCAGCCACTTTGGGGTATTTTGGAGGAGCAAGTCAGGAAACATTTTCCTCCACCAGCATCACGTATTGATCTGGCCACTATTCTGCAAGAAGAATGGCTCAAAATCCCTCTGGCCACTGTGCAGGACTTGTATCTGTCATTCCCAAGACAAACTGATGCTGTATTGGCTTCAAAAGGAAGCCAAAGAAGGAAGTCAAAAGGAAGTTAGTTTTATACTCCAACTCCTGTATGTATAATATACAGTATATGTCTTTGGACAGCTGCGTAGATATAAATAAAAATGGAGGTAGTGCAATTTCTTATGTAATAATAACAATACATATATGTTTCTCATCACTTCTTTCCATGCTATAAATAGTTAGCGGTAAAATATATATGTATATCAAATATATGTCTTTGGACAGCTACCTGACTACAGACATGCATCACAAAACCAGGAGTCACCTGCTGCAGTGGTTGCACCATTGTCCGGATTACTGTGTTCCCACTGTTTGCCGGCTTTATGATCTGCAGCTCACGCCACAAACAAGGAAGGCAAAGATTAGTTATGCAAACAACACTGCGGCGACAAGTCATCATTGGTGCTCCACTCTTTGTTGGGAAATTCAGATGTATCAAGCCGTTTATCCCCTCCTTGAGCCGTCACCTTATTGTGGTGGAGGAGTTTGTGTGTCCCTATGACCCTAGGAGCTATGCTGTCGGGGGCTTTATGCCCCTGGTAGGGTCACCCAAGGCAGACAAGTCCTAGGTGAGGGACCAGACAAAGTACGGCTCAATTGACCCCTTATGAAGAATAAGAAATTTGGTTCACGTTTTCCCTCGCCCGGACGCGGGTTACCGGGGCCCCCCTCTGGAGCCAGGCCTGGAGATGGGGCCCGTTGGCAAGCACCTGGTGGCCGGGCCTGTACCCATGGGGCCCGGCTGGGCATAGCAGAAAGAGGCAACGTGGGACCCCCCTTCCAATGGGCTCACCACCCGTAGGAGGGGCTAAGGGGGTCGGGTGCGATGTGAGCTGGGTGGCAGCCGAAGGCAGGGACCTTGGCGGTCCGATCCCCGGCTGCAGAAGCTAGCTCTAGGGACGTGGAATGTCACCTCTCTGGCAGGGAAAGAGCCCGTGCTGGTGTGTGAGATCGAGAAATTTCGACTTGATATAGTCGGACTCACCTCGACGCACGGCTTGGGCTCTGGCACCAGTCCTCTTGAGAGGGGTTGGACTCTATTCCACTCTGGAGTTGCCCCCGACAAGAGGCGCCGGGCAGGTGTGGGCATTCTTGTTGCCCCCCGACTCGGTGCCTGCACATTGGGGTTTACCCCAGTGGACGAGAGGGTAGCCTCCCTCTGCCTTCGGGTGGGGGGACAGGTCCTGACTGTTGTTTGTGCTTATGCACCAAACAGCAGTTCAGAGTACCCACCCTTTTTGGAGTCCCTGGAGGGTGTGTTGGAGAGTGCTCCCTCTGGGGACTCCCTCGTTCTACTGAGGGACTTCAATGCTCATATGGGCAATGACAGTGAGACCTGGAGAGGCGTGATTGGGAGGAACGGCCCCCCCGACCGGAACCCGAGTGGTGATCTGTTATTGGACTTCTGTGCTCGTCACGGATTGTTCATAACGAACACCATGTTCAAGCATAAGGGTGTCCATATGTGCACTTGGCACCAGGACACCCTAGGCCGCAGTTCGATGATCGATTTTGTGGTCGTGTCAGCGGACTTGCGGCTGTATGTCTTGGACACTTTGGTAAAGAGAGGGGCGGAGCTGTCAACTGATCACCATCTGGTGGCAGCTGATAGGTACCGGCAGGCCAAACGGAATGCAGCTACGGCGGTCGCTGAGGCAAAAACTCGAATGTGGGAGGAGTTTGGTGAGGCCATGGAAAATGACTTCCGGACGGCTTCGAGGAAATTCTGGTCCACCGTCCGGCATCTCAGGAGAGGGAAGCAGTGCACCATCAACACTGTGTATAGTAGGGATAGGGCGTTGCTGACCGTGACTCGGGACGTTGTGAGACAGTGGGGAGAATACTTCAAAGACCTCCTCAATCCCACCGACACACTCTCCGATGAGGAGGCAGAGTCTGGGCCCCCCGAGGCGGGCTCTCCTATCTCTGGGGTGGAGGTCACCGAGGTGGTCAAAAAGCTCCTCGGTGGCAGGGCTCCAGGGGTGGATGAGGTCTGCCCGGAGTTCCTAAAGGCTCTGGATATTGTGGGACTGTCTTGGTTGACACGTGTCTGCAACATTGCGTGGACATCGGGGACAGTGCCTCTGGATTGGCAGACCGGGGTGGTGGTTCCCCTCTTTAAGGGGGACCGGAGGGTGTGTTCCAACTATAGGGGGATCACACTCCTCAGCCTCCCTGGGAAGGTCTATTCAGGGGTTCTGGAGAGGGGGGTCTGTCGGGAAGTCGAATCTCAGATTCAGGAGGAGCAATGTGGTTTTCGTCCTGGCCGCGGAACAGTGGACCAGCTCTACACCCTCGGCAGGGTCCAGGAGGGTGCGTGGGAGTTTGCCCAACCAGTCTACATATGTTTTGTGGATTTGGAGAAGGCGTTCGACCGCGTCCCTCGGCAAGTCCTGTGGGAGGTGCTCCAGGAGTATGGGGTACCGGACCCCTTGGTTCAGGCTGTTCGGTTCCTGTATGACCAGTGTCAGAGTTTGGTCTGCATTGCTGGCAGTAAGTCGAATTTGTTTCCGGTGAGAGTTGGACTCCGCCAAGGCTGCCCTTTGTCACCGATTCTGTTCATAACTTTTATGGACAAAATTTCTAAGCGCAGCCGAGGCGCTGAAGGGGTCCGGTTTGGTGGCCTCAGCATCACATCCCTTCTTTTTGCAGATGATGTGGTTCTGTTGGCTTCATCAAGCCGTGATCTCCAACTCTCACTGGAGCGGTTCGCAGCTGAGTGTGAAGCGTCGGGATGAGAATCAGCACCTCCAAATATGAGGCCATGGTCTTCAGTCGGAAAAGGGTGGCATGCTCTCTCCAGGTCGGGAATGAGACCCTGCCCCAAGTGGAGGAGTTTAAGAATGGAGCGGGAGATCAACAGACGGATCGGCGCAGCTTCTGCAGTGGTGCGGACGCTGTATCGGTCCGTCGTGGTGAAGAAAGAGCTGAGCCGAAAGGCAAAGCTCTCAATTTACCAGTCAATCTACGTTCCTACGCTCACCTATGGTCATGAACTGTGGGTCGTGACCGAAAGACCAAGATCACGGATACAAGCGGCCGAAATGAGCTTCCTCTGCAGGGTGTCTGGGCTCTCCCTTAGGGCAAATGGCACTCTCTATGGTGGACAAACCAGTGGTGGTACACTGGGGTCTATCCTGAAACTGCACTTGCCTTGGAATTCACCAATGAACAAAAAACATCTTAGTACTCTGTCAGTATGTCACCTGGCTGTTTGTTGCACTTTACCTCACTGGTGTCAGTCACTGAATATACTACCTTGATGAGTCCCACTTTTTTGCACGTTGTGAAGCTTAGGATGGGTGGGCCATTACAGGCTACAATGTGAAACTTCTGAGTGGTTGACTTGCCATTATATCTGGCTTTTAGGTTACAGTAACCCAGTGGTTCGCAATTATTTTCTGTCACGTCCCCCCCAAGGGAACAGAATTTTTATATTAGTGTAAAAATGCTTAAAACATACAAGATGAAAACTCAAATTGGTACTATACTTTATAAATGACCAGTATAAATGAACGTGTTGACTTAGACTTAACTTCATTGATCTCTTTGTGATGACTCCCTCAGGTAAATTTAAAAGTTGAGTTTCAGTTGAGACTAAAAAAAATCAAAATAGATTAATAAAATGAGCTGACATGATTGTATCAGCTACTCTGCTGTTGTGTGAGTTTTTTGCACCTTGCATGTGATAGGTAACTTTGTATGAGGCTTAGTGCTTTTTGTTTACTGATGACACGCTCACAAAACGGCCGGCCTGTTGGCAATATTCATCAAGATTTCAGTGAAAAAGTCCAGTGGCTTATTGACATAATTGGGGTGTAAAGGCCAATTCATACTCAACAATACTCAAAGTGGACGACCGCAAGGTCCGTGCGTGTGACTGGACATTTCACATCGACCCACACAGTTTCACAGGAAACAACAGCATGGCGGTGTGCTGTATTATGAAAGCTCTGAGCAGAGTGGACATTCTGCGCAGGTTCCGGTCTGCTCACTGTCCGTCAGAGTATGAACTGGCCTTTGATGAAAGTTTGCCCCGACACCTCACTGCGTCCCCCCGGGGGGGCGCGCCCCACCATGTGAGAAGTACTGCAGTAAACCTTCGCTTTCAGTGGATGCCCCCCATAGCCTAGTAACTTGCGCTTGGCATTCAATAATGGTGTGCCTAGCATGAGTGTGGCAATTCTGTTAATGGTATCACACTTGTTTGTGTTCCCGTATCCAGTTTAAATGTCAGACTTTTATCCTGTGGTCCCAGTCTGATGACTGCATAAGCACTCACATTGTAAAAAAGGTGCCCTCTGGTGGCCATCTTTGTGGGTGTTTTGTCACTTAAGCTTTCAGTTTAGTTTTTGCACGGACTCTGGCCAGACACAGAACACTTCTCAACAGGTAAAGTGCACCTAGATGTTAATCGTCCTGTATTGTCACCTAATGTGAAAAGCAAGTGAGTGAAAGTGTTAGATAGTTATATATATGTACTGTATATCTATACAGTTCAGTGATTACTAGGAGACATTTTTGATAAGAGACATGCTAAATAGCCACATTGCAGCCATATCTGTTGTTAATAGCAGGGCATTCACATAGCACCGAGATAGAAAGTCACTGTAAATTATGTTCAGTAGAGGGCGGTGCTGCATTGCTGAATGAGCCTTCTAGATGTTCAGAAGCTTTTCATTCAACTTATTTGATGTTTACTGCATTCTGTAGGGAAGAAGTCTGTTCAATTTTCCTGTTTGTGTATACTTTATACAGAACCACTGATTCATCAGGCAGCAAAATTCATGTGACTGCGGTGACAATGATTAAAGAGAGTGGAATTAAAGACGTGTGATTCTTACCTATCACCTGCGGCGAGTTCAACATAATAGGATCCAGCATAAATGAGCAAGAAAGATACATCGCTTTCACATATTGAAGAAATACACTCCTCTATGTCAAGAATTAGTTTTTAATGACAGAGATGAAGAAGCCCTGCAGTAAAATATAAAACAAAAATTACAGGCTGATCTCAAAACGAAAATAAAGGCATAATATTCTTCAAAAAGAGTCAGCAAAATAAAGTAGCAAATACTGTATGGTATAGCAAACACTGTGCTGCATAGTTTCATTAAAACCCCAAAAGAAGACTCACTTACAATAATAAAGTGGGAACAGCTTAAACAGCTTCCAAACTCCATGACATGGATGAGTGTCTCAATGTGACTCTCATGAACAACAGTGCAACAGCAACCATTTTATATCACATCCCTGTTTGTGTCACATGACTCTGTAACACATGACTCTACACAGCAAAACAAGGAACCTAATGTGCTGCCCCCTGGTGGCTGGCAGAAAACCCTTCACATGTCATCATCACTCTCTGTTATAACTGCATCCACGAACAGCTCTGAGTCAGAATCCTCAATGTCTCTCTCGACTGTGTGTACATCTCTGTGTCCTGCTTTGATGGGAGTGTGGGACTCTTGCAAAGTGGTTGAATTTTCGGCACTTTAAGCACTGTTTTCCTTTTTGCTGGGCATTCAGTTGCCTTGTTGTGGTGTCCCCCACATGCACTACAGGCTGTTTGTCGTCTTTGGGCTCTCATTTTGCCTGTTAGAGCTCCTCACCGTGCCCGGCTTGTGGTGTATCTAATGCACTTCGTGGCTACTGTTAGCCATAGTCTTTAGTTGTATCTGTGCTAGCTTGTGGGAGCGGATTATATCAATCGCTTTTGTAGCACCTGAAGAAAATGTATTACTCTAATACGCCAGCAGGGGGCAGAGTCAGCGATAAATTGTCTGCCAAGCCAGGTAGAAGAAGCAGAAAAAGTTTTTTGTTTTTTTTTTAAGGTGTGTGACGAAGCCCTGTGATGTGCCCGGTGCTGCATCTTCGGTCGTGTGTTGTTTGCCAGCCCTGCTGTGGAGTAATAAATGTGAACATTTCTCTACACCATACCGTTGTCGCTTGAGTGGTGTAACAAATTGGAGGTCCCACCGAGATCACGATGGCTATTACTTCACAGCCGACGACTTTTTCAACTCCGGAAAAACATGGTAATGTCGGACACGTGTGAGAGCAGCAAGTCAACTAAGTGAGCCAACGTTAACTACAGGTAATAGTTGAAGTCTAGCTAGTACGACGCAGTCCCGTTTTATTGTTTTTCCAAGTGTTGACGATTGAACAAAGTTACTAGCAAGATGTCAGAGCACCGCGAAGAGTTTCTGTTGGATATAGAAACGAAACTGTTAGGACTGACTGTGAAAGAGTTGTACCGAGTTTGTGAGTACTGTAAAATCGCTGGAGGAGACTCGGGGGACATTAAGCACAAAACTCGCCGTGCACTCGTTAAGTTCATTGTTAAGTTTTGTGAGCGTGAAGAGTTTCTGGAGAGGGAAGACGAAGGCATGTCTGTGTTTTTGGACCTAAATGATGCACTCGACACTCTGCGGGAGAACCCGGCGGAGACCGACGACGCGGAAGCGGCGGCACTCATCTCTCCACCCGCTGCTGACGAGGGGGAGGAGGAGGCGGCTCACTCAGCGCAGCCTGCGCCGGGACAACAGGGAGACCGCACACCGCTTCTGCCATCGCCAGCGAGACAGGTAGTACGAGAGACAGCGCAGGACGAGGGGGCTCAGAGCAGAGGAAGAGACTCCATTAGCAACAGCTACTGGCCTTCCAGTGGATTCAGAAAGGACTTCAGGATAAACGGACATGTTGGTGAGTCAACATCAAGAGACACTGTGAACTTTAGCAGCCTTGAACACCAGATTGAAAGTGGTCTAAGGAAGGGCTATCCCAAAATGGAAGTGATGGAGGCTGTGATCCGTGCTGTAAATCCTAGCTTGAAACTGAGGAGCTATTTAGAGGGGAAAACAGATCTGACCCTAGCCACTCTTAGACAGATACTAAGAGCCCACTATGCAGAAAAGGATGCGACTGTACTGTACCAACAGCTGACAAAAGCTGTACAGGGAACTGGTGAAACTGCACTCGATTTCCTGGTTCGAGTACTTGATCTGCGCCAAAAGGTCCTGTTCGCATCTGAGCGTGCACAGTCTGGCCTGAAGTATAATAGAGAGCTAGTTCATAGCCAGTGTTCTCAGTCCATCATGACAGGGTTGTCCAATGATAACATAAGAGCAGAGATGAGAATGTATCTGCAGGATGAGAACAGTAGTGACGAGCTGCTCCTGCAGAAAATGCAGATTGCTCAGTACAATGAAACTGAGAGGGCCCAAAAGATTAAAACCACAAATAAAGTCACTCATAGGGCAAGTCTGAGCACAGTAGAGGGAAGTGGTGATGAAAGTGACCCTCTGACAACCACAGTTGCAGCTAAACCTAAAAAAAAACGATTAAAGAGAACCCAGCAGTTCGGGAGCTCACAGGCCAAGTAGCCTCACTTGTGCAAACTGTCCAGCGTGGGAGAAAAACTGACGGCGACGACCAAACAAAAGCTCCAACTAATGCCTTTAGAAGGCCAAAGAGACATGTGTGGCTTGTCAGCAGGACAAAAAGGACTGCAACCATTGCATTAAGTGTGGTAGTGACACACATTTGGCGAGAGGGTGCAGGGCGGGGGGCAGGCAGAAATCGTCGGGAAACGAGCAAAGGTTGTGAAGGAGGGACGTGCCATGACCTCAGAGCTAAAGTCCCAAAGTGACTTAGAGACTGTAAACTTGTGTACAGTGAAGGGGGGAAGGAAAGAACTGTCCACTCATCACCCCTCACCACCTTCAAAGTCAAATGTGAAATTTACAGGAGACCAACCCTCCCACATGCGCACCCCTTGTACAAAACGCAAGCAAGTTGCACAGTTAATCGGAAAAAAATGTCTTGTCTGGTGCAAAATGAACAGTGTTAAGACTCAAGCCCTGTGGGACTCAGGAGCACAAGTATGCGTTGTGAGTGAGACATGGAAGTACCAGAATTTACCTGACACAAAAGTCCGTCCCATCAGCGACCTGTTAAATGATAATGAACTGCTGGACCTGAGAGCTGCAAATGGCTCAGAAATCCCTTTTGAGGGCTGGGTCCCAGTTAGTTTCAGTCTGTATGATCCAAAAGGTGGAGAAGCAAAGTCAGATGAGATACTAGTCCCAGTACTAGTGAGCAGGGATACCATACAGAGGCCGATAATAGGGTTTAATGTCATTGAAGAGATGCTGATAAACCGAGAGAACCAGGTCCAGCCCAGCGACAGCCTTGCTTTGCTCAGAAACTCACTAAGACTAGGATCAGGAAAGGCAGAAGCATTGCTGAACCTCATTCAGGAAGCTACAAATGAGAATGTTGCTTACCCTGTCAGAACAGGACGCACACCTATTGTAGTCTCAGGGGGACAAATTAAGCGCATTTCCTGTCCTGTCAAAACAGATCTTAAAGCGAAAACGGAAATGCTCTTTGAACCTGAGGAAAACCTGTCACTAGATGAAGGACTCAAACTTACCTGTCAGCTGATAAGTATTTCCTGCTCCTCACGTAAAGTTAGTGTTTATGTGAGAAACACCACACAACATGGTATTACAATGCCGAGTAAAACTGTGATAGGGAGCATACAGAGAATAACAGACTGTTACCAGGTGCATCCAGAGGAACACCAGGTTAATTCTGTAGTTGTTGAACACCTTCAGACTCCACCATGCTCCACCAGAGAAATGCCTCAAGGTGATCCCCAAGACAAACTGTTCGATCCGCCAGTCAGTGTGGACCACTTGACCAGTGAACAACAAACGATGGTCAAACAAATGCTTAGGGAGGAATCAGGAGCATTTGCCAAACACAAAGATGATGTAGGCTACATCAAAAACTTAAAAATAGATATTAAGTTAACTGATGAGGTACCGGTAGCCAAAACATACAATGCCATACCTCGCCCATTGTATGACGAGGTCAAGAACCACATTCAGAAATTGTTGAACAAAGGTTTCATCCGCAAATCCACCTCCCCATATGCAGCTGCAGTGGTCTGTGTGAGAAAAAAAGATGGGAGCCTAAGACTTTGCATTGATTACAGGGGCCTTAACAAAAAGACAATCCCAGGTAGGCACCCCATACCACGCATACAAGAGATACTTGATGGTCTTGGTGGAAATGCTTGGTTCAGCGTACTGGACCAAGGCAAAGCATACCACCAAGGGAGTGTCAGTGAGGACTCAAAGAGAGTCACAGCCTTCACGACCCCATGGGGGCTGTACGAATGGAACAGGATTCCATTTGGCCTCACAAACGCACCCTCAGCTTTCCAGCGCAGTATGGAGGAGAGCCTGGAAGGTCTCAGAGACAAAATATGCATTCCATATTTAGACGATGTCTTAGTCTACAGTAAAACATTCACACAGCATGTTGAGGATGTGAGGGCTGTCCTAAAACGACAACAAGCCTGGGGAATTAAACTGAGGCCAGACAAATGTGACCTGTTCAAAAATGAGGTACGTTATGTTGGCAAAGTAATTTCAGCTGAAGGCTGCAGGATGGACAATAAAGAAATAGCAGCTGTGCAAGCCCTTAAGGCAACACTCCCTACAAACGTCAAGAAGCTGCGCAAAATTCTGGATTTTCTGGGGTATTATTGAAGCTATGTGCAGGATTTTTCTCGTCATGCAAAATGCTTGTACGACCTGCTTTCAACAGATGTAACCCCAAATCCTGAGTCAAAGCCCACCTTTCGGCCAGCAGGGGCAGGGCAGCTCCCCCCACATCAGAAAATAGTGTGGAGTGATAGTCACCAGAGAGCGCTGAACTATTTAGTTGATGTCTTGACTAACCCACCTGTAATGGCTTACCCAAGGTTTGAAGACCCCTTCGTTCTCTATAGTCTTGTATCAGAGGCAGGAAGGCAGACTCAGAGTTATAGGGTATGGCTCACGAACATTGACACCGGCAGAAAAAAAATACCGCTTACATTCAGGGAAGCTTGAGTTTTTAGCGCTCAAATGGGCTGTTACAGACAGGTTTAGGGACTATTTGTTTTATGCCCCCTCTGTAACAGTATACAGTGATAATAACCCTGTTACCTATGTTTTGAGCTCAGCTAAACTGAATGCGACCGGACATCGCTGGGTGTCTGAACTTGCCGACTTCAACATAACACTGAAGTACCGTCCAGGAAGAACAAACACAGACAAAGATTTCCTGTCCCGCACACCTGTGAGTATGGACTCTTACATGAGTGAATGCACAGAGCAGTGCTCCCCCGAAGTTTTGAGCGCAATATTCAGCACAGTTGAAACACAAAAACGGCATGAAATGGACTGGATTTCAGCCATCACCTGCAGCCCACTTGTTCAAGAGTTAGCTGCAGATAAACAATCAGACATAAAAGTAACACAGCAGGAGTTACTACAAACACAGTTACAAGATCCTGTCATATCCCGTGTACTCCAACTGAAAGCATCTGGAGAAAAACCAGACAAGAGGGTCATGGATGGGGAAACAACAAAAACTAGACAACTGCTACATGAATAGACAAGACTGTATGTTTCCCAAGAGGGACTTTTGAAGCGCAAAACAGCAACCTGCACCCAAATTGTGCTTCCAGAAAAGTACAAAGACCTTGTGTACAAGTACCTTCATTGTGAAATGGGACACTTAGGGGTAGAGCGTGTCTTACACCTGGCTAGACAGAGGTTTTATTGGCCTGGCATGCAAAAAGACATTGAGTTTTTCATAACCCAAGTTTGTAAATGCAACATCCAGAAAAAACCTGCTGTGCATAGCAGAGCCCCCATGTGTCGCGTCCCAGCAACAGCACCATTTCAAATGGTCTCGATAGATTACCTTCACCTTGAAAAAAGCAGGGGAGGGTATGAGTATATCTCAGTGGTCATTGACAACTTCACTAAGTTTGCCCAAGCCTATCCAACCCGCAACAAATCAGGCAAAACGGCAGCAGAAAAAATCTTTAATGATTTTTCTCTCAAATTCGGCTTCCCTGCTAAAATACATCATGATCAGGGCAAAGAATTTGAGAACCAGCTATTCAGACAGCTGCAAAAATACACAGGCATGATCAACTCAAAAACAACCCCTTATCATCCACAAGCGAACCCAGCAGAGCAGTTCAATCGCACCCTGTTATCTATGCTGCGGACCCTGGATGAGGAGAAAAAGGGAAACTGGTGTGACTATGTGAGTAAAGTTGTACATGCTTACAACTGCACAACCAGTGAGGCAACAGGATATTCTCCTTTCTACTTGCTTTTTGGTAGAAATCACCGTTTGCCAATTGATTTGATCTTTGGAATAAATGAGGAGGAAGGATGTAATTCATACCAGGAATATGCTCAAAGATGGCAGCAGCAAATGAAAGAAGCATATGACATTGCATCCAAAACCATTAGAAAGACTACAGCAAGAGGAAAAACATATTATGACCAAAAGAGACAATGCTCAGTGCTTTCCCCCGGTGACAGGGTCCTTGTGCGAAATATGTCAGAGCGCGGGGGACCAGGAAAATTGCGCTCGTATTGGGAGGATCAAATACACATTGTGGTTTCTCAAAAAGGGGAAGACAGTCCGGTGTATGAGGTAAAACCTGAACGTGGCACAGGGAGGGGCAGAATTCTCCATCGCAACATGTTAATGCCATTTAACGCATTGCCACTTCAGGAACCAGCCCAAAGCATGCTAGGAGGACAAAAGCCTTATAGTCAACAAGGGAAGGGACACAAGGAAAATAAACCAAACGAAACATCAGAGGACTCAGACAGTTCAGATGAGGAGGAATGTTACTGGGCTTATAGAGAGGCGCTATCACAACCATCCTGGAGAGCAAAATATTGCATCTCCCATTACTCCTGAAACAGAACTTCAGCCTGGACTGGATGCTGAAGCAGAGGAGTTCAGAATGGAGACTCCAGTGCAATTGTTTGTGGACAATGATGTTGACAGAAATGTCACAACTGGATATGACACTCAAGAGGTCACACAACCTACTCAGTCTGCAGACCTGCCCAGCACACAGGAGCCAGAGCCTTCTGACATGCAGCCACGCAGGTCACAGAGAGAGAGGCGACCTAAAGAGACATTGACCTATGATTCATTGGGCCAACCTACTCATCGTGTGGTGGGGCTTCACTTTAATCCACTGTACGTTAACACAGTAGCACCGGCATATGAACAATACAGTGTGCCCTGGCTACTTCCACAGATGGTTGGAGCACACCTGGTTTATCCTACTCTTGTTCCTGTAGGATATTACTGAACAATGGACACAGTAACACGGACTGTTTGTGAACTGAGTGGTTACTGTTCATTATGGATGTCATGGGATAGTAAGGGCTGAGATAAACAGAGTGAAAAAAAAAAAGTCTGGAAGTTGTGTGGAGATGTCTACTGTGACTTGATTGCTGTTTACACTTATCTGGTTTAAACAAACAGAAGAAGTGTGTTTTCCAATTGTATGTTTCCTAAATGGTATTCTTATATGGGCTATTTCAGCTGAAAAGAAGTTCTAGTCACAATCTAGGTAGTTTAGGATTAAGTTTTGGTAACGAAGTAAGGTCAGTGGAATGTGTCTGGTATATTTGTGTCTATACAAGTTAGAAGTTTCCATGGAGTGTATAATGACATAACAGAAATGTTTTTGGTTTCAGAGCATTAATGGGGTTAAGTACTATTGTTACAACTACCTAGAGTGAGATTATTCCTATCTAAGCACTGTTGAGTAAACTAAGAGTTGTGTGTGATGAGATGACATGGTATACACTGATAATGTACTGTTATGGTGAAACCTGTTAAAATGCACCTTAAGCCATTTACTTCTTTCTAACTTTCAAAGGGAAGGTATTGCAATTTTGTGATATGTTAAGTCTAGAGAGTTACATTTAATGGTGTGTTTATAAATTGAGTATTGGTGTAATATTCCAGTCATAATTGTACTGTAAATCAGTGCTAATGTTGAGGACAACATTTATTTTGCAGGGGAGGATTGTAGCGCCTGAAGAAAATGTATTACTCTAATACGCCAGCAGGGGGCAGAGTCAGCAATAAATTGTCTGCCAAGCCAGGTAGAAGAAGCAGAAAAAGGTTTTTTTTTTTTTTTTAAGGTGTGTGACGGAGCCCTGTGATGTGCAAGCGTGTGCCCGGTGCTGCATCTTCGGTCGTGTGTTGTTTGCCAGCCCTGCTGTGGAGTAATAATTGTGAACATTTCTCTACACCATACCGTTGTCGCTTGAGTGGTGTAACACTTTCTCAGTAAAAGCAGATGGAGTCAGGACCCTGCCTTCTTGCAGCAGTCATCTGACTTCTGGCCAACCCAGCCAGCCACAGGAGAAACGGAGGATTCAACTGAACTGCGAAAACCTAATGTCTGCTGCTTCACCGCAAGAGCTCAAACTCCTCAGATGCCAGACTCAGACCAGTTCTCCTCCTTCAAAGCACTAACAGAGGCTGTTGCACAGTCTCGCCAGGGGGTGGCAGCAGACCAAGCCAAGCTTTCAGCTGAAGACAAACAGGAAGCAAAGAGAAATCCTGAGAGGATCCCAACAGGGCAGCTTTGCTGAGGAAATTGGCCTCTTGAGTACTGGTAAGCCCATTGCTGTTACCGGGAGACTGCTCTCCCTAGCCCCAGAGTATGATGACACGGTGAGACTGATCTGAGTCGGAGGAAGATTCTGCCGCAGTGACCAGCAGGAGCCAGATGCCATACACCGGTGGTCTTAGACCCTCGACATAAGGTGACCAAGCCTTCACCATCCAAGAGAAGAGCACCTTTTGCAGAGCCACGCTGCAAATACTGGATCCTTCAAGGTTGTGAAGTTGTTAAGCGCCACTAGTGTTCCTGCCCGGAGTGCCAAAAGGTGGAGAGCCATTCCAGCTGTGCCCAAGATGGCAGACCTCCCACAGTCCAGACTGAGACTGATGAAGCCCCCGTTCTTCTCTACAGACGTGGACTGTTCCGGGCCCTTCACAGTCAAGATTGGTCATCTCTACGAGAAAAGATGGGATAACGACAGTCTGTCAAGGACAAGACTTACACCAGACCTGTCGCTCACCTTGTCTCTTTGCCTGCCTTTCCAGACACTGATACGGTCCATCCTTCTTAGATTGACAAACTTGGTGAGACAAATTTGGGGGCTGCTGTGACAAAGGATGACCCCTGCTGACGGACGGGTAAAGGGACCATCACGAACAGGAGCTGCATCATGCACCGCAGCTGGTGGAAAAATATGGCCGGAGTCGCAGTGCGTAAAAATTCGGTGCTGTTTCCCGGACAGTTAAGGATGTTAATGGGGGTGTTTATGCTGGTCCTTTGTTCCTGTCTATCTGCAATGACTGTGCATGTTAACAACCTGTAAATAGACTTGTTTGTATATATCTGTTACATTTCTGTAAGGACAGTTTTGCACAGTAAACATGTTGAACATGTTGCTGCCTGTTTGTTAACAAGATGGCGACGCAGAGTGCTGTTTAAAGCGCTTGTTATTCCTGTGTGTGTTATTAATATGTGTTATGATAGACATGTTGCTTCACAAGCCTTAAGCATAATAGTTGTTGGTTCACTGTTAAATGTAAGCAACTGTGTATGTTATATGATCGTCAATACTGTTGTTGCATGTCACTTAATTGTAGTTTGGGTAAAGAGTCATGGATTTCAGTTATAATGTTACTCAGGTTCTGTATTCCATTTGTCAGTTGTTGTAACACTGTTTTATTTGTGTCTACTTTGATTGATGAGCTGATTTCTGTGTATTGCTATATTGATTATTTTCTGTTGTTTTGTTACAGAACCACACACACCTATCTTCAATAAATAGTTAAAAGGACTATCTTATTTGTGCAGTGCATTCTGACAGATGCCCCTTGGTGGGCACAACTTTGCAATACCAGTAGAACTATACAGTCCATATTAATCACCAAAACACTTTGCTTCCATTACCACCCTCCAGATCAGGGTGCCTGCCCCAGCGTCAGGAGTCCTTCTTCTCACCAGCAGCAGGAAAAATAGTGGGTCTGCGCTCGGGGGTGGATGGTGCAGACCATGGTTGTGAATCTCCCAGCTGTGATATTGTTGATTTGGAGTCTGTATACAGTTTGTTTTCTTCTGCTGCACCTTCTGGCAAAACAATGGTGTTCTAGGGCACACACAAACTTCAGCAGGCTGTTTTACACTGACATTTTTGTGGCAGGTGGAGTCCAGTTGAAAGCCATGATCGACAGTGGCTCTATGTCATGCTCACTGACATTTCTGTGGCAGGTGGAGTCCAGTTGAAAGCCATGATCGACAGTGGCCCTATATCATGCTCTTTGAGTGAGGCTGCTGAGGCTCGTCTCCTGCAACACAACCCTGACACGAGACAGTATAATAAGTCATTAACAGCCATGCTGTAGCCTGTTTAAGCCCTGTTCCAAAGGAGCATTTGAGAGAATTTTGAGGATGTTTTAAATTCAACACACAACGCACAATAGGCTGCCAGACAGTATCATATGATACCAACCAATGGGAGTGTATTTCTGGATACCCTCCATTTACCCCTTTTCCACCAAAAGGAACCTGGTGCTAGTTCCGTGCTGGTGCTTGTGCTGGTTCTTAGTTGGTTGAACTTGCATTCCTCCTGAGCACCATTGTTTTTCCACTGGCAAGGAGCTGAATTGAATGGCATTATATTTGTGCCACATTCAAGAGTGAACAAAGAGATTTTGAGCGAGCAAATGCACAAGCAGGAGAAACACTGAGACTCAACTGTAATTATGGCACGTGCAAAAATAAATTTATTAAGCACAAAATATATTTACCGTATGTGCTCAAATCTGTCAAATTTGTTCGCTCAAAATCTCTTTGTTCACTCAGGAATGTGGCACAACTATAAAGCCATATACCTGTTACTTCTTACTGTCATAATCGCTTTGAGCAGCAGCACCATTTGAGAACAGATTGTATCTTGGCTGCGAGCAAGATGGAGGTCGCTTATTGCCTGGGTACATCAACGATCACGGTACTGGTGGGATACTATTATTCGAGATTTCAGTGAGCAACAGTTTGTGCAAAACTTTTGTGTGTCCCGGGAGTGCTTTCAATACATTTGATTTGCGATCGAACCAGGAAATATTTACTGTGGTCTTGTTGGTCTCAAATTAATAACCCCGCCCCAGTCTCCCGACATAATCAGTGCTTAGCTCTGGATCAGCAAAGACTTGGTGCTTGTCTGCCCCCAGTTTTAAGCACTAGGGGCCGGTGCTTAGGCTGTGGAAACACAAAGAACTGGTGCTAAGTCAGGCTGTGGCTCTGAACCAGCCCTGGAACCACCCCGGTGGAAAAGGGGTATTTTAGAATGGGAATTCCTGTGTTGCTCCCGTGACCCAAATGATCTGAGGTATGAGCCCCCATCCAAAGGAAAGAAGAATCACTGAAATTAGTCCACCAGGTTAGACTGTTGGAGGCATTTCAAAAAGAGTATGGGGCAAAACAGTTTCAGTCGGCAGCAAAAAAGGAAAAATGCAGGAGAAACTACTATTTCAGTAAGTGGTCTTTGAGACGTGGTGATTCTTATATTATTTAAGCTACTTTATGCCATGTTGTTCAGAATTTAACATTTTTTCTCTTTCACAGGAAGCTGTGAGCAGACTCCACAACGCTCAAAATGATACTAACAAAAGGTGCACATAAAAGGTGAGATTACATTTTTGTTTGTGGGTTATATTAAATTGGAAAAGTGTTATTCCAGCCTGTACCAGTCTGCTGGACATTCCCCTTCTAATCACTGACTTCCTTTGTTTTCCAGTGTATCTTCACCCCACGACTCCAAGGTTGAGAATGCAGTCAGACAGGGAAAGACAGGGACATCATGAACTGATGTATAAAGCACATCACGTTCATGAATGCTCATCAGCATCAACATTTGGTGCTTTTCCACAGGCGTGGTATGGTACGGTACAGTACGGCTTTACATGGTTATGATGCTTTTCCACTAGTACCTGGTACTAGGTACCTTTTTCGAACCTCCTCAGCCCTGGTTCCAAGTGAGCTGAAGCAATACTAAACGTGATGTCGTCTGACTACCTTCCACTGATTGGCCAACAAGTGTTGTCATTGGAAATGGAAAGTCCGACTAGAACGTAAAAGCCAAACACAACTTGACCCCACCAGTTTTAAAACCGACAACTGCTTTGCTATTGTTACACAAGAAAATGACATCGCTTTTGATTGCTTACATGATCGGTTCAATGTCCTCCTTTGTTTGTGATAGTAGTGTTGTTGCTCTTCTTCTTTGCGGTTTTCTGTTGCCTATAAATGCAGTTTCACGCTGCTGTATGACGACCCTGCCCACGCCGAGGAGGTACTATGAGGTACTTATTTGTAATAAGTACCAAAAGAAAAGCACCAAAACTGAGCTGTATCGTGTCGTTATTGTGTAGTGGAAAAGGGCCTATTGAATCCCACAAAGGTGTCATCAGCAGAGTGTATCCCAAAACTTTTCAATAATCACAAAGAATTTAAAGCTTATATAAGTTCTTCTGTGATGGCCCCACTATGTCAGCTGCGGACTAACGGCCCTCTGCAACAGTGCTACAGATTAGATTTATATAGTGAATCCTGTCAGAGCCACTGTGATCTACAAAGCCCCATACAGAGCACAGCACAATGCTGACTTGCACAAAGTGTTTCAGTTTTTATGAAGTCTATGTTGAACTTAGCCCACCTCAGGTGGAGAAGTTGAGTGAAGAGACCCAAGTACAGAGTGCATCACAACTATGGCATGATGCAATATGTCAATATGTCCATATTTTCATTGAAAGTAGAATACAGAAAAAATACCAGGGACATTTTCTTTATCTCAAAAGTTTAATAAATGATGTTCTTCAATAAATTTTGTGGAAAAAGAAAAGTTCCTGTCATGATCAGAGCTTAGGTTAATGGCTAATTTAAATTGACCGTAGGTATGAATGTGAGTGTGAATGGTTGTCTGTTTCTATGTGCCCTGCGATGAGGTGGCGACTTGTCCAGGGTGTACCCTGCCTTCCGCCCTGAGACAGCTGGGATAGGCTCCAGCCCCCCCGCGACCCTATGAGGATAAGCGGTAGATAATGGATGGATGGATGGATGTAGTTTTTGCAGCTTCACTGACTAATCTTGCTGTTTGTTTTTGCCTCTGTGTCACGCCCTCAATCAGTCTGTTAACTTGCATTACTGTCCTGTCTACTGTTGTCCTGAAGGGGCCCAGTGAACTCCTTAGTGGCAACTTATCTGGGTTTAGGGCAACTCTGTTGATTCTGCCATCAGGACACAAAAGGAGAACAGTGTTTGAAACTGGCATGCCTGCATTTTGTTCAGAATCCTCTGTACTACCCCAATCCTCATCTGACTCAGGCACTGACTTGGCATAGACACTCACATTATCCAGGCCATTTATTTATTTTCTGAAATAATACCTTTATTTAAAGCGTGTGTCCTAAAGGCAGGAGTTTACCATAATGTGTGTAAGATCAAAATATGGCTTGACAACAATGGCCAGCATCATTGTAAACACCATGCAGGATGTAACTGACCAAGGAGGATGGTGCCATGAGCTGATAATAATAATAATAATAAACTTTATTTGTGTGTTTCAAAACAAAGTTACAGAATATACACAAATAAAACATAATGTCAAAAACATATGGAATAAGATCTGATCTGCTTTCCAAAACAAGATGAAAACAGAATCAAGGAAACCATAAAAAACATAATAATAATAAAATAATTAATAATAAAAACAGAGCAAAAAATCTGATAAAATAAGGTGTATAATATAAATCAATGACCGAAAAGTAAAAAGCTTACCGACAACAAATTTACTCTGAAAGCCTTCCTGTAATGCGTGACTTAAAAGACTGTCCTGTGTTTGATAACCTAATGGCACTTTCCACTACACAGTAATGGCACGACCCAGTTTTGTTGCTTTTCCATTACAACAGTACCTCCTCGGTGTGGGCGGGGTCATCATACGGCAGCGCGAAACTGCCGTAACTTCATTTGAATGCGACACAGAAAACCGGGAAGAAGAAGAAGAACACCACAAACAATGGAGGACAAGGAAGCGATCATGTATTTTTTGCTCACTCTGTGACTTTCTGTCACACACAAAGTGAAAGAAGAGAGACAGAAAAGACTCCAGGAAGTATAAAAATAGCGAAGCAGTTGGCGGTTTTAAAAATGGCAGGGTCGAGTTGTGTTTGGCTTTTACAGTCCAATCGGACATCCCGCATCTAATGACGCTTCCAATGATGACACTCGTTGGCCAATCAGTGGAAGGCAGTCAGCTGACGTTGCGTTTTAGTATCGCTTCGGCTCGCTTGGAACCAGGGCTGAGGAGGTACGAAAAAAATACCTAGTACCGGGTACTATTGGAAAAGCGACACAACCGTGCAGAGCCGTGCCTTACCGTACCATACCGTGCCTGTGGAAAATCCTCAGGCAGGGAGTTCCACAGCTGTGGGGCTCTGAAAACGCCCTTTTGTGATAAGGTGAGCCGTGAGAATAGCTAAGAGGTTCCTGCTTAAGGATCGCAGGCAGCAGCCAGGCTCATAGGGTTTGAGCAAATCTGAAATGTAAGAGGGCGCAAAGCCGTGTAAGCCTTTAAATGTCATTAATAGGAGTTTAAAATCAATCCTATACCTCACCGGTAGCCAATGTAGTGCGGCAAGAATGGGATGTATGTGGTCATGTCTCTTAGAGTTTGTTAGCTGTCTAGCAGCTGAATTTTGGACGAGCTGGAGACGTGAGGCGGCCTTTTGACTGAGTCCTGAATACATGGAGTTACAATGATCAAATATTCAATAATAATAATAATCAAATAGTCAAATATTATGCCCAGATTTTGGGCGAAATGCTGAACATTTAAAGACAGTTCCCTGAGTTTGTTCTTCAGGTTACCAATCAGGTTGGGAGGAACGAATAGAAGAACCTTAGTTTTGGATTCATTTAGCTGGAGGAAATTTTGAGACCTCCAGCATTTGATGTCAGACAGTAGAAAAGATCATCACTATCAGCAAGTGGGACATATAGCTGTGTATCATCAGCATAACTGTGGGAATTAATGTTTTAGCTTTGGATGATCTGACCCAAGGGTAGCATGTACATATAAAACAATATAGGACCAAGAATTGATTCTTGAGGCACACCACAAGTGAGAGGTGCAGGAGGCAAGGAGAATTCACCCAAGACAATGGAGAATGATCTGTGTTCTAGGAAGGAGTGAAACCAGGCTAGAGCAGTGTCCTTAACGCCCACCCAGTTTTCCAGGTGGCTTAAAAGGACCTCATGGTCAACTGTATCAAACGCAGAGCTCAAATTTAATAGAATCAATATTGCACAGGACCCAGTCATCAGGAGTCATCAGTAAGCAGTAAGTCGTTGGGGACCTTAATGAGAGCTGTTTCAGTGCTATGATGGGCACAGAACCAGATTGATATCTGTAATTGTATCTGCAATTATACTGCAATTGTTTATACGAGTAATTAAGAAGTGACAGAGTTTTCTAAAATTTCAGTTAAAAAAGGTACATTGGAAATTGGTCTAAAATTCTTTAAAACGAGGGTCGAGTATTAGTTTCTTCAGTTTCTGCATTTTTGAGACACAGGAAGGAGCCAGTGGACAGTGAGCAGTTAATGATGGAGAGAATGTAAGGGCTGTAAGGGAATTTTGGTGGTTGATTGTCTCCCTTAAATCTGACAGAGAGATGGGTTTGAAGCAGGAAATGCTGGCCGGGGGTTTACTGCAGAGATGGAGATTTCTCGGAACAGATGAAATATGTAGACTGATGTCTTCTATTTTATTAATGAAATGGTGGAGAAACTCCTCGCAGATTTTAGAGGAGGTTTCCATTGGCTGGCTAGGAGATTAGCCGACTACAGAGTTTATAGCCTGAAATAAAGCCCTGGGGTTGTTGCGGCTTCCAGCAATCAACAAAGAAAAATAAGGGTTTCTCGCTTCCTTAACTGCATGTTGGTGTGCCCAAATCAGACTCTTAAGGTTGTCAAGAGATACCCTCTTTTGTTTCGCTCATTTGGTTGTGATGGGGGCAATGTCATGTTTCCTGGCAGGTACTGTTAAATTTATCCAATAAATCATCAACAGAGTGATTCTAATGATTAAAGAAGCTGTTAGAATAAGCGGTTAAAAGCCTTTGGCTAAAACTGCTGCTGATTTCGCTTCCTTCCTATGAAAGGGTCTTCTCAGTTTCTTCCACCGTTTCAGTCTTCAGCACCCTTGACTGCATTCCAACTTGTTCTCTTCTCAAGGGTCTTATACCTCAGCTAATGAACTTAAGGTCAATTCTTATTCGGGCAGAACGGACTCTGTGAAGGTCCGCACATACTCAAAGTGGACGTCCGCAAGGTCTGTGCGTGCAAAGCTCAAATTTTATATCCACACGGACTCCGCTCCGTGCTGGTGTCACACAAAACACTGCTCGGCATGTGTTTTTCACACTGATCCACATTAATTGTGACAACGATCATCTGATTCACAGCAGTTTGACAGGAAACTAGTATGCAGCTGTACGCTCGACTATGAAAGCACTGAGTGGAGCAGCCAGTCCGCGTGGATACCGCGCCACTGACAGTCACTGAATCCTTTCTCTGCTCATCCTCCAGCTACTGGGGTGAGAAAATGGGGAGACATACATTTTCCAAATCTTGAGTTAATGGATCACTCTCTGTTTAGAGCCACAATCCCACTCCATGTACCCATCCAAGCATGAGCAGGGTAGTTACTCTGATCATGTGTTAGTAACTTGCTAACGAGCACAACAGATTCTATTAACCTGGTCTTGAGCTTTTGAATGAGTTGTGAGTTCCTCCTTCCAGTCACTAGCAGGCAGCTTTCTGAATGCAGCAGCACGTCGTACATTTCCTCTCTTCCATTTGGCTGCAGCAGTCAATGTAAAACAGGGGTTTCGCTATGCGGGAACATTTGTGTATGAATTGCTGATAATGCATGACCATACCTAGGAATGACTTGATCTGCTTCTGGGAGGGTGTGACACCATTCTCTATCATAAGGTCACATTCGGTCATAGAAGCAATAGCTTTCACTTTGTCAGGATTAGTTGCTATACCATTGTCATCCACAACATGTCCCAAGAATCTCACACCTCTCCTGAGTAGCTGACATGTTTTGGGAATTAACTTCAGTCCATGAACTCGCAGCCTACTGAAGACTATGTCAAGACTTTTGAGTGCTTCTGCTTCATTGGGGCCATAAACAAGCAAGTCGTCTAAGTAACACAGCAGGGTCAAGTAGTTCATATGCTCAAATATGCTCCTCATGAGATGCATGAAACTTGCTGGGCTATTACATAACCCCTGAGGAAGTCTATTGAACTCATAGAGTCTGAATGGCCAGTTGCCAGCAAAAAGATGTGGTAGACAAAATCTTCAGCGAGACCACAGTCAAGCTTAGATCTTGAGAACACATCCTCATACTTTTGAATCAGCTACAGGAGTTGTGACTTTCAGTACCTTGACACCTCACAGGAATCAATGTCCAGGCCTTCCAGCCCCAAGCTGGTTAAAGTCGTGAAAACCTGGCTGTTGTGTAGTGCTAGAATCAACAGACTTTCCATCACATGCTGATTGACTCTTCACCTTAATTTGTCTTGTTCAGGAGTCACATCCAGATCCTCAACAGCAACACAGGTGGACACATCTGCCAGTTTAGTGTGGCCTTTCAGGGTTATTGCTCTTTCGGATGTATTCAGGACCCTGACTGGGACCCATCTGTCACCATTCATGGTCGTATCACATCTGCAGACAATTAAGTCTTTCTTGTGGGTTAGTGATTTTGTTGACTCAACCAACATTGCACTGCCCTCTGAGAGTGGTGAGTCTCCAAGTAACTTTCCTCAGACCAGGTGCTCCTGCTTAGGAAGAACGGTCATAGCTTTTGTTAGTTTTGTGGTCCCCCTGCTACAACAGGTGCCTGGAACCATTTCAAGTAACTTTTATATATAAACAGTGAAACAGTCTGTTCTATTAACTTTTATGGCAGAAATATTGTGAAGAAGTTTTGAGATTGTTCAAAAAATATATATTTTATGTAAAATATTTACTGAGCTACAGAGGTCATCTGCTATGCCACGGCTCCAACCACACAGGTATGTGGAAGGATGGGTTCGGGCTCTTTGGCAGTGGGCTCAGGTGAATCGCGTATGGGAAAGGTGTCCGGCTTGGTGTTCACTGGGACCCTGACCTGAAAGAGAGCACGGAATCTGTTAAAGGGATGAACCACGGTACCGGTACCACAAAACTGCAGGAATTGCCCCACCCCTTCTTCGTGGATCCAGACTGGCCACTCCACTTTTACCACGATCCACTGTCGGGGAGGTCGGGAATGGCCCAGAGGATACTTGAGGCGGAGGTGAATCTCCTTTGCAATACAGGTAAGCAAGGCGCTGTCCAGTACCTCTGTGGTTCACTGGTGTGACTCCAGGCTTAGGAGAGGTTAGTATGTCATGCAGACGCATACACAGCGCTAAAGTTCTTGGATGAACCGACGGTAGAAGATAACAAAACTGAGGAATTGCTGTACCTTCTTCTGGTTATCCGGAACTGGCCACTCTGCAACAGCTTTTACTTTAGCCGGATCCATCTGTATCAATTGTGGGGCTATGCGGAAGCCCAGAAAGGACACTGACTTGGCATGAAATTCACACTTCTGCATGAAGTTGCAAACTACAGGTAATTTTGCAGGAGTTTCAACAGTACCTGGCGTATGTGGTTCCGGTGTGACTCCAGGTCCGTTTAGGAGGATATGTCATCTAGGTGCAAACACGAACGTCTTCTTAACAAAGAAGAACCACATCGTTAACAGGGCGAGAAAACCCTGGAGCATTAGTTAATCCAAATGGCATGACTAGAACCCTGTTTCCACTATCCTCCTTATAATGCCCAGTTTTCCTCCTCAGGTCCACTTGTGAGTTTTCAGAATAGAATCTTTCATAGAAGAAATCATTCGCTGCATGTAAACAAATGAAAGGCACAAAGTGGGTACCTGTTCTTAGTGGTTACCTCGTTTAGGAGTGCATAGTCAATACAGGGGTGCAAGGAGCCAAACGTCTTCTTAACAAAGAAGAACCCTTAGGTCTTAGGGCGAGAGGCAGGGTATACCCTGGACAAGTCACCAGTTCATCGTAGGGCACATAGGCTACGTTTACACAAAAAAGATTTTTTTCCATTTACATTCAAATGCAAAACCAGAGTTTTCCTAAACCTCCACTTTTGCCAGAGTTTTTAGAAAGAAAGCGTCTGTCTGTCTGTCTATCTATCTATCTATATTTAGAAGAAATCATTGTTCATAGAAGAAATGTGTAAATCTGTGTGTAAATGAAAGGCACAAACAAGGGAAAAGTCTCTGTTTTTACAAATACCTGTGTATGTGTAAATGGCCCATAATTCGAGACAGACAACCACTCAAAATATCATTCACATCTACTGGCAATTTAAATTAGCCAGTTAACCTAATTCCCATACATGTTTTTGGATGGTGGGAGGAACCCGGAGAACCCAGAAAGAACACACGCAGTCACGTGGAGAACATGCAAACTCCACACAGAAAGGCCCCAGGCTGATTATCGAAATATTCCCTGTACCTATCTTGCTGTAGGTGATGACAGTGATACATTTCCACAGAGAAGGAAGAAGGAAGCGTCTGTCTGTCTGTCTATCTATCTATCTATCTATCTATCTGTCGGTCTGTCTGTCTGTCATCTGTGTGTGTAATTTACACAAAGTAGATTAATTTTTTTTCTGAAATAATCCTTAAACATTTGAATTACAACAATAATTCGAAAAGAAAACAAAATCAAAATATCATATATTTATATGAAATATCAAAATAAAAATGCTACAACAATAAGGAAATTATTTATTCAAACCTACTGAGGTGCTAAAAAGCCAACTGCAAACAGCAGTATGTTTAGTAACTTTTAGTAATACTATTTATAACTTCCATAGCTGATTATTATGTAAGTATTCCGTGTCTATCATATCTGTCAGAAACAATAGGTGATGAAAGACTGATACATTTCCTTTAGCAGTGAGAAGGAAGAAGGAAGTGTCTATCTATCTGTCCATCTATCTATCTATTTATCTATCTGTTTTTCTATATATGTATCTGTCTGTCTGTCTGTCTATCTATCTATCTATCATCTATTTTTCTATCTATCTATCTGTCTATCTGCCTGTTTGTCTGTCTGTCTGTCTGTCTGTCTATCTATCTATCAGTGTGTGTCTGTGTGTGTAATTTACACAGTGTAGATGTATGAAATAACAAAATAACAAAATGCTACAACAATAAGGAAATGATTTAGTCAAACCTACTGAGGTACTAAAAAGCCAACTGCAAACAACAATAATGGCAACAGTAGTTTAGTAACATACTATTTATAACTTCCACAGCTGACTGTTATGTAAGTATTATGTCTATCATATCTGTCAGAAACAATAAGTGATGAAAGACTGATACGTTTCCTTTAGCAGAGAGAAGGGAGAAGGAAGTGTCTATCTATCTATCTATCTATCTATCTATCTGTCTGTCTGTCTATCTATTGATTTGTCTGTCTATCTATCTATCTGTCTGTCTATCTATCTATCTGTGTGTGTAATTTACACAATATAAGAACAGCGATCACCTGTACCACAAATGGGTGCTGGGAGCCCTCGAGTTAGTGACGCTACTCCTCCAATGCCACCTTCATAGCCAGGAGCTCACGGTTGCCAACATTGTAATTTCTCTCTGCCGAGGACAGACTGCGGGACAGGAAAGCACAGGGGTGCATCTTGCCATCCTCCTCGAAGTGCTGAGACAGGACCGCCCCCACCCCTTCATTGGATGCGTCCACTTTTACCACGAATGTCGGGAGAGGTCGGGAACGGAGAGGATAGGGGCGGAGGTGAATCTCCTTTTAAGCGTCTGGAAGGCGCTGTCCGCCTCTGGGGACCACTGGAAGGGATGCTTAGGAGTCATATGGGCGGGTATGCAGGGCAAAGACATGGCGCGACTTGAAAACCTCCGCTAGTTCATGAAACCAACGGTAAGTTAGAAAACTGGGCTTAAACCGAGGTGGGATCTTTCGGTTATCTGGAACCGGCCACTCTGCAACGGCTTTTACTTCTCCCGGTCCGATCCATCAGCGGATGTATGCAACCAGGGTTCGAGGAGAAAGGACACTGACTTGGCATGAAACTCGCACTTTTCTGCTTTGCAATACAGGTAATTTTGCAGGAGTTTCAACAGTACCTGGCTTATGTGGTTCCGGTGTGACTCCAGGTCCGAGGAGAAGATAAGGATGTCATCTAAGTACGCAAACACAAACCTGTTTAGAAATACACGTAGCACATCGTTAACCAGGACTTGGAAAACCCCTGGAGCATTAGTTAATACAAATGACATGACCAGAAATCTGTTTCCCACTCATTTTGATGTATGATTTTGATGGCGGAGTCAGCCACGGACCGGTTCCCTTGCAACATGGTAGAGAGGGTCTCCACCGCAACCTGCCCCGGCATGGTGTGGTCGAAAACCTTGCGGAAAGTGTCCATAAACAGTTCAGGAGAGTTGCACAGAGGAGACCTGCGAGCCCACTCTGCCATAGCCCAGGCGGCGGCCCGTTTGATGAGGTGGGATGTGATGAACGCCACTCGGAATCGTGGTGTAGGAAAGGCGAGCGGCGTCATCTCGAAGTGGAGCTGACACTGGACCAGGAAAGTTCGACAGTCATCGGTGTCTCCAGAAAATCTGCTGGGAGAAGCCAGCCGAGGAGGAGCTGCTGAGTAGATGGCGGAAGCAGTCCCTGTCAGTTCTGGTGTAGAGGCGGAGGATCCAGCAGACTCCGCTGGTGGGTGAGAGCGCATCTCAGTGATCAGCTGAGTCGGCTGGTTGATGCGGGCGATGAGGGCCTCCTGGCCATCCTGCTGTCTCGTGGAGAGGTCCACAATGCCCTGGCGGACATCCTCGTGGTGCCTTAAGCGCGCTTCCTAGGCCGCGATCATCCCCGGGATCCCTAGCTGTGAGTCAGCTGGGTTCTGCATGGTGAGTTCGTACTGTTATACTCTGGAAACAGCACTCTTCAAAGAACAGTTTTTATTTAATTTCCCCAGGGATAGTTGAAATGGTGGAGGAAGCGGGGATCGGTACGCGCAGGTAGGAGAAGCTCCATGCTGCCACCTGACTACGCTGCACTTAAAAGGGACAAATCAAACATCACTCTGAGCTAAGCACACAGCTGGGAAGCAACAGGAAACAGGAGATGGGCTTATGGATTACTACAAAATAAAACAGGAAGTGACAGGACAACATGCAGGCACGGGACAAAAATGGGTAACTTAACCAAAAACAGATAGGGCTTGACACTATCTATCTGTCTGTCTGTGTGTAATTTACACAATGTAGATTTAAAAACTTTTTTTTTTCAGAAATAATCCTTAAACAACATTTGAATTACAAAAATAATACAATGACAAAACAAAATCCATCCATCCATTTTCTACTGCTTATCCTCACGTAGGGTCGTAGGGGGGCTGGAGCCTATCCCAGCTGTCTTAGGGCGAGAGGCAGGGTACACCCTGGACAAGTCACCAGTTCATCGCAGGGCACATAGGCTACATTTACACATAGCAGGGTATTTTGATAAACAAATATTTCCTTCTCTCCATTTTCCAAAATAACATTGTGCACACATCATAGTTTTCAAAAAAGTTTCTGTTTACATTAACCCGCATAAATACGCTGTTCAGAACCGTCATAACTACGGCAAGCCAATGAGCGACAGTGTAGGGAGAAGGAGAAATACACTCCTCTGACAGCTGTAAAGCACAAAAAAGATCACACTTTTGGTGTGTAGATTTCCTAAAACTCTGTTTACATTCCAATGCAAAACCAGAGTTTTTAGAAAGAATCGTATTCATAGAAGAAATCATTGTTTGTGTGTAAATGAAAGGCACAAACAAAGGGAAAAGTCTCTGTTTTTACAAATACCTGTGTATGTGTAAATGGGCCCATAGAGACAGACAACCACCCACACTCACATTCACATCTACTGGCAATTTAAATTAGCCAGTTAACCTAATTCCCATACATGTTTTTGGATGGTGGGAGGAACCCGGAGAACCCAGAAAGAACACACGCAGTCACGGGGAGAACATGCAAACTCCACACAGAAAGGCCCCAGGCCGGGAATCGAACCCTGTACCTTCTTGCTGTGAGGCGACAGTGCTAACCACAGAGAAGGAAGAAGGAAGCGTCTGTCTGTCTGTCTATCTATCTATCTATCTGTCGTTCTGTCTGTCTGTCCATCTGTCATCTGTGTGTGTAATTAATTTTTTTTTCTGAAATAATCCTTAAACATTTGAATTACAACAATAATTCGAAAAGAAAACAAAATCAAAATATCATATATTTATATGAAATATCAAAATAAAAATGCTACAACAATAAGGAAATTATTTATTCAAACCTACTGAGGTGCTAAAAAGCCAACTGCAAACAATAGTATGTTAAGTAACATACTATTTATAACTTCCAAAGCTGATTATTATGTAAGTATTCCCTGTCTATCATATCTGTCAGAAACAATAGGTGATGAAAGACTGATACATTTCCTTTAGCAGCGAGAAGGAAGAAGGAAGTCTCTATCTATCTGTCCATCTATCTATCTATCTATCTATCTATCTATCTATCTATCTGTTTTTCTATCTATCTATCTATCTGTCTGTCTGTCTTTCTATCTATCTATCTATCTGTCTATCTGTCTGTCTGTCTGTCTGTCTATCTATCAGTGTGTGTCTGTGTGTGTAATTTACACAGTGTAGATGTATGAAATAACAAAATAACAAAATGCTACAACAATAAGGAAATTGAAATTATTTAGTCAAACCTACTGAGGTACTAAAAAGCCAACTGCAAACAACAATAATGGCAACAGTAGTTTAGTAACATACTATTTATAACTTCCACAGCTGACTCTTATGTAAGTATTATGTCTATCATATCTGTCAAAAACAATAAGTGATGAAAGACTGATAAATTTCCTTTAGCAGAGAGAAGGAAGAAGGAAGTGTCTATCTATCTATCTATCTTTCTATCGATTTGTCTATTTATTTATCTATCTATCTATCTGTCTATCTATACTGTATGTCTATCTATCGATCTGTCTGTCTATCTATCTAGCTGTCTGTCTCTCTATCTATTGATTTGTCTATCTATCTATGTATCTATCTATCTATCTGTCTGTCTGTGTGTCTGTCTGTCTATTTGTCTGTCTATCTGTCTGTCTATCTATCTGTGTGTGTAATTTACACAATGTAGATTAAAAACAACATTTTGTTCTGACATAATCCTGATAATTGTTGTAATTAAAATCCAACATTTGAATTACAACAATAATATGATGACAAAACAAAATAACAATATTGTACATTTATATGAAATATAAAAATAAAAAAATACTACAACAACAAGGAAATGATTTATTCAAACCTACTGAGATGTTAAAAAGCCACCTGCAAACAACAATAATGCCACCAGTATTTTAGTAACATACTATTTATAACTTCCACAGCTGATATCATTAGTCATCAGTCAGAAACAATAAGTGATAAAAGAGTGACACATATTCTTTAGCAGAGAGAGAAGGAAGAAGGAAGTGTCCTTATTGACAAACATTCACCTGTAAAGTCCCGGGGGCAGGGCCTCAGGCCAGGTCACTGGATAAAAAGGAGGCAAGAGCACCACAGACAGCACATCACCTCCAGGAGCTCCTGAAAGCAGCACATTTCACTTCAGAGACACAGGTAACAAGATCCTTTTTTCCTCCATTTGAATGTTTCACTATTTTTATGTTACATGAAGAAGTAATTTATGTACCTGGATTTTGACAAATATAATTAATCCATTTCTTTCTTTGATTTATTTATTTAGCGATGCTATTCTCTGCCCTTCTTGTGCTGGGCATCTGCCTGGTTCCTGCTATCTCCAAACCAGCAGGTAAGCGACACCCTGACCCACCTGAAGTTGTTCTCTAGCTTAAAATAATTGTGTCATCATTGACGGACAATTTCATGAGTGTGTTCTTTCTTTGCAGGGAAACATATTGACAGTTCTCTCCTTCAACAATGTTTTATGGATGCCAAGAGTATCGTTGACCATGCTTACAAGTACTCCAGAGAAGAGTGAGTTAATTTAGTAAAAAAGTATTATTATTGATTACTAAATTATCTTAAATGAACACAAAATGACATGCTAATGTTAAAACCAAATGTCACAGAGGGTCCAAAAAATACATTTTGGACTCATTGTGTGTGTGATTTCTTTTTCCAGGAGTCTGAGGCGAGTCCGCAAGGAGTTGGTGCGCCCTCATGATGCTCTTCGTTTCCTGAAGCAGCCTCGAGGCGACACCCGCTCAGCTGTGAGATCTGCAGAATACCTGACTCAAACCCTCCGTCTGCTGAACGAGAGGATGCCACATGTGCACAAACGCTCACTCAACGCAACAGGTCAGACATGCAGCACCCAAACCAAGAAGCACATATTGCTTGCATTGTTTTTCTGATCTAGTCTAAGATTTGGTGATGTGGACACAGTGGAACTGGAGCTGGAATTAAGGAAGAAGCATTTAAAGCTGACAGACACAGATTATTAATACATGAAATGTCTCTTTTCAGATTTGCTCTCTGCAGAGAATCTAGAGACGCTTTCCACGATAACTGGATGTGCAGCTCGTGTCAGACCGCCATCCTGCCGCACCACGCCAAACTTGAACAAGTTTCGCACAGCCACCAGCGTATGCAACAACTTGTAAGAGAAACATTCAAATATATTTGATACATTTTTCAAATTTTGGTAGCAGTTTTTTCTGTATTTTATGTTCCGCAGATAGACCTTTACATCATTTTTAATGTAATAGATAACTTCAAATTTAAGTCCTGTTCCTAAGCAACTTAACTCAGCACATTTTATCATTATAAAAAATCTCCATGTTTTTCCAAAAAATTAATGTTGAAATAATGGAAACAGTCAGGTCTGTGAGATTGAGTGTTGCTTACATTCAGAGGAAATGCTTGTGAAACACACCTGAACATCTTAGGCCATACACCACAGAAGATGTGTTCACTTTCCTGGAATTTCTCAAGCAGTGTTTCCAAACATGGTCTTGTTTGGTTTTTAGAAAGAAACCTCGCCTTGGAGCCTCAAACACCCCATTCAAACGACTGATACCTGCCGAATATGATGACGGTATCTCCCAACCGAGAGGCTTCAGAAACCAAAAAATCAACAGCTTTCTGCTCCCACTGGTACGACCTTGAACCATTGATGATTATACATTAATGCTGATTTAAAACAAAAATATAATAATTATACTCCACTCTCAGGTGCGACAGGTGTCCAACAACATCCTACGCACACTGGATTCAGACGTGGTCAATGACGACGAATTCTCTCACATGTTGACCTTCTTTGGGCAGTGGAACGACCATGATCTCACATTCACGCCCTTCTCCCCCAGCATCAGGTCCTTCAGCAACGGCATCGACTGTGAAGAAAGCTGTGAAAACACTGAGCCATGCACCCCTATCCCGGTTGGTGTGACAACTCAAACTCAAAGTTGAACGTTAAGTTGTTGTTTTCACTAAAATATTCACTTCATATCCTTTGGTCTCTTTCCTACTAACAGATTCCTCCTGGTGATCCTCGCTTTTCCCCCGGCCCAGACAACTGCATCCCTTCATTCAGATCTGCCCCTGTCTGTGGAACTGGAAACTCTGCCTTCAATTTTGGTGGAGTGCCCAAGACAAGAGAGCAGCTCAACGCCCTGACGTCCTTCCTGGATCTCGGCCAGGTGTACGGCTCTGAGGATCAACTTGCCCGGTTTCTTCGCAACCTCACAACTAATGAGGGTCTGTTGCGTGTGAATGAAAAGTTCAAAGACAACGGCCGAGAGTTGCTGCCCTTCGACGAGCTCAAGGCGTCCATGTGTGCCACTCGCAGAAGAATCACCAATGACACTAATGCAAGAGAGGTTCCCTGTTTTATTGCAGGTTAGTCATCTTTTAAGTAAAGAAAAAATAATCATTAATAATTAGCTAACCTGGTTGTACATTCTACTATAGCCTCTAATTTACTGCCTGTCGCAGTTATCTGGTAAAACTTTTAAACTTTTGCTTTTACTTATTTTTACTTAGTACAACTGTCAATGTTGTTCTTGTTAATATCTTGTCAATAAATCAATAAAATATATTTAATACAGACGTTATTTACAACACAAACAGCTAATCGAAGAAGGTGCCAAACATACGATCCACCATTTGATTTGTACATTTATGTTTGTAAGGTGATATCCGTGTGGATGAGAACATCGCTTTGACAACCATGCACACACTGTTTCTGCGTGAGCATAACCGCCTGGCCCGTGCGCTGAAGAGACTAAACCCACACTGGGACAGTGAGACACTCTACCAAGAGGCCCGCAAGATCATGGGTGCTTACACACAGGTACATAAACCTCCAGAGCCAGTTGTCTTTCATGGTTGTCTTTTTACCTTTCCAAACTAGGTTTCATACACCTCACTGTCTTTTACTTAAAATACATATCTGTCTCTCTCAGGTGTTTGTGTTCAGGGACTATCTGCCTCCCATTGTGGGTAGTGCTGCATCGAGAGAACGGCTTGGCCGTTACCCCGGCTACGATCCCCATGTTGACCCCAGGGTTTCCAACGTTTTTGCAACAGCAGCTTATCGCTTTGGCCACGCTGCCATCCAGCCAATCTTAAGACGTCTGGGTGCAAACTACAGGGAGGATCCTCAGTTCCCCAGTTTCCCCTTGTTCAAAGCCTTCTTCACCCCCTGGAGGATCGTCTTTGAAGGTGAGTTGCACAGGGAGAATGATAGTAACTTACCAGTCAGTCTTTCTTAAACTGTCACCGTAACCTTTATTTGATCTCTCTCTCTAGGTGGCATTGACTCTCTGCTCCGTGGTTTGATCGGCTCTCCTGCTAAACTGAACCAACAGGATAGCATAATGGTGGAGGCTCTGAGGGATAGGTTGTTCCAGTTTGTGATGGAGCTGACTTTGGACTTGGGTTCTCTCAACATGGCGAGGGCACGTGAACACGGCTTGCCTGGTAGACCCCTCACTCTGATAATCAGCCTTTATCTCATGTTTCCTCTCTTTCTTAATTTTCCTTGTCCTTCTCTGGCTAACTCTTTGTTTACTCCTCTAGGTTACAACGCCTATCGCAAGTTTTGTGGCCTGTCTCAGCCCAAGAATTTGGCACAGCTCACTCAGGTCCTAGGCAACCAGGAACTTGCCAAAAGCCTGCTGCAGCTCTATGGTACACCTGACAACATTGACGTCTGGCTGGGAGGCGTGGCCGAGCCATTCGTCAGTGGTGGCCGTGTGGGGCCTCTATTCTCCTGCATCATCGCAAAACAGTTTCAGAGTATCCGTCAGGGAGACAGGTGTGTGGAAACATACAGTAACACACATTACATTTATTTTTCAAACACAGTCTCTGTTTCACTGGACACTAATCTCTTGTTTATGATCAGACTGTGGTATGAGAACCCCGGCGTATTCACCCCAGAACAGAGAAATGCTCTGAATGATTCCACCTTGGGCGGCATCATCTGCGACAACACCGGTATCACAGTTGTGCCCAGGGACGTCTTCAGAGTCCCCTCAAGAAATAACCCGTTCACCAGATGCTCAGCCATCCCAAGCCTGAACCTGAATCCCTGGAAGGAGACATGCAGAGGTGAAACAGCAGCCTTTTTAACCACAGAGAAAGACTCTCCTCCCCAAATTCATAATCATTTAACAAACCTCATCTCATTCTGTTTTTAACCTGGTGTGTTTATTTTTTCTCCACATCACTTGTTCACGTGTTAAAAACTTCATGTGTGGTGTTTGATGTTGCAGGCTCGAGCTGTCTTGGAGGCACAAAAAAGGTCGGTTACTCGCAAAATTTCACATAAGTTCACATTCAGATCATGCAATACCTGTTGTTCTGAAAATTTGTTCATCTTGGTGAAGGTGTTACTTACATTTACTGATACTAGCACATTTTAAATTTTAAGAACCTTTTGTTTTGAGGCTAAATAAGTTTCACCTACGTATATCTTGATATACAGAGTGCGGATCAAGAAAACCAACAGGGGGACCAGGAACTCGAGGAGGACCATGACCCTGTGGACAACCAGGACCCCAAGGACCCCGAGGACAACGAGGTAATCTATTCACTTATCATCTCATACTCCTACTATATTGTACATTATATATATATGTATATATGTATATATATATATATATATATATATATATATTGCTGGACTCCCCACAATATTTTCATATTTATGAAGACAAATATTAAAACAAACATTTTCTGCCATGCTAAAAAACAACAAGCTCAACTTCTTTAATCGAGCTCTGCATCATGTTTTAGAAGATGCATGTATATTTTGTCTTAAAGTGATCTTCAAAATCACTTGTTACTATGTAAAGGAGTAAAAAGTATTTATAGTCTATTGGAGTAGAAATTTAAAGTAGTACAAAAAGGAGATAGAAGTAAGATAAAAGGTGGTTAATGAAAGTAAGTAAACAAATGTGTCACCTCTGGATAATTCATTATTTAGCAACAGATCTCAAATGTATTTTGTCAAAGTAATTTAAAAGCAAATATTAATCTATACTTTTTATTCCTCTGCAGGTCGAGTAGGACCCCAAGGACCTCCTGGACTACCAGCTCTCATGATCAATGCCACACAGCCACGATCTGCATTCTCCGTTCGTCTAGGCGAATATAACCCATCCTCAGAGAGAGTCATTCGTTTCCGTCATGTCATCTACAACAAACAGAAGCACTCTAGCACAAAAATGGGCCAGTTCACGTGTGCCATCCCAGGTGTCTATCAGTTTAGCTTTCTCTGCACGTCCTTTGTCAAGCAGAAAAATGTAGAACTAAAGCGTAACAACGAGGTGATGCTGCACGGTTTCAGGGTTTATCAGGGAGGCCGTTATTTGTCATCAGGGGACATTTTACTCCAGCTGGATGCAGGAGACAAAGTGTGGCTTGAGACCAACAACGGGGCCACCGGTCTTGGCACCAAAAGCTTCTCTGCACACCTGCTCTATGTTGTGTGATACACACTCCCCAGACTGAACCATCACCCTCTGATACACCTGTGGTCCATCTGCATCAGGATCTGTTTTTATTGCTCTCATTGCACTGATCTTCAATTTGAATTAATCACATCATATTAAATTATTAATTATTTACTTTCCTAGGGCACACTGCCCATGTTTTATGTTTTCTGAAAAATTAACAAATATTTGATAGTTAAAATGTATTGCATCACATCTGTTCCACTCTGTTACAGCATGCAACAAATTGGGCCACCTCAGTTGCAGAGTTTGATGTTGGGATTTACCACTATTATTATATTTTTTGCACTGACAAACTTTAAGCATGCCTTTGAAAACTTGTGTTGTGCTTTATCTATAAAGCTTGTTTTACTTTAACTTAATCTGTTGTATTTTCGATTCTATGAATAAAGAATTTGAGCCAAATCAAACATGTTGTTCATGTGTTTATATTTTAGAGACATTAGAAACTTATTCAAGCAGGATGGGAGTACAGGAACAACATGCAGATGGTTATAGCTTCAGCTCCATTTGTGCAAGAAAGACAACGTAAGCAAAATATTTCAAAATATAAAAATTGTATGTTTGCCTAAAAAATGTGCTGCGCCTATGTATCATGATGGCTAACATGAAGCTTGGATACTTTGAATAATTAAATATATTTTCTTTCAATAATTAACAAAGCAAAATTTTAATGTATTCGACTGTCAAAAATTAATAACAAATCCCAAAGAACCATCCTCATTTTAATGCACTGTATGTCTCCCCTAGATGGAGCCCTTGTTCTTTTTTTAAACAAAATACATGCATGATTGGTGTAGTGACATAACCAGACTTTAAAAGCTTTGCATCTGAAAAAAATATATTTCAGAGTCAGGTTACCCAGCCAAAATGTGATGCTTTATTCATAAGATAGATGGAAAAAGAAATAAATCATTTATGGTCTCCACCAATTTAACCATGATAATGTTGTGAAAGGTCACTGGAGGTCAAAAATTAACCACCATGACCTGGATATAGGGAAAGGAGACACATTTACACCTGTGGTTATTTTGTTCTGCCGCTGCAGGTGTTCACACTGAAAGAAAATGTTTAGACTATTTAAACTCAGGGCCTCCTACTGACCGGTGTCCATGTTCATAGCTGAGCTTGTTCGACATTTTCGGAAATATTCATTTTGACTGACTTTTTTTTCTTTTTGGCTTTTTGACAGAGTCAGATGAGATTATTGATAATACTCTGTCTGGTAAAAGTTAAGCTACCAGCCAGTTAGCCTAGCTTAGCACAAAGACTGGAAACAGTGAGTCTCTCTCTCCTATGGTGACATAATCTCCCTATTTGCATCTATCACGCTTTCAACTAAACAAAAACAGGGTGCTGTGTGTTATCTGAAATAATCTGAGTAAAATAGCAAAGCATTCCTTGATGGTGATAATTTGCCAGTGTGTTCACAACTTGATTTACACAGCTGCCAAGTAGCCAAAAATCAGTTATTGCAGGTTTGAGTTTGACTGATAATCATCATCAGTTCTCCCAGTGTGATTAAAAAGTTACCCCCACAGTTTAGTTTTGTTATTGTTTTGTCAAATATAGAGACATTTAAATCAGCATCACAAGACATAGAAGAGCAACTAAATATCTTTTTCACTGAATTAACTGGAGTTGATCCCTCCTTCTCTGTGGTTATGGCATGAGGAGGACATACGGGGAGTAAAAAACAAAGAGTCAATCTGAGTGAGTCATTGCACAATGTAAAGGTTTCTGGGCTGTGTCTTGATGAAGCGCTCCTCCTCCTGGTTGCAGAGTCGACAGTGCATGTGCAGAGTGCCACGTAGTCCACCAGACTGTGTGTGTGTGTGTGTGTGTGTGTGTGTGTGTTTGTGTACAGTGCTCTAAGAGTAATGGAAACCCAGTATTTATGAAGGAGGAGAAAATATTTGAATGGTCTGCTTCTGTCATTTAGTTTTTAGCCGAGATGAATCTGAGCTTATTTAAATAGTTTTGCAAATGAGTGGAGGGAAAATCTACAACTGGAAGGAAATGTAAGAGCGTAAGAAGCTTTAAATATACAGAAGCACATAGACGTTGTTGAGCTTAAGCAGAGGAATGTGATATGAAGTAAGCCTTGCTATGGGTGGTTTGAGAGATGTGTGGTCTTATTTTACTGTGATGAGGTCATAATGATACCGATTAATTAGATTCAAATAGGGGAGAAGAAAATGAGAACTGGGGAAAATTATTAAACTGATATATAGTTTTTCATATGCAGGAGCATATTTAAAAAAAAAATATATATATGCCTTAAATCTGGAAGTTGGCTGCTGTAAATGCTTAAATGTAGGGTTTATATCTCAAAAGTGGCTAATATCTGCCAGATGTTGACTCAGTGATGGCACTAAATAATCGGTGTTGGTTTTATGGTAAATTTAGCATCAGAAAAGGATGGAGATCTTTCCCCTCCTCTTTAATTAATGACGTGTCTTTGGCAGGAGGCCTTGTCACTATTTTCCTGATGTATTCTGTAACCCAGATGCGGATTTATTCAAATTCTTTTGCTCATCCGAGTGCCCAAAAAAATCAGGAATGGGGGTGAATTCCAGCTACGTGGACAAAAGAACTCAGCTAATTCCTTGCAGATGTGTCTCTTGAGCTGTGCTGGGGGAACACTGTGCTGCCCTCGATGGAGAGAAAAAGGACTCTGTGTGGAGAAAGTTCAATGAATTACAAGCACAAAAACATTAGTGAGATATGCAGCTGGGTCTGGCTGTCTGGTGTTTCAGGAGGAAACACATATTTTTCACTCCCTGTTTGCAGATTCAGAGGCGTGCATGCTAGTCATCCATAAAGCAAAAACACAACTACTTGTTGCTGCGTAGGTGTTTTTCATGAGAAATACATTTTTAAAAAAGTCTGCAAAAGGATATATCCTAAGACAAATCAGGAAACACTAACAAAAGAGCAACCAGATTCAATTTTGTGCGGCTCTTCACCTTTTAATGCTCCGGAACTGATTATTGTGAAACCTTTGTGTGAAGTCTCACAAATGCATCTTCTAGTTTATCTGGATAAGTGAGTCTTTGCTTCTTTTTCACACTGATCTTCAACTCTTGAACAACTTTTCAGATGTCTGCAGGGAGGATACATTTTCGGGGGCTCATATAACTCCACTCGACTCTGACCCTCACAGCTTTCACAAGCTGAAATGTAATGTCACATGATGTGACGTGATGTCTCCAAAAACAATACCATTGGTTTAACTGTAAATCACAGCTTCGTTAGTTCATGCTATCATGAAATAGACATTAAATAGATCCCATTCTCATACTAGAAAGTATTTTAGTCTGCACTTGGGCCTTGGACTCTTTCTCAGCTGTTTGTTCAGAACATATTTTCATTGGAATCATAAATCACGCTAATTTAAAAAAATCATTCTGTGCTTTTTATAATTTGCATCTATAGTTCTATTTATTGTAATCTCAATTTGATACAACAATGGTGCAAACACTTGCACTGTGGCACAAAGAAACGCTTTATAACATGGAAGACACAGAGTCACATGATCTGTTCACTGGTTGACTGCAGGTACTCTGGTCACTTTTCACCGCTGACAATTTTTATTCAGTTTCGCTGAGCTCATGGCAGGACATGGCATGGCAGCGCTTCACCGCTGCTCAAGTGTGAGTTCACTATGACAGAATAAATTTAAGCTGTGGAAGTAAAAAAAAACAGAGCTTGCCTCCCTCATCACCAGCACTGAGGTGCCTTGAGCAAGACCCTTAACCCCCAGCTGCTGCTCTGGTGTGGATGCTTAGATGTACTAGGTTGTTTCCAGGTGTAAATGTGGATGACTGTATGAGCGTAAAGTCGATGTTCTTGAGAAAGAGACCTGTCAGCTTATATATATATATTTCTCATGAATAACAGAACCTCTTGACTAGCTTGTGCCCCTGATTATAGTTCATTCACAGACAAGAAAACAGAAGAAAGAAGATGAAAATAGCTTGCAGTTTGTCTAAGAGAAGGCACTCTTTGCGGTGATCTGCCCCCTAGTGTCAGGATATGGGACACTGATTGATGTATTATTAGATCACAGGGACCTTCATTTTTTTGGGGTTATTTGCTGGTTGTGGACTTCTAGTACTTGTTGTTTTTACAGATGCATAACAGATTGATAAAATTAAAAAAAAAATCATCTCCTATAATCCACATTGGATTTGATGTAAATTGCTCTCAAAAACTTTGTGACCTGAGAAACGGTCAGTTGTGTAGATAATAATGAATTTCCAGATTTTTCTTCTGGACAGAGGAAAAAGAAAACTGTGGATTAAGTTTCCAGAGCTATGCATTATACCTCTGGTGTTAACAGCAGGGCTGTGATTTGACTGGACTGCAGCAAATGATTTCAGGAGAGGAGTGGGGTCACTAGTCTGCCACCAGACGCAGTAATGCAGGTATCAAGTATCACCACAGCCCAATTTTGTTTACTGCTCAGGGGAGACTAATTATTACCTTATAGTAGATTACTGTGAGATGTGTGTGTTGAGTCTTTCACATTGTCAGCAAAGCTCCAACACAGGACTGGGCGGAGGGGGGTTTGTGGGAGATGGTTTCCCAGAAAAAAAATGTTGCAGGGCCATCAGAGAGTCATGTTTAGGTTTCCGAGATCCTCCTATGAGAAAGAGGAGTGCAGAGACTTCTGGCAGAGTGTGTTGCAATTAGGTTGGGAGTTCATCCAACAGTCAGGAAAAAGGGCTATTTATCATGATATTCTGTTGAAAAACTGTGGACAATATAGTTCCTGATAATGGGTCGTATTAGTCATATGAAATCCATTTTAACAAAACGGGGAAAGAGTTTGTATCTTTGTTTGTAGTTTGTCATGATTCAAAAATGCATATTTTGTCTCTGCGTGTTACTGACACACATTAACTATATTTCTAAGGGCCAGACTGAGCAGTTATCAAACACACTTGGCTGGGCAGGGTATCCATCCAGTGGTTATATGAGCAGCAGCAGCAGAATTGTATAACAGATTCTGAAACTCCAAATGCTGAACTCCTCCTCCTCCTCCTCATCATCATCATCATCTCACTGGGCGCATCTGCAGGCTGCAGGAGCTGAGCGATATGAGTTAACACGGATACATTTAAACTTAGCTTTTCCTCTCTGCTCGTTGGGTTGCCTTCAAATAGAGATGAATGGCATTTAAGTTAAAGGCAAGTGACAACCCCGGCTCATTTGAAACATTCGCTTTGTCACATTAAATCCCCTGTAATTGCGTTCACAATGACATTACGCGTATTTGGCACGCCACTTTACGCATATGCGTGCGTCTATTTTTTTGTTTTCATCCTGCCAACTGTAAACTCTCAGACGAATCCGGGGACCCAACAAGCGAATAACCAAAGAGCTGCTCTCCGGCAGACGCTACAGTGGTCACACAACGGCAAGGTTTTTAGCATTTTAAGTCAGGGCTCGGAGTATCAACCACCGAGGCGCAGGGGCGCACCTCAGGAGCAAGTGCAGGCCCGACCTGTCACCATCATCCGTGATGAGGACGCGAGACGTCCGGACACCCCGAGCCAGCCGGTGGCCCAGCAGGCGCAGCAGCACGCTCCGCGGCCGGCATCCCACCCTCAAAGCTCCCACGGGCTCCCGCCTCCACTCCAAAGGCTCGTGAGAGGACACGATCGCCGCCAGCATCACCATGACGGCCCCGGAGAGCGCACGGAGCCGCAGAGGAGCAGCAATAAGACCCAGGAAAAGGTCACTGTCAGTCCGCCACTGCCACGGAGAGAAGACATGATGGTCGGTGATGATCCCTACGACCCCTACAAGTCCATTGACGATAATCCTTATTACAACCATTATGACGTTTACGAGACACCAAGGCAGAGATCGAGACCCGGATATGGCACAAGGTATCATCAGTACGGTAAGAATTGGGTTCCCAAACTCAATAATAAGGACAGGTATGACCTTTAAAGTTCTGTGCTAAATGGTGCTAAAATACTGCCTTATCAGTCAGTCAGATAATTAAGCACTTGTTTGTTTATGAATGTCTGCATCTGTTCACCCTTTTTGTGTTTATGTGAAACATTCATTTACTAATTGAAGTAACACTTTATTGACAGTCATATTTACAGGTCTTATCATGTTGTTTTAGGTTTGCCTGACCTCATTCCTGACCCATACTACATTCAAGCCTCTGCTTATGCCCAGCGAGTCCCAATGTACAACCTGAGATGTGCAGCTGAGGAAAACTGCTTGTCAAGGTAGGGAGACTGCTGTCAGGATTTATCCACAGGGAGAGAGAAAAAACACTGTTTGTATCCAAGTCTGCGTGTGATTCAGAGAGCTTTGAGCCATAACAACCACCTAAAGTGTTTGTGGGTGAGGGCTGCCCAGTGGAACCTTGAGATGAGGTAAAATTAACTGAATCCATCCACTGATGGTGGAGACGGGTGGAGTGGTGGATTTCTGTAAAGTTTAATCATAGTTTGCCCCGCGGAGAGAAAGTCCAACTGGTAAACACATTATTGAAAACTAACCCAAACAATAACGTGCCTTAAAACTATTTTTCCAACCCGCCGGTGACACACAGACTGCCTCCACTCAGACAGAGAATCAGCTCCACTCAGAGGAGGGGATTGAGCAGGAGCAACAGTCTTTATGACGTAATTGTGTCCACATATGACCTGTGTGTTTTTTTCCCCTGAAAACTTCCTTTGCTTTGTGCCTGCAGCTCAGCCTACACATCCAGTGTTAGAGACTATGACACCCGTATGCTGCTGAGGTTTCCTCAGAGAGTCAAGAACCAAGGGACGGCAGACTTCCTCCCCAGCAGGCCACGTTACTCCTGGGAGTGGCACAGCTGTCACCAGTGAGTATAATGTCATGTCAGTGCTGTCCACCTCACCAGCACACAGAAACTGGAAGTCTGTGACTTGTGGCTGCTCTCTTGCATCATTTGTTCTCACTGGCCAATAAGCTGACATCAATTAGAGGCATCAACATGCAAATTTCACACATGAAAAGACAATCCAGATCTGGATATAGTTTTTGGAGTGATGTGTCTGAAGCAGATGCTGATCTAACTGATGCTGATATTGCATTTCTTACATTTTTAAGTTTGAACTGTAGACAGAGCAGTTTCTTCACACACTGTAACACACTTTTGTCCCATACATTGTTTCCAATTGATGTAGCCTACATCTGTCTGCCTCTTCCACTCTGTAGTTGTGGTATGGCGCTCCCTGTTGAGCCACAGTTGGTTTACTTTTGGCTATTTTTAAGTTGGCTTTGCTGAGATTTTCATATCAGGATATCATGACATTTGTATTTTTACACCATTGAAGTTGTTTTCTATTTTTACAATCTCAACACAAATGCAATAAAACCCGTCTTGGGTTTTCATGAAGTGACTGAACTTCATCTGACCTATGAATTGAGTTAATTTACAGCTGCAAAGTCAGCCATTGTAAAATACAGTTGAGCAATGTGGATAATGAGCCAAAAAGGAAAGCCGTTGGTGTGTTTATTGCTTCATTGAGCTTATGGGAATAGTGCCACTTTTCCTTGATTCTACAGAAACTACCTCAGTCCATAGTTATGTTGTGAAACAACCAGGCCACTGTTAAAACCCCTAGTATGGAGCACATCTGGCAGACATCCACTACACTGTTGCTGGAGACTGTATAGATCTTTTGTCAGTATTTTGAAATACCAGACTGTTTTTTTAATCTCATTAAACAAACTGTCTTTAAGATAATGGAGTGAAAGCAGATCCAGATTCAGTGTAGTTCTACATGTACATGATAAATACCTTTGGTGTTTGCACTCACATTGACTTGCAGCTGTTTGAATAAACAGCAGGAAATCCTCAACAAAATGTATGTATATATTAATCAGTAATTATGACAATGTTGCTTTGGAACAAAACAGTCCCTGGTGGATCTCAACATATCAACTTTGTGCCTGGTTGTTTTAATAAGTCACACACTGATGAGAGTTGTTGATCCCTCCTGCTGCTGATCCATAGGCACTTCCACAGCATGGATGAGTTCAGCCACTATGACCTGCTGGATGCCTCCACTCACCACACAGTGGCTGAAGGCCACAAAGCCAGCTTCTGCCTGGAAGACACTTCCTGTGACTATGGCTACTACAGGCGATTTGCCTGCACCTCACATACCCAGGTCTCTGTTGAAAATGTGTGACTCTGATGCTGCTCTTATCAGTGCTTAAATATTACTAAACAGATTACACAACTACAGTATGTGGATTATCTCCAGGCTCCACAGCTCTCCTCTCCTCTGAATCTTTCAGCTCGTTGTCTTTATTTTACTGCCCATCGTGTCCCAAGTGTCACATTGCAATCAACTATTTGTTCATGTCTTGTTTTCACAATGTCCAATGTCATTTTCACTTCACAAACATAGTAGTTTCAAGGCCTACCATGTAGTTCTTTCCTAAATCTGACTGTAGTGGTTTAGATGCCAAAAATAAAGTGACGCCATAAATGGGAGCGATAAAGTGATGTGACGAGTTGGGATGAGAGCGCGTTGTTACAGCTTGTTTCTACTGCCTCTAAGTGGCCAAAAAATCTTGTTAATGCAGCAACAACATTACAGCAATTCTGAATTAATCATCCTGCCTCTGCTGTGCATAAGCAGTACACAAAAAAACCACAACCCCTGGAGACGCCATATTTTAATGGTTGCATTGCCCTTTTTATGATGGGGTGTTTTGAAAAAGATGATGAAGCTAATTGATTCATACACATATTAGCCTACATGTTCATCATCACGTCAACTTTCAACTGCCCATAACAGTTAGACACACTACTAGCAGCATGTGGGTCTGCAGACATTTTGACTCAGACTTCTTAGAAAGAAAAACACAAGTGTTATTAATCACCCTAATGTGTGCTGTAAGACATGACAGTGAACCAGCATGCAGAATAATTTATAATAATTCTTACATACACTTTTTCTTCAGTGACATGTAAAAAATGTCAAAAAGAACAATTGAATTATAGCCAGTTCCCCTCAAGAAATACAAATAACTAATAAATGCAGTGATACCAAATGGCACAATCACCTTATGATTTAGTTTCATTTGGGTTCAGACCAAAATGAATGATAATTATTATTATTTTTTATTGACTTGCTTCTTATTGAGTGATCTGTTTGTAGGAATTTGGTTCCAAAAAGGAGAGGAAATCAGAAAAACTAGTGCTCTTTTGCAGCTGTCCTTCAGAGAACAACTTTAGTTTTTTTTTCTTTTTTTTAATGTGCCAGCTCTGATTTTGAGATTTCCTGTTTCTCCTGTCAGGTGATCCCTCCTTCCTGAAAGTCTGTGATCAATTGCTTGTCACATGTTTTTTCTTCCATCCTCTTTTCTTTATTTTGACTGGCTGATTTTTTTTTCCTTCTCTTTCATTTTTGTCATAATTTTTTTTACAATTTTATATCATACTGTGATTTAATTCAAACATATTTTACAGTCATTGTTGTATATGTAAAAAAAACCTTATACTGTTCAATAAGAAGTTTGTTTATGTAATGTTTAATGTGGATGCGGTCCAATGTGCAGGGCCTGAGTCCAGGATGTTATGATACCTACAACGCAGACATCGACTGCCAGTGGATTGACATCACAGATGTGAAACCTGGAAACTATATCCTCAAGGTTAGTGAGAAATACCAGATGACATTTGTCCTCATTGTGAGACTGCAACCCCTTTTAATGAGACACACTGTGTGCAATCCCGTAGGTTGCAGTGTTATTGGTTCTTATTATGTATCTTATATTTTGTTTATGTTGTTTTTCTCCACAGATCAGTGTAAATCCATACTATCATGTCCCAGAATCAGACTACAGCAACAATGTTGTGCGCTGTGATGTTCGCTACACTGGCAACTACGCCTACGTGTCAGGATGTCACATGTCATCGTGAGTATCACAGTAAATGTCTCTGTGATATTTCTTGCATTCTCCATTAATCTTCATTGTGTTTTTATTTGTTATTATTTCTTTAGGTATTAAGAGATCATTCTGAGTGGAGATTTTCTATAAATGACAATGCAGAGGACTGCATATGAAAGCATTTAAAACATCATGAAATATATGTTAAAATTGTTAGACAAACATTTATAATTTAAAATACTTCACAAAAAAAAGTAGAAATTGTTTGATGTAATTGTGACAAATAATGTGGAATTAGTCTTTTCTTGTTTTTCTCCATACCGATGTATATTCTTATCATTTCTTTAGACTGTTTTTAGTGTTTTACCTCTATTATTGTACTGTATGCTTTCATTTTATACCACTTAAAGAAAAAAAATCAATGCAATGATGAATCTTTGCGAAGTTACAATTGTAGACCATCTTACCGTTGATAAATTGATAACAGTTCTATGACAATTTGAAAATGAACTAGCTGTAAAGCAAAATATATTCAATATATTTATATGCAGTGGAAGAAAGTCTTTACTCCAAACTTTTGATGAATAAAACTTTGTGGTATTGAATCACCTTTCAGACTCACCAGATTGAAGTGCCTTGCCTGTCTTGTCTTTGTTTGTGACCTTTTTTGTCTTATTGTCTTTGCCACACACACACCATATAAAAAATGATAAACTGCCCATCACATGTTCCAGTTCCCTCAGAAACATCTCCATATAAATATAAAGCAGAGTAACAAGAAGCACAGCTCCATTTGAGAAGCTGAATCCAGAACAATGTAGAATATTTACTGATCACTAAATAAGTAAAAACATCCATTAATGTTAATAACTAGACATTGATAATCGTCACTTTAAGAGATCTAGAGGAGGATATAGGCTGAAAGATAATTAAGTTTGTTATTGTAATTTCTGCACACAAGTACACAGGAACAAAATGTCTTTTCTCATGGTCCAAGGTGCTAAGTGACAAGAGTTATCCAAAAGTAGATGCAACAGAATGACATCAACAGAACAAAGAAGAAACTAAAGAGCTACTAAGCAGAACTACCAAATAAGACAGAGCTACTGAGGTATGAAGAGTAAAATACAATGTACACCACCTGCAAATAGTAATAACTGAAATGTTCACAGAACAAAACAGAACAAATGAAACAGAGCAAGAAAGTAAGTACAAAAAATTGTGGACAAGCAATATCATTATCACACAGGTCATGTGGATGTTGTTAAATTTAAGTAGCCTAATAAAAACAATAAATAGTTCAACTGTAATTACAGTTAGAATATATATAATGTGAATGTATATAAATACTACTACTAATATGAAATAAAAACAAACTTTAAAAACTTTTGAAATAAGAATGTGCACAGTATATTTTATATATATATATATATATATATATATATATATATATATATATATATATATATATATATATATATATATATTTACACAATGATAACTTATTAAATAACTGCTGATTTTTTATCAGTTGAGTTGAGTTTGCACATACTGGTTGTACACACAACAAAATTACGTAGCATGTAAGTACAAGATAAGATAAAATTTTCCTCATTCTGAAGCAGTATTTCACAACAATACACAGTAGGAAATGTAAGGAGATTAAAAAGTATATACCGTGCAGAATAATGCAAAAATGCAATATAGAGCACAACCAACATTATAAGCTAAGCAATACAATAATACAAAAAACAAAACACTGTCAGAACATAATACTGTAAGTGTATAAAAGTAGTGATACATACACACACACACACACACACACACACAATGTACACATGTACAGCACATGAACTGAAATATAAAGCAGCACTTAAAAATATACAGCATGAGCTATAAAATAAAATAAAAGAAATAGGTTTTAAGAGTGGGAACAATGTCCATCATTTAAGCAGTCTGATGACAGGCCTATATACTGTATATATATATATATATATATATATATATATATATATATATATATATATATATATATATTCAACAAATTATTTACTGTATTTTTCAAAATGTATCCTTGTGATAATTTATATTTATATTTATAAAATTATAAAATGATGAATAAGAAAATCATATAAACAGTTAAATAACACCGTGTGTGCGTGCGCATGTGCATGTTTTTTTGCAGTCCTCCGGACCAGCAGGGGGCGTCGTCCCTCATGTTTGAACGCAGTGATTATTTCCAGGCTGGTGGAGAAAGTGCAGTCGGCCAGCAGCACTGTGCGGACTGCTTATATCTGTGTGTGTCTGTGAGGTGTTTGTTACATATTACCCACTGAAGGGCCTCCTTTTCAAGCTGAGATGCATCCGGTCCGAGTGTCGGTCCCGTCCTACCGCTCAGAGAACAGCTCGGTGGAGAAAGGCTACACGGTAAGCTGCTGCCACAGCCTGTGTGGCGTCCTCTGCTGCCCTCACTGCTGCTGACACTCTGTGCCCACATCAAACCACCTTGTCTTCACCCTTGACATGTAAATCATCGTTTGTTTAATTAAAGCGTAATTATCGCTGTTAATGTTTATTTGTGGTTTGGTGGCAGACTTTGCACCATGTTTACGTCAAACCTGAAAGGCTGCAGAGAAAAACTGTGGGTGTTACTTTGTTGTTCTGGATAATATTACTGAATGTGTGTCTCATTAGTGTAGTAAACCAACCTAATGATAAATAGAGATGTAAGACATCGAGTCATTGTTCAGGAAACCCCAGCATAAGTGTTAATGGACTCTTGAAACTCCCTTTCCTCTATGAATACGAGAAGGATTAAGAAGTATACTAGAAAAATGGTTGTACTAAAAATAATGAATATTCTAGAATAAGGAATATACTAGAATAAGAAACACACTAGAAAAAGGAGTGTACTAGAAAAAGGGTTGTACTAGAAGAAGGAATATATTAGAAAAATTAGTATACTAGAAGAAGGAGTATACTAGAGGGAGTGTACTAGAAGAATGAGTATACTAGAAGAAGGAGTATACTTGGAGGAGTGTACTAGAACAAGGAGTATACTAGAAGAAGGAGTGTACTAGGAGGAGTGTACTAAAGAATGAGTATACTAGAAGAAGGAGTATACTAGAAGAATGAGTATACTAGAAGAAGGAGTGTACTAGGAGGAGTGTACTAGAAGAATGAGTATACTAGAAGAAGGAGTATACTTGGAGGAGTGTACTAGAACAAGGAGTATACTAGAAGAAGGAGTGTACTAGGAGGAGTGTACTAAAGAATGAGTATACTAGAAGAAGGAGTATACTAGAAGAATGAGTATACTAGAATAAGGAGTATACTAGAAGAGTGAGAATACTAGAAGAAGGAGTGTACTAGAAGAAGAAGTATACTAGGAGGAGTATACTAGAAGAGTGAGAATACTAGAAGAAGGAGTATACTAGAAGAAGGAGTATACTAGAAGAAGAAGTATACTAGGAGGAGTATACTAGAAGAGTGAGAATACTAGAAGAAGGAGTGTACTAGAAGAAGGAGTATACTAGGAGGAGTATACTAGAAGAGTGAGAATACTAGAAGAAGGAGTATACTAGAAGAAGGAGTATACTAGAAGAGTGAGAATACTAGAAGAAGGAGTATACTAGAAGAAGAAGTATACTAGGAGGAGTATACTAGAAGAGTGAGAATACTAGAAGAAGGAGTGTACTAGAAGAAGAAGTATACTAGGAGGAGTATACTAGAAGAGTGAGAATACTAGAAGAAGGAGTGTACTAGTCTATTCTAGTCTATTCCTTAGATGAACTGACACTTCTGTCTTTTTAGGGTGTTTTCCACATTGTTTTTGCAGTATGTGTTTATGTTGCCAGTACAGAATTACTGCTATATCACTTTGGTTTCTTCATTTTCATAACACTGCCAAGAAGAGCGGAAGTTTACCAAACAGAGTCCAGTAGAGTTAGGGAAGTAGAAGTCTGTTTAGGGATCTTAACAGTCATTCTGACAGATCCCATTTTTTTTACAGCAGCCAGATGTTTCCTCTTGGTAACTAGATGACATCGACTGTAACTGGCAGCTCTGCATTCAGCTGGTCACTGGTCGCTCTGGGAGGGGCTGATGGATTCTGGAGATAAATCATGATTCCTCAACTGACTCTCCCTTTTTGCCAGAGTGGTCGCACTAACTTTTTTCTTTCTCTCAGGTCTTTAGGATTGATGTGCTGATGAACGGCAGACAACATGTTGTTGAAAAACGCTACAGTGAATTCCACACTTTGCATAAAATGGTGAGCTTCAGAGCATCCCCACAGTTTTCTCATCTTCTATTGATATTAACAAAGTCCTCCTTCCTCGTGAGTAAAAATTTAGTGGTCAAGTCCTTTAATAAGTGGAGGTCCTATGATTTAAATATTATATTAAGCAATTTGAGTTGCAATAGCATTTTAATGTTTGTGCTTTGTTGCATGAAGTGCTAAAAATGATTAGTCAGCTAATCAGTTGGCCACTATCAAATAAAGTTATCCATCAAATGAAAATGCCAGACATTTGTGGCAGTTTCACACCTTGAGTTCATTAGGCTTCCAACTTCATAATCTGAGATTTTGGAGCGTAATCAATTCATTGGGTGATCAGAAACAAATAATGAATGAAAATGTGAACATTAAATACATAACATGGCCTGTTTACTTATTTAAAAGTGTAAAAGAGTGTGTAGACATTCTCAGGAAATCACAGCAGCATATGCATAGATGATTAGCATGCTCTCTGGTGGTTAACCACATCCACCATACCGGTTTGTTTGAGGTTGTAGCTTGACAGATGAGTTCCTCTTCTTGTCTTGCTCAATAGTCAGGGTTGTGTTTGACTATTTGTTTTCTACACTGGCCTTTTCCCTCTGAAATCATTTTATATGTCACAGAATAATAAAGATAATGGTTGATGAATTCCACTTAGCTGTTTCAGGGTTTTTTCCAGAATGAAAAAATAAACAAAAAAAAAAATAAAAACACGAGTCAACAGTTATAAAAACCAACATAAATGTGTATTTTAATTTTTAATATATATTTATATTTTTTTAAATACCTCCAGCTAAAGAAGAGCATAAAACCACCTGAGATCCCTTCCAAACACGTGAGAAACTGGGTTCCCAAAGTCCTGGAGCAGAGGAGACAGGGCCTGGAGCTCTACCTGCAGGTACTCTGACACACCTCCACTCCACCTGATTGCTGAAAATAAGACTTTACTCTATCTGTATTCATGCTAACCTGCATTTATGCAGCCTTTCTTTCTCTCACCAAATACATATTTTGTCTTACTCAAAGTAAAAACACATAACTCCAGCACAAATTCAAAGCGGCTTAACAGCCTAATGGGTTGTTGGTTTGCCGCTGGCAAACATTTACAGAAATGGACCTTTAGTTGCTACCTTTAAACATATAGAAACAGAGGAGCATGCATCCTAGTCTATTCAGCAGTATGTGAGAGGGGATTTAGCTGTCTAAGCAGAATCAAGGCAGACTGGAGGTCATCTGTGAAAGTAGATATGATGGACGGACTGTTGTTAGTGTCATTTAAAGGACCCACAATCCAAGACTTCAGTGCTGGAGAGTCAGTGGATCAGTGGTGGGAGTCAAAGTCAAAGTACAAAGTCTGATGAATGGATGAACAAGCGACCAGTGACTTAATGGATTAATTTTTGATTGATCTGTGAAGAAAAAGCAGCAGATGTATTAAAGAATTATTTTGTGTTGCATTTTCATCATTACTTCATCAGTATCTCAAATATAAGGTGGCTAAAAATGGCCTAACAGCACCAGTTAAACACTAATACTGACTATAAGTTAGCCTTCACCACGAAGGTTATGCAGGTCACTTTAGCTGTGTGCTGCAGCTCCATGTGCACATTGCAATTTGCTTTTGTTTTGTCTGTTTTGTCAGACTATAATTATGGAAAATGGAGTTCTTCCAAAGATATTTCTGGATTTCCTGAATATCCGCCATTTTCCTTCGGTGCCAAAAACAGAAAGCTGTGGGTGAGTTGAAACTCTATGAAATAAAACACCAAATTTGTGGCTTTTTTCGGATTGTCGCCAGACTACTGGAAGCCTTAACTTTAATTTTTCTCCTCTCAGGTCATTTGATACAGAATCAGAGGAATCAAGGTGATATTTTTTTCAGTGAATATTTTAAAAACTATTGTGTGAAACAGCAGGTCAGATTGTTCTTTTGCACCATTTTGAAGTGTTTAAACGTGAGTCATTATTTGTTCTGCCCTTGAACTTCACCCAGCATGTCAGTGACACCACCTGCATTTCTTCTTCCTGTTTATACATATACAGCATGTAGCCACCTACAAAATGTCTGACTTCTCCTTTTTGGACTCTTCTCAGTAAACTTTCACATCAGCCCGTCTTGCTGTTTCTGAGGGACCCCTACCTGCTGCCGTCTGCTCACGGTGCGTTCAGGGTCCTGATGCCTGTGTTGCAGTATCCCTGTGCTTTATAGTTGAAATAATTGTACACATCTTTTTCAGCAAAAACTTTGCATTACTCTTCTTGCTCATTTTACCTTTTTAATTAAACAAAAATCTTTTCTTTCAGATGCATTTTCAAATGTTGTGATTGAAGGTGTGGTTCATGGAGTTTTCTACCCAGATCTTCAACCAAGGTAGAGCTGCAGAGCCAAATCTGAGGGAACGTCACAACAAGCAGACACTTCATGGGGTCGCATCATTTTAAGCGTGCATCAGTAAGGATGTGACATGTCAAGATACACTTAGCTTCATTTTCCAAATCATAAACTAAAACATGCATTTCCTCTCTCCTCTTGATAAATCACTGGCACCATCACCTTCACTTGTTGTTTAAAATACACAGTATTGACCCATATTTCTGAAGAAATGAAGAAAAGAATTGAAGCAAACATCTTTTGTCAGCTGCAAAATGCAACTGTATGTGAAATTGTTAGGTTAAGTTCAAAGTTTAGAGGCATTAGAATAAAAAAATTAACTGTTTTTTTGTTTTTTTGTTTTTTTTTTTCAAGTACCTTGTGCTAGCGTTTTGGTTTTGTTTTTTTTTTTGTTTTTTTTTATTATTTTTTCTAGACCCACAGAATATTTTGTACTATGTCTCTGAAAACACAGAGACCATACCTTGTTCTGTTCTTGTTTTGTGTGGAGGAGAGTAGAGGCCATTTTCACCAAAATCACCACTTTTTGTCAAGAATCTGTCTGTTTTGCTCTCTAAACGCGATCATCTCCACTTCCTGCTTTGATCTCCATAGCGAATATTAACTCTTTAAGTCCTGACTACAACTCACAGAAGCCCCGAAATTACTCACAGGCTGTGGGAGACCACGATCAGCGACCCGCTGCAGAAAAAACACTTGGACAGCGAAACTCATCAATGGCACTCAAAGAGTTACGAAAAGACAGATTTAGATTGTAGCAAATAAATTAACTTGTATTTTCTTTCTTTCTTAAAAACGTAATGCGCGAAGGATCAAATAGAGACAGAGATAAGATGCAGACCAAAGTAGAGGGGAATTTAAGTGGGTTTTTTTTTTGAGAGTTTTTAGTAAGGAAATACCAGAAGCTCAAACTCTTGGGAACCAGAAAGGAAATGCTGATGCCAGCTGGACTGAAGGTCAGCTTGCCAGACACAGAGGAGGCCTGTAAACAGGGAGGCGCCTCTCTCTTTGTAGCACCAGCTCTGTGGTTTTTGAATTTCTTCTAAGCAGCCAAGTGGAGCCATCTGAGGGAAAGCAGAGGGACAGCGTGTGCACTCTGGTGCCGTTGACGGCTACGTGCCACATGTCAGTGCTGGAGAAGAGTGGAGATGTGATGTGGACTTTTTTTTTTCACTGAGCATCAGATGTCCAGTGTTTACTGTGGTGCTACTGGAAGAGCAGCTCAGTCTGGAGAGGCGATCAGCATCAGGAATTTTAAACATGCAGCGCAACCTGTGATCCTAAAATAAAACATTAAGCTTGAGTCCAAATTTAGTGTTCTTTGGAGTTGTAGAAAACAGATTGAACAATATATTTTTATTCCATGTGTTCCTTTTTCTTACCTACTGCCTTCATTACCCACAATACAATTCACCCATCATCAGTTTGGCTGAAGATTCATTTGTATTCAGCGTCATGCTTCTAGCTTCAAGCAGAAATCTGTTGAACTCAGTTTTTTTATTTCAAACTTCAGTACCAACTGATGCTTGAGCCAGATTTCTCGTAGCTCCCTCTGGAAGGATTTATACAACCTTTTTCACATAATGCAGTCGTACTCCCCAGGACCTATAAACAGACCTTGGTGTGTAAGGGTTGGAAACTATGAAGTTTCTTTGATTTATCGATTGCTTTTGGGTTGTAATGAGAATTTCAACAAATGTGACTATGCTCTGACACCAAAAGAGAAAAATAGCTGTGATCTGTAATAAGCCTGTTCAGTCATTCAGTATGGCCTGAAGGTAATGATGTACAGGCTACCTGTCTGCCTACGTGCAGTCATCATCACATCAGTCTTCAGCTTGACTGCTGTGAGTTCTAACAATAGCTACGTTCATTGTTCGCAGACTTTATTTTTATTTTCATAATGATAGTAGTGGTTTTGGAGTCCCAAAGTGACAGGCTGTCAGTGTTGCTGACTTTCTCACTAGATTTACAGGTGTAGAGTTTCTTGTTATTCATTGTTAAGGAGTTGTCAGCACTGGTCTGGTTTCTCAGCTGGATTGTGCAGTCTTGCAAGTTTCTCAAGATCATCCACTCTACCTTTAAAATAGGATTAGGGCAAAGTTCAGGCTAACATTTCTTATTATACCTCCTCGCTTTTTTCATATGCATTTCAAAAGATTTGATAGAAGCTGAACAAATCATAGGGTTTGGACTGTTTGTTGACACAACATTTAAAGCCAGTAGTGGTGGATTTTCACTAACTTTCATATGAGCATGATGGTCATGTTTGATAAGGGTACACAAGTTGGAGAAAAAAAGCTTTTGATCACACTTTCTGAAGACCAGTATGTAACACTAACACCACTCCTGTTGAGTTCATGTTTAATTTAGTATTATATATCTAGAGAGAAGGCCAGTTTTACACCTGTGGTGATTTGAGGTGTCGTCACCCATCATGTAAAGGGATGCAAAATGTGTTTTGTTTTCCAGAACATTTTTAAAATGAGAGACGGTGATTTAAGACTTAAAACCAGTAAAACAGTGCAATATGATATAAAATATAGATTGTCTTTATGCCATCTCCTGATGTGAAGACTTGAAATGACATGTAGCTTATGTTGTTTCTTATGTTGCATGTCACATCACTTTTCGGGGCATTAATTGATAACACTTGTCTGACCAGAGTTTTCTGATGTAACTGGACCTCAACTACAGCACACTGCAACTTTATACCGAATGGAATTCATCTCAACTAAACAGATCATGATTTTATGTTTTAACAAAGTCAGTTGTTTCCTAGAGATCTATCTTGTAGATTTATATGTATTTATATTGTGTAACATTGTGAATGGACTTTGTGAAAAGTGTCATTTATGTGCCATAATGTTGACCTACACAGAACACTGAATTTCTGCTGTAGCAAAATGGACGATATGTTGAAACACTGACACCAATAAAATGTATTATTTCCACAAATCTTGTTTATCAGACTGAAAGTTTAAGTATTTAATTAAAATAACATCAACTGTATTGACACAAGCTCTTTATTAGAAAAGTGACTAGAAAAGGCTGTCGATGGACACGCTAGCATTTGTTCTGTGTTTCAGTCAGTTTTATCACATTGTAGGGTTAGCATAAAACAGTTAAATTCAATAAACAAACCAACAGGAAGAGTTAGTGACCAACCTGATCCTGTTCATGTCAGCATGTTCACCATAATCTGTTCCCTTAAAATTCAAAACCATTCAGTTTGTTTTCATTAAAAACAAAGGAGCATTAAAGTTTCTTTTTTTAGCATATTTAAATTACGATCTTCCAGCAGTTCATTAACTGACAGTGTGCTGTCTTGATATTTATTTTTGGTCATGTCACCCTGCCATAATCACAATTACAAAATTCTTAAACAGCACTGAACAAATTATAATGAATTGCACAGCAAAGCAGTCCATATCTGTCAAAACACAGTATTTTGGTTCTGCTGCAGCTATAAATGTAAACAAATGGTGTAACAAAATTGATTTTTGAAATGTAGAATATTTAAGAGGCATAGAAAACTAAAAATCATTTTCTGGGCAGCTTTGTCCCAGTAACAGTCCAGTAGTAACAACATACATCTGTTTGGAACGTGTGATCCAACAATTCAACACAGCTTTAAAGTTCTCCATGACCGACTTCATCTTTCAGCCGTTCGTCCTGGTTGGCTTCTGCCTGAGGTTCTTTCATGGTGGCAAAGGCAACTTCTCTTCTAAGCTGCTCGAGAGGAGGAAGACCCACCGCAAGGTTTCTCATAGCGATAGCTGCCATCAGGAATCTAAAAGAGGCAGAGTTGTTTCACATACGCTGTGTAAAAAAATCATGTCACTGTGCTGCTGGAGGACAACACTCACCCCCTCCGTATCGTATAGTACTTCTTCACGGTGAAGCGCTCCAGTCGCTCCAGCATGCCAGCCTCCCTGCGCTTCTTCACCTCCTTCATACGGCGTTGCCTCCTCAGGAAGAGCTGCACAATCGGGTCAGTGGCGTTGACTTCTGACCCGTCATCATCTGCAGCGATGAGAGGCTGCAGTTCAGGAGGAAGAGGCTCGGTTTCTGTGGGAACAGGCCATCCAGTCAGCATCTGATAATTTTGTTTTTACAATATTCCACTATTAGAGGTGCTCTATGTGATACCCAGGAAACAACTACTTACTATGGAAAGAAGGAGAGTACTAACATCTACCTGAGCAGAGAATGAAGTCGCTCTCCCTCTGTTTGTGTTGTATCATCCTGACATAAGTAGACTGGCCGTGTGCTGTTAGTGCATGTGAGTGTGCCCTAGCTCTGTCAGCGGGGTTGCCTTTGTTTCACTGTTAGCACCATCAGCTACGAGCTGCCACATTGAGAGGCGGAGGCACAATAAATGCTCCCAGTCTTGTGTTAAGCGCCTTTCAGTGCCAGCCTTCATGTTGCCTGCGTGACATTTACCTGTCCCATTGCGAACTCGCTCCTGAAGCTCATGCAGCTTGGTGAAGTTCTCCAGTAGTGCCACCTCTGTGGTGTTGACATAGATGTACATGTAGCAAGACGGGTCTTCAGACACTGTGTACACCTTATGGTACGCCCCAGCAGGTACCTGCACCACATACACATGGTAAATGCCACAGTGTGTCCAGGGTCAACAGGATAAATGTGATGACTGTGTGTTGTCATACCTGAATCTTCTCACCAGGCTGGAGAGTATAGTTCTTCTTTTCCTCCACTATCTCAACGTTCACCTTGCCCTGTAATACACTGATGCTGGTGTTGCCCAGATCTTCACTTACAAAGTTTTCTAAGTGGAGACCTAAAAGGTAACAACAAGAATTAATAAGGATAAACAAAACTAACTTTCCCATTGAAACAAAGGACAAGGAGATATTTTTAACCTGGAAAATCTGCGATGAAGACAATCTCAGTCTGATTGTCCAAACTGCCCTCAATCTCCTGGAACTTGGTCCTCCAGGGTGAGAGGTCCACCAGTAGAGGCATCAGCCAGGTGCTTGGTCGGAAAGGTGACCAGTCGGCCTTCACAACGTCCACACGGGGATCAAAGATCCTGAGAGAAAAGCCCATACACACTTACTATTATTAGTTCACAATTGTTTTTTTTTCCAACATTATTCATTTGATACATCTGAAATGACATTTATGGCATCTTTTTCTCAAGCAAAAGGCTCTCATACCTCTGCTGGAAGCGTTCATTGATGGACACCCAGATGTCAAAGTAGATTTCAGCATTGGTTATATTGTAGCGGGGCAGGAACTGATGGAGGCATGTGGCGTACTGCTTCAGCATGTCTCCGTGGTCCTTCCAGCGACGGCTTTGTGTGAACACCTTCAGTACACAGACGGTATATGTATACTTTATTAGTAGTCACCTAAACTGAAAATTAAAGTATTTATCTTGACCTGCTTTATAATGTGCATCATGATGTGATGTGCACTGATACAGCGTTAAGACAAACTGTACTGCACATACACACATAGTGTCTGACAGTGGTTAGCTTGTAACTCACCCCTGGGTTTAGATACCCAATATCCCCAGTTTTCCCATCCTTGTAGGTGATCTTAACATGCTGATGGCTGCGGGAGTGAACCATCATGTCCCATGAGTAGCCATACAAGCCATTGGTCCAGTTGTTGTAACCCTGCAGAGAAAAATATATGTATGTATATTAGGAAGATAACTCCAGTCCATGCTAATCACTAGTTTTTTATGAAAGGTGAATAAAGAACCAAGAAAAAAAAAAAACACGAAGTATTCATATCAGAGCCTGGATGAGGAGTACTCTTACTTATTTAGGGCTTTCACCCTCCTGGTGATAACACTGGTATGGCCCGTTGTTTGCTGTGGATCAATGACTGTTGACTGTTGATTGAGCAACTATCAGTCTGGTGACTCAGAGAGGGTTTGAAAGGCTTTTGCTGACAGCAAAGTACACCTTACTAAACAGAACCTCCCTGTGCCAGACAAACATTTTAGTTGCCTAACTGGCTCTCTGGATCAAGTCAGTATTAAAAGTTGTTTAGGGACAGACGTACCTGTGTGATGAAATGGGAGTAAGGCAGGAACAACTGTTCACTTATGTAGAGAATGGTGAAAATGGAAGCCAGCTTGTGTTTAAGTCTCAGTTTGGAAGCTTTAGCGACCTTAGGGGTGTCTTGGCATTTGGTGCCAGTGCTTTGGATCTCACTGTAAACACAGGAAGTACTGGACTGAATGTCCAGTGAGGTGAGTGGCAGGACTGTCCTGAGGAATGAGGGGAAATGGGCAAAAAATCTTCTCGGCCAGTCGGGGTAGCAGAAGAGAGGACTGGTGGCCAGCATTGTGTAGGGAAACATCCCTGTGGGGGGACATTCACAGTGAGATGGAGACAAAGTGACATCCAGAAATTAAAAGTATCCATGGCAACAAAAAAGACAGCTCACCAATGCTGAAGAGCTGAGAGTTCATACAGTGAAAGTAGGTGACAGGGATAAAGCCATATGGTCGCGTGGCATCGAAAAAGAGCAGATAGCCGGCAGTTAAATCCAGGACAAGACCGCCTCCATGCACCACCAGCAGATTTACAAACTCCACAGGGAGAATCAATCTGCAAAATAATGTGTGGTACAGAAAGCTCAGTGTGGACATACTGAGACACACCAGTCAGTGTTTAAAAGCTTAAATATCTTTGTTAAAAAAATACTTACTTGAAAGGATCAAACAGCCAATGGTGAGCCAGGTAAGACATTGAGTATCCCCCCACCCAATCAGCATCCAACTTTTTGATTCCAGCGATGAAGTATACGATAAATATCTTTGAGGAACAACACTGACATTATTACATCACCTGAACCAAAGCCATGCTGATATAGTTAAAAAGTATTATTTTGAGTCACAAACCTGTGTCCTCAACAAGGTGTAATTCCATAGAGGCACGTGAGCATTTCTGATAGAAGACCTCCGCAATCCATCGATTGACCTGCAGTGAGAAAAACGTCCTTTGTTAAGCTCACACATCTACACACGAGCTAAAAACGCACACAATCTTCTCACCAGTATCTGTTGCCATCCATGAGCGTGAGCTGGAACCCAATGAGGCCGTACAGGTATGAGTGATTGTTCCAGGCCGTTTTGTCCAGAAAGAAGATGTACCAATATGTCGAGATGAACATGAGGCAGGAGAGGCGGTAGAAACAGCCGAGCATGATGCCCAGAGCACCTTAAATGTTAATAATAAAACCTGTTGTTGTTACTGTCAATTAGTCTAGTTTTTACACATTAAAATATGCTCACTAGTCTATAGGGAGTCGGTTTCAGCTGGTGAAAACATTCACATTTGTCATATTGTGGCTTTGGGGAGTGAAGCTTTTAAATAGAAAGCCTGTGTAACAGAAAGTAGGTGTGGAGGCAGTAGTGGGTGTTTCTTGATGTTATATTATGGGAAATACAGTATGAGTTTGACCCATATCATCGATATCTATCCTCTAGTTATAGTGGTGCTATACTAAATTTGCTGGAGAAATTTGGGCAAAATCAAGATGGTTGAACAAAATTCTATAATGCCAGATTTTGGTGAATTAATTTGAAGTAAAGAATCGGTGAGAATAACAGACATTTTAACAAATCAAGGTGAATTTTTAGATCAAATGTTACCTACAGGAAGTGTTAAATAAGTGTAACACTGATTTCTATGTTGGCTGGTGTATTCACAAAGTAAAGTACTGGGTTTGCAACCCTACTAATTTAATTTATCTGTATTTATTTACTTTGATTGTCAATGTGTTCTGCTTTCTGTTTGCATTCTTGTTGCAATAAACACCACATGTGCAGTAGTTGTCAAAGTCTTTGTAAGACTAAATGTTTTTTTAGCCTGAAGGGAAAACTACAGGTCTGGTCTATGTACTTTCATCTTTGCCAGACAGCCACCCCACAGAGACAGTCTCCAATAAATGCTTGAATCTGCTCTGACTGAAGGAAAGAAAGACCTTTTCCCCTTTCCTCGCCAAGTCTCTGTAAACACTGTGTGAGTTATGTCAATCTGTAACCTTCTTGGATACAAGCTTCCAAAAATAAAAAAGGAGTGTGACCCACCTAAGAACATCACCACATAAACTAGATACATCAAATCTAGTGAAAGTGGCTCCAAGAAATTGAAGAGGGGAAAGCGGCACACGGGGGCCCCATCCAGATACTTATAGTCCAGGTGACTGAGGCCACGTTCCTGCGTGATGTCGATAACCATCAGCAAACCTGCATGGAAGATGCACAAGTTGGAAAGCACTGGTGTTTTAGTGGCTATTGAGGAGCAATCTGGACTCTGAGTATGTGGCATCTTAACTTACCAAACAAGCAGCGGAAGATGCCCAGAGATGCTGGGTCAGTGGGACGGTTCAGGAGGGTCACCAGGCTGTGCCAGGAGCTCAGGTCCTCCCTCCTGAATCCAAAGATCCTCTCCATCTTGCTTTTGGTCTTTGATGCATCTATTTTAGGAGCTGCGTCCCTCTTTACAGTTTGTTCCTCTCCATCACTGCTCACAAGAGCTCCTATGGGTTTAACAGGACCATAAACGCACAGACACATTGTAGTATTATAGTAAGCAAGAGTGTATAGAGTACTATGTCAAAGAAATGTTGAGCACATTTACCAAACACGGCTATCTTTTAGATTACAGCTTCTACATTGTTAAATGCTGATCTGGTAATTTTATTGGCAAAAATTGCTAGCCACAGCCTTACCTGCACTCACGTCTCTCGTCTCCATGTTGCAAAATGTTCGAAGTAAAAACGGACTTTGAGTGGGGACAGGGGGTCACTAAAGTTCCGTCTCTGCTCTCCCTGCCCCAGGTGTTTCCTGCCTGGTCACGTCAGCGAGAAGGACAAAGTTACGTGTCACAGTCCTTCACACACAGGCGAGTCCAGGCAGGAGAGGAGGCGGATAGGATGGAATGTCGGAAAGAGGTGCTCATCGGTTATTGGGTGATTCCTCAAAAAGTCCCGCCCACTAAGGAGCTCCATGTACGTCATATCCGGTACACTGAAAGTTCTCTTACTATAATAATAGGTGTTTGTACCTGCACGTTAAACTTTTCTGTAGTAACTGTAGTAAAACTATGAAAGATGTACAAAGCAATGCATAACAACCGGAGAGTTTAAAATAATCTTCACAAATCAACAAATGCATGATAATATATATGTAATAAAAAAAACACTGTAGGTTATATAATGTGTTTATGTATCATTTTTGTATTTTCTCTTTGTCTCAAGTTTCCATCAGTGCGTTTTCCTTCTTTGCTGTCTCACAGCTGCATGGGCAGTGTAGAGCAAACCCTGTTCATGTGAGCTCTCTGCTGCATACTGTAACTTTTGACTTTTTTTCCTGCAAGCCACAGTCATAACTGAACGACAACAGGATACCACTGGATGGCAGTCCTGTGTTTCTAGTTTTCTGTTTGCTAGCATTTTTGTATGATAAACCAGAGGCTTTTGGATGAAGATAATCGTGTCCTCGTTGTTGATGTTAAATGCTGTTTACTATGAGGCGAAAGAGAAAGGAGAGCAAAGGTTAAAAACCAAAAAACAATTACTATTTTGTAAAATTTTGACAGTCTCACAGACAACTGGGGTGGACACAGAGACTACTGCTCTGAGCTTAAGTCCTAACCCGAACCCTAGCTATGTTTTGGATTTCTAAGCACCTTTTTAACTTCTAGGCGCATTTATGCAAGAACTTCTTCATTTACACTAATGTAAATAATTACATAATAATAAGCTATTGGAAACTGCCTTTTAGTTTTCTTTACTCAGGTCTCTCTCGGAAAGGAGATACTCATTAAACAATATACAGTTTTTTTGAATTATAACTGGTTACAAGTTCCTTAAAATTCACTGTGCCAGTTATAGTCTATTTGTGTAATGTCTGACAAAAGGAAAGCAGTTTTGTAGTCACATATTGAGCCTGCTTGGTTGTCAAATTTTCATACAAAACAAAATGGTGGTTGTTCCACCCTTTCTGCTTTCATTTTTTTATGTAAACATATCTACGTTATCATAAGTTATCAGAACAATCTACAAAAAATAAAGAAATATAATATATAAATATAATAAATAATAAACAAACATGTTGACAAATATTTAAAATCATAATTTTCCTCTCAAAGCTTCCGTGCAGTCTTGAATAAAGTCAGTCAGCGTTAGGATATGACACTCACTACTGTTGATTTGGACAGTCAGGTTCAGCTCTGGTCTTACTGGTCAAGATTTCATTTTTTACAGGATGATTAATAATATGCAGGATACTTATAATATGATGAATCAAAGGTGTGGGTGCCGTGTGAAATAATTATGCAAACAGTTAATGAGGCAGTCTAGTGTAATGTTTCCCTGTCACCGCAGGTGGCGCCAGTGAACGTAGAACGCGTCAGTACCCAGTGAGAGAAGAAGAAGAATATGAGCTGCCTCCGGTCCTGTATACAGTTTGTTAGCCTTAGTTTAGCGACACTTCACCTCATGTCTCTGGGCTCACCTTTGCTCTAATTTAGAAAAATGTAACTGGAGCCAAAGAGAGTCCAGCGGAGGACTTGTGTGGAGCAGGAGCTCGTAGCAGCGCTGTTGTTGTTCTCAGACCTGATTTCGTTTGTGAATCCGGTGGCTAAGCTAGCTCTGAGGTTAGCTGCTCTCCAGCTGCTCCTCTGCTCTGACCTGAGATATCAATCAGGGTTTACCGGCCATATCAACCCTACACCTTTCCTCAGCCTGCTCGGTGCTACTCATCGGGTAAGTTAGCTCAGTCGTTGTTTTTGTCAAACATGTAACACATGTAACTGTAACGTTACATCTGGTTTGCATCTGCAGGAGGGAGCCATTGCATCAGACACTGTCCCAGTGTAGCTAAAGAAACTGTTTAATCAAATACATGTACACTGTGTGTAAGCAGATGTGTTTTCTAAATGCTACCACATGTTTGAGAAATTATGTAAATGTGAAATACGTGTAATTAATATAGAAGGCAATTACATCGTTGAATTGTAATGCAGCCCCTATGAAAAGTGAATGTGCTGACAATTCATGTCAGTTCATCTATCAGCAGATAATTAATGTCAAGTAAATCGTCAAGACAAATTACAAATATTTTCATTTTATGAATGTATGCTTTTTTCAGGGTTTGTACTGATCATTTTCTATTATCGTCTGACATTCTGTAAACTAAACTATCAAAAAATGAATCAACAGAGTAGTCAGTCTCATTTTATTGTGATACCACAAAAGCCAAAGTCCCAAACAGTATCTGCTCAAATGATTTGGATGTTATATTGATCTATGCAGTTCTGTTGCAATGATGAGATACTGTATAGCTGACTTGTTATTTTTCATGATTGTTATGATTGTGTTATGTCTCATTTGAAGTATAAAGATGGGGAGTCTGGGCAGTAGGTTTCAGTCCCCCTCTCAGGGCCCAGCAGAGGCTGCAGAGGGCACAAGTACCAGCCATAAGCATGGGTGTGAGTGCAAGAAGAGGAAACGAAATGCCCAGTGTGACTGTGACAGTGAACAAGAGGAGGACAATGCCAAACTAGATACACCACGCAGGTCTGATTTGAAAGAAAATCAATGTCAAATACCATCAATAGTTTTCCTCACATTTGTTTTTGTCTCTCATCTGCTGTTTGTTTCTGTTTTGTTTTTTGTTTTTTTTTACTATGAGCAGGAAGAAATTGAAAAGCACATCACGATACATTTATCAGACTTTGTTCCTGAATGGGGAAAACAGTGACATTCGCATCAGTGCTCTGGGACAGGAGTGGAACCTCCACAAAGTGTACCTGTGCCAGGTAAAACATCAATACGAAAACACCACAAACAATCTGTGATAAAGTCATCATGTCTGTCTGTCCTTTAATATGCTTTGATTTTCTTGCTTCCTTCCTCCTTGCATTTTGCAGTCAGGGTATTTCTCCAGCATGTTCAGCGGCTCTTGGAAGGAGTCCAACATGATGGAAATCAACTTGGAGATCCCCGACCAGAACATTGACACTGAAGGTGAGCAAACTTCACGCACAGAAAGTAGCAGTGGACTGTAGTAATTTGTGTGTTTTACTGATAGAACTTTACTGTTTTGTGTCTGCATGTGTAGCTCTGCAAGTGGTATTTGGATCCTTGTACCGGGATGATGTTCTGATCAAGCCCAGCAGAGTTGTCAGTATCCTTGCAGCTGCTTGTATGCTACAGCTGGTCAGTATATTGAGTGATGTCAGTTATTGTCACAAATGTAAAATTACCACCTTTATTTTTGTACATGCAGACACGTGATAGAAAATCTAATCCAGTCTCATGGTTTGTTGTTTCCTATAGGATGGATTGATCCAGCAGTGTGGAGAGACCATGAAGGAAAACATCAGTGCAAAGACAGTGTGTGGCTACTATGCTTGTGCCAGCATCTATGGCTTGGATTTAGTCATGAAGAAGTCAGATTTTCATTATTTCAGATTACAGTAAAAAAGAATAAGTCTGTGTTTTACCTAATACTGACATCATACTGTAAATATTTGTGCACATCTCTATCTGCAGGTGTCTTGAGTGGCTTCTGAACAATCTAATGACGCATCAAAATGTCGACCTAATGAAAGAACTTGGGTGTGTGTGCTTTACTTTTGTCTTCCAGCTCACATTCTGTATTTCTTTAGGTGTCATTGTAACTTTTCTGATGATGAAGGTATCAAATGTGTTTTTATATCGACATTAACCTTGTGATCATAACGTTGTAATGTTGAGTAAGGTTACATATTTCAAATCATGGTGTGAACATTTTTTCTGTCGTCATCTTCACTATTTGTCCTGTATTTACAGGTCAGAAATGATGGAACAGCTCATCCAGTCCTCAGACCTGTTTGTCATGCAGGTGGAGATGGATGTATACACTGCTCTGAAAAAGGTACATCTACATATATATTTAATATCTTATAGTAACACTCACTGCAGCATCAGACCTGTTACTTTGAGCTATTTGTAATTTTATTTCTTTGTAGTGGATGTTTCTGCAGCTCAACCCGTCATGGGACAGCCCAATCAAGCAGCTTCTGGCTGACGCTGATGCCTGGCTTTGCAAACGCAGGACAGGTAGATTAAGTCCACATCATATGAAAGTTTCATCAGTATCGTTGTTAGCCACACACACGTTTCCACTTTGCTTTCTTCTACAGACCTGTGTGAGAAAGAGCCTTTTTTGAACACAGAGGAGGGAGAACCTTTTCGTTCAGTGTTCAAGTATGTTCGTCTCCAGTATATCATTAATGATCTTGCATCTGCACGCATCCTGGAGAGAGACAATATTTTGCCTCCTGGTAAGATACAACTCCGTCCAATTTAAAGGGTAACTTATGTATTTGTCATCCATGTATTTGTGTCTAACTCACTAATGGGAACAACATTTTCTGCTTTTGCTTTTGGGGCAATCTGGGTTTGTTTTTGCAATGACAGTCTCAACAACAACAATGATAGGTTGTTATTTTTATTGTCATGTTCAAGGGAAGGGGCGCAGTGGTTAGCTCTGTTGTTGAGTCACAGCATTAGGTACAAGGTACCGGGTTCGATTCCCGGCCTTTCTGTGTGGAGTTTGCATGTTCTCCCTGTGTCTGCGTGGGTTCTCTCTGGGTGCTTCGGCTTCTTCCCACCAAGAAGGGGGGGGTGGGCGATTATTTTACGAAAAATTAGCCCAGTTATGTAGACATATTTCCATTTTTGTATTTAATTCAGTGTAAGTAGTATATACAATGTTTACATTTTTAGAAATTGTCTTTTTTTCCTAATCTCTCCTAATCAAACTTATTCCAGATTGGTTGACGTTGGTGTACAAAAACCAGTGGTTCGCCATGCTCCGGACAGAATTTGACAATGATATTGGGTGAGAACTTGAGAACAAAATTGTGATGTCAACAGACATATTTTTCATTTTATGTACAACCACAAAACTTGTATGCATCATGTGATTTTTAATGCTGTTGTCATTAGTCCCCAGGAAGCCAACAAAGATGAGTTTGAGCTGAGCAGTATGAGGTGTGGTAGGAAACTGACTAAAGATGGAGATGTGAGTTAGACAGTTGTTTACTCCTGTACGCCTGTATTTTGTTTAATCTTCACAGACACAAACCTAAATATCTTCCTCTCCTTAGTACTGTTGGCGATGGACAGGCTTTAACTTTGGTTTTGACCTGCTGGTGACCTACACAAATCGTTTCATTGTCTTCAAAAGAAATACTCTGAGTCAGCCATGTGGGGGTGCTGTGAGTCTGCAGCCTCGAAGGCATCTGGCATTCAGGTGTGTTGTGCAGCCAACCTTTGAATGTTTATCTTAATGATGCTTTGTATTAATCTTATAAAAATATGAGTGGTATCAGTCTTCTCTAACTCACACCAGCAAAGTGAATATGCATATGTCACAAAATGACAGTTCATTCCTTTTAAAACGATGTCTGCATATCTGCAGTTTTAATCTCAGAAATCTTCCTTTTTGTTTCTTCAGGCTACGTCTTGCATCTTTTGATAGCCGTGGAAAGCTGGTCTGCAGTCGCTCAACAGGTTACCAACTTCTCACCCTTGAGAAAGACCAGGTCAGTGAGTGCTGTTTACCTGGATATGATTCAGTTCATTCATTTCCTTGTATAAGGTGCTGTTGTTGACTTTGATTTTCCTCCTTCTTCCTCAATGACTCAGGAGTATGTGGTGATGAACCTGGACAGCCGGTTGTTAACATTCCCCCTCTACGTGTGCTGCAACTTCTTGTATACGTCGCCTCACTTGGACCACCGTCCAGACTCCTCGGAACAAGAAAGCCCTGCTCGTGGCACATCTTGATGGCTGTTCAGCATTCATCAGCTCCTATGATTACTCTTGTAATGCTGAGACACTGACACATACAATCCACTGCCACATTCAAAATCACTTTACATTGGACATACCATCAGCATGCTATGTGACACAGTGAGGGAAGATGTTTTGTATTTGTATTTTCAGTGTTGTGGCACATTGAGGGTTAGATACATATACATGGGATGTAAAGTGTTACAGAGGAAGTGGCAGCAAAGGCTTAGGCCACCTCTGATGTCAGAGCAACTTTGGACCTCTGCCGTGAACTGTTCACACTGGGATGTTGGACCATTTGTCAAGCAAGAAAACCTCCAAGTCACTTACTCTGGAATTTGTTTATTGTGTCTTGGAATATGGGAACATCATGAGCGGCTCCAGAGGGAGAAACTGAACCTTTATTGAATTTTATGGGAAGTTTCAAATCTGTTGCTCGTTCTCACCATATTTAAATTGACTTTGGGATGTTGTCAAACTCTTCACTCCACAGATGGGTTGAGTTCATAAACTTACCTGTTATTTGCAATGACTTGAATCAACAGCTCTGCGCACTGGAGCGAGCATGCAAAATTCCATGTATTGATATTATCTAGGTACATATTTCACATGACTTGTTATGGCAGAATCCAAACGGCGGATATGTAAGTTGTAAAAAGATTCAATTCAAGTGGCTTTCTTGTCCTTGCTGTTGTGTGAAAAATTGTATTGTTCTTTGGAGCACAGTCAACAGACATCGCTTTTGAGTTGTGATTGATAGATGCAGTACAAGCAAGAGTCTCAGCCTGTTTTATCAGAGGTCCGTCTCACTCAGCCTGAAATTGGACATGTCTCTATGCTGTTCAATGCCAGCCATACTCCACCAGCCCTTCTCCCAGATTATACCAACTATCAGTTATCCTTTGTAAATAGCATTTATGTTATATAATAACATTGCATTACAGTGATAAAACTAAAGTCACAAAGCTCAAGTTAACTGCTGAAACATGCTGATGTTTCATACCTCTGTGTAAGCCTGCATTTTGAGGTTGACAGCATAGATTAACCCAATAATATCCCTAATAAACCTCTTCAGAGATTTTGTGCGTTACCCTCATTAACGTTGTTTACATTTGGATGTCCGGTCATTTACATCAAATTACTGATGTTCACAGCATAATGTTGAAACGGAAATGTTGAGATGTTAAGACTTTCTGCAGTGTTTGCCTGCTACACTGTCACATGTGTACTGACTGACTTCTCTTTAGCTCAGTTGACATATTTTGGCAGGCTGTTAAATGACTGCTCCCATCACCACACAACATTTTGTACTATTGATTAGGTCAATATTAGTTTGGCAATGGAAATACCTCATGCTGTTCTGAAAACCTGTAAAGCAGACAGGTACTGCTAACTAATTTTAGTCAGTGTGACTCACCTCTGTAGCCGCGAGTGTGGCTGTCTTAAGGTGTTTTGTTTTTGTATTTTTTTGTATTTATTTTTTTACTTAATTTGTCTTTGTATGGCTATATTTTTTTCCTAAAGAAAAGTTCTCGACAGCCAATAAAGCTGCCCAGGTCACATGGACTGTGGTGCTTTCACCTGATCTCTTTTTTGTGTGTGTGTATGTATGTATGTGTGTCTATCTATATATATACGTATATACATATATGTATATATACACGTATGTATATATACATATATATATATATATATATATATATATATATATATATATACACGTATGTATATATACATATATACGTGTATATATATATACATATATATATATGTATGTACACATATATGTATATACGTATATATATACAATTTTCAAAATGTCATAAAAAGTATTTTTTCATCTTTTTATCCACATACTAAGCTATGAAATCATACCACAGGCTATATTAAGTCATTTTGATGACTTTTTGTGACGTGTTACAAATTGTCATTTTTTGACTTTTTCAACATGCTATGGTATGACTTTTTTTTTTTTTTTTTTACAATTGTCAGCATGTTATAAGACATATTTAATCGTCTTTTTATCCACATACTAAGCTATGAAATCATTCCACAGACTGTAATAAGTCTTTTAAATGACATTTTGTGACATGTTAAAATTTGTCATTTTTTGACTTTTTTAACATGCTATAGTATGACTTTTTTTTTTTACAATTGTCAGCATGTCATAAGAGGTATTTTTTTCATCTGTATTCCACATATTCTGATATGAAATCATTTCACAGGCTATAATAAGTTTTTTAAGGACTTTTATAACCTGTTAAAATTGTCATTTTTTGCCTTTTTTGACATGCTTTAGTATGACATTTTTTTTGTCAACATGTCAACATGTCATAAAAGGTATTTTTTTCATCTGTATTCCACATATTCTGATATGAAATCATTTCACAGGCTATAATAAGTCGTTTTGATGACTTTTTGCGACATGTTAAAAACTGTAATTTTTTTGACTATTTCGACATGCTATAGTATGACTTTTTTTGACAATTTTCAACATGCTAAAAAAGTTTTTTTTCATATTTTTTCCTCATATTCTGCAATGAAATCATTCCACAGGCCATAATAAGTCTTTTTGATGATTTTTTATGACATTTTAAAAATTGTCATTTTTTGACTTTTTCGACATGCTATAGTATGACTTTTTTGACAATTTTCAAAATGTCATAAAAAGTATTTTTTCATCTTTTTATCCACATACTAAGCTATTAAATCATTTCACAGGCTATATTAAGTCATTTTGATGACTTTTTATGACATGTTAAAAATTGTAATTTTTTTACTTTTTCGACATGCTATAGTATGACTTTTTTTTTTTACAGTTGTCAACATGTTATAAGACATATTTTTTTGTCTTTTTATCCACACACTAAGCTATGAAATCATTCCACAGACTGTAATAAGTCTTTTTAATGACGTTTTATGACATGTTAAAATTGTCATTTTTTGACTTTTTCGACATGCTATAGTATGACTTTTTTGACAATTCTCAACATGCTATAAAAGGTTTTTATTTTTTACCACTTTTTTTCCACATATTTAGCAATGAACTCATGCTACAGGCCACAATAAGTCTTTCTGATGACTTTTTATGACATGTTAAAAATTGAAATTGTTTTTTACTTTTTTGACATGCTATAGTATGACTTTTTTTTACAATTGTCAACATGTCATAAAAGATATTTTTGCATCTTTATACCACATATTCTGCTATGAAATCATTTCACAGGCTATAATAAGTCTTTTTAATGACTTTTTTTGACATGTTAAAAATTGTCATCTTTTTGCCTTTTTCGACATGCTTTAGTATGACTTTTTTGACAATTTTCAACATGCTATAAAAGTTTTTTTTCAGTTTTTTCCTCATATTCTGCAATGAAATCATTCCACAGGCTATAATAAGTCTTTTTGATGACTTTTTATGACATTTTAAAAATTGTCATTTTTTGACTTTTTCAACATGCTATAGTATGACTTTTTTTACAGTTGTCAACATATTATAAGACGTAATTTTTCGTCTTTTTATCCACATACTAAGCTATGAAATCATTCCACAGACTGTAATAAGTCTTTTTAATGACATTTTATGACATGTTAAAATTGTCATTTTTTGACTTTTTCGACATGCTATAGTATGACTTTTTTGACAATTTTCAATATGTCATAAAAAGTATTTTTTCATCTTTTTATCCACAAACTAAGCTATGAAATAATTTCACAGGCTACGATAAGTCTTTTTAATGATGTTTTATGACATGTTAAAAATTGTCATTTTTTGCCTTTTTCGACATGCTATAGTATGACTTTTTTGACAATTTTCAACATGTCATAAAAGATATATTTACATCTTTATGCCACATATTCTGCAATGAAATCATTTCACAGGCTATAATAAGTCTTTTTAATGACTTTTTGTGACATGTTAAAAATTGTAATTTTTTTTGCCTTTTTTGACATGCTTTAGTATGACTTTTTTTTGTCAACATGTCAACATGTCATAAAAGGTATTTTTTTCATCTGTATTCCACATATTCTGATATGAAATCATTTCACAGGCTATAATAAGTCGTTTTGATGACTTTTTGCGACATGTTAAAAATTGAAATTTTTTGACTATTTTGACATGCTATAGTATGACTTTTTTGACAATTTTCGACATGCTATAAAAGTTTTTTTTCATCTTTTTTCTTCATATTCTGCAATGAAATCATTCCACAGGCCATAATAAGTCTTTTTGATGACTTTTTATGACATTTTAAAAATTGTCATTTTTTGACTTTTTCGACATGCTATAGTATGACTTTTTTGACAATTTTCAACATGCTATAAAAGGTTTTTATTTTTTACCACTTTTTTCCACATATTTAGCAATGAACTCATGCTACAGGCCACAATAAGTCTTTCTGATGACTTTTTATGACATGTTAAAAATTGAAATTGTTTTTTACTTTTTCGACATGCTATAGTATGACTTTTTTTTACAATTGTCAACATGTCATAAAAGATATTTTTGCATCTTTATACCACATATTCTGCTATGAAATCATTTCACAGGCTATAATAAGTCTTTTTAATGACTTTTTTTGACCTGTTAAAAATTGTCATCTTTTTGCCTTTTTCGACATGCTATAGTATGACTTTTTTGACAATTTTCAACATGCTATAAAAGTTTTTTTTCAGTTTTTCCTCATATTCTGCAATGAAATCATTCCACAGGCTATATTAAGTCTTTTTGATGACTTTTTATGACATTTTAAAAATTGTCATTTTTTGACTTTTTCAACATGCTATAGTATGACTTTTTTTTACAGTTGTCAACATATTATAAGACGTAATTTTTCGTCTTTTTATCCACATACTAAGCTATGAAATCATTCCACAGACTGTAATAAGTCTTTTTAATGACATTTTATGACATGTTAAAATTGTCATTTTTTGACTTTTTCGACATGCTATAGTATGACTTTTTTGACAATTTTCAACATGTCATAAAAGATATATTTACATCTTTATGCCACATATTCTGCAATGAAATCATTTCACAGGCTATAATAAGTCTTTTTAATGACTTTTTGTGACATGTTTAAAAATTGTAATTTTTTTGACTATTTTGACATGCTATAGTATGACTTTTTTGACAATTTTCGACATGCTATAAAAGTTTTTTTTCATCTTTTTTCTTCATATTCTGCAATGAAATCATTCCACAGGCCATAATAAGTCTTTTTGATGACTTTTTATGAGATTTTAAAAATTGTCATTTTTTGACTTTTTCGACATGCTATTGTATGACTTTTTTGACAATTTTCAACATGCTATAAAAGGTTTTTATTTTTTACCACTTTTTTCCACATATTTAGCAATGAACTCATGCTACAGGCCACAATAAGTCTTTCTGATGACTTTTTATGACATGTTAAAAATTGAAATTGTTTTTTACTTTTTCGACATGCTATAGTATGACTTTTTTTTACAATTGTCAACATGTCATAAAAGATATTTTTGCATCTTTATACCACATATTCTGCTATGAAATCATTTCACAGGCTATAATAAGTCTTTTTAATGACTTTTTTTGACCTGTTAAAAATTGTCATCTTTTTGCCTTTTTCGACATGCTATAGTATGACTTTTTTGACAATTTTCAACATGTCATAAAAGATATATTTACATCTTTATGCCACATATTCTGCAATGAAATCATTTCACAGGCTATAATAAGTATTTTTAATGACTTTTTGTGACATGTTAAAAATTGTAATTTTTTTTGCCTTTTTTGACATGCTTTAGTATGACTTTTTTTTACAATTGTCAACATGTCATAAAAGGTATTTTTTTCATCTGTATTCCACATATTCTGATATGAAATCATTTCACAGGCCATAATAAGTCTTTTTGATGACTTTTTATGACATGTTAAAAATTGTCATTTTTTGACTATTTCGACATGCTATAGTATGACTTTTTTTGACAATTTTCAACATGCTAAAAAAGTTTTTTTTTTCATCTTTTTTCCTCATATTCTGCAATGAAATCATTCCACAGGCCATAATAAGTCTTTTTGATGACTTTTTATGACATTTTAAAAAGTGTCATTTTTTGACTTTTTCGACATGCTATAGTATGACTTTTTTGACAATTTTCAAAATGTCATAAAAAGTATTTTTTCATCTTTTTATCCACATACTAAGCTATTAAATCATTTCACAGGCTATATTAAGTCATTTTGATGACTTTTTATGACATGTTAAAAATTGTAATTTTTTTACTTTTTCGACATGCTATAGTATGACTTTTTTTTTACAGTTGTCAACATGTTATGAGACATATTTTTTTTGTCTTTTTATCCACATACTAAGCTATGAAATCATTCCACAGACTGTAATAAGTCTTTTTAATGACGTTTTATGACATGTTAAAATTGTCATTTTTTGACTTTTTCGACATGCTATAGTATGACTTTTTTGACAATTTTCAACATGTCATAAAAGATATATTTACATCTTTATGCCACATATTCTGCAATGAAATCATTTCACAGGCTATAATAAGTCTTTTTAATGACTTTTTGTGACATGTTAAAAATTGTAATTTTTTTTGCCTTTTTTGACATGCTTTAGTATGACTTTTTTTTGTCAACATGTCAACATGTCATAAAAGGTATTTTTTCATCTGTATTCCACATATTCTGATATGAAATCATTTCACAGGCTATAATAAGTCGTTTTGATGACTTTTTGCGACATGTTAAAAATTGAAATTTTTTGACAATTTTGACATGCTATAGTATGACTTTTTTGACAATTTTCGACATGCTATAAAAGTTTTTTTTCATCTTTTTTCTTCATATTCTACAATGAAATCATTCCACAGGCCATAATAAGTCTTTTTGATGACTTTTTATGACATTTTAAAAATTGTCATTTTTTGATTCTTTTGACATGCTATAGTATGACTTTTTTGACAATTTTCAACATGTCATAAAAGGTATTTTTCATCTTTTTTCCTCAAATTCTGCTATGAAATCATTCCACAGGGTATAATAAGTCTTTTTGATGACTTTTTATGACATTTTAAAAATTTTCATTTCTTGACTTTTTTGACATGCTATACTATGATTTTTTTGACAATTGTCAACATGTCAAAAAAGGTGTTTTTTACAACTTTTTTCCAAATCATTCTATAGGCTATAATAAGTCTTTTTTAATTACTTTTTATGACATGTTAAAATTGTAGTGGGGTTCAAACCCCACCAGTGCGTGGTGTCCAACAGTGGGGGAGAGGTGCGTCTTCCTCCAGGGTTTCCGAGAGATAAAGCTGGGGGATTATGCAAGCGAGAACTACAAAAACCTGACTTTTTGGTGGTGCTTTGTCTCCCCGCTGTTGTGGTTGTTGCTGTGTGTGAATTGTTTGGTAGTGGAGACAGTGAATATTGTGTTCCTAAAATGTGTAATTTCCACAATGCTTTTTGCTCAATCACCCCAGCTATATCTCCCAGTAATACACTTCTCCTTTGCTGTCAGACACTGCACACTGGTGGAGTTGAACCCCACTCCAACACCCTCCACAGGCTATAATATGTCTTTTTAATTACTTTTTTGTTAAAAATTGTAATTTTTTTTGCCTTTTTCGACATGCTATAGTATGACTTTTTTGACAATTTTCAACATGTCATAAAAGATATATTTACATCTTTATGCCACATATTCTGCAATGAAATCATTTCACAGGCTATAATAAGTCTTTTTGATGACTTTTTATGACATTTTAAAAATTGTCATTTTTTGATTCTTTTGACATGCTATAGTATGACTTTTTTTTTACAGTTGTCAACATGTTATGAGACATATTTTTCCGTCTTTTTATCCACATACTAAGCTATGAAATCATTCCACAGACTGTAATAAGTCTTTTTAATGACATTTTATGACATGTTAAAATTGTCATTTTTTGACTTTTTCCACATGCTATAGTATGACTTTTTTGACAATTCTCAACATGCTATAAAAGGTTTTTATTTTTTACCACTTTTTTCCACATATTTAGCAATGAACTCATGCTACAGGCCACAATAAGTCTTTCTGATGACTTTTTATGACATGTTAAAAATTGAAATTGTTTTTTACTTTTTTGACATGCTATAGTATGACTTTTTTTTACAATTGTCAACATTTCATAAAAGATATTTTTGCATCTTTATACCACATATTCTGCTATGAAATCATTTCACAGGCTATAATAAGTCTTTTTAATGACTTTTTTTGACCTGTTAAAAATTGTCGTCTTTTTGCCTTTTTCGACATGCTATAGTATGACTTTTTTGACAATTTTCAACATGCTATAAAAGTTTTTTTTTTCAGTTTTTTCCTCATATTCTGCAATGAAATCATTCCACAGGCTATATTAAGTCTTTTTGATGACTTTTTATGACATTTTAAAAATTGTAATTTTTTGACTTTTTCGACATGCTATAGTATGACTTTTTTTTTTACAGTTGTCAACATATTATAAGATGTATTTTTGTCTTTATATCCACATACTAAGCTATGAAATCATTCCACAGGCTATAATAAGTATTTTTAATAACATTTTATGACATGTTAAAATTGACATTTTTTGACTTTTTCGACATGCTATAGTATGAATTTTTTTGACAATTGTCAGCATGTTATAAGACATATTTTTTTGTCTTTTTATCCACATACTAAGCTATGAAATCATTCCACAGACTGTAATAAGTCTTTTTAATGACGTTTTATGACATGTTAAAATTGTCATTTTTTGACTTTTTCGACATGCTATAGTATGACTTTTTTGACAATTTTCAACATGTCATAAAAGATATATTTACATCTTTATGCCACATATTCTGCAATGAAATCATTTCACAGGCTATAATAAGTCTTTTTAATGACTTTTTGTGACATGTTAAAAATTGTAATTTTTTTTGCCTTTTTTGACATGCTTTAGTATGACTTTTTTTTGTCAACATGTCAACATGTCATAAAAGGTATTTTTTTCATCTGTATTCCACATATTCTGATATGAAATCATTTCACAGGCTATAATAAGTCGTTTTGATGACTTTTTGCGACATGTTAAAAATTGAAATTTTTTGACTATTTTGACATGCTATAGTATGACTTTTTTGACAATTTTCGACATGCTATAAAAGTTTTTTTCATCTTTTTTCTTCATATTCTACAATGAAATCATTCCACAGGCCATAATAAGTCTTTTTGATGACTTTTTATGACATTTTAAAAAATGTCATTTTTTTGATTCTTTTGACATGCTATAGTATGACTTTTTTGACAATTTTCAACATGCTATAAAAGTTTTTTTTCATCTTTTTTCTTCATATTCTGCAATGAAATCATTCCACAGGGTATAATAAGTCTTTTTAATTACTTTTTATGACATGTTAAAAAATGTCATTTTTTTGATTCTTTTGACATGCTATAGTATGACTTTTTTGACAATTTTCAACATGCTATAAAAGTTTTTTTTTTTCATCTTTTTTCTCATATTCTGCAATGAAATCATTCCACAGGGTATAATAAGTCTTTTTAATTACTTTTTATGACATGTTAAAATTGTAGTGGGGTTCAAACCCCACCAGTGAGTGGTGTCCAACAGTGGGGGAGAGGTGCGTCTTCCTCCAGGGTTTCCGAGAGATAAAGCTGGGGGATTATGCAAGCGAGAACTACAAAAACCTGACTTTTTGGTGGTGCTTTGTCTCCCCGCTGTTGTGGTTGTTGCTGTGTGTGAATTGTTTGGTAGTGGAGACAGTGAATATTGTGTTCCTAAAATGTGTAATTTCCACAATGCTTTTTGCTCAATCACCCCAGCTATATCTCCCAGTAATACACTTCTCCTTTGCTGTCAGACACTGCACACTGGTGGAGTTGAACCCCACTCCAACACCCTCCAATGCATTTTAACCCAGGCTCTTCATCACCAAGCCACCAGCACCCTGTGCCCTGAGACCTTTTCTCTTTGTACATTTAACATTGCCATTGCAAATTGGCTCTCCAAATCTACTGCAACATAGAAGAATCAAACCCACAACCTTCTCAACTTGAGCCACACGCTCATCTCTATGAGCTATTGTTCCTCACAGTGTGAATCATGGTTTCTTTATATATTTGACTTCACTGCAATTTAGGCCATAGATCCTGAGTAGCCGGTTTCACATGAGCCCGGGCTTGCCGGTGCTAAGTGCTTTCACACTGCAGGGCCAGGTGCTAACTGACAGCCATCTCCGGGCCGTGAACACAAATGGTTTCGGGGCATGGGGTTTGTGGCTTGTAGCCCAGGGCTATTAGCACTGTGGTAGCCCCCTTATGGCCCTGGCCCAGCCTGGCTCGGTAGTGAGAAACCCGCTATGATGCACTCATATATTTGACTCAAAATACATCTAAAAAGAAGTTCATTTCTATATTGATTTCACGAGAATGAAGCAAATTGTTGCCGACTGGACACTTGTAACGTGACATCCTTAGGTTATTCTGTTTTTACACATTTTATTGTAATTTTTTTAATTATTGTAGCTTCTGTAGTATAGATATCTGATATTCAATTTCCATTTTCTTTTGTATTTATGCTAATAACTAATATGATTTTCATCTAACATTGTAGTGTACATATTCTGACATTATATATTATGTTTGTTCTGAAAAAAGAGACATAAATAACATGATTATTCATTATAAAAGGAGACCAGACAGATCAAATTATATTAGACCTCAGGGGTTTTTTTCCAACATGAATTATCTCCGCATGGTGTCAAATATTTCTGAGACATTAATAAAAGTAAGTTAAGGTAAATAATATATATTTTTATTTATTGAATGAGTATACTTATTTTATAAATTCTAGCAAATTACATGGAGAATGGAAATGAGAACTTAACAACTAAAAGTATTTCTAAAATCTATTGTAGTTGAGTTTGGAGTATGTAGTTAAAACACTAAAAACACTGAAATATTGAGCCTTATGGGCTTTCACAGAGTTAAAAAAAGATTTTGATAAATCTCCATAAATAGAACAGTAATAAGGAAAAAAAGGTTTCTATTGCAAACTTTGTTATAACCTGAAAAAAAATAACTGTGCTACCTTTCTACCAAGTTTCTTAAGTTTTCTCTAGGCTCTAGTTTAAGAATAAATACATATTTCAAGAACTATCTGAGTACAAAAGGCCTACAGTCATAGCTGTACACATGGCTGTCACCTTAAAATGCATTTCAATGCTCACATTAATTAAACTGTTAGTAATGATATATATTTTATTCCAGAATGCACTAATGGAGTTAATCCAGCAGAGACAGCAAGATATAACCATGAAACATTTAGTGACACATCAACATTTTACAGTACTTTATTCACAGTTTGTTCTTTTTATATTTATTCTGTGCTGGACATCATCTAAATACCATCTTAATGCCATTTTGGGGTAAAACATCCTTTGACTCGATGTGGCATTAAAGTCCAGAGATGAAGCTTCCCAGCACAATGATTTGAAGCAGATGCAGAGGCACAGCTGACCTGACAGGTCGACTGGCTGTCCCTGTGAGGAGTTTGGCATCTTTGGAGGCGGAGATGATGCGGCTGAAGGTGGGGTGGATGTGTCTGAAGTTGTTCTGCAGAGGAGTCACTTGCTCTGCGTCCTCCGCTGTGGAGAAGATCTGTGAGGTAAACTGAGCCAGCTGAGGAGGAAAAGGCCAGAGTCCTGCTTATTCACAGCGCTCAGGAAATAGGATTTCTTTCAGAGAATGACATAAGAGACCTACTTGGGACCATGAGATGTAGATGGGGACTTCATACAGAGACCATAACACTGCTTGAGAACATGGAGGGGTGGTGAGGCTACCGTAATAACGGTAATACTGACTCATGTTGTGCTTTGGCAGAAGGTTCATCAGCGGGAATGGCTTGATTTTGGTAGTTTGGCCTTGAGAGAGGATGCACAGCTGTGATTAGAGCAGAAATACGAACACAAATTGCAGACAGGAGTGAATTTTCTACGAGTGTCCTCTTACCTTTGTAAGCGACAGACGATAACTTTTGTGATATGAGTCCAAAGTGCACATTGTCTGCATAAACAACCTGCAAGGAAGCATAAAATCAGGATGCACTCGTTTGATATTAATGCTTGAATGTAGTGCAAATTTATTCAAACTGACATCAATGAAGAATCCCAGAACTGCAAGTCCTGTTGGATCGTTCAAGGCTGCTGTCAGATTCGGATGGATGGACTTCATGTTGACAATGTGCATCTAGGAGTAAATAAAAGAGGTGCAGACATGAAGGGAAGGCTGCACTGCACCCATCTGCTGCAACAGTTGGTCTGTGACAGTGTAGAGCTTGTCTACTGACCATACTGTACCTCCATCGGGTATCTGCGTCTGTCCACAGTGTGCTCCGATCCGTTAGTGGCTGGGCCTCCCCAGTGGAAGTGCAGCTGGATGGTGTGGTACACATCTGGAAGACCTCCGCCGCTCACCGACATGCCACTGCCGACCTGCAGCATGACTGAGAGCAAACACAGACGTGTTATCACCAACACAATAATATGTGTGCTGATGACAGTACCTACTCACCAGAGTGCCCGTCGTTGTTCAGCGTCCAGAAGCCCGCTTGGATTACATCAAACCCCTCCAGATGTAAAGATCCCAGAGACTCATTTCTGGTCATCTGGCAGTCCAGATTGATGGGAGAGTGATGCTCTTCAAGTAAAGGGTGACAAGAAGGAAACATGTCCCCCCATGCGTAAGGATCTGAGGACGGTGAAGAAACCACGTAAGATCAGAAGACGTGTCCTCCATGTTAGTGGATTCCAAGACTTTCGAGATGATTAATGTGACAGGAAAAAAGACTAATATTGAATCTGAAAATTCATTCTTGACCTCAGAAAACTACAAGATGGCAACCAAACAGCTTCATCAAGAGGTCCATGTTGGCTTAAACACAGTTAATTCTTGAGCTTGGAAACAAAACACTGAAAGGTCCATTTAGCAGCTGCTCCAGAGCTTTCAGTCATAACAAGCCCTCTTCTTCACGCTGTTCAGTTGTCATGAAAATGTTCAGCAGATGTTCAAACAATACATTTTTCTGAATTGTCTTTCTTCAGCAACTACAGTTTGTTTGTTTTTTTTTAAGTACTGGACAGTTGAATACATTGAGCTCCTCAAACAGTTATTCAAATGAAACAATAAATGAAATGAGAGATTCAATAAAATATAAAAATGATGGAATAAAATTTGTATGAAATCAGTTGGCCAGTAAAATTATTCACATAACATAGTGGTGCAAATATGAGGATATTTATATTGATATTACAAGAGATCGTATTCTTTGAGTTGATGTGTGTTTTAAAATTAGAAATGTAGTTCATAAGTTACTTACCACAGTCTGGCTCATCATAACAGTAGTCCTCTAGAATATAAAAAAAAGAGGCAGGAATATTTTTTGTTCTTAATTAGCTTGGACATAACATAAATATAATCTTTGTTATGTCAAAACCTCACCTGAATTAACGTAACAAACAACAATCAGGACGAGAGCAGCAGTCCAAACCATGGTAGGATCCCGCAGCCCAGTGACTCCAGACAGGTGTCGGTATCTGAGGTAGACTGAAGATCAGTGCTGACGTCCTGCTTAAATAGCAACAGGGGTGAAAGCTGACTTTTCTGTTCTCCTGGTCTGATCAGTGAAGCATGTCATTACCAGTCTAGTGGTCTTTTCTGATCAACAGGCTCATTGATGCAGGAAAGCATCACTCCCCTCCTCCCTCTACTGCCAGCATAGATGCCCACTGACCAGTAACAAGGCCTATTCATCTCACGGGGAAGTAGTCAGTAGATGTGCAGCACGCTGAATTAGAATAGTACAGAATATATATATATATATATATATATATATATGTGTGTGTGTGTGTGTGTGTGTGAGGAGGACGTAGTGACATCTGTCATCCTCTCAAAAGCCAAAAATGTGGAAAAACGTATTGCAAAAAAGAAAAAAAAAAAATTTAGTGTGAAACTTTTTTAGATGTCCCTTTTAATGCCATAAATTTCCCACCACAGCACTCAGGAATTTTTTATATTTCAGATATAAATAACAGTATATTGCATTATTATTAGTATTCAACTTTGATGCCTTCTTATCTTGACCATGAATAATTGTACTTTTTAAAAGTTTGTATATGTAGCACATAAAATTGTGCTTAGGCTGTCAGTCATTATCCAGACGTAAACATCGATGTGTGATAGTTTTAAAGTTCAATCATCAGTCAGTCCTGACAGAGCAGCGTGAAGCGCTGTGTCGCTTCAATCAGGAATAGATTATGTCATTCTGTCACGACTTGACTCTCGTGAACAAAGCCTCTTTTCTTCAGCCACATCGCTCTGCAGCAGGGTATCACTATCTCTAGTCCGCCCGTTGCCTTGTGAGTCACTGTGAGGTGTTCTATATCCACTTCCTTTAAATTATTTGAATCTTTTGATTGCTGTGGGTCGGATTTATCCAGCAACCTCCATCTCACTGTTGGGGGGGATTTCCCAGCATCCCACCTTAATCCTCTTTGACATTTGGTTACCGCAGATGGAGAACTTTCCTGCAGGACAGAGCAGCTAAATGTCGGACTGATGAGGTTCAACACACAATGCTGTGTTCATACCCACTGACGCATGAGTCGTCCTTCATGGTGCAATTTATTTGGCATTTGATTAGATGTACATCTACCTCAGAAAACAAAACCCCCCCAGCCCTCGGCAAATGAAATATTTTTTTAAATTGAAAGTCTATGAAACAAAAGACAATGAAACATAGCATTTCTTGTATTATACAGAAACATTTCAAATCCAATAAAATTAGTTCTCACGCCACCAGTCTAGCACAGAAACCACAGTATAAATGCAGCAGCTGCTCAGGTCATGGGCAGGTTTTTGACACGTACAGAGATGTCAATAGATGCAGGAGTGTTTTTAAACCAAGTGTACAGGACAGACTGTTGAGCTAAAATGCTTCCCATCAAAAAAAATCTCTCCGCATGCCAAAAGATTGAAAAAAACATGCACTGTAGCTTCACAAAGCAGGCTAAAAATAAAAAAACAAAATTGATGAAAAAAAAAAAGAAAAATCTAAACCAGAACATCGCCTGTCATACACACGCACACACACCTTTTTCACAATTTATGAAATATTTTTTGGAAAAGCCGCTGTGGATTGTCAAGCCCCTCCCAAAAAAAGAAAAACAGGAAAAATGAGCACAAAAAAATATTCTATACATACAGTACATGAGATACACATACAGTCAGACACTTTTACAGCTGGTTTTCATGAGACGCTCTGGATGCTGGTGGTTGTGGTTCGAAACTTTGTTAAATTCATCCTTGAGTGAATCAAACGATTGTCGTCATAAAAAGGGGTCTAGTCTAATATACAAGCTGACACTTTTCATTACCATTTGAGAAACAAGGACGTTAACAGATCCATCAACACTTAACAGAAAAAGACTCACACTGCAGCCCATGATCTTCATCAGTAGCTGAAAACTTCAAAAATTGAGATGCATCGTGTGAAGAACCACACACACACACACAAACACATCAGGACTGGAGGGGCAGCATCCAAGTGTGAAAACTAACAAATTTCTTGGCAAAAAAAAAAAAAAAGTAACAGCAAATAACCCTGAATAATTTGAGGGATGAGCATCTACATTGAGCTTTGAATCAATAAATATGATTCACTTAGGAAATACACGACTATGCTGCAAAGAGCTGATGATAAAGCAGCAATGGGACCTGATTACACCACGTCATGATTGGAACAGCGATCTTAAATAATTGATTTTCTCAAATTTAATGATGGGATCTCATCCCTAATCTTCACACAAGCTTTATCGCTCGCTGCATCCATCCCACAATAAAATAATCAAGATTACAGCCTGCAGTCATAACTTATCATCAAAAAGAACACAATAACAAACCAAGATATTTATCCGTACCACAACATTCCTTGATCAATAATGCCTTGAGTCAGCATTACCTAATAAAAACCCCTACAGCAGGAAACCATACTTTCTTGCAAGGTTAAACCTCTTAGTTACAAAACATTCGCTGCAAATATGCGCTATAAACCTGGAAGACAGCTTCATGTACCAGACTAATAAGAAAGTGGGGGATAGCAGATTGTTATGAGCCAGTAGAAATCTAGATCAGAGGCATGCCGCGAAACACGGGGCTGATGGGAACATTATTGTAGTCTGCAGAACAACAGATCAACACAGATACGTCTGTTTGAACAACAGTAAGATGCAAACCAAAACGCACAAGGAACAACTGCTGGCTTCACTGTCCGCCTGTCATTCTCAACCTCGTGCCAGACTGTGACACACAAGTATAACAAATATGACCGGCACAGACCTGAAGGGGTATTTACATCAGGGCTTCTTAGCCGAACAGGCCAACTCTGAGATGTTTCAAAAGCTTTGCTAAAAGTAAAAATGCAGCCTTCTCAGCCTCAATGTAGCGTTTCTTTAATCTCTGTACAGTAACAGTCCTCTCTGCTCCCTCAGATGCAACACTCCAACAGGCCGACTGCAGAAGAGTCTTCAAAAAGAGTGCATCCTCCAACTTCAAAGTAACGGGCTGCTTCTGATATGTCTGTACAAACTTAAACTCTCGCTGCAGTCAGCATTTTAAAAAATGGCAGTACAGGCTGCCGCGTCCTCTCCCGGCGCAGAACGCACTCATGAGTATCCCTCCACAGTCCTATACTACAGTGCTGAGGGAGGAGGGGCAGTCAGCGGGCATGGAGGCAGGAGCGTGGCCATCTGTCGGTGTGTCGGGCCCCACCAGGAGGGTGCTGCTATCTATGGAGTCCTCTCTCTCCTGAGAAGACGGCGGTAAGTTTGGCATGGGACCAGGGGCGTTGGGGATATCATGTTGGATCCCGTCTCGCATGTTCATCTGGTTTGGCACCATGGAAACCCCACTGTGGCCTGCAGGAAATGACACATAGAGGAGATGACGAGCCTAACACACAGCGTGATGAGATAAATGAATAAAAGGATCTACGCCTACCAAGGTCTACATAGAGGAGGCTGTCTGGGTTGATGGAGGCCTCATACGGAGGCGGGGGGTCGTCAGGGTGCTGGATGTCTGGGTACTTGTAAGCTGCATAGGGCGGAGGAGGCTCTTGGAAATGGAAAGCACCTCCCTCTCCATCATCAGACAGATGCAGGGGAGTGAGGCCGGTGCCAAAAGCATCCGGGCCGTAGTCAAAGCCTGGGACTCGTCTTCCAAGATTAAAGTGGTGCACTGAGCAAATAAGCACAGACAGAAGCAGGTTGATGTTAACACCATCAAATCTATTTTACTTGAAGAAATGCCTATTTTGAACTGAAGCTTTGTGTATCACAGCAAAAAAAGAGACTAATTTAGATGAGAAAGCCTTAAATAACATGACATGGTTGTTATTGTTTAGACTAGAGCAGTGTGCTTAACGCTCACAGTTTCCTCCAATCAGAGTTTCGATGCGTTCACGTCTCCGTTGACGGAGTCTGTGCACCATGAAGAGCAGCAAGGAGAGGATGAGGAAGGACGAGATGCAGCTGACGATCAGTCTCATCCCGCTGGCCATCGAGTCAAACAGACTGTTACCATCTGAGGAAAAAGGAGGCAAACTGACAAAATAAAGAATATCACCCGCTAAAACCTCACTGGTGCTGCTGAGTGTGGGGGAAAAAACATAATTATCCTTAATAATATGTTGGAGATCTGCACACAGTGTGGCTGAAAGAGGTGACACAGGTTGCAATAAAGTTAGGAGCTCCACCTCGTGTAAACCTACAAAAATGATTACTCATTTCTGGGTAGCAGCGGCCATGTATATTAATAAAGTGGTAGTACCTGGGTCCAGACAGGTGAACTTGCAGCACTCTTTGGGATCCTTGCGGAAGTGCTGGCAGCCCTGTGGACGCTCACATAACGCAGCTACACACATCTCAGGCTCGCCGTCATGACACGTGCAGCTCAAACATGGGTCGTCACCCTTAGGGGTGAAGTAGTAGCCCTCGTTCACAACATTGTCTTTTATATCCACACACGTTTGTCCTGTTGGGGAAAAAAATAAACATTGACATCAAGACAAAAAAACATGATGTAACTAGAACGATAATAGCCGCCTCCATGTTTCTGATGGAAAAGACAAAATGAGCACATACTCCTCTTGCAGAGGAAGGGGAACTTCTTGTAGCAGTTCTCAGCGTGCCAGCTGTGCAGGCCTCGTTCATTCATGCTTTTGATCTGAAAACGCTGCAGCTGAGCACAGAAGACGTTGTCCTGGGTGGGAGATGCCTCCCCAAAATTGGTCAGACCCTCTGGTGGCAGAAACACCTGCATCGACCCTGTTGAAGAAGAAAAACACAAAAAGAGACAAGATGAGCAAGAAAGACAACAATCAAGTTACAGAACAGCAGTTGGTCTTTCTAGCCTGTTTTAAAAGAACACACACCTTTGTATGCGACCTCCCAGTGTCCCTCCAGGGAGTGGTTCTGATTGGTGATCACATACTGGTAGCCCACCCAAAACCTTAAAAGCAAAAATCGATCAAATGTTTAAACTGACTGTGTCAAGTGCTGCGTTTTGGGGTTTTAAGCCAGTATTGAGAACTTTAAACTGCCTCTATTGGCCACTAGATGGCCTACAAACAATGACAGAGCGCCATCACTCCTCCATCTCTGCTGCAAGTTATTTGACTGGATATGTATGCTTAATTATCAGAATGTGAGTTCAGACATGTATGTGTTAATAAAGGCAAATTAAAAAAAGGACAGAATGAGGAGCATGCAGAGAACTGTGTAAACTTCTGACTATCTTTGGACAGCCACTTCAGTCAAATGACTGTAAAACTCAGACAACTCTGGTAATAATACCTGTCAAGTGAAGCTCTTATAATTTAAATGCTTAAACAGACACACCAATATTCAAACAAAACACAGCAAAGGAAAAACTCACTTGCACTGGTCTCTGCGCTCACAGACTTTGTCGTCAAAATCCACCTCGATCTTCAGGATGAACTGCAGCTCCTCGTTGGTGACAAAAGTGGCCAAAGAGCCGTTGACTTTCTGACAGGTGTCCACGGCCTGCCAGTAGTTCTCGTTCCTCAGGTACACTTTGTAACAGCTGGCTGTCTTCTCGTAGTGATGCCACCCACTGGGGCATTTCTCTGTGAATGGAAAAGAAAAGGTTAGTATAGTTGTTGACAAAAGCTGATCAACCATTAAATGTTTATAACTATTATCAGAGGAATGGAGCTACTTACTGTTGAAGCGCACAGGCTGAGCCACACCCATGACGTCCTCTACCTGGTCGTATCCATTGCCAAAGCGAAACCTCTCTTCCTTTATAGCTGCAATAAATATGACTCAGCAAGTGATGGGTGATAATATTTAGCAAAAGGTTCATTTAACTATCCATACTGTATGATTCTGTATGGTGTTGGGACTCGTTGTCTTGCTTATTATTTACTTCATGTTGACAAAGTTGGTGTCTTAACAAAATACCAAGAAAGTCAATCCAGATTTGAGGAAGACAAAAGCAGATCTAAAGCCTTACTTTGTACTAAAGTAGTACAAACTGTATCATGATGCGATTTGACTGAAGTCAGATATTGTAACTAGTTCTCTGTTTTATGCAAGAAAATGTGCTGAGGAAGGAGTCCCACCAGAAACGACAAAAACAAGCCTGAAGTTTTTCCTAGGCTCCAATACTGAATACTCACCAACATTTCTGATTAAATGAAGCTGATATTTATTACTCAAGTGCTGAAAACTAATCATCTAAAGGGTTACACTGAAAGCCAATAAACTAAAATTGATTTGGTCAAATTATAAACTTTGAAAACAAAGAGGGAAAGCAGGCATTACAGGTAATAAAATCAAGACCACTATACACTGTCGCAGGGATTTCTTTGGCTTTGAATTAGCAGAGAATATTTGGGATTCTATATTTCTTTATCATAGTTATTTTTTTTTTTTTCTCCATCTTTAGACAATACTATTTCACACGGCTGGTCTTTTGTTTGCAGGCTGTGTTTGTGGATATTTATATAATACCATTTCCAATTTGACCTGCAGTGAAGTCATAAGGTTGAACAGTTTCCGTTGGCATTTGTGGAGCTGGAATTAGCGTGAGGGATTGCTCCACCTCGCCATGTTATTCAACAAAGAGCTAATCCCAAACAAGAACATTGATTTCCACGCGTGCTGTTGATTTAACAGACAATAAGCCCTCATGGAGGTGTGTGAGAGCATTGTTTGAGTTTTTCTTGCGTTCGTCTATGAAGCTCCAACTACTCAGAGTCAGCACATAGTAGAAACATGATGTGCATCTTATAATCTGATTCCTTGTGCTAAGGAGAATAAGCATAGACAAAGAAAATGTGGTCTTTTACCAAACAACTCCAGCATTTATTCCCTGCTCTTAAAAAGTGGTTTTACTGAGGGACAAATAACATCTAGTGTTAGTGCTACAGCGTTAACTCAAAGGCATGCCCAGCTCCAGCTGTATGGAGGTCACATGCTGAACTCAATCCTCAATAATTCCTATTATGCGGTCAGAGATCTTGGGGATAAGGTCTCTCTGGATTTAAGAGGGGAAAACAATAGGATTTAGCACTGTAACATCTATGTGGTGTTGAAGAGATCAACGGGCAGTAAACAAAAACAGACACGTGTGCAGCCATTCAGAGGTCAGAGTCTGACTTTTGATCTTTGTGCTGGATCAGGAGGAAGTTTTGTACCTGCAAACTGAAAACCTAAAAATCAACTGAGTTTGGGGTTTGAAACTACAAATGTGACTGTGTCGTCAGCTGGGGATACCCTTTCTCTCCCTACATGCATCACTGAACATCTCGGGATGTTGCTCCATTAGCGCCCAGTGCGTCCTTAAAGCATTCTGGGTGCAGTCACACCTGTATTTAGAGGCATCTAGCTTTGATCTGATTGTCCATGTGCGAAAAGGTCACTGGCGTTGCTATTCTATCCTGAAATCAATCATGTTATGGGTGTTAGGTAACAGAGTGGGTGTAAAAGGGCTTAAGTGAGGTATACTCACGGGGGCAGTCCATCTCGTCACTTTTGTCCTCACATGCTGTCCAGCCGTCACACTGCCAGGACATCGGGATACACTGCATCTTCCCACTGCGGCAGGCGAACTGCCCGGGGCTGCAGCGCTGCTCTGAAACACAACAACAGAGCTTGTGTGGTCAAACCTGCATGTGGCTGAGCCTTTTCCAAACAACACAAAACCTTTTCAAGTCAGAGTCCAGCAGAGAACTGAACAACGCCAAGTGAGTGTTTAATGGCAGTTGACAAAATAAGAGCTCTTTTTAGTGAAAGGCTACATAGCCCACACACCAATTCAATATACTGAGACAGCAAAGGAGGATATAAAAGATAATTGGTAGAAAAGGAGATCCTGGCAAAGAAAATCCAGTGTGGGTGGGGCAGGATAAATCTGGGTGGGGAAAGTGAAAACACAGCGCTTGCCCTTCACTTAAAACCACCACTGAGGTGAGCAAGACCCTAAACCAAAACCTCTGGTGGAGCTGCTCAGTGATCAACAAATCAGACCGAATAAAAGGTGAAAAACTAAATATTTTTGTATTGGCCCAGAGAAATGTCTATCCCCTGGAAAATAAAGCAATAAGCCTTCAAGTAACAAAGTTCAGTTATTATTAGGCCAACTGGAAAGACGTAGCCTTAAACCTGACCAGACATGTCTTTTTGTCTCTTGATGTCCTTCAGCAACAGTCTTTGCTAAGTGGGTCTCCACATCATGTGTGATTAAGAGAGGACTCCTCGGGTGATGAAAGAAGCGCTCTGTCTCAAACAGGTCCCAACAATGTGACCAAGGGTGAAAGGTTTCAACTGGCTCTCATGCTCTTGTTTTTAAGAAGTACAAAACTATATTCGCTATGAAAATAGATACATATATTTAATATATTAATATGCTTCTATTGTAAAGAAAACAAATGCATTGATGCCAAGAGAGGGGTTTCTTATTTTCATCTGAACATATTTGATGGTCATTCATGGTTCAAACTGAGAGCCTATATTCTAACAAAAATATCAGCCACTATACTAAAAGATATACTGCATGCTTACCTGACAATAATCTTGCCAGAGCTAGCCGTGGACCTGAAACAAACAGAAACAATAGAGTGACTATCCTGTTTGTGATGCTGTTGTGTTTTATATGGGACAATACTCATCCTGTTTGTGCTGCTCATTATATTGTCTGTGCAGATTATATTTTTTATTTATACTGTCAACAATTCCCTGGCATTTGTCAGTGATTCCCCCTGTTGCTCACCCAGTGGAGGGTACATCACACCATCTGTTCTTAGATACAGGTGGTTATGTTTATTTACAACGGAGCTGGACCACCCATTCACCTGACAAATATGGCAACACTATTTTTTTACTCAGAAAAAAAGCCTTGCAAGCTATTTCAAGTGTCTATTGTTTCATCTGTGTACCAACCAGCCCAGGTGGCATTACCCCACACTTTGATGATCCCACAGAGCAACAGCCACACTGGCTTTAATACAGTGATTAAAACTGTCCTTAATTCATATTACAGTTCTGACTGCTGCACAGATCCATGATTGGATATGTGGAAAAAATAGAGAGTAGGGTTGCAAAATCCAATTATCACACAAGGGATTGATTTACTTTTACAAACCAGGTGCAATGAAACATTTTGTCACTATTACCAATAGGGCTGGGGACCCAACTTCGATATTTTTGTAGCACCAACCGAAAAGCTCCGATCCTATCGGGTATCAACAAAAAAATCGACCATCTTTCAGTGCTTAATTCTGACACCCAAGTTCTGTGAGCCATGCTCGCAGATGTCACTAGGGACGGCAGGGACATGTCCCCTTCAGAAAGTGGCATCTATCCGTTTCCCAAAAATCGCCAGTAAAAAACAGCATTAAGGTCATTGCAGCAGCATAAGGAGCCCGGCGTTTGTGTTTCGACTCATGGTGAGCTCAAGTTCTACACAAATATCGGAATTTCCATGCTCCAAATCAAAATTTAAATCTGAACCCCTGTGAAGTCAGATCTCCAATTCGGACATTTGGATTAATCTCACCAACCTGACAAAGAAATCACGCGATCTGCTACTGACGTAAACAGTAGCTACTGTACATGTCTTGTTGTACGTCTGTAAGACTGGAAGAGCTGGGAGCACTAAACTTTGGGGTTACATTGGTCTGAGCTCCAATATCTGACTTCCAGTGAACACACCATAAGGCAAACTTTCACTCCCCAGGGTCCTAAAGAGTAGCTGTGGCATGCTGTGTCTGTTGATCATCAGACCAGTATGTCTGCCAAAAACAGTCAAAAACAGTATCATTCTGGAAACGGTATCGAAAAAAAAGGCACTGAAATCGGCATCGTATCAAAAAATTTTGAATGATAACCAGCCCTAATTACCAATCACAGTGCAGTCTAAACAAAGACTTTCTTATTAGAAACCAACCATTCAACTGCAGCGTCTTCTCAGGTCTAAATACAACAGAACAAGTGCTCACACCTTGAAAAAAAATACATAAATAAAATCATATTTTCAATAACAAGGATGTCACATTATACCAGATATAACCTTGCTATGTTCTGCTGAACTAAAGGTCAAAAACATTTCCATATCAGGTTGTATTGACTTCATTTCACACAACATCCTGCTCACAGTATGGCTCAGCAAAGTGGAACAAGGTTAATAAAACATGATTTAAAAAAAAAAAAAGAGAGACCTCATGCTGTGAGCTTCCTGTTTTTCAAAAAGTTCATAGATTGAGGTAACAAGGCCTTGCTATTATCAACTATAAATGAGAAAACACTTGAGGTCTGGATTAGAAATCCTGTCTAAAAGGTGTCCAACACAGCAGACGTCACCTCGTGTTAGTTCGTGCTAAGTGGATTGAGAACCATTACAGACCAGTCTCAGTCTCCAGGGAGTGAACGCACTACCATCGATCCCATCTGGCCTGGATATGTGTCAAACTGATGGATAACATTAGAGACTGTGTACCCCAAATGAGATGTGAATAATTAATGCACATAATATATGTATATTAGACAAGGCAAAACATGCTTACGACTTTCAAAGATGACAGTCAATCATATTTTAAGTGCCTTGCAACAAGATAATAAATTATGTGAAAACATATTTAACTCGCACTGCAAATTAATTATTTGTGAACATTTTCCATCCCTGAACATGACTGCCGGCTGACATGACCAATCCTCTGGTGGCCAAAACTAAACTCTACATATTTTTTTCAATATTGTAATAATTAATTGCTTTACTATGTTAGCTTATTGGGAGGTCTGAGCGCAAACAAAGCCAAAGTCCAGCTGGGGACTGTTCATCTAAAATGTAGCCGACACTTTAAGCTGCACATACTGTCGACTAAAAAACAAACACCTGGTTTTGTGCTTTCTTTCTTTCTTTCTTTTGCGGTGTGAATAAAAACCTGCTGCCTTCGCAGGTCAGTATTCATTATTTTAGTGCTTTTACCGATAACTGCTGCAGGGATATTCACAAGAGCAGATTTTATTCTGATACCGGTAGCTTGTGCTGATTTAGGTTATCAGATATTACATACTGAAGGCACAGTTCTGCTAACCCCGGATTTTAAAAAGCCTCTATCTATAACTACTTCAGGCTGAAATGTGGTTCCCTCAACATTATCTGAACTGTGATTGGGACGGAGTATCTGAACCTGCCTGAAAGCTCATCTTCCCTTCCATGTTTAGCAGGGACATTTCATCACAGAGCTTTTACTGCATATACTGGAAAAAGGATGCTAATATTTTGTTTTGAGGCGAGCTGGAGGTGATGGCTCATAATACAAGCCAAGACTGTGTGTGCCTGACATGCATGTTACTCTCATACTGTATCTTAGTGCTGTATACATTAATGTATCTGCCTGGGAATATTAATGACAGATGCATGAGACAAGGAGCAGTCCTAAAGGTGGGCAAGCAGGATAAAAAACACAACTCTTATCATGGCCATTTTTCTCACAAGCCTTGGATTTTCTGATATCAAGTCTTACAAATGACTGAATACTGACTACCCTGAGACAAGTGAGATTCTGCATGTCTGTCATAACCAAGAGAAAAATATAATAGAGACAATGAGACTGCCCCAGCTCAGTCCCACCGAAGTGAACTGGCCTTGCAGACTGCATCATCTCTAGCCGCTGATGATTCACATTAACACTGAGACTTGCTGTTACAAGCAGTGAGTGGGTTCAGGCATTCATTTCTTTTCTTTACACCACCTGAAAACCAATATATATATTCTTCACACTGTCAGGGTCAAATTCCTCCAAAAACACAGCTGTTTGGTTTGCAAATGATTTGATGAGTCACCTACATGACAAAAAGCAGCAGAAACTGCATGTGTGTGTTGCACCAAAAGGCTTGATATGTTAAAAGAAAGTGTTGATCCTGGTCATTTCTAGTGTAAAAAGGAGGAAAGGAAAGGCTTTTCGTCAAGCCAGTCTTCTCTGTTCTACAGAATCACTTCCCTATTACATCAATCGATTCATTACTTCAGTTATGAAGAATTTTTTACAATAAAAATTGTATATCACTTTAAGTCTTCACAGTTTCACACAACTGCCAGCTGCTCATCTGGGATAAAGAGACCAAAAAAATGAAGAAGTTTGTCAAAGGTTAAACTACAGCCAACAGTTTTGTGCAGAACAAAAAGTGACTAACCAGCTGCCGGTGTGACACTCAGCCCCACAGACGATAAACAGAGTTCAGTGGACTGGTTACTCAAGTTGATAAAAGATTTCAGTCTCAGGCACGTCCAGCCCAACCTGACTCGGCTAACCCGGTCAGGTTCTTCACAAGTGTTAACTCTGCCTTTAAGTCGTTTAGTCTGACCCGTCTACTGTGCAGTCACACGATGAAACCAGACCTACAAGCACATTTGCGATTGTTTCAAAGCAGAACTCACATTTCTTAATTTTTACAATTGCATTGAGAATGTTGGGAAAAACACTGCACAAATGACAACATTCATCAGGTGCACAATGTATGTATGATAATATGACATGCATGTCTCAGTAAGGTTGTTTTTGAAATTTGTGGGTTACCATTCTAGACATGTCGGGAGGACACTGAAGCAATCACAGGAAATGCACATATGCTAACCAGCAAGATATTGTGTATATGATCACATCCCTGCATGTATGATCATATGTATTTCCGTTTTTGGATTTGTCACATACTTGCAAAATATTGTGCAGAGTGATGTAACACAAAACATGCAAGAGCAACCCACAGAGACACATTATTTGCATAAACTTGGGTGCTAGTTTCTGTTGTACAAAGAGCCATTTAATGGTCAGTTCATTTCATTTTACAGAGCATGTGGCTTTGCTAAATCAGACACAGTAGATGCTGTCAGACTCTGTAAGACACTGTAAGTACCTGTGTGACAGGAAATGTGTTTCACGCTCTGATTTAATTATGTTTGCAACAAACTGGATTATTCTCAAGTCCAAGTCATGTGGGCATCTGGCTTTGGCACTTGATGTGCATCAGCAGCATGCTCAACAGAAACAAGCCCTCTGTGACAAAACACCATGACAACAGTGAGCCTATCCCTCATAGCATGAAAGCACAAAGGCCACACTATCCACCAAACAACCAGGAGAGATTTTAAGCTCAGGCAATACCCATGTCAAAACCATTAAACACAAAGCTATTATATGGACAACTGGTAACCTTCACTTTTCACTCACGTTATCTTCAATAAAAGTGGATTGTGCTCACTCCAGAATAAATGCTGACTTCACTTTTGAAATAATTTCAGTTGATTTACACTATATTCTACAAACGAATGCAAATTAAATCAAATCAGAGAGCCACCTAATGTCAACATAATATTTCCCCCAAGCTACAAAACATGAATTAACTTTAAGAAGTAAAGCATTGCTGCGTGTTCGTCATTAATTTCTGGACAATATTTTTTTATTTAAGCCCAACAATGATGTGTTTGTTTATGTTGGCCATGGGGGGTTGTGCGACATGTCACTGTCATAAGGTGTATCGTCTATGCAAACTATTACATGGAAGTGATGTGTTGCTGTATGATTTGATCAGAGTCCAGTACAAAGTTCCCTATATGGGGACATTAAATATCTTTGCTTCTCCGATCAACATGATGACCAGGATCACAAGACCAGGCCTACAGGAAACACAAGATGGGTTTGTGTTGTTGCAGCTTAAAGGAATCCAGAAAAGACTAAACAAGTGTCTGCATTCAAGGCACGGGTACAGGCTTTCAATTGAGACAAATGACATGTTATCATTTCCCTGTTCAGATCATGAAACACTGGCATTTAATGACAGACATGACTCACTGAAGGGCACTTCAGTGGACCAAATGTGTACTGAAAGTGGCCCTATTATTTTCAAACAATCATGCACTCCATACATTTGTTTTTTGTTTCTAATAAGTCATAGACTGTGACAAATAACAATAGCATCTTTAGGCCAGGGTCAGGACAATCACATTACTGTATATGTTGGATTATGTGGCGTCAATGAGAGCCAGCATTTGTGATGCAGGAGCATGAATCCCTGACATGCATTTAAAAAAAAAAAAATCACAGCTTCACGACACAAACCAAGCAGTGGAGGGTAAACTCACCTCGTTTGAAATATCTACATGTATGTAAGGACACTCGCCTCTTATAATATCTGCTAAGTTATATCTTTATGACACAATTTTCCAACTGAGTCAAAAATAGCTCAGGAAAGAGAGGCGACGGATACGTGGAAAAAAATATTGTGGAATATAATGTGGCCTGTAAACACCTTCACGTGTTTGTCGTGTAATAATTGCTTAAGAGGTTGTAGTTTGTCTACTTTTTAGGGTTTTGTTTCCTGCTACAGTGGTGACGCCAGCGGTCCAACACGCTGTCCAGCAGTAGCTCAGCAGCGGGTTTAAAACCACCTGAGTCCCCGGTTCATGCAGCAGGCCTTTCCGCCTGACCTGCCGCCAATCTCCGTTTCTCCCACTCCCGTGTATGCAAAGGAAAATTAAAAACAACTACTTGGATTTATTTACCTGTCCGTGGTGGGTCCGTTAACGTGAGGACGAAGAGAAGCGAGAAGAGGACGAAACTGCTGCTGTCAGCCTTTGGCAACATTTATCCTCCATTCATAGTAACTCCTCTATCCAGAAATTCAAAAAAATATGCCGAGGATCTGCTCCGCCGCCGCCGCCACCGCCGCCCTCTCCGGAGTTATAACGTTAAACGCTTAACACGGTTAATACCCATGTTTATGCATTGAAAGCAGCAGCTAACGGAGAAAAACTGTGTCAATGAAGCATAGTCGCACCGCACAGCCACACTGACTGTGGATTATCTAGCTGACGTTAGCTCACTGGCTCAGCCGTTAACGTCGTCCGTCCTCTGCTGCTGCTGCTCGGTGTGGAGCGGCGCTTATCCAAGATGGCCGCGGCCTCCCATCACAACAATCCCAAACATTCAAGACACAGGCGGTCAGCTGGGAGCGCTGCCGGGGCGGAGTTTATCAGTTTATACCCACTGTGACACAAGATAAGCAGTGTGTTTGTCTGTCCGTGTGTGTTCACCCGTTGATATTATTATGAGATGAATCCAACCCAAAATAATACCAGTGAACGGATGGATGGCATCGACACAGCGCGGCGCTGATGACTGGCGCAGTTGATCAAACAGCATAAAGCTGCTGGCTCACTGGGCGGTCTGTTTCCAGGTGGTTAAACACATCAAACCACTTTGATTGAGTGTGACTGTACTAATTAAAATAAAAGATTAAATGTAACAACATCATTTACCTTAAGGTCACAAATGTACGTACTCATGTCATCCATTGCTCCAGTTAAGGTGAGATTTATTCAAAAACCCAAAGCCAATGTTATTTCAGTAAAAAAAAAAAAAATCATTAGATTTGCATTTTTCCCCATTTATGAATTCTCTCGTGAAACTTTTGTAGGAAAATACCATGAATATGCATTTTTACACCACAGTAATAATTTGCTTCATATCATGGTATTCTTGGGACAGCCTGACCTATTTGACCTTGTGTAATAGCCCATGGGTCAAAGCCAGACTGATGATACTATAACAAGCGAGCCCATGTTTTTAAGGAAATTTTATGGCTTACTTTTGTCATCATATTGGAAATATATATATAAATATATCTGATGTCAGACTGTCCATTTCAAGTCAGGAACCATTATCATACCATCAAAAGTCAAATGACTATAGTTTTCAGACATTTTCTTCCCTTTAACTGCCTTTGTAGCAGGACTCAAACTAAAGGACACATTTTCTTACAAGAAATAAACATGTTTACTAAACATTTACTGAATTAAAACATGTTTGTGTAAGTATAATGGCCACAACCGAGTCAAAAGACGTCTGACCCATAACATCCCTGGTCATGAAAACACACCAGTTGACCATGACTCTCCAGATAAAGTGAAGTTGTAAATCAAGTTGCAGTGTGTTTGTGCCTTGACACAGCAGGAAAGCCTTGACTGATAATAAATCTGGTTACTTCTAATGCTCCCAAAACAACAGACTGAGGGAAAGTTTGTGTATTGCTGGCTGTAGTTTTAACACATAACAGTGTGACCAGGCCCATACATTTGATCAAAGGAGGTATGTTATTATTTATTATAAGTTAGGTAAGTTATTATTCACAGTTCAGTTCTACCACTAGTAGGAGGTAGATTAACAAGGATGGTATTACTGTATATTCTTTGTCAGACCTTTCTTATCAAAAAAAGGTCCATTTTTATTGTAAATTTCAAGAAAGAAAGATTGTACATGTTTATGATGCTGAGCCCAGCTCTGCCTGTATATACATGTTTCCCACTACGGGGGCAAAAAGAAACATTCATCATTTACATTTACTATCAGTGAACTGTCTAACTGGAGCCATGCATTTTGTTTTTCATTTTTAACAATAGCTTGAGAGACACTTCTATGATGCAGGGACAAACGCTGAAATGTAACGGCAGCATGTGTGGTGAGCTGGTTGACAGCTAATGGATATCATGCACTGAAATCTCACTTATGGGCATTTCTCACAGCTACAGGATTATCAAAATAATTTAAGCATGTGCTGCTGGGTAGGTGGCTTGCAAAACACACATTTTGTTAGAGTTTAACCTGTTGTACAAAAAGCGACTGAATCTTACCTTGGGATGAAACAAAATATAAAACACTAAGATAAGTAATTAAATAGAATTTGGACACTGTAATTCTCAGGGATCTCCATTAACCCATCTGCTAAAGAATGTAACAAATAAATCCTTACAAATTCTTCTACCCTCTGTGCTTTTATTTATCCAAACATCCTGCTGAAAGAAGTGCTCATGAATTTGAGAAAACCAGCACAGGATAATTCACCATTTACACAATGCAATATGTCTGTTCTGTAAAATCCCAGCAGAGAACAGCTTCTTTTTCTTAGAAAAAGTCTGAGGCTTTCCGTCTCTTGGGAAGTTGCAGCAGATTGTCTGTGAGTGATGTGAGGTCCTGAGAGCTGGGCGTCTTGGCTTTGTTTGGTGTTGGCGTTCCTGAGGGTGTGGCTGGGCCACCGAAGGGAGACTTGCAGCCAGCGACTCTATGCGAGGGCGATGGGGTGTAACTCGCTCGTAGTGCTTTGTCCGTGTATTTGCTTGATGTCCGATTTACGAGCCTCTGCAGGGCAGGGGTGAGGGCTGGGCTCAGACCTTTAGGTGTGAGGCTGCAACACAAAGGTTGTTGTGGTCAGTTAATTTATTATTCTTTTACAACTGCACTAATAAAGCAAACAAGTAGCCAAAATACATTGAGAATGCAAGCTTAACTTTCCCTTTTCAAAGATGAGTTGACAGATGCAGTGAGCTGTTGTTACTTGTAGAAGCAGATATGATCAAGAGTGCAGAGGGTCAGACATCTTTACCTTGCAAGGTTCTCGGTGACCTTTCGCAATGCCTCCTGTTTCTTTGCACGGTTTTTAGCTGCAGCTTCATTGGCCATCTTTAAACCCAGCCTCTCACGTCTTCCTGGTTCTGGAATCTGTTAGAAATAACATATTCAATGTTTTGCAATTTTGCAAAATAATTTGAAAAGAAAAAATGATTCAGAAGTTATTGCAGCTACCACTGAAGGTTCAGTACCTTAAACGATGGACCATGATTCCTCTCAACATACGGGGTGTCTGATCCATCCAGGCGAAATGGGGTGCTCTCGATCTCACCCCAGGTCATTAGCGGTGACTCAGTGACACCTGGGAAGACAGAAACTGCTTTGACAAATATACTCCCAATGTAGGTTGTTGCTGAATGGGCAATTTAAAACAAACACACACACACACACACGTTGCTATGTTGAGGAGGATTTTTTAGACCCCACTTACCAGGTGCAGGGGATGGCATACTTTCAAAACCATATCCATTCACTGTTGGGGATTCATGTGGGATGAGCTCTTTGCCATCAGGACCTACTTTACCCTGTTTGAACTGGATAGAAAAAGACAATTCATTCACATGGATGGGGCTCATGTAGGCCAAAACAAAACATCAGTGTTTTCATACACCATATTCCTTAAACATACCTGTGCATTGAGGGCTGCAGCCTGTTGAATCTGGCTTTTGTTGAGAGCTTTGCTGAACGGGTCTCCAACAAAGCGTGTGTTCTTGTGAACTACTTCCCGTGGCTTCTTAAAGAGAGTATTATCATCTTTGACACCTAATTAAAAAGATCACATGGAAACATATGAAAATCTAATTTTCCATGTATTCAATAGGGATTTATATAAAAAATGTTATGTCTTCTTACCCTCTGGATAATACATCAAGGCATTCTTGGCTTTGTACTCCCATGTCTCAAGTCCAGCTTTAACACATTCAAGTGCTGCTTTCTCTACTGATGGTAACGCAAGGTTTTCTTCATGGCGCTGAAAAATATCACAATGTATAACGTAGTCCAGGGGGCACTGATATTTTCAGAATTATCTGAGTTACAGTGATCAACTGCCACAACAAACAAAATTATGCAACCCTAATAAACATCATACATATGTTTTTTCATTGCAAGAGTAGAGTGAATATTACACACACACCTGTTTGTATTCAGTTTCAGCATCGTATAACCAGGCATGCCTCAGCTTTTCTTTGTCTTCTGCCAGATCCATTATCTGCTCAAATGATGCATTATCTTCACTAGTATTTTTTGCAAGGAAGCGATCCAGAGAAGGCAGCTCTTTCTCTTCCTTTTCATCATTTTTGCTCTCTATAAATACAATACAGGGAAGAAATTGGGTTAGATCATTATTCTTACAGCATTCTTGAAAAAAGATCATCCTTTATTACTCAAACAATCTGAGAAACTTGAATTTGATGTTCTTTATCTTAGAAAATTAGATACTTACCCCCATCTAAACCTTTACTGCCATGGGTGGAGGAAGGAGACCCTGACCGGCCCACTGGCGTCTCAAAGCTTGCTGGTGTCACATCTTATATACGAAGAGTAATGAAAAGGGGGAAAAGGGTGCTGAATAATTAATTCTATAATTAAGGTATGGACATAAATTCCTGACACAGACATGTAACATGAAGATACAGTGTTCAAATACACTGCTCTCAATACTCACAGGGTGCAGAAGACTTTGGTGTAGATTTTGTCAAAGAGGATCCATATCGGATGGATATCTCTCTCATCCTCTCCAGGTCACCTGTTTCCTCCGCGTCAAGATAGTCCTTCTGCGCCTGCAATTTGGTCACATCTGGGAAGAAGTCCCTCTGGATGATCTTCTCTAAACTCTGTTGGAAGCAGACGGGAGTTAATACCACTTTGTAGAAGCGAAGACGTGTGCTTATTATACTACAACAGTAGAATTGACGTATATTGTATTCAAACAAGTCTCACGTCCACTCATTTCGGTATTTGGATGCATTGTACTCTGGTGCGTGATGATCGCCGATAGCTCGCTGCTAACTGAACTGGGTGTGTGTCATTTTGTTACCTCAATGTACTCCTCTTCGTCGAGTACTTTTCTCTTTGACTTCCCCTTCTCTTTGTCCTCGGGTTGTTGGATGAGAGCCACTGTTGAGACTGTTACAGGGACGAGAGTCCCGGACAGCGCTTTCCTCACGCTGGCGCTACCCTCCATTGTAATAGGCCCAGTTAGCCTCCTGGGCTAACGGCCTTTCTTCAACGGCAAACACCGACTGAATCGAAACAGACAGCGACGTACGTACTTGACAAACTCAGTTTGTAGTATTTACAACAAATATTATATACCTTTACATCCAAAACTAGGTAAGCGTCACCAACTGTAAGCAGTTTGCTACCTAACCAGCCCTGTTTATCGTCAACTACCTTCAGGACCAACGTACACATACGTAATACGTACCAGAATCCTTGCGTCACCGGAAGTTTACAGTCTCTCATGAGATTTTCAGTATAAAAAAGAAAGTTAAATATTATTATTGGTATAATTGATAGCAACAACAACAATAATAATAATTTTACATTTTTTTTATCAATTTAATTTAACCGAAATATAAAAAAGGTGTGGTCTGTAGTCTAATCGTAATATTTTTATTGAGAATGTTTAGTGTTTAGGTCAGATCTAGGCTGCTCACTTGTGAATGCAGTATCAATGTCACACTTTGTGGAGAAATGTGGTCATATTTTAATAAACATAAATTGGATGTAATAACAACAATAATACTGATTATACAGTTAATACAGTTAATTACTGTATTATCAAGTAATATCTATAGGTTCCACTCCTATTATCTGCCTATACAAGCCATATACACATACTTTATTCTAAGATGAATGCTGCTGAAAAGCTGGGACAACTTCCTCCTTATTTTCTCTCTCTCTCTCTCGCTCTCTCACACACACACAAACACACACACACACACACACACACACACACACACACACACACACGCAATTGTATTGAGGAGTTTTTGAGCTAAAAAGAGAAGGTATAAATTATATTCGGACATGCATCATGTCAGTTTCTAAATTAGAATGACATTTCAACTTGGAAGTGTTATCCTCCATCTCTCTCAAAAGAACTTTATTTGTTCTCAAGGACACTTCTTCACAACCAGTGCAAACTATAACACATTACAGATTCAAAATTGAACTTTCAGGATTAATAAACAAATTAAATGCATACTGCAAATCCTTCCATCATGCACTCAACCAAACAAAACCATCACATGAATGATTTAATTGACACAAAAATATTAATATTTGTATTAGTCTATTTTCTGAAAAGAAATATGTATTTCATAACAATCACAAAAGCAGCTGGGATAGGCTCCAGGCCCCCCGCAACCCTATGTGAGGACAAGTGGTAGATAATGGATGGATGGATGGATGGATAACAAAAGGAAATCCATGTCTTTATGTAAATCAGGCTCACCCCCATACATATGTCTCTTCTTTTCCAGTGCTACAGTCTTATGTACCAGACACAAAATCTAGTTTTCTGTGTTTCCTACACCAAATGATAGTCTTTTTTGACGCCTCCACTTTGCTCTTCGGTTTTTAAACCAAACCTACCGGTTAAAAAAAAAGGTCATGTTGTTCAGTAGTGATTTTCTTCTTTCATGACATACCTTGTCTTAACTGGCACATTGTGTATTAACATTTAAATAAACAAGTACCATAAACATCATGATCTACAAAGGCATATAATTACAGTATTTACTGGAGCTTAGAAGCACGTATTTAATCTTGCACATACACGTATGACTATTATTGTTGAACACATGAATGTAACAGTCTTACCTCTACTCTTTCTTCTCTCAATTGAGTGTGCTGTGCTAGTTTCTCTCTTGTGGTCACATCTGGATACTGGTTCTGCAGGAACAGCTCCTCCAGTGCGTCCAGCTGCTCCTCTGTGAAAATAGTGCGATGACGTCTGGTTCTCCTCTGCACCTGACCGGCAGACTGCTCCTCCCTATAAGCATCTCCTAGCCTGCATGGGTCTGTGAGCATTGCTGGGGGCCATGCATACTGACAGGCTGCAGACAGGGAAGTATAATGTCATTTAAAATTCATGTCAACATACATGACTCTTCTGATAAACAGAATGAGTTTGGTCTTACCGTCATGAATGAAATCACTCTTGTATATGTTCTCACAGTGGGAGCAGTAGCAGCAGCACAGGCAGGCGTGATGAACAGCCTCCATCTGGCCTCCAACAGGACTCACTGCCATCTCTTTTAGTCCAGCACCACTTGTTCCACATGACTGTCTGTCTCCACTGCTGTTTGGATATTTGCTCAGTATGTTTTCAATAGTGAAAGGAAACCTTTGTCTCTCCACCCTGATAGGTCCATCCATCGTCAAAGCACTTCCAACAAAACACAAGCAGCGACAATCACCAGATATTGACACACAACACTTTTCGTCACTTCTGGCTTAGCTGCTCTTCTGCTTCTCCTCTCTACAACAGTGTGTCAGGCCCTTATAGTGAAAATGGGTGGCAAAAAAATAGTAAAACTATAATCCCCCCTGTGGACCAGACACATAAAACGGTTGAAACTTAATTCCTAGCTAATCTGGGCAGTTTTGTGAAGAGGTTAGGTAGGACGGCAGATTCAGTTAATCTTGCCTCATTCCTTTCTCCAAAAGAAATCAGATTTCATTGCATAAAATGAGAAATGGAGAGCTCCTAAGATCCTTATTGTTGGGGTTTTAGAGAAAAGGGGATTGCTTGGTATTAGAAACCTGGATTTAAAGATGAACTTTTTTTGGTGTGGCCAAAGACTTGTGTTATGCTGAATTTAAGGATTAGCCTTCGACTTTATCTCATTATGTCACTTTCCTATCTGTAGCAACAAATGATCTTTTGCAAATTAGTCGATAGGTTCAGAAAATGCATTGACAACAACAATGCATAATTACATCCAGTAATTAGGATGAGTGAGGCAAATGAGTGGCTCATCTTGTGTGGTGACGCTAATAGATATGTAGGTATTATTACTCAGCACATATAAACACAAATGGTAAGAGTGAATGCAGAAAAAGGATCACATCACATGGTTTGTATTCACAATCATGCATCATGTGTCTTATCTGTGTGGTGCAGTCTCACTTCTCTGACAATGTGCACAGCAGAGCTAAAGCTATTACAGGTTAAATTCATCCCCCCAACAAATCCTGTGATTTCATACAAGGCAATACACCTTTTTTTTCCAAAGAATTAATGGATTTCCACAATCTGTCTTAAGCTCCTCTTATAAGGGCCTTTGAAAATAGATAACAATAAACACCATCCCATCCTTTTCACTTGGGTTTAATAGCATCCAGATTGTTGATGTATAGTTTGTGGAGCATGTGAGATTGCTATCTTGCAGTTATTGTGGTTCTCAATAGAAGGAATTGTGTCACATCCGTATTGGTTCAAACAGTTAGAAAATTCATTACTGGGGATTAGAATGATAAAGGTTCATTTTGTCGTTGTAAGAGTAATATGGTACAAGAGGTAAAGCACAGAAAGGCCACCATTGCCCACATGGCTGATACAGTTTTCCAAGAATTTTAAGGAGCTGCGTCTCTTCAATTTGAAATGATTTTCACCTGTAATCAGTCATAAAAAAAACATTATTTGTGGCGCATCCGAAATGTGTCCATTCAACATCATATGACTTTATAAGGCCCATTACTAGCGGTTCATTTATTTTATTCTCTCACTCCCCAGAAACAAAAGTCGACCAAATACTGGGTCAAGCAGATCAAGAGAAAAGCCAAGGCTGAAAAAATGCCTTTTTCTGATGTAATGCTGCTATTTGAAGACAACATTTCTGGAACATTTCACTGTTATTATGACCAGATGAAAAATGAGGGCCACAAATCAAACCAGTACAATTCAGAGGATTACTAATAACACCCACACTGACTGATGAGAACCCCACATGGCTTCAGGCTATCCATGTGTGAAAAAGCTCAGTGTCTCTGTTCACTGCTGGACCGGGGCCCAGCGCCTCCTGGGGAATGGGAGATAGCAGCTGTGTGACGAGGAAATGCAGAGGATCAACCTTCCTCTCGGTTTTCTCCAGACTTGTTTATGCACAGAAAACAAAATGTTGAAGGGTCAGAAAGCATGTGTCAGATTGTGATACCCAGGGGGAATCAAGAAAAAAAACATGTCTCTGCAGAAGCACCATATCTAAAAGGTGCATAAATATAAATATTTGTTTGTTTTTTCTCATTATTTTGTCCAGAATCTGAAAATGAGCTCTGGGATCTGGTGTCAACATCACCCTGCAGGCTCTGAAATGAGGTGATGTTTAACTCAGAGAGACCATGTTGTTTGAACATGTTACGTAGAACTATTTCTGCATGTTATTTAAGTCATTTTGATAAGCATACACAACATGGACTTTATGAACCGTTTTATAATCCCAGTATCAAGTTTTCAACAACAAGAAACACAAAAAGGGAAGCTTATTAAGTGGCTAATGGATAGATAGATAGATAGATAAATAGATAGATAGATAGATAGATAGATAGAAAAATGGGATAGAAGATGGTAGATAATAATAATTTATGTGTAGTCTACGTATATAATAATCGTAATATTAAGAGAGTAAGAATTTATATACAGTCTGACAATATAATCTGTGGACACAGTGGTGGGGTGGTGCGCCCCCTTGTGGCAAAAAACTATCACCACCCATCGGCGGAGCGACACAGCGCGGCAGGTTGCCCGCTGCTCGCGATAACTGGGCGGAAAAGGCGGGAGAGGACTGCCGCTTCCGCGTCCGCGCACAGAGTCAGCACCAGGGCAAAATGGACGATAAGTTAATATTAGCTGTATTTAACTACCCGGAGCTCTACAATGTTACTTTGCCGAACTACCGCTGCACAGAAAGTCGGGCCAACGCCTGGAGAAGCATCAGTATCATCCTGGGGCTCCCCTGTGAGTATTTGACTGTTTTTTTGTTTACACAACTTTGCTGCCAATTATTTTAGCCGATGCGGTCGTGGGCGAATTGACACGCAGAAACCAGAAGGCATGCGGTGTTTGTGACAGACGGAGGTTAATTCTCCTGCTGTGATGGAGGCACTTTGAGCCTCCTCGTTTCTTTGTGACACCAGCCCCGTGGAGTGGATGCAGGCACCGCGCGCACCGTGCTAGCGGTAGCAGCTCGCTGTAGGCCGCGCTGCACGGCACGGCACGAGGCTCTGCCGCTGTGCCTCCAGCAGAGTGTCCGACACGGAGGAGGAGGAAACGTGCTCTGCGTCACGGACTCGGTGTGGTCGTAAACTACCGAGCTCCAGGCACTTCCTCTCACTCGCAAACGCCGTAAGCGCCATATAACCTGAAGTCTGCCCAAAGTCAGGAGGGAGGAGGAGGCGCAGCTCCACGTTGTTGGACAAAACATGTCAGAGCTAGGGGCCGGAGGGACCGAGGGAGGCCCCTGGAGCTGGAGACACAGTCAGGATTAGGGATGGTCACATTATGAAGAGGCGGCATATCCAAACTATAATATATAATTTGCAAAATATAATATTAACTATATAATATATAATGTACAAGATACAATATGTAATATACTGAACTGACAACGAAAAACAAGTCCAAGATTTCTCCCTGCTTTTCCTTAAGTAATTTACACATGCTTAAAACTAAAGGTCAATCATTTCTTATTATTGATATAGTAGTGCTATTTTTAACACCTTATTATAAACTGAATATGCCTAGTCTACATGCCTTGGCCCAAAACATCATCCCACGTGTTCTACGTTTAGGATTATAATAAAAAAAAAATTTGTAAATCCATTCTGAAAGGATTTTTTTATTTTTAATTTTAGTGGTCTCTGCATGTAATGTTCAGTCTAAAGCCAAATCAGTTCACAGAATATTTATCAGCAATTATTAGCTGTGATAATAATAACTTACAGTAATGATTAATATGCATGGTTAATTTCCCTTGTTGGATCAAAACAACATCTACTGTAAATGTGTCACACTGGCCTTTTTTGGAGGGTCGTTTGACTCTTTTCTGACATTTTATAGACCAAACACAGAGGAGAATAATTGGCTGTTTAATAGATAATGCTGCTGATCTTTAGTTGTAGCTATAAGCACTCCCAAAAAATAAAACAATATTGTTGTTATTCACATGTTATGTGAATGTATGCAACCCGAACGTTATGTAGGCCTACAGATTTATTTATTTTTATGCTTATAGTCATTTAATAATTACAGCTTCAACACTATATTTGGGTATGCTGTATAACAATCCCTTCAGTTGTCTGTAGCCCTCTAACATCTGTGCAGCAGACTTATGCACAAATGTTTGGCAATGTTATGATTTGGGGGAAAAAAAAACATTTGAACCTTTTAAAGTTGTGCTTTAGAGGACATCCAACTTGTTGACAGGAATTGCTGCTGTGAAAGAGATTTCTTGCTCCTTACACTCTTGATATTTTTCTTTTCTAGCTGAGGAGTGCAAAAGAAAATGGAAGAACATGAGAGACCGGTACCTGAAGGAAGTCCGACTGGAGATCAAAAACAAGAAGCAAGGAGAGATCGTGCAAAGCAGATGGAAATACAGACAGCTCATGAATTTTATTGCACCCTTCACTGGATCAAGAAGTGGAGTTGGAGACATCAGTGGTAACAATGACGATGACAACCCTGACAACGAATCTGGCAGCGCCGAGGGAGAAAACACGTCATCAGAGCTGGTCAAGACACCGCAGCCCGCCACGAAAGTCCCTGTGAGTCAGGCTGACATCAAACCCCAGGTAGCATTTTTGACGCAGCTCCCTTCAGCGTCTCAAGAAACACAGATGGCCCAGCTGGCTGTTCTGGCTAAGATGCCATCGGGCCCACAGATTAGCAAAACAGGACGGAAACGGCGCCTAATGCAGGAGTCACTTTCACTGTCCTCTTCTCAAAGAGCAGCATCCCCTACAAAGTGGCTGGTCAAAGACAATGGCACCACATTGCCCAACAGGCCACGGGACGAGGACGAACTGTTCCTCCTGAGCTTTGTCCCCGCTCTGAAGAGACTCGCTCCACAGAAAAGGTGCGAGACAAAAATAAAGATCCAGCAGATAATGTATGAAGCAGAGTTCAGCGTTGCACAGCCTGAACATCAGGAGAAACAGTCGGAGCCATCAACGCAGGATTAAACCAAACTGACTATTTTGATACTTTATTCTGCTTTCTAAAAAAAAAAAAAAAAAAAAAAAAAAAAAAACATACACAAAATGTCTATTTTTTTTTTTATTTTTTTTTTGCAGCACACAGTGGTTGAGTCTGAAGTGAAGAACATCCTTTTTTAAATGTGAAATTATTAACAATGAACACCTAAACATACTACTATTGAGCAAGCTGTTGGATTGTTTTTCCACACCACTGTGATTTTGTGTCCTTATTTGCATATTTATTAGATGAGTAAGACTTTGAAGAAGGAAAAATTAGAAAATTAAGCCCTAACATCTCAAACAGATAATGATTAACATCTTTATTTACATAGCTTTACTGTCAGTGAGTGAATTCACATTTAGAAAAGTGGTTTCACGTTCAACCAGCCAATTCTCATTTCAGGAATAATTCTGTAATAATTTACAGTATTTTACATTTAATTACAGTGACAGAGGGAAAAAAATACAATTTGGAGAAGAACACTGTTTTATGAAATCTGCTTACATGCACCAACATTTGTTTTGATGACATCTAAAATAAAGAGACAATGCCTGGCATTGTATGATTTTGGTAAATTTTGACTGTGATTTGGCTATAGAGCTATTGAATTTAGTTTCATGGACAACATTTTGTAACAGTTGGAAACGTACAGCAGTAAATAAGAAAAAGAACACACTGTTATGGCTTTCAGAGCCATTGTTAATGTTATTAAAACACCTGTGGTTTTCCTGCGACGAAGTCAATGAGTGGGTCAACTGACTAACGTTAATATTCAATAAAAGCAACCCATTCAAGTTTTATAGGGATCAAGTATAATTTTGCAAATCAACGGTTTGAGTTAAAACATTAGGAAATGATGTGTTTCACCTTCAAAATATTATACACGTATCTTCATTTTGGAAAAATCTGCTTCATTCAAATCTCACATGGTTTGTGTCAAGCAGAGAAAAAAAAACTAGCCACCAGCCAAGAGCGTATTCATATTGATGCTAACCGTTGCTTCATTGTCAAATCTTCTGAGTTAGCCCATGATGCTGTCTTTCTGTGCATTTATGCAATCAGCAGCCAGAACATGATCACCAGAGCGACAAACAGGAAGAGCCGAGACAGAAATTGTTCGTCCATGTGCTGAGGTGTCCCAGGGGCGGCTGTTTGGGGAATTGTTTGAGACAGGTTATGTTATTTGACAAGTTGTTGGTAAAAGACATGATCAGGGTCATTGTGAAGTGTAAAACATACATACCTGGAGGGGGTCTGCCATCATTGATGTTAAAAGCTGTAGCAAAAATACCAAATGGAAAGGCACCAATTCCAAATGACATTTGGAACCCCCCATCTCCAAAGCCAAACCCTTGAAAGCCCTGGAACAAATGCATTTCATCATTAGCATGAAGAACTAGTCATATATACACAATAGCTGAAGTACAGTTGAACATACAACAAGTGTGAGGTGACGCAACAACAGCGAACTTTGTGATCATTCTCCAGAGATACCTCCACACATCTCAGTGTCTAACAGGTCCCAGTGGGAAACATTCTTTTGTTAATGAATAAAACAGGTCTGCACTGCAGCACCTGCACATCATGCTGTGTAATCATTTCATCATGAAGGCATAATGGTTCTGAACAGCTGACACTGGAAACACCACATACAGCTAACATGTTTGACTCAGAGACTGTAAGGATCAAAATCATTCTTGATATTCTTTTATTGCCATGCAAGTGGACTAGTACAAAGAACTTACACCACGGTTTTCAGGCTCAGGCCTCTGCCCTTGTGGTCGAGGGGGTGTTCTCTCTCTATAAAACAACCACATTTTGCCACGATTACACAGATTTGCACTGTTTGCACATTGTTATATTGTGTGTGTGTGTGTGTTGTGATTACATAAAACACAACATTCAGAGCCAGCTTGACCTGTAACACCACAAAAAAATACCCACCTGGGGTCTTGTTGACCTGTGCTTCCCCGTCCATATAAGGGGATTACTTTATCTCGACTGATGCCTGCTTTACAAACTGGACACACTTGTCTGTTGGGTCTGGTCTCCAACCACTGCATAAAGACAAAGATATACTTAATGATCTGTCTGTCTGCATCAGTTAAAAAATGTCAATAACAATAATGTAACAACCAGCAAAATGTGTGATCATTCTCAAGCAATAACTGTCATTTAAAAATAGTGAAAAAGGAGAAAACCAAGGTTCAGCTTACCTGATGCAAGCAAGGCCAACTGAAAGAGGTGAGGTGCAGAGGAAAAGAAGAGTTGACAGGGAAGTGGTTTGATTAATAAAATGTTATACAGTGTATTTTTCAGACACCTGGATGGGCAAAATATACATTTACTGAAAGACGTGCTGGAAATATCCCATGTGTATGGATTAAAATGGCTTCATGTTTTCACATTTAATGTCTTTTTGCAAAAGAATAAATTGGCACTGTCATCTCTGATATCAGACCTGATACTGGAAACCTGACCTGTCCTAAGTACAGAGAAGTTGGCTAGAGTTATACGTGACAGGGTGCACTTGGCTACAGAGACTGGTTGACACTTACGAAAATTACATTTACAGAATTTACAGACTGTACTTTGATAAAAAAAAAAAAAAAACAGGCTTAGATATTAAACCCAATATTAAAACCATTCTGTAGAAGCATGTACAGGCTAAGCCTGGTTGTTATTAATATAGACCAACATTGATTTCTACCATTACTGTTAAATTAACAAACTCAAATAACAAATGGTCAGACCTCAGCAACAAAACAGCAGGATTTATAATGAACCCAGTAAGTCTCTTGTTCAATAGCATGAAAAATAAAATTAGCTAGAATGATCCGGATCTGACCCTGATGCATTGACTGGTAGGTTATAGTGCCAAACTGTAAGCAGAAGTCACAGCAGTTCCTACCAGAAGAGGTGTCCACACAGGCTGATCACTGCGTCCTTGGCGGTGTCCAGACAAATATTACACTCGAAAGTGCTGTCCTGGTTGCCACTGTCGGCCGCAGTCGAGCCGCTGGATCCGGGACTTGTGTTGTCAGTGGCCGCAGTGGAGCCAGCGGCTGGAGGGGGGGCAGCGGAGGCCATTTATAGCTAGATCCACTCGACAAGAGAGTGCAGGTGGGGTGACAACACGGGCACCCAGCGCTTCAAAACGAGTACATAGGGTGGCACGGTAGATAAAGTTTATAGCTAGCAAAGAGGAGAAGAAGAGAGACTAAACTTAATACAAATAACCCACGACAAATGTGAAATTGAATAAACTCAATCTCGCTATGCTAGCTAACGTTAGCTCCCATCTAGAAAAGGTGTTGTTGTTGTGATGTTAGCAAGCTAAGAGGACCTGGCAGTTTAACTGACAGATTGAGTGGATACACAACAGCAAATAGAGGAGCGTTTATCCAAAATATCGCCCCGGACGCTGGTTTCTAACTGTAATCAGAAAATGTACAACAGATAAACTAAATACCCTTACATCTGGTTGCATCACACATCCGCAACTCGAGCTCTTCTTCTTCTTCTTCTTGTGTGGGGTTTTATTGGCGGTTGGCAAACAACGTATTGGTGCATTACCGCCACCAACTGGTAAGGAGTGTGAATCAGGATGACTACTAATACCCCTTCAAAAAAAAAAAATAAAAAAAAATAAAAAAAATTATATTCTATCAAGCAGCCTCGTTGCTTTAAGGAACTGGAATATAAATTTGTAACTCTTGTGCCCTGAGCTCTGTTGTAGAATGACTCTGATATCCAGTGGTATTTTAATGTTCCTGAGATGTGTAATTAAACTCTGTCTTTCTCTCTCATATTTCTGACACTGAAGTATTATGTGCTCTATTGTCTCTTCTTGGCCACAGTAGTCACAATTCCCTGTCTGATGTTTTCTAATTATGAATAGTGTACTGTTCAATGCAGTATGTCCAAACCTGAGCCTTGATATTATTGTTTCTTCTCTTCTGTTCCTTCCTGCTTTTCTCATTTCTCCCACTTTCCTTTGTATTCTGTAAAACCATCGTCCGTCCTCTCTTCCTCCCATTGTTTTGCCATCTTTCCCTCAGTCTTTGTTTGATGATGCTCTTAGTTTCAGATTTACTGACCTTAACTGTCAAATCGATAGATGTCTTTCCTGCTGCCTCCTTTGCTGCCTTATCCGCCATCTCATTTCCTCTGAACCCAATGTGTGCTGGTACCCACACAAACATCACTGTCAGCCCCATCATCTGAATTCTGTATAGGGTTTGCTGCACTTCAATCAGTATGTCTGGTCTGCTGTGTGACTGACTGTCCTGTAAAGTGATTAATGCTGAGCTGGAATCAGAGCATATAACTGTTCTTAGTGGTCTTGTCTCCTCAACCCACTGTACTGCCAACAGTATTGCGATCATTTCTCCAGTATAAACTGACACTTCTCCACTGATCCGCCTCCCCACTGTTACATTAAATTCTGGAACAATAAAAGCTGCTCCTGCCTTATCTGAGCTCTTTGAGGCATCTGTATAAATCTGGACGAAGCTGGAAAAGTCCTCAATATATGTCTGTACTACCTGCGGGTTATAAATGAGTCCTCTATTCTTGTTTTTCTTTTCTAATAACGTGAGATCAACTGTGGCATTTGGAAGTATCCAGGGTGGTATAACTGGTAACGGTACTGTAGGACTGATGTTTAGCTGTGCTATTCCCAGTTCTGTTGCTTTCTGTGTGCTCAACCAGCCAAAGCTTTTGTTGTCCCTTTTCTCCTTTTCCCAACACGGTTTTAAAGTGAGTTGTGTTGGATGCTCCTGACTGTGTCCCTGTAAATTAACCCAATAAACTGTTGAAAGTTGTAGCCTCCTCATATCTAATGGCATCTCCCCCATCTCCACCTGTAGTGCTGCTGTTGAAGTTGTTTTCAGTGCTCCTGTACATATCCTCAGTGCCTGATATTGAATATTGTCCAGTCTTTTCAGAGATGTGCCTGCTGCTGATCCATACACCACACTCCCATAGTCCAACACTGATCTGATCAGCCCACAGTATATGGCTTTTAGTGCACTCCTGTCTGCCCCCCATTCACTCCCCACCAAACACCTCATCACATTCAATACTTTCTTACATTTATCCACCACCTTCTGAATATGTACAGCCCAGGTGATTCTTTCATCAAACCAAATCCCCAAGTATTTATAGTGTTTCACTCTCTCCAGTTCCTGATTATACAGTTTTAGTTTCATAGTGCTGCTAATTCTTTTCCTTGTGAAAAACATTGTCTTTGTCTTATCTACTGAGAATTTAAAACCCCACTTATATGACCACTCCTCTATTTTAGTGATGGCACCTGAACTTTCTTCATAATGAATTCCAGATTATTTCCCTCTTCCAGATTGCCCCATCATCAGCAAACAGTGACACCCCATCTGATTTTCTATACCTGTAAACACATCATTTATCATAAGGCTGAACAATAACGGACTGATTATGCTCCCTTTGCGGTGTTCCATTTTCTATGGCAGATTTCCCAGAGTACTTCTTCCCTACTCTCACCTGAATGAATCTGCCTGTTAAAAAAATCTCAATCCATCTATACATTTGACCATTAATACCTATTTTTCTGAGTTTGATTAATAGTCCCTCGCACATCATATCATAGGCCTTCTCTACATCAAAAACACAGCTACCACACTTTCTCGGTTTACCTGTGCTTTTCTGACCTCATGCTCTAGACAAACAGCAGGATCCATGGTGTTTCTCCCTCTCCTAAAGCCACTCTGATATTTAGATATATAGCCTTTACTCTCTGTATAATATGTTAACCTGTCATTTATCATTCTCTCCATTATTTTACAGATATTAGATGATAATGCAATTGGCCGATAATTCCCTGGGTTTGTACTGTCTTTTCCTGGTTTGCGTATTGGGACTACAATGACTTCCTTCCAGCTCTGTGGTAATTCTCCCTCTTCCCAAACTTTGTTATATAATTCTAATAAAATGTCCTTGGCTGATTCACTGAGATGTTTTAACATTATGTAGCAAATCTGGTCCTTTCCTGGTGCTGTCATCTTAGTTTTCTTTAGTGCATGGTTCAGTTCTGTCTTTGTAAATGGTTGGTTTAGTGGGTCATCTGTGTCCTCATCATCCTGTAACAGCTCTATATTCTCTGCTCTTGTGGTTACACGCCCTTCTTTCCCTTTTTCACTGATGTTTGCTGAACTGTGAATTTTAACAAAAGTCTTTGCCAGCATCTCAGCTTTTTCTTAGTCCTTCACTGCTGTTACCTCACCCTCTACTAACACTGGATATCCCAGTCTCCTTTAATCCCATTCATTCTTTTTATCATTCTCCACACTTTACCTATTTCTGTCTCCCTTCCCACAGAGTTACAGAATGTCCTCCAATATTCCCTCTTTGCATTTTTATAACCCTCCTAACTTTTGCTTGTGCTCTCTGATAATCAATGAGGTTCTGACCACTGTGGTTCTGTCTCAAGACTTTGAATGCTTTATTTCTTGCCCTAATCACTCCATCACACTCCTTTGTCCACCATGGAACAGTCTTCTTTTGTTCCTACCTTCTCTCTTCTGAATGGCCTCCTTTGCTGCCTCTAGAAGTGCCTTAGTACAGAGCAAGGTTAAAATTATTAACATCATCATTTATATTGATTTTCTTCATTTCTCTGTCACATATGATCCCAAATTTCTTCCAGTCAGCACTGCTAAAGCCCACCTCTGCTCTCCCCTAGAGTCATACTCCTCTAGCGTTACTCCTAGTGCTGTGATGATGGGATAGTGATCACTGCCCACAGTTGTCTCTCTGTTTACCCCCATGAACACATACCTGCCACTGAGTGTGAGACCAGTGTCAGATCTGTGCAGATTCTGTCCCCATTCTGATATCAACTCTAGTTCCACTCCCATCATTCAAACACACTAGGTTTTACTCTCAATTATCTCTTCTATTACCACACCATTGTTATCAGTCCCACTGCCCACAGTGTACTATGGGCATTAAAGTCCCCACACCATACTACTTTCCCTTGTATTTGTGCTGTCAATTCATTCATTGTCTCAATTGTCATTCTACTGCATGGATTGTAAAAGTTAACAATTCTAATGTTTCTTCTTTTGTCCAGACTTCAATTGTGCATATTCGAGCTCTGATCCTTTTCCCATCCTCTGTACTGTATCCCTTGTTTGACAAATGTTGCACACCCTCCTCCACTGCCCTCCCTCTATCTCTGCGGGACGCTATCATAGCCTTTTATTACAAAGTCTAGTGATGGTTTGAGCCAGGTTTCTTGAATACATATGATATCTGGTTTCTTTTTTATTCCCTTAATGAATCCCTTAAATTCTTGACCATTTGCTATCAGGCTTCTAGCGTTCCACTGTAAAATGATCAGGGTCCTTTTTCACCTGAGCTCCCCACTCTCCCATCTGCCTCAAGGCTTTTTGTAATCTGCTCCCAGGACACATTTTTTATCCCCAAAAACTTCTCTGCTCCCCTCACAATTATCTTGATCTTTTCCGTTTTGTGTTTGACTTGATCAGTACAGTTAATAGTAGGCCATGAAGAGAATCAGTTTATCTACTGCCAATGCTGTGTTAGCTTCCTCCGTTTGCTCTTCCTCTGCTCTTTGGACCTGATTAGTTTTTCCTGTTACACTCTTTCCCCTTTGACCATCTACCCTCTTCACTGCCTCTGCATAACTGATGTTGTTTGTTGCTTTCACCTGCTCTATTTCCACTGCCCTCTTCCTGACCTCACACTGACTGTATGTCACCCTGTGTTGTCCACCACAGTTACAGCATTTCTCCTGACCCTCAGTTTTGCATTCCTCTATCCTGTGCTCCCTCCACATTTGGGACACCTCTGCTTGCCTCTGCAGGCTGCTGCTATATGCCCATACCTCTGACACTTATAACAGCGTAGTGGGGGGAGGGATGTAGGGCCTGACTGGAAAGCACATATATCCTATTTTAACTGTTTCTGGAGTACAGTGTCTGAAACTCCAGCAGAACAGACAGACTATCCACCCTTTCTCCATTAACTGTCCTCTGTAGTCTCTTTGCTCTGCTCACTTCGCCCCCGAAATGCTCCGTTTGAGTTTGTCCAGGTCCTCATCTACAGGAATCCCTGTTATCACTCCCCTTACCACCCTGTTAGCCATAATCCTTCTTTCATTTATCATTTTCTTACAAATGCTTTCTATTTGTAGTGCTTTGTTCTTCTGTTCCTCTGTTTTACATATTATCAACAGATTGCCATCCCTTAGGGTTTTTGCCATCTCCACCTCTCCTAGCTTCTTTCTCAGCTCCCTGCTCAGTGTAATTGGACTCAGTCTAACCTCTTCATCTTCCTTTCTAAATTTCAGAATGACTTTAAATCCCTCTCTCATCACTTTTTCCGGACTATTCTCTCATCATCACCTGAACTGTTCTCTCTTCGAAGCTTCTCTTGCTGAGTTTATTTACGTCGTCTCGCCTGTTTCTTCCCTCTCCTCTCCCACTAGAAACTGGCGTCCATCCGCCAAAAATCCATATTACCTTCCTCCTCATCGTCTACCTGAGTCGCCATCCTGATCCAGTCACAAACCAGTTTATGCCAACTGCCAGTTCCGAGGGTCGAGCCTTTAGAACGACGATCTTTTGTATCGTTGATTGTTTGTTTGTTTGTTCACCTCTCTCTTGCGGCCAGGGACCTGCAGATCGGTCAGAAGCTGAGCTAGGACACCGTCGTACCGGGCCTATCGGCCGTCGGCCGATATCCCACACACAACTCCCCACTCAATCCACACGCACCTAACACACAATCCAATCAACAAACAAACCCAAAATTCTCGCTATTAGATCAGTTTTCTGTCTCTTAGTGTCCGCTGGTTTAAACTCACGCTCCCGCCAACCGACACTTCCGACTTCCGACTTCCGCCTTCTTCCACTTCGCAACTCGAGCTCACAGTCGTTAACCGGTAGTGTATCCTGGGGCGGGGCTATAAAATGAGCGTAGTGCTGCCCTCAGTTTGGCCTGTCAGGTGAACCAGACAGGATGAGGCTCCACCAATCAACCATTAGTATTTATTAACGGTGTGAATTACCTCTTGATATGTTTTTTTTTTCTTCATTTTTATTTTAGAAATGTTATTACGAGCGGCTTTATGTATTATTAAATAAATATGTTTCATTATCTGGACTCTCTACCAGTCAGTCAGAATTGAAGAAGCAGTCTTTAACAAATCTTAAACATGTCCAGTTGACTCTTTTGCTCTCTTTGATGTTTCAATGAATCCAATACAACATTAATAATCAACAGCAGCTTATTGCCTGTAATTGTAGGACTACATTGAATTAAAAGGGAAGTCAGAGAGCAGTTACAATAATGTGTACATCACTCATTCCTAATATTGTATTTATGTGTACGAATGAAGATAAACATTTTCCAATGTTGGCATGTTTTACACATATTTGTGATGAATAATTAAAAAACAATAATAAATTCACAGAGCTTTTGTAATGGTACAGAATGTTTTGTTTATCTCTGTGTAAGATATCTGATGTTTAATTACCACTCTAACAAGGTGTTACATTATAGCCACATGAACATTTCACTTCAGTCATGTTTTAGTTCACAGTCATTTCAACCATATTATAATATATTGTAAATTATTAATTCAATGAAATTCAAAATACTTTATTCATTCCATCCATCCATTTTCTATCCTCATAGGGTCACGGGGGCCGGAGCCTATCCCAGCTGTCTTAGGGCAGAAGGCAGGGTACACCCTGGACAAGTCTCCAGTTCATCACTGGGCACATAGAGACAGACAACCACTCACACCGTCAATTTAAATTAGCCAATTAACCTAATCCCCATGCATGTTTTTGGATGGTGGGAGGAAGCCCGGAGTACCCGGAGAGAATCCACGCAGACACGGGGAGAACATGCAAACTCCACACAGAAAGGCCCTGGGTCATAATTGGACCCAGTACCTTCTTGCTGTGAGGCGACAGTGCTAACCACTACACCACTGTGCCGCCCTTTATTCATTCCACAAGAGGCAATTTAAAGCTGGTTTGTTAACTTAACAACACACAAGCAATTAATTCACGTTATAAAAAAATAATTGTTTTCGTAAGTTGAGACTCAATGACCATGGATAATCAGCAGGTGACCATCATTGTTTAAATGACCAAATGTGATTATTGTGTCATGCAAATTTGATATTGACAAAAATATGAGGTTTTACCATCATTATGAATAAATAATTGTTTCATATACATGTATACACAGATAAAATATACCATGGTATGTAATTTTGTTAATGTCATTCAGCTCCATAATTATACTCTGTGAAATATTTATTGTCAGTGATGGCAAACTTTCAACTTCAAACTTTCATTCAGATAATTTCCATTGACTTAGACTTTGAGTGATTGAGAGCACCTGTACGGAAATCCTCCGCCATTGCCTCCTCTATCCTTGACGTCAAAGACCGCTTTAGGATTTGTTTGAAGTCATTACCAATGAACACATAGAGAACTGGGGATATGAAGCTGTTCGCTGCAGCCAGGGTGGTCCCCACCTTCAGACCAGTTTGAAGTACTTCCAGACTGTGGTTCTGCAAGTCTGACTCTAACAGAACAAAGCTATGATAGGGAACCCAGCAGAAGAAGAACGTTAAGATGAGCGCTGCCATGACTTTGTAAGGCTTAGTTGACTTGATGGTCAAACGTCTTAGCTTCACACTGAGCACTGAGCTGCAGAACACAATCATTAGGAAGGGAATCAGGAACCCGCAGATGAAGCGAGTCAATACCACTGCCTTGTGACTGGAGGGGCTCATGTACCTGGTGTGGCACTGAGTCACTGAGCCATGGACTGTGGTTTGTCTGAAGACCAGTGATGGCAGAGTTAGGAGTGCAGAGAGGACCCACATGAGGATAACGACTCCAAATGCTTTCTGCACTGTCCGGTGGTTATGTGACCACACAGGAAATGAAATCATTAAACAGCGGTCAGCGCTGATCAGAACCAACAGAAACACACAGCTGTACATGTTGAGAAACAGGGCGGAGGAGGTGAGCTTGCACAAGACCAGTCCGAAAGGCCAGTGTGAAGTGATCATGTAGAATACCTCCAGGGGTAAAAGAGCACAGAACAAAAAGTCTGAAACAGCCAGACTGAGGTACCAGGTGGTGATGATCGTTCTTTTCATTTTCCATCCACAAATCCATATCACTAATGAATTTCCTCCAAGGCCAATTACAGATATAATGATGTTGACCACCACTAGAGCATAAGTCAAAGAAGACTGAGGACTACTGAAAGCCAGTAGTCCAGTCGTGGTGCTGTTGCTGTCCTCAGTTTCATTGACTGGAGTGTAATCCTCATATTCAACATAATCCACGCTCATGGTGGTTACTTTTCCTGAAATGTGCAACACAGCATAAATAAGTATAACAGTTCCCAATTTGTATCAGAAAAATATCATATTGTTTGTTATATAATATGCACACAAGTACTCACGTTAAGTCTCGGCGTAGAAATAGCCACTTTAAAGTGTCACCCTCCTTTTCTGCTGGATGCAACTTCTCACTTCTGCTTCCTGACAGTGTTACTGACGAAATAACAACCACAGCAAATATGTAATGGAACAGATGAGAAACTGCCCTCCTCTCACTTACGGAAAACATATTTTGTGCTTTTGAAAGGGACTGTCCTCAGCCATTTAAGTAGGGGTCACTTGATTAAAGAGGTCAACATAACTGTAAAAAAATCTAACAAAAATTACTATTTTATCAGTTGTACAACAGCCTTTAAGTGAACCCTTTCGGTGTCACAGTGGAGACCCCCTTCACAAAACCACCAGCTTACAGTCCTTAAGCAGTGGTGTACCTATACACCATTAAGTGTTTGCAAAAATGGGTGATTTTCTACAGTGTTGTAACTCATTTGTTGTGAAGCATTTCATTTTTTGACTCAAGGTCTGTAGTAAGAAAAATAAACAATTTTATATTTGTATCACTACTAATAACCACACTGTAACCCTGCACGATCTGATATCACCAAGCTATTAACAGTCCTGGACGACAAACACAATAGTCCTGGACCATTAACCCTAATCCTCACCCTATTTAATAACAGTATATTAACAGCAGATTGTAGCATTTTTAGATGATTAGGAAAGCCAAAGCAACAATTTGCAGAAAGAGGAAGTTTTTGGCTTGCACGTTTTAGAGCTTTTATTAATGTAACATGTTGGCAGCACAGTTCCATAAAAAGCACATGATGCAGTTATGTGACAGAAAAAAAACGCTGAGTACACCAATTTCTGCCACAGAATTACTTCAAGACAACTGATCAACAGATCTGTGGCTTCTGCTTTCATAAAACCAATCAATTATACTCCAATATACTTTTAAACAGCACATCCTGACTTCCTTTTGTTCATATAAAGTTTTAGCTGTGGACAGTGGTGAGTGGACGAATGATCCGAGACCGACTGAACGGCCTTAAGTTTCATTTCTTGATATCTTCTGCTACCTGGTTGAATCACCCAGTAAGAGGCAAAATCACGTTAACTGGTGAATTAAACCATAATTAATATGTCCGACAAGGAAAATGCACGTCTTTGTGAATTTGTTCACCACACAATGGTTGTTAATGCACAATAGCCATCATGAGCTGCATACACATTGGTTTTTGACGACTCGAAATATCACGCAGGGAATTACGCACAAAGCAGCCTGAAGAACTATCGGTCCCTGAAGTGGCTTTGTTGGAGTGCGTCATCATAAACTACCTTCAAGGTAGTACAGCGAGGGTAGTCTGGGTGGGCTATGTCTCGTTTTTAAGCCCAGGGCAAGACAGTTCACGAGCGAAATGAGAAAGGTATAGAAGGAAAGAAAGAAATTTGAACCGCAGAAAGCTCTGAAGCTACCACCAGTGTTGTTAGCATAGCTGTGATTTTGTATACTCGTTAGCTTTTGTAACGAGGCAAGGTAGCTCGCATAATGTATTTAGTTAACCTATATTAAAACTAGTAATTGAACATTCATGTTAACTACGAAACAATCTAACACTGTTATTGTATGAATAACGTTATCATATCTGTAATGAAGTGACGACTACACATGTACACGTTTGGATTTTGGATCCCACAGGTGGCCAAACTCATCCTCCCGGATCGCTTGAAGCCACCGGGTTCTTCTCCTAGGCTCTGTGCTTCAGTTTGGCAAAATATAAAACTTAAGATATATATATTTTTTATCTTATGTGCAAAAGGACACACAGCAGCTCCGTAGCATTATGCAAACTGGTTTGATTTCCGCCCTCGGTGCAAACCGGATGTGACGTTTGTGGGTGTTCCCTTGCCTGCATAATATAACACTCTAGCCAATGAGTAGGCTCGATGTGGGCGGGGTTAAACGGTTGACTCCGCCTCACATTGAGACACGCCCTCCGTACTGCAACCAGGGGGTACTTGACTGTACCCCTTGAAATGCCCCGCCCCAACTGTGACGCGCTGTATCGGGGGCTGCATTGTTGTCACCCCCCCGGCCGTCGAAGCTTCGAATATAATTGGCTCGGAGCTCAGCCCCAAAGCTTCGAATGTTAAAAAGAAGACCGAAAGTCAGCCCTACTAGATATAAACCCTCTTCTCAAACTGCGCCATAACATGTCAACATGGCGGCCACCATGGCTAACAAATTTCTCAGTCCTCTGTCCTTCTTCATCAGGAGGCTCTCTGCTCCGGAGTTCATCACACAGTGCTGCTACCACAAGAAGGTAAAACACAGAGTTTATGCTATGCTAATATTTACCATTAGTAGTTACAGCTGAATAAGAGCCGTGGTTACATAGCTCAGGTAAACAGATGGAGTTACTAGTTTTCTGTACTGTTACATCAGCCACTGTTACAAAGATCTTATGAAATGACAGCACGTTAAATAACATTAGTTAACATTATTTGTTTCATGGTAGTACATTGAAGATGTCACTAATCTGCTTTAATACTTGAGTCACATCCCATTAATGCGCTTTAAGCAGTGTGCTGGAAACCTGTAAATGTGTCCTGTGGATGAACTGTATCTGGTCCTGAGGATGAAGAAACTTAACGTTATTATTCACATCATCAGTTTCACAGGGTCTATGGCAGAATCAGTAATATGTCAAACTGGTAAACAGCATCTCTTTTAACGTTCATGACTAAACACTGAATATATTTTTTTTTGAAGAGTTTTTTTTGACGTAGCTGTCTGTAAATCTGACATCCCTCCTGGAAATACTGGCTTTGCCATCCTGTGAAGATGTGCATTTAGAAGTTAATTTAAAAGCTCTAAGATAAGTCCTGTCTTCTGTTTTGTTGGACCTATGATGAATGTGAACTGCAAATTGTAAAAACTAAAAGAAAACACCTTGATCAACCAAAAAGCTCTAAGATCACAACGAAATCTCCATCATCTAATTTTATTCTTTGCTCATAAATGAGTTTGTGGATAATTCAGTTTTGAGAACAACTTAATAGAAAACATACTATAATAAAAAATAATCTGCATTAAATGTAGTCTTTATTGCATATTTTGTGATACAGGCTTCATATAGTTTAAGTCAGAATGACTCTGCAGAAACTGAGGGGGGCAGGATGCAGGAGTTGATTTAATGATATCCTGTCCTAATCTGGTTATTTCAATGTCTCTGACGTAATGGTGAAAACTTGTAGTTGTATAACAGACTCCCTGACTCTTATTCTGAGTGTAGCAGAATACAAAAAGCCTCTCAGGATGCTGCTATTGTTTCACATTTATTTCTTGTTTACTTGCTCAAACCCTCTTTGACACAGTGTTTCCTTTCTTTTCTCCCTGAAGGTGGTAGATCATTATGAGAACCCAAGAAATGTGGGCTCGTTGGACAAACACTCCAAGAATGTCGGCACTGGTTTGGTGGGCGCTCCAGCCTGTGGAGATGTAATGAAGCTCCAGGTACGTTGTTTATCACTGAATATGGATGTATTACACCCTTTTCTGTACAAACAGAGCCATGAGGACTGAATTATATCAGCACAGTTGGAAGTACTTATAGTTTAGCATTACCATGAAATATTTCACCTATTATTTTGCAGTTTCCAGTAGTTATAGATATTGAGAAATTAATAATTCTTTCCTCTTTGGTTTTTGAGTAAAACTCCCTCAATTTTGACAGATTGAGGTGGATGACCAGGGGAACATTGTGGATGCCAAGTTTAAAACGTTTGGCTGTGGTTCTGCTATTGCCTCCAGCTCTTTGGCCACGGAGTGGATGAAGGGCAAGTCTGTGAGTGAACACATTGCATCACAGTCACCTCTTTCTCTGCCTCTTGGAGTGTGTCACACACTGCTTTTCATATTCTTATTTATTCTGCTCATGTCTTATCTTCGACTGGAAATGTTTTTGTTGTTACTGGAGCTATGTGCTTTTCTTTCCAGTTGGACGAAGTTTCGACAATTAAGAACACTGACATTGCCAACGAGCTTTGTCTTCCTCCGGTTAAACTTCACTGCTCCAGTAAGTTTTCAGCCGTTCTTCCTTTCTGAGTTGCTCCACATATGTATGTATATTTATTGTATTTAATTATTTCTCATTTTTCAGTGCTTGCGGAGGATGCTATTAAGGCTGCCCTGGCTGACTACCGCCGTAAGCAGCAGGACAACCAGCAGGAGGCAGTCAGGGACAGCAACTAATCAGTAGTCCAGCATCCTCACGTTCCTGCAATGTTGATGATACACACAAAATTTGTTGATGACCAGTACAGCACCGTCAGCCCTCCGTAGCAGTATTAGTCTGTGGTCCTCCAACCCTGCATACTGTATCTTTTAGCCTGTCACATAAACGCACAATGTAACTGCACTGTTTGGGCTGTTGATACAAAGGTGAGCCTTATGTTTGAGATTGTGTTTGTATTTCAAGACTTTGTGCTTGGGAAGTATTTAGTTTGAATGATGTGATGGCGATAATGGTTGAAGCTAAGAGTTAAATCCTATCTGCATCCTAAGTACTGGCCTTTTGATATGCAATTCAGCTGAGTGGCTTGAAACAATGAAAGGATCCATCGGTTTTCAGTGTAATTTATGATTATTTAGTCATTCTTCTTTGACAGTCTACAATAAAAGTATTCTGAAATTAAAGTTATTCTCTGGATGTGTTTTTTTTCTGTACTTAAACATGCAGTTACTGATCTGTAAAACTCAATACTTAGCGTTTTGCACAGCAATAGAAAAGATTTGGGACCAAACAATGTTCACTGTTGTGTCCCCTAAGCAGGAAGACATGCTGAGCAAGATGTCCTCAAACAAGACAAAACACCACATAAAAAGAACAATGATTGTACCAGATGTTAATGACATTACTCCATGAGTTTATAACGTGGCATGGAGTGATATCCATCAGAGCAAAGCAACAGGCTGCTGCATGCATATTCCCTGCACTGGATAAAAATATAATATTGCAGAAATAAACACCTGTGATTGGAATTTAGCAACCTCTCTGCATTTCCCTTGATACATCTGTGGATTATTTTTGTAAACTCACTGGACAGATGTGTCACATGTGGACTCAAAGTGTTAAAAACACACTGAGGTTTCAGGGTTCAGAATGGTTAAAAAGCTGTTTTCTCTCCTGCAATCAGCTGAAGTGTAGCAGAGTCATTGTGAAGATGCAGGGAGGAGGGCCGGAGATTCCTGCCAGTCTGAGGCTCTTGTGAATCATCTTCCTCTGGAGGGTTTAGCTCAGACTTGCCTGCTGCAGCTGCTTCACTGTCAGAAAGCTCACACAGCTCTGTCTCCTCAGGGAGGATTGGTAGCTGCTGCTCCAGGATGCTGCCATCTGGTAGAGAGCTGTCCTCAGGTCTGTGCTCTGCTACTTTCTGACTGGGATCACTTCCCTCTGCAGCATCAACACATTTATTGTGTGTGCGCAACCTCTTGGCAGCCCTCATAATGTCTGCCTGGAGCTGCTTGTGAGAGTCCACTGGCTCACTTTCCTGCTCAGGAATGGCTTTTTCTGGCACTTCATTAAAGAGTTTAGCACCTCCGGTTTTGTCCCTGTGGTCCACGTACATTTTTGAGGGGAAGGCGGACGGGTAGTAAGCGTTGACTTTGTGCCTGCGACTCATGATAACTGCCCCACAGATAATAAGGAAGACAAGGAGTATGAGGGAGCCTGCAACGAGTATAAGGAGCATGTTCTCCTCCAGAAAGTCCATCACTTGTTTCAAAAAGTCAGTTTCCACATGGGTGGGGCCGACAGGTGTGGTTCGGTACTCGGAGGAAAGGTTGCTGGTGGGCAGAGAGGAAGTTGAGATACTGAGTTCTTCCTCGTCTGTACTTCCTTCTAGAGCACCGTAAAAAGGTCGTGGTGTGGCCAAGCTGCAGCTGATGCAAGACACCACACACAGACCGGTCAGGTGAAGGGCCATGGGCAGCATGGTTCCCCTCTGGATCTGTAAATAACAGCAAACTGAAACGTCAGTGTCACATGTGACGACAGTTTATGCCACAATTATGTTGAGAAGCTATGGTCCATTTGGTGAAAACATTCACATAAAATAATCAAACGCCCAACGTTATTCGTATTTCCGCAGCACATCAGTCACGTTTCTGCATGTTTAGATTCACTCACTGACTGAAATGATTGAACACAAATGCTACACAATAGCGGAGCACATTTTCCCACTCACCCCTTGTGGGATTGGCTATATCTAAAAAAGCGCAAATGAAACCCAAACTATCTGAATGACTGAATAACACAGCTTTCTTTATGTATTCATTTGGATCACAATCAGGTCTCTGTGCAGTCTGTGTGACAACTGGCAGCAACCTCCACTTTTATCCATTTTCTGCTCCATCTGCAAGCTGCTGGCCACATGAGCTCCTGCTCTCATCTGGAGAAAAAGGGGTGACTGAGAAGTTTTCTTCTGAATCAACCACAAACTCAACCCAGACCAAACTACATGGCCACACATGCCTGTGCAATCAGACACATAAACATAAGGCGGCCATATGCACAGGTTGAATTAATCTGCACTGCCGTTTTTTTTTTTAAATTACAAAAAAAAACACACACACACAAAAAGTACTCTGACCTAGATTCTGTCTGTGGCTCACACAAGGTCTAAAACTGACTTTTAGTGGTCACGCTCTAATTTCTTGTGGCTGGATGCTGCTCTAAGGCATCATGATGTCGTCACATCAGCCACTTCAAACTGACAATGTGAACCAACTTCAAGAAGGCCCTTTAAGTTCCTCTGGACTGTACAATATTCACAGAAATGACAAAGATTTCCTCACCATCCACTGCGGCAGAAGGAGTTTCTCTGTTGGAATCACCTCTAATGGAAGATGCGTGAAACCAGTCTGGAAAAAGGGAACTGAGAGAGAGAGCAAAGAGTTGCTAAAGCTCAGCGAGCCACGCCACTTCTGCAGTTTCACATTTCAGGCTGGAGGTTTGTCTGGATAGAGCAAAGAAAGGAAAAAAAATGATGTTAACCATGAGGATAAATCCCTCCCCCTCCAGCTTCCCAGAGAGCGTCTTGCTCTCCAGCCTGCACACAGATTGTTCTTGTTAGGTTGGAGTTTATAATGTGCTGTGGGGGCAGGGACCTTCTCCTCCACTACCCTGTGTGGCTAACTAGATGTGCAAGGCCAAGACAACACTGACAGGATTAATGAATTAAACCAAAACTACTTTCTGATGATAAAAAAACATCACAAACCAAACCGCAAACAGCATCATCTGCAACATGTGTTCTCTTTTAATATGTCTCTCCATGTGTCCTGCAGAGTGAGCCTCTGATTGACAGTGTGGCCTTTCCTTCAACCTCAGCCGCTCTCACCGATGACTAATAGCAGGCCTGCTGGGACAGAAAGAGTGGCCGTGCTAATGCAGGAAGAGGTTAATGTTTCCTGTTCAGAACAAACACCGTCAAGTCACAAAGGGGGATTCAGCTCCAGAGGCAAGCAATTAAACTCACACAGTGTGTGTGTATGTGTGTGATCACCTTAGGCAGGGAGTGTGACCTACAAGTGATGGTGTATGAATGCATTTTTGGCAAGTCTGCTGTGTTTGTGATCAGTCAAGGCAAGTCTAGCTTTATATGGCCATCAGGAGCATGAGATGAGGTCCTGCATCCTCCAGGTTTACATTTGTCTCAGCTCTGTTGATAGTCACCAGCGTCTGTTTCAGTAGCACATAGCTCAGCGTGGAAAAAAAAAAAGCCTTAATGAGCATTCAGGGCTCTGTTTTCTTTTCGCAGGAAGGGAAGTGAACACGAAATCCAGTCCAGCATTGAAGAAAAGCCTTTTATGAAGGCCGTCATGAATAAGGGAACTGACTTAGTCCGCAGAGTTTTATTATGACTGTTTAGCATTTAGGGAGACACATAAGGATGTGGAACACCTTCAACTTTTAGGAACACTTTCACTGTTTTCACTGGAGCTTGTGTTTGCGGCAGAGTGAATCCGGAAAAATTTAGTTTAATTATTTTCAATTCATTTCCAAGGAAAGTGTTGGCACCAATTATAAGCAACTACACAGAATGTGTTCAAATACTACTTCTTTTGATTCTAATTAAATGATAAGACGGTAATAATGACATTCCTCTGGAAATCTCTGGAAGTCTGTTCAACTTCTCTAAAATGAGCAAAATGATTACTCAATAACAGAGGTCAAAATAAAGCGTTACAACAGCATTAAATAAGACATTAGTTTAATAAATTATCATGATACATAAGATGCATATTTACAGCCACATAAACAGTCACATGCGGTTTTAATCAATCAAATTACAGTGTTCATACAATGAAGCCTCAGTGCTGCCAGAATAGCATTTGTAAACTGCACGGTGTCTGTGAGGAGCAGTAATCCCCTGACAAAACAGGCCTTCCTGTCTCTTGTTGCTAAGTGAAATACCATCAGTGCTCAACTCAGGATGTTAAAAAAATCTTTGATCACTCTCCTCATCCTGACTTAAAGTCTCTTGTAGAGAGCAAGTGTGAAAAACTCTTGCTTTGAAGACATATCTGATGACTCGACCTCACCAAAATGTCAGATTGGATTAATGGGACATGAAACAGTAAATGTTTTAGTTTTGTTTGTGTTTGTGGTTTCTGTGTCTCTTCCTCCACAGGAATAGGTGTGCAGCGAAGCAAACCACCAACATCAAACAGGAAGCATGAGTTTATTCAAACAGCAATAGCTTGTGCATCACTGACATCAGACAGATCAGTCTTCAGTCTGATGACAATAATAGGAATTCCATCAAACAAAGCGATCATTTTCTGGGAGGAAGCTGCTGAGAGTGAGGTTATCCCCTCCTTCCTCGTCGCTGTCCGCTCCACCGTGGATCACCAGGACTCCGTTAGGGACTGGATTGCGTTGTCTGGAGTAGGTGTAATTAGTCTCAGGCAGCAGGGCTGAGATGCACATCATCTCAGTGGCCGGCTGAGCATTTTTGACCTTGTACTTCCTTGAGGACAACTTGGTGCACAAGATGATGGTCGAGACCATGAAGATGGTGGCCAACGCAGCCAAAGAGGCGATGGTGATGAGGCAGTGCTTCGCCATGTCCCGGGTGGAGCAGGGTTGGACCTTGGCGCTGGGTGGTTTCTCTGAAACTTCACAGGGTGCTGTTGTAGTTGATTTGGTGCTTGAGGTTGCATCAGGGATCAAGACTGCAGGACTGGTGGAGACGTTGGTGGTGGGGATATTGGTGGTGGAGATGGAGCTGGAAACATTGGTGATGATGGGAGAATGAGTGGAGAATGAGGCGGCAGAAGGCTCAGCAGAGGAGTTCGACCCTGTTGTGTAGGGAAACTGTGAAGTGGAGGTTCCAGTCACAGAAACAGGCTGAGACGTGGACAGACGCTCGGCGCTGGTGGATGTCTCACCAGTTGTGGGGTCAAACACAGGTGCTGCCTCAGATGTGGGGGTGGCTGTCGTTATGGTTGTAGTAGACGCTGAGGGGCTGCTGAAGGTCTGGATGACAACTGGAGCCGGAGTAGGATTAACAGCAGAGGTGGAGGAAGATGTAACTTGAGGCTCAGCGGTGGATGTAGCCTGCAGTGAAGACACAGCCGCTGTAACCGTAGTTACTGCAGGAGCCACATCAGCAGAGGTGGAAGGTGACTGGTGGTGCATCTGGTTCTTTGTAGGTTTTGCAATCTCTACGATTGTCGTGTTGTGGGAAGGATGTGCGGCACCTGCAGATGTGGTCACTACTGTGGAGGTATGAAGCACTTGTGGGTCTGTGTTGCTTGTTGTTGCCACTGCGGTGTTCATGGCAACCAAACCAGAAGTGCTGATGACTCCCACTTCTGTTTCCACTGAGAGCGACGCAGTGGTCTCCGCAGGTACAGCCACACTGATCCCTGCAGGTTTGTGAGTTTCATCAGTTGAGTTGACACTGCTTGTTTCTGGGATGGGAGCGCTCAGGCACACCATAGCAAATAAAAGAGGGATTCCCCCCAGCAGAGCCACATGCATCTTGATGCTGGGTAGCATCATTGTTGTTTCTGAAATGAAAGAAAGAGTCAAATTTACAAGATGCAGCGCAAGAAGTTGGAGAAAACTGCTGAACAGTTGTAGTAAAAAGACACACATGGGGGGAAAATCCATGTGTCATGTGTCTGCTAATGACATCTTATGATGAAATGGTCATGCGTCTTTCACCACACCCATTGCTACATTTTCACAGGAAAAAAAAACAACACACAGTACTACTGCATTTTTAGAGTAAATCTCGAGCCGATATGAACACAATCCACATTAAAATGTTTCCATTCACAGAAAAGGTTTCCAAATCAGATTTTCTGTAACTTCTTTACATGTTCAAGTCAAGACTATTCAAGGTATAAAATAAACAACATAAATTAATCAACCTACATTGTGAGAAAATCCTAAGAGAGAAAGTTTTTTTTAACAGGTAGTACAAAAAGCAGAAACATGAAGCCGGAGCAAAGACTTTAAATGTGCAGACATACCTTGCAGCAGGGATGAATGTGAGGATAAAATTCTGATAATTCAGCTCATTTCAGCCTCTCTGGGAGAACATCCTCAGAGCTCTGACATGCCGACTGTAACACCGCCTGACAGAAGAAACAGGAAATGTTCACCGTTTTTTTTCAACCAGGGTCCATATAACATTTTCAGCAAAGTCGGTTACAGATACTTCCTTTTGAAACGCTCAGCTTTAAACTTGCATCAACAAGGAAGTCACATTTATCAGCAGCTTCTTCCCTTCATCGGTTCAACATTTTAACATATTTTATTTTTGAATTGGCACAAGATTAGATGTGTCTTACCTCACTGATGAGAAGCTGAAGAGAACTCAGGTGATTTGCTCTGCATGTCCTGATGTCTGCTTTATATAAAGTAGCAGGAAGTGCTCAGTTCTGTGAACAGATGTGTCTCTCATGTCAACTTCTGATCTAAGATTACAGCTATATGTCACATGGCTGAAAGGCAGCAGCTCAGGAACTTGAAGGCACTGATGGGAGGACACAAGGACAGAAGATCAGACACGAGGCCTAAACACAGTCAGTCCATGCAATGAACGGATTTAAAGAGTGGCAGTTCAGTGTCCTGACCTTTAACAGTGACAGCAACAACAGTCCAAATACAAAACTAAGACTTACACCTTTGTACCATGTAAGAAAAGGGAAATGCTCTTCTGGTGTGGAAATCTTAAGTGTCACTTCCTGTACTGCTGAGTCATATGGAGATGTTTTTGTGAAAAAATAAAGAACATTTGTTTGCTGGTTCACATTTTAACATAGTTTGATTAAACTATTTGTGATGGAGACCATATTAAACCCAGGATTGCTGTTTCTGGCCTTAAATACAGTTTCACCTACTGCCCTGCTTTAAATACGACAAAAATGAATAAATACAAAACTCAATTTATCCCATTGTAATTTAATTCCTGGATGAATGGAGAAAGGTCTTCTAGACCATCAAGTAGTGAAGCTCTTTTGTCAATGGAAATGGATGGATAAAAAAAATGCAAGGCTGTGAGAAGGAAGAATAACCATTTTAAATCATCTCATGAAAACTGCAACAGATCTGACACTGAATAAAAAAAAAAAATATATCGGCTACAGCAGTATCCACACATTAGTGATCTAAATAGAGACCACGCTTCAGCACCACCATCAGGCAAGAGGTGAAGTAACAGCTAACCAGTGAGTAGACTGAGGGACTGGGGTCAAGCCAGGGATGAAACGATTAGTTGATTAACTGAACTCCCACTGTCACACAGTAAGTACAGCACCTGCAAGAATAGAGATTGATAAAAGCCCAATAAATGTAAAGAAGATAAAAGAGAAAAGTGGTTTCATGTGTAAAATCTTTATTATGTGCACAGAAGTGTTTGTCAGAGGTTCAGTGAAACACAGGCTGGGTGAGTGGTCCCTTCCCAACACCACATATGCACCGGAGAGGGCGACTTCGGTTTGACCCTAAACAGTGACGAGAGGCACCACTACGTTTGCACAACATTTACACCAGAGAGAAATGCACCCCCCCCCCACCCCAATAAAACCCAATGTTAAATTTCAAGCCCAGAAGAAGAGGAACAAAACATTTTAAAGGAATTCTTCCACATTCATAAATCTGATCTGATAGTTTATCATTGAGCAAACTGGAGAAGAGAAACAGTTCAACAGCTATTGTTTAAAAAATATCCAGCTCAACTAAATCAATCTACCAGCTTATGACTGGAATGTACAACAGGAGGGAAAAATAAATGTAAAAGCAGTGCAAGAAACAGCACACGATTCATATTTGGCAATACAAAAAATAACAATGGAAATACTGATGCTACATACAGTTTTTGAGTAGTAAGTACAAACTTCACATGAGAATGTTTTACCACAATTAAAAAAAAACAAGCAAAAAACAAAACAAAAAAAAACAGTTAAGACTTTTTCCTTCAACAAAAATGTCTTTCTTGAAATGAATACACCAGCTGTCGAGTTTTTCCTTTTCTGTTTGTCGGGACGATGTGTGAAACTGGAGGAAAAAATAAAGTTTATCTAGGAATGTAGGGCTCGGTCTCATCACTGGGACGACACCAAGCTCAACGAAGCCGAATCTTGAGAATTTGGCTGTGGCTGACCCCGTCCGTTTGATTCCTCTCAACAAAAAAGAAAGAAAACCGCAACAGCCCCAGGAGGAGGGCTGTGGTTTACATGGCAACCTTGGAAACCTGCTCTTCCAATCTGGCGATGCGGCGGTCTTGGAGGATGACCCGGTCCCTGAGTGACTTGAACTCTCGGAGTACCTCTTCCAGTTTATCTTCCATTTTTTGCTCCTTTTTCTGGTCAGAAGGGGACAGAAAGTTAAAACAGCCACATTCTTTAGTCCTTTCATTTGGCTCTTAGCCTACTAAGCTGCACGGTTACTGCCAAAATGATTATCATGCAATTTTGATCAATATGGAGACAGCTATCATTTATCACAATAATTCATCAATAATTTCAGGGACAAAATATTTTAACTGCATGTCATTTTATTGTTGTGCCAATATAAAAATATTTGTGTCAAAATAAGACTTAAAATGTGTTTCACCTGAATTTGGTGCATTTTTGTTTTAATGGGTAATAAAAAAAATACAGTATATTACTCTTCTATGGCCGCCAAACATTCTTCTACAGGCTGAATGCGAAGCAGCAAAACAGCTCTGCAGAAGTGAAACCAAAACATGTTGATGGTCCTGCTTGGTCTATCATTTTTATTAAATTGTGAGAGAAGCCAAAATTGTAATTGCATTTGATTAACTGTGCCCTACTTAAGGATGCTGCTAAAGATTTACAGAATATTTGGGCGATAACTACCATGTCTTATCTACTTAAAAAACGAACTGTCCTGGTAAACTGAGCAGTGCTTTTACAGGCCATGAAGCCATGCAGCCCTTCCCCTTTGCTGTTTCACTGAATCATGACGTAAATACCAAAGTATGTGCTGATCCATGACTTTTGTTAATTTGTTCCAACCGTACGAATTACTGTGAACGGAGCAGTCAAAATGTCAGCAAAATAAATGCTGTGTCAGTTTGAAAATAACAACACTTTTTATTAGAGGAAATGGTAATAATAACCTAAAAAGGAGGGAACAGCGTGTTTACACTCACCACTGAAGGCTGTGGAGACACGTGCTTCTGGACGGTGGAGATGTTTTCTGCTTTAGTGGCTGCCTTGGTCTCCAGGACGTTGGTCTTGACCACTTTCAGATCGCGGGTCTTCGTGGAGACATAGCCATCTTTGAGTGAGATCAGGATGGGGCCGCCGTTCTTCCCAGCGAACCACTCCTCAGCCTCCAGGGCGGGATCAGGACCGGCTGTGTCAGGATACAGGTCATCCTGGAAGAGATCCGACTGGTGGAGAGGACAGAGGACATGAGGAGAGCAGGACATGGTCTATAAAGCAACACTCAAAGAGCACAATATACATAAACCAGACAGAAGCACAGGCGTACCTTACGTGGGACCGTCATGATGATCGGTTCACATTTTCTCTCATGTAATTTGTAAAACCTACAGAGTGGATTAATATGATTAATATCATACGCAGCAAAAACGGTAAAAGACACTCAGAGATAACAGTAAGAGCCATTACATGCATTATCACAAAAAAATCAAGCAAAAATGCCAAATATTCTGCTTCCAACTTGTACAAAGTGAATATTTTCTGGTTTTCATAATCCTGTAAGATATCAAACTGAGTATCTTGTAGGTTGCACAAAAAAGACATTTAAATATATTATTTGGGCTTTGTCAAATTATGATTTTTCACAAGTTCAGACATTTTACAAACCAAGCAATTAATTACGGAAAAACAGAACTCAGTAGATTAACTCTTTGAGTGCCACTGACGAGTTTCGCCATTAAAGTGTTTTTCTAGGATGGAAACTAGTGGTAATTTTGGTGAAAGTGGCCTCTACTCTCCTCCAGACAAAACAAGAATGGAACAAGGTAAAAACAAACATTGTTTTTCATGATGAAATAGAGTCTCTAATATGTAATATTAAAAAAATGTTTCTGAAAAAAAATATATCAATAAATAAAAACCACCTACCTTGCAATTTCACATTTGTTGACATCCAGGCCTCTCTTGGGCATGTAACCCATCCCTCGCTGGGGCTCCTTGGTGGAAAAGGTGTTGAGGTAGTGAACAAACGGTGCCTCATCAGTGATCTCAAAGTACCGGATGCTGCTGTCGCCCTGAGGACAAACAGTCACAGCTCAGAGTCAGTTTGCGAATCAAATTATCAGAAAAGGATTACTTCCCGCAGCTGCTCACCTTTCCACACAAGTAGACAACATTGGTGTCGGGGTCATAAAAAGGCAGCAGAACTCCATTACTGGAGTCCATCTCTTGGACACAGATTGGCTCGTCCATGTTATCCTGGAAAGACAAAACTATCAGTATTTGAAGCAGCACTAAACTGTGGACCCTTGAGCTACATGACACCTCAGCCAATAATGAACAGGAAGAAGACATACAAAGATGCAAATGATGATTTAAATATATATGTACACACAAAAATACATTATATTCCTTTAAAGAAAAATCACTGTGTCAATGTTACACTTTAACCCCCCCAACTGGAGCTGAGGTGTAATGACAACTAACAGTAACATTTGACAGGAATAAAACAATCCTCAGCAATAAAAGGACAAACTGGTGCAGACTTCTATCATGACAGGCAGCTTCACAAAACAAAGCTCTCCAAACGTTTGTCCTATAGACGCCAGTGTGTTCGACATTGAAGAGATTCAGTCCAATGACGTACGGTTTTCCACAGGGCCAGCTGGCGCTCGCTCATGCGGCTGAATCCAGTGGTGAAAATGTTTCCGTCTGCTAAAAAGATGGCTCTCATTGGTCGAGCTCCCTCGTGGGCTTTGTCCTTCTCCTAAAAACAGAAACACACTTGTCAAACTAGGCAGCCGTGCTTGTAGGTGCTTTGACTCAACAGTTTGGGCGGGTGATTCTGGGAAAAGATTTATTCCACACGAGACGCATCCAGGCCCCAAATCCCCACAGCGTTTCCACTTACCGCAACAATCTTTTTTTTACGGGGGTCGATGACGCGGACCTTCTTGTCTTTGCAGGCCGTGCAGAGCAGGCTGCCATTGCGGCTCCAGCTGACACTAAAGATAACGTCAGGGTGCATGTCCTCCAGGTTGATCATGGCCTCTCCCGTGCCCACGTTCCAAATGACGATCTGGTTGTCACACCCTTAAAAGGACACATGCAGCACAGCCTGACTATACACGCCTAAGTGTCCAAGGTTATTTTAAGCACTTTACATCACACAAAAGCTACATGACAGCAGGCAGTCTGTGAGATAACTGGTCCGATTTGGAGCTCAGCTGTGCACAGAGGACAAATGGCAGTCACTTAGCCAAACAGATATTTCAGAGCACTGTGTCTACCAAAGGTCTCAGTCGAAGGTTACCTGCACTGAGGAGGACGTTGCGAGCTGTGGGATGCCAAGACACGATGCCGACCCTCTTAGAGTGGCCTTCTAACACGACCACCGGCTCTGACAGAGGGGTCTCCAGCCCGTTCTCAGGGATCTGCCAAACCTGAGGCACAAAAGAAAACCACTTACACACCAGACAGAATATCTGTCCACTAAAATAATTTTACAGTAGTAATATTCATATTCTGCATGACAAAACAACAATAGTTTGTCTTACTGGATGATACTTTTGACAGTGTTATACATGCACAGGAAAACTCTGGGACAGCATTGGCAAAAAACAAACAAAATTCAACAAATAACATTCAACTACCATCATAAGATTCAAAAAGACACTAGATAGATATAGAGATATAGATAGATAAATAAATGAAGAAACAAGCCCATCATTTGCACATGGACATTTTTATTCCTAAACGTTGTAGAATTAAATGTAAATGGTTATATAACTGCTACTCTGTTAAAACACTTTTACACATTTGGAGATATGCTGCGTCCTTACCATGACCGTGCAGTCCTCTGAGCCGCTAGCAATGACATGGTCATTGTGAGGACACCAGTCGATGTCCAGCACTGGGCCTGTGTGACCACACACTGTAGGGTAGACCTTGTCTATGCGGCCACACTGGGAGACAGAAGACAACTTTGTTACCAAGAGCATGAGCAGCGTCCTCCTGTTGCTGATAGCTGTCAGACAGAAATGACTAACGGCGCTAATTTAATTATTATGACGAAGTTCTGTTTAGTATTTTGCAATGACTACAAGCCGATCACTGACTCTCCTGTATCATCACACATCTGTCCTCATGCTGGGCTAAAAACAGAGAACTAGAATGATAATATTTAGTTATCATCAAGCAACATTTAACTCGGAATTAAACCAGCAAATAGAAGAGCAAACATGTTAGCTAATATGAGGAACGAGGACACAGCGAATCCATTCTAGCGCCATGACCTCATCTGTTGACATCTGTCCACCTGAACGTCCCAAAGTTACAGCAGCTTCTCCAGAGGGTGGGCGCTATACACTGAATATAAATCAATTAACCCAGTGGCCTAAAATAACATCACTGCACCCACCCCCCCTCCGTGAGTATCATGTGTTCAATGATCCAGCTGTAACTGGACACACAGTGAACGCCTTTACTACCAGGCACACTGGAGCATTGATTATCTGTGGTTTTACTATAGATAGGAGCCTCGGAGGATGAGGACGAGGTCACAGCAGCAGTGTGCTGAAGGTCTGCCGACCAAGAAGCCTGTAGGATTGATGTGCGACATGCTCTGAATGCTATATGATGACACAACTGGGTATGCTTTATAATTTCTGTGTCCAGTTCTGGTGCAGCTTCTTATTCCTGACAGTCTAAGCCCCTATAGGGAGGATTTGAAGCTGTCACACCTGGACAAAAGAACCTGACAACCCTTGATGGAGGTGAGAAGGTTTGGCAGGACACTGCTCACCTTCTGAAGTGGAAGTACAAGAAAGGCTCCTCCCCCGCTGGCGTCTATGATGATGGCAACAAATTTGGGGTTGACGGCACAGAAGGAGCTGTCCCATGTGACCCTGGACACACGGATGTCATCATAGCACTGGTCGTTCCTCACGGCCTGACCGAACACATGTCGGAACTTGCTCTGTCGCACGACTCGCCGCAACATATCTGTTCAGAGAAATGAGAGCACAATAAGTGTGAGCGTTTTAACCAGAAATGTGCTTAATCAAAGTCATTGTAAGATAACAAAAATAAAAAGCATAAACACTAGAGAAAGTGGCCAATTTCCCCCCACAGAAACTGCTGCTATAAAACCTGAGAATGAGCATCCTTCTGTCACCAGTGCAGAGGAAACCTTGGGGTTTGGTTTACTGCCAGCACAATCTGTCAGATGAGAAATCATGCTTACTAACTGTGGCTGAGCTTGTTCCTGTGCATGTGAAGGAAGCAGATCAGCTCTACTTACTGGTAAACATACGAGGTAAACTGTACATGAGGCACATTTTTATCTCCTGCTATGTTTGCTTCCTCATCTCACAGTAAATTTCCAGACTTGTGTGTTAGTTAGTGAACCATATAATTGGCAAAGGGAATTAAAACAACCGTAAAGCATCTGCAATGACAGGCAGAAATGCCTATTATATATCAAGTTAACTAGAAATTAAATTATCCAAAAGATATAAATATAAAAAGCATGTAACAGCAAGGTTGTGAAATAGCTGCACCGGTGAATCAATTAGTGGGCCATCCATCCATCCATCCATTTTCTACCACTTATCCTCATAGGGTCGCAGGTGGGCTGGAGGCTATCCCAGCTGTCTTAGGGCAAGAGGCAGGGTACACCCTGGACAAGTCTCCAGTTCATCGCAGGACACATAGAGACAGACAACCACTCACATCTACAGTCAGTTTAAATCAGCCAATTAACCTAATCCCCATGTATGTTTTTGGATGATGGGATGAAGCCGGAGTACCCAGAGAGAACCCACGCAAACACGGGGAGAACATGCAAACTCCACACAGAACTACATCACCGTGCCACCCCAATTAGTGCTCAACTATTGAATATAAATAGTTGAAAATAAATATTGAAATAAATCAGCGGCTATTAATCGAGCTCAGTAATTGAAAAAAGTAAAAATTTTCTGATTCAAGCTTCTGAAACATGACTATTTGAGGACGTCTATTATGTCCACATAATGTGCGTTTCAACATTTTGGGAACTCAAGGTCATTTAAGCTCAACTAGATGAGAGCACAAGTTTAGCAAGCACTAATATTTAGGCTACCGGATGATCTAATTAGTTCAGCAACATACTGCAGGACACAAATCTGCAGCCTGGCAGTTTCTATTATAGAGCAAAAATCACAATCTGGCAACTTTCTTGGTGAGCAAACCAAGCCACTTCCTTTCCACAGGAAGTGCCGAATTAATTAACAAGAGCATAATTTCTTGTGTAACTAACAGAATACAGTTTGAGTAGTAAGAAGGCAAAATTGCTGTTTCATGAAATCAGGGAAGATGCAGACCCACATATTTTAGGGTTGACCGAAACAGTTGTGCAGTCATGAAAACCACCCACAGTGGTGTTATATTTTTACCACTCAGCCTTCTGCTGCTCCACGAGTCTGGAAAAGATCTCAGGTGTTGATCGACATTTAATGATTGCATCATGGCTTTGTATTTCTGCTCCTACTTCGTTCATTGAGACGAAAAAAAATGTTTTTCACGGCAAATCCCCCCCTCAAAGAAAAACTTCCCATGGCTTAGAATTATGCTACCTGAAGGGGGATGTTCTTCATTTTAGTGACATGCTTTGTTGTGTAATTATGTGGAAAATATAGTGTCTCTAGGCAGCAATTAGGCTGCCAGTCTGAAGCGACACACTGAGCCGTTACACAGGCTGCAGGATTTTTCTCCAGTTATCCACAAGTCTGTCATCACACCAAACCACCTGCTTCTTCACATTCTGTCATGGGTTCTGAAAAGGAAAAGCTGGCTCACGCACGGCCTTTCTGATCCGATAACACTGGAGCATATTTTACATGTACAGCTCATAAAATGTTACAATTGTTATTTTCAGGTGATTACACAGTAAAAAAATGCATATGATTTATATTATATGAGGACAGGCTGTGTGGAGTGTGGATGATAAGCACTGCATAGTTATGTTTCTTACATAGGGTTGAGCCAATTCCTTCTGCGTAGACTATGGAGTCAAATTTAGACAACTCAGATCCTCTATGAGACAAAAAAAAACACTTTCATCTGTTAGTACTACCATCCAGACATTTCCAAGGTGGACAATTAGGACGCCTCTGTTTATAAACCAAATACTCGTCCTGGATGAAGTTGACTGGTAGCACAGAGCCATGAACAGGGACCATGTGTCTGCAGGGCAGCATAATGCCTGGACAGCACAGGACTACAGTTTAGCCTGGTCAGGACAGTGTGTTCCCTCAGCCAGTATCAGTGCTTCACTCAGGAGCAGCTACTCTCACTGTGCATAATATGCATCTAACAAAATGAGCAGCTGCAGCTGGCTTGATATCATATATTAAAGTGCTTACACAGAGCATTAGTGGGCAGCCAGTCGCCTTGTTTCAGCAGCCACAAACTAAAGCTGTGCTATTCGGGGCGGCAGTAGCTCAGTCTGTAGTGACTTGGGCTGGGAATCGGAGGGTCGCCAGTTCAAGTCCAGGTCGGACCAAAATGTGGAGAGTGGACTGGTAGCTGGAGAGGTGCCAGTTCCTCCTCCTGGGCACTGCCGAGGTGCCCTTGAGCAAGGCACCGAACCCCCAACTGCTCGGGGCGCCTGGATAAGGGGCAGCCCCCTCACTCTGACACCTCTCCTCTAATGCATGTGCATGTGTTTGTTTCATGACTTGTGTGTGTAATGTGCAACTGAAAAATATATGTGTGTATATATACTAACAGAGTGAAAAAATGTAATTTCCCTCATTGAGGGATTAATAAAGGGATTCTTCTTCTTCTTCTTCTTCTATTCTTATCCAACAGTGTAAACTGAGGCAGAATTTATCTAGTATACATTAAAAAATGTCTGTTATTCCTCTGTCTGTTTGGACTAAATGGATGGACACTCGAAATACAATCGCTATCACTTCAACTCAGCCACAGCTTATTATTTTGAATGTGCAACGTTGTTATTAACGGAGTGGAAACAGCTGCACTATGCTAACGTAAAACAATAGTTTGTAGCTAGCACACATCTCGTCGTGTAGCATCCTCTGCCTTTAAGTAAGTATAGCTGTAAACCAAAATATCCACTCGGTTGTGGTTTTGAAGTGGCTTTTTGGTGATTTCACACCGAGTCCTTAACGCTTTGGGAACTATTTAGTTAGAGATAACTTAAGATAGATATGCTAACGTTAGCAGCGCTGAAACAAGGGGTGGATGCAGACTGGTATTGTGGGGAGTGTGCTCCAGATGTGGTTATCACTTGACAACGAAAACAGAGCATGTGTTTTTTTTTTAAACGGCCAGATTCACAGAAAAATAGTTTGATGAGTAAAAATTAAGTTTGACGTTGAATAAAGCGACGTTAATGGTGGACCGTGTTCCGCCGCACTACCCCGGCAGCTGTGCCGGGGCTGGTCCAGCTGGAACAGCCGACACAGAGAAACGTCACACCGCAGACAAGGAGGAGGCAAGAGTGTGACTTCTTCATTTTAAATACATTTAGCCTTTTAACTTCTAAAAGGCGAAATGTCCACGCAGTGTAAGACGTGTATTTGATGCCCCAGCTGTTTGCCTGTGTGCTCCGCAGCCGAGCCGCCCATCAGTTGGCTCGGATAGCTCCTAGCCTAGCTGCTAACTGTTAGCTGCTAAATGCTAACCGTTAGCTGCGGTGGACCGCCGCCAGCTGACGCAAGTGCAGATATTTCCACCCAAGGTTTTTGGCTGCTCCCATTCTCAAACCCATCCAGCGAGCTAAATGGATGCTGCACGGTCGCGACCGACACATTACATGCAATATACACAATGCAAAGAGACTTTTCAGGGTTTCTTACCTCCTAAATCTATGCAAGATTTTCGAAAGCACGGGGGTAATCAATCACAACACATGAATCTGGTAGTTTAGGCGCGCCCTTATCCTGCAGGACGTTGCTCTAGTATCCCTTGTCTCCACAAAAAAGATCAGCCGCTATGCACTCCCTATATTCCCCTGCTGACTTGGAAATGTGTGGCCCGGAGGAAGTGCTTTATATCTAGAGGTATTTCTGGATGCCAGTTGACATTTAGAGCATCTTCTGTCCGCTTCTCACCTGCAGAGGACTAGCTATCGTCTACTCTCTCATCGTTATTAAATTCAATAGGATACGTTGACGAGCGGCCACGGCACATGCGCAAAGGAAAAAAAAAATCATCTCCCAAGGATGTGAATGGGGATGGGGCTGCAGGAAAACTGGGTTTGTCGCCACATCCTCATCGTGTCTCCTGAAGCAGACATACTGAATGAATGCATTTTGATCAGCTTTGCAAAATATGTGCATTTTTCTATCGCCAGCAGCATTTTTTTGTCTCATGGTCCCTCCCCTCCCCCTCTGCCCCATCCCATCCAATCCCACCCCAGCCTGCACAAACACAATAAAGAAAGCCCCATACCCCCACACATCACTTATCCAGGGTGAGCTTTAAACAATTTCTTCATTGTTTATATTTGCATTTTGCAGAGATGTCATCCTTTTTATATTTAGCTTAATTATCTGGCCCCTCCAAAATCTCAACCATCATAATTAATGTTTGTGGATTCTATGTCTGTGAAAAGTATTAATAGCTTGATCGACTTCATCAAGGTCCTAATTAATTTATCTGTCGTCACAGATGAGAAAGACCAAAACAGGCCCATCCTCGACCTCAGAAGATAAAAGTTACAGAACAGGCAAAATAAAATAAGTTGTCACTGAATCGAGTTTCTGGGGGACATTTCTGACATATACAGTACTTTTCATACATTGTCCAGTGATGTGTTTGTGACCTGCATGTTGTTAACACGCAAACACCAGAGATGATGAGAGGATAATCTTGGTCAACTGATGAAACCTTTTAATTTCCTTTTTTTGTCTTCAATAATCATGTAACTATTACTGAGTCACAGATCATGTAGAAAGGGAAAGCCCTGTTGTTTTACACTGAATCACTCTCCAAACCAGGCAAGAAAAACAAGACTCTTGCTCGAGTTAGGCTACAAAATGTTGCATATTAATAACAAGATCCTGTTGTCACTGGCAGAGCATGAACACATCAGCTGCTTTGAATAAAACCAGAACAATACGCCTAAAGAGGATAAAAACTTAAAGCTGAAGGGAGCGTCATTATTATAAAAATACTGAAGAGCAGCATTAAATATCTGTATTAAAAATATGCCAGTTAGTTTCAAAAGTTAACAGTCAAACCCACAACTTTTTTATCTTTAACAGGTTATCTTTACAATTAATTTTAATAGGTTTCATTTATAAACAGAGAAGTCTTTTAAATCACTGTAAACCATTCTTCATGTAAAGTTGTACCATGAAATTTAAAGTGAAGTGTGTTTTTCACATGACCTTCTGTGGCATGTGGTTTGGAAAGTACCCCCTCATCCTACAGCATACCATAGATAGATATTTGATTTATTTAATTAATTATTTAGACAGACAGACAGATAGATAGATAGATAGATAGATAGATAGATAGATAGATAGCTAGATAGACAGAAAGAAAGAAAGAAAGAACACTGATGTCTCCAACACTGACAGTCCAGTCTTACCTTTCTTTGGAGGTGGTTGAACTTCTGGTGGTCTCTCTTTGGATTTCTTTGGGACATCAAAGGCATCCTTCATTTGGGACACTTTCACACTTGGACCCTCCTCTGCCCCCCGAACCAGAGCTTTAGCCCCTTCAGGTTTGACCCGGGTCAGATGTTTCTGCATCCGATTTTTTTCTTTAATGATTTCTGCCACGGGCTTGTATGAACCCACCTCATTTGCGGCATCCCTTTCACTACCGTGGTTGTCTTTACGCTTACCATAGTTACCATGGCGATCACTGCTGACCTGTGTGCTGACCCTGTCAGGCAGGAGCTCAGGTTTGATTTCTCTTTTCCCAGAACAGGCAGGTTTTGGTCTTTGGAGTTCATCTTGTGATGATGTGTCCTCAGGGATGATGGGAGTCTCTGTGAACGCAAAACGATTTGGAGGCTTTTTTGCAACAGGAGGAGGCGACCTTTTAAACCTGGATCTCCTCTCCAGGAATGCTCTCCTCTGCAACATGTCCAGGTTTTGCAGCTCTTCCTCTGGAGACAGCTTGGCCATGCGAACACAGTAGTCAAAGTCGATCATGTCTCCGTACCGATTATCCATGTGTCCAGGTGACAGATGTTCCCAGGGGCTGAGGTCAACAGACAGCCGGCGTACATTGGCTGGCACCATGTATGTGCCCCTTTCGTCCCACAACGAGCACATGTCCTGATTAGTGTTGTACAGATGAGCTTTGCTAAAATCAAAAGTGTGTCTCCTCCTGGCTCTCTCCTCAGAGCGCAGCTGATCTTTGTTTCTTCTTTGCACATCGCTGGACCTTAATTGTGCAGTTTTGAGCTTTATGAATGGGTTTTTAGGTTTTTTGGGGACAGGCGGAGGTGGACCTTTGACTTTGGGCTTTTCTTTTGGCACAGATTCATCCGTTGCCATTGATGCATCACTCTCAGGCAGCAGATGAGTTAAAGGTGGAGGAGTGACGACAGCTGAGAAACAAACAAGCTCGCATTCCCTCTTTAAACTGGCAACCTGTATGTTTCCATCATTGTCCTCATTCTCTGGCAGAAGGGAATCCAGTGAAAATGATGGATTGTCATGTAGAGGTGGTGTTTCAGAGCTTGAGGGCTCGACCTTTGGGTTATGACAAGCAGCTGCTTCCTCTGTCCTGGCACTCGCTTTAGCCCTCTTAGAGACTGCACCAGCAAACCTGCTCTGATGGGACTGATCTGTTCCTACTTCAGTTTTTTCTGTAATAAATCCTGAATCCTTGTTTTGATTTTCAGATTGTCTTAAAGAAAGATCTATCTTTTTCAAGCACAGTTCCCGTTTTGACAGCCTCTCCCTTCCTCGTTCCTCCAGTGTAATCAACTGGCCTGCTTCATCTAGCAAGTCTTCTAAATCACCGGTGCTCTCTCTTAATCTTTTCGTTGAGCCGTTGTTGTTTTGTGTTGACAGATGCTCCTTATTAATGTTCGTAGAAACTTGCCCTTTGCTCTGTTCATTCATGCTTTGCTCCCTCTCTGCTATTCCTCTCCCAGTTGTCTCAGCCTGGACAGCTTCAACATGACTGGCTCCTTTTAGCCGACACCTGCTGCCTGTCACTTCAGCCAAATGTTGACCCATTTCCCTCCCAAAACAGGCTTCGGGTGAGCTCTCCACATGTGCTCTCATACTGCCCGTGGTGACTGGAAGTGTGTCAGATCTGCTTTTCTTCTCATTGCCCTTTTCTTGAGGGGCACTCCTAGAAGGTTGTGGAGGGATATCATCATGTGCAGAAGCGTCCTCCTCAGCTCTTCTTTTCATAGGTGATTGAAGAGTTTCTGTTTTAATCCTTTTGCCAAAAGCAACCTCCCCATCAGATGTCCTCTCAAGCACCACAAACTCGTCCTCATTAGTGGGATCGGTTGTTACACTCCCGGCTCGAGTGTCAGGACCTGATTCACTTCGACCACATTCTGATTTCTTCCCATTTCCCTGCTCCTCCATAGCTGTAGTCCCAGTGTGGGCCACAGCCTCACTCTCAGAGCCTCGCCTTTTGTTTGAAGTTTGTCTCGTCTCCGTTGGGCTCGGGACAGTTTTTGAGTCCTCTGCAATTCGAGTGACACTCCGACAGTCCCTGTCTCCACCCTCTCTCCCCTGGTGCTCCTGCTGCCCTGGAGACGTGATTGGCTGCCCTGTTTGGGGGTCTGTACGTGCAGAAGTGACAGTGGCCGGGTTGCTGATCCCACTAATCCAACCAATACCCTGAGGGGTCACAGAAGTGCCATTGTCCTGATCTCTGCCCTCGTCCTGTAGCGTCTCTCTAGTTTGCACTGACCAATCTGAACTATCAAGCGACTCTTCATCCTTTTCGGACAGCTTCTCCAGCTTCTGGCCCATGGTTGTTCTGTCTTAGCGTCGGGAAAAGAAAGAGACAAATGTCAAGACAGAAGCACAGTAAGGATGACTGGACTCTCCATCCCAGAGAGATGAAATCAGCAGCCGTGTTGGACATGTCTCTATTTTTGTATATTCTTCTATACTGGTCACATTTGCTCTCCCATGGCCTCTCTATCTATCATGTCCTATTCTGCTGGAAAGGAATGCAGTGGTGGCTATAATTAAAGCTGGTCTGACTGCTGCCAGTGAGTCAGGAGGCCAAAAAAGAAACAAGACAAGTGAGATAAGAGGTCAGTCGCCAGGTGCCAAAGTACAATAAATCTCTCAGTGAGAATGCAGCCTTATAAATGTTGCCAAAGAATTATAAATATTTCAAAATGAATATGACTTCACTTGCACCAAATCCTTGTTTTTATATGATTTGTAAGTCGAAGTGTCCCCTCAGAGGCAGCAAAATGTCAGACATCATGCACTGTCAATTACTGGTTTGTAGACAAGGAGTGTTTGTGCCTCAAACTATCTGAATGTTTACAGTTGTTTTGGTTACGGGGTTTATAGAAAGGTCACCTGGAATACGTGAGTCAAGTCACAAGTGTTTCAACTTCTGAACCAGATTGTTTGTCCGGGGCTCGATGAGAACAGAGTTTAACCCCCGACATGTTGGATGGTGGAAGAGGGATTACTGCAAAGGGAAAACAGCTCAACAGACTTTAAAGAGGCACGTGGAATCAGAGTATTTATAGCTTAAAAACAAACAACTGAATGTGCAGAAGCATTGTCGCTTCAGGTAGGTTTTCAATTAATCTAGGATCAGATGACACACTGCACTAATTACAGTATGGTCCTTGTTCTTCTACACTGGTGATTCAGTTTACTTCTATGTGGAGTAAGTCAGTCAACTTGAACAAATAAAAATTACAATTTGATTTCAAAAATGTATTTGCTCATTGAGCCAGCTCTAATGTGTGGACAAATCATGTTGAGAGAGCATGAAAACTAGTTAGAGAAAGAGGACAAACAGTTGAAATATTTGGCTAAAAGTAATGGATAAATGGTTCATCTGATAAGGCTGTAGAGGGAAAATAAAAAATAAGATTGATCCCCATTGGAGGATATTCACTTTCTACAGCAGTGTAAAAACAAGTTATAGTGATAAAATAATGATTAAATGATATAATAAGTAATAATAATATATTAACAGTATGTAAATAGATATTTAACATCAAATGAAATGAAATACAATATTTAGACTGTTTATGACATATGAATTATTAAGTATAAAAATATACATATAATAAAAGTGAAAGTTATGTGCAATATATTGTGAATTAGTTATTGTGTGCAATAGTAGTTGTAGTTATTGAATGAGTTTTTATTATTGTTATACAAAGACAATAAGATAATATATAATGTGACAAAACTCCACATCATACATTCAAATAAGTCAAATTTGCAGAAAAGGTTTTATTAAATGAAGAAAGAAGAAGTTTTAAGTTTGTCCAAAAGCTCAGATGACAGATTATTGAGTATTTTACGTTCATCACCTGGCTGAATTATACTGCTGGTATTTACTGGTGTCACACACCATCCCTCTCCTGCCTCCTTTAGCTGTATTAGAGCTTTCATCTTCTTCCTGTTGTGGCTCACAACAACCTGTGGCCGATACGTGCACTTGCAGCTTTGTTGTTATTGTGTTGAGTGTTATTTTGGGATGTTTTAATGGCAGCAGTGGGAAGCTGTGACACAGGCTTGTGAAACTCCCTCCTTTGTACAGTAACTCTCTTCATCGCCCATCCCTTGATCTCTGTGGCATTCAGTTTATAAGAGACTTGTGACTTTGAGTACACAGACTACTAGCCTGGTGCTGATGGGTTTTGTTCCCCTACATGTAACAATCTCAAACTCAAATAGGCAGTAGGCTACCACAGGATGATATTCAGACACTCTAGTTTGACAGTTTGGGTCATGAAAAATGAGAAGTGTGCTGCAATGGATTCATCCATAACATAGTTCAGTCCATACAGTATAAGCCCAGGAAGGGTTCAGTGTCATCCATCCATTTTCTACCGCTTATCCTCACATAGGGTCACGGGGGGCTGGAGCCTATCCTAGCTGTCTTTGGGTGGAAGGTAGGTACACCCTGGACAAGTCTCCAGTTCATCACAGGACACATCCATCCATCCATCCATTATCTACCGCTTATCCTCATAGGGACAACCATTCACACTACGGTCAATTTAAATTAGCCAATTAACCTAATCCCCCCAGTTTTTGGATGGTGGGAGGAAGCCGGAGTACCCGGAGAGAACCCACGCATACACGTGGAGAACATGCAAACTCCACACAGAAAGGCCCTGGGATTCGAACCCGGTACCGTCTTGCTGTGAGGCAACAGTGCTAACCACTACACCACCGTGCCACCCCGATACAGTATCAATATATACAATATAGGCACTTTTGGACAAAGTGTTAACTTTTAACCGACCTTTACCATTTATCTCCTGGTCTGATGTTACTGTAACATTTAGCATGACAATCAATAATGGCTATTCTTCTTCTAATCTAACACACTGAGATAAAATCGTCACAGATAAACGGAAGATACTTACCGAGGCTGATGCACTGCCTGCCCGTCGTCCTGTAGGACTTTCTTCTTCCTGGAAGATCTTCTCCTTCAGTCGCCTGCCCCATGATGTCACACTCACGTCATTTGACTAATTTAATAACAGCACTCTCTGCCCTGCAAGTGAAGTCCAGAGGCAGACGAAGGCCATTCATATAGTCAAAGAGTGACAAATGCAAGTCAAAAAATATAAAAAAAAAATACATATATAAAAAAACAAAAAATAAGTCCTTTCACCACCAAAATGTATAAAGAAAATTGAAACAGTGCACTGACCTGCACAAATCCACCTAACTGAATAAACAGATTATGCAGAGGAAATGGTTTATTTCCATGATAAACATTAGACTGGACATCATTTTAACAAATGTAAAAAAAAAGTGCAAGTACAAATGAACATTGGCAATGTACAGTACAGTACACAAAAGTTAACAAAAAACAAAACAATTAATGTAACAAAAGCTTACTCCCAGGAAGGTTTTTCATGTTCTGTGTTTTCTACTCATTTGCTTTGGAGCCAACTTGTGCTCTATCAATACACTCTATTAATGCCTGGATCCTCCTTTTATGTCACAATATTTCTTAACATCTTTCCATACCCTGTCCTCAACGTCTGGCTCTTCAGTAGGATTGTCAGTTTGATGGCTGCTGCCTGGGAATAATGCAGTAAAAAGAAAATCAATCAATGCCATTTAATAGAGCCTGAAGACATTTGTCTAAATTAGAGATGACCCAAAGTATTTTTTTTGCTGTGGTACAAACACGAGAACTTAATTATGAGTGCTTCTCAATACACAGTAGCATTATCAGTGCTTTTCTTAATATTGAACACATCTGCAAGCTAATGTACTGAATAGCAAATTGTAGAGAAAAGTATATACAGATCTAATATTTGAATGTAAATGATAGTTCTCATTCCAGCAAGTAAGGTTCTTCAGCCAGCTATTGAACCAATACAGTGTACCACACGTTTGAACAATATCAAACAAATACAATATTATTGGCTATTAATTAATGGAAGTCCATCAAATATGTCTGTATGGGGGTGGAGGCTGCTGTGCATGAGCTTATGTCTGTATTTGCATACATTATTATTTTGTGCTGAGTTATACATAATAAGGAGCATGGTTATTATTAGGAATGAGGGTAAGTAAAAGCCAGACCATCAACACGCTCACGGAAACGTTTGCAGCGCCTGTGATGCTTTATGATAGAGCTAAGGCCAAGGTTAAGGCACTTAAATACAAACACCAACTGAAAACAAGGAGCAAACTATTCAAAAACACTGTGCCGTGGTCTGGGAACGCAAACAGAAGGATTTAACACTCATAACGTGACATGAATGTCGAGCACGCCAACATACCGACAATAACTGGCTTGAATTAGAAACAGATTAATAATGTATTAAAGGAAGAGTTCAACATTTTGGGAACACTTTCTTGCTGGGAGTTTGATGACAAGATTGATACCACACTCATGTTTCTAGGTTCTGTAATATTTATGAACAACTTTATTTATAACTTTTTTTTCAAATGTTTGTGGAATCAAATGCTGTCAACTTTGTAAGTGCCTTATGTTACACCACGCTCACATGAGGGAGAGAACAGGCTAAAGGCAAACACTCAATGATTTAAAGCGAACTAGCGGAGCAAACCTGCAGCTCCCAGGGGTCCAGTTAAAGAACAGATTTCTACCGATCTAACCAAAAGAAAAGCTAAATCTACAAACACAATATGAAACGACACCCACGGTTAAAGATCATTAACTAATCTGCATTCAATCTTTGCACAGTTTTCATTTCTGCTGAAGCACTCTGATCTTGAACCAGTCTTTTCCTGCACACAAACAGTATATCATTCAGTATCATTCCAGCACACCCAGCGTGCCAAATACAGCAGGAACACAACAGCAAACAAAGAGAAGAGCTCATGGAGCGACACCCTGTGGCGCAGCAACTTTGGATTGGCGGCTCAGTTTGAACAAACAAGTCGAGGAAAAGACTTGAAGAGCGCTGGGCTTTTCAGTTTTTCTGCAAAGTTTCTTGTTCTGTATTTAAAATAAAAGGCAATATTGTAAATTAAGAATATAATTTCAAATTTTCACACTGTAAATAGAAATACTGAATTTTGTAATCTGCAAGGCAGACTTATTATTATCATAATACACTCAGAAAGATGGACTCTACACTGCAAGCACTGAACTACCTCTGATGTTGTTTAATCTTTTGTGTCTCAAATGAATCTGATTAAATGTAGCCATAGATCTGTAATGTGTGAGTGGATAATGGAGTTGTGCCAAAGTGGAAAACCTGTACATGACTAGTGTGCTCTCTTCATGTTTGTGGGTTCAGGGAAAAGAAGTCACTCAGATAAATGAGTGCAGGAGGTTAACTGGACCTGGCAACATGATATGACTTTGATTACATCAGGAGGTGATCGAACAGAGAGTGGAAAATGAAATTTGACCTGCTGGATGTTTCCTGACATCTTCATGAATGAATGTAAAGTCTTTGTTGGTCATTCTTTCAGGTATAAGACGAGGAGTTCAACCAATGTATCATCCGTCTGATGAAATGTCGCTTAATCTGAAAGACAAATTTGAAGTTTTCTGTCCGAGGATGTTGACAATATGTTTTGTAATACTGCAAAGTCATGCGTGGGGCTAAAGTGAGTGCTTTAGGTACATGATTACATTAACTTTAAATGGAGGAGGTCAGGATGAACCAGCCACTGAGCAGAGGCAACAAAAGAGTCTTTGACCAAAACAGTCCAAGATGCTTGTGGTCCGAGGTACGACGCTTTAAAAGAGGCAGAAAAAGGCTCACAACATTTTCAAAAATGATTATGCCTCCACATGAAATGCCCTTTCGTGATGCAAAAAGCAGCTGCAGCTGGGAAAAGGCAGGTGGAAATTAGAGAGGACTGTCAGTGGTAACATGAGGAGATGCTGAATGCAATTCAAATGGCTCAACTGCAGACAGTCAGTGAGCTCCTTCATGAATACTGTTGATGACTTGGATTGAAAACATACAGCACACTGACAGAAGCATGTGACTCCAGGTATTTTTCTTTCCATCAACATCAATGTGCTAGCTGTATCTTTGTCAGCAGTTAAAGAGGAACAACAACCACCACTGTGTCCTGACTTGGGATTATGCCAAACCTGTCAATTGAAGGTTAAATGGCAGAGTAACGCTCATCAGGTGTGATGATCCTGGAGGTGGTGAGAGGCCAGCAGGCTCAGAGGAGACCAGCTAGGCCTCAATCCAGTCTGAGGGACAAGCAGAAGGACAAGGGAAAGTCTTAAGTCCTTACCTGGCCAGAGGCATTCAGGCTGTTAGCGCAGGGTCAAAACAACCTCATGTGGATCCTAAAGCTGTTAGACAATGACAGGACGCTCTCTGGAAACACAGAGAGGGCTGTTGCAGCTTGTGACAGTGCAGCTATGAGGCCAGAACATGACAGTACAGGTCAAAGCAGAGCTTCGTTTCTGGAACGACACCACGGCGGCAGTCATCTCAAAGGCCCACAGACATCAGAGTGTACCTGCTGGAGGCAGTGGTACAGTAAGCCCCCTCCTCCATCTCATCCATGCTGGGACCTCCGTATCAAGGCAGGGGCCCTACTGGGAGCTGGCCCTCCACGGCCAAGCTCGGCAGCTTCTCCAGCTGCTCTGCTCTCTGTCGCATCAGTTCCAGACCAAATTCTATCCCGAGTCCTGGCATTTGCAGTTGGAGCTCCACTTCACCACCAGCTTGTACTTCTAAACCTTCAGCAGGAGTCACACTGATGTCTCCTGTACCAGCCCTTGATGTTTCTCCTCCCACGTCGTCCCCCTGTGGTTCGTCCATGTCCTCCGTGTCCACTGAACTGTGGTTGGGAGGCGTCTCCTCACAGCTCATGGGTGAGATTGGTTTCTGGTGGTTGGTTAGCGGGACAGCAGGGATGCAGGTGGCACAGCGATACACATGACTGCAGCTCAAGTTAGGTGGGACAACTGCAGGGGCTTGCAGAGACAGCAGAATAGGTGTGGAGGTAAAGTTGGTACCAGGCGGATCTATGCATATGGTGGGGATAGTGCAGTGGCGGGAGGGGTTAAGGCGGTGAGAGCGGCCTCCTGCTGGACGCTCACAGCGCCGCCCCTGTGGTAGCCGCAGACAGTCTTTGCAGGATTGATAGGAGGGCTTCACTTTTAAAGGGTTTCCTGTGCTAGCACTGTCCTAAATGGAGCAACATACACATATAATATATGGTCAGTGGCATGCAGAATATTTATATTACAGCATTTTCTTTAAAAGAAAAGCATTGCTTAACAAAAACATGACTTTATTTTTTCAACTCACGTCAAAAGCTGCAGGGCAGCTGCGCTTGGCGGCTAGGCGGTTGCTGTTGTTGGTGTTCAGGTTGGCCAGGCCTAACTGGCTTTCCTCCGTCCTCTCAGCCTCCTCCCCTGCCCTCTTCCCTTCTGAACTTCCAGGAGTTTGAGCCAAGGCTGCCATCTCAGCTTCCTCTTTCTTTGCCTCCTCCTCATCCTCCTCCTCCAAAGTACTGATCTCAAGCCTCAGTCTCATGTCCTCCAGGGGGTCGAGGCGACCACATGTCTGAGCTGCCGTGCCCTCGCCAGGCAGGGCTAAATGGGCCATTGGGAAGCCCTCATCCTCCAGTAGGGCATCCCTCTCTACATCTTCGATCTCAATGAAAACCCTTTCCATTCCCAGCAGAGGGGGACCCCGCACCGGTGTGGAGGGCTCACTGTCTAATGCAGAGTCTGACAAACGTCTGAAGTAATAATTATAGTTAAGAGAGTCAAGGGGCTCCATCTCCAGACCCATACCCCTGCATGGAGAGGCCCCACAGCCTCCCCAGGCCTCTTCCCCTCTCAGCACGGGTGTCTCTTCTCCACCAGTACAGTGGCCAGAGGCTTGCAAATCATCTGATCCCTCCTCATCTGTTCCTGGCCTCCATAGTTTGTTGTGGCGCTGCTTACTGTGAAAGCAAAAGACTTTTGTTTTTATGCTAATATCTGAGAGGCACACAGAAAACTTCACAATGCACTAATACGTTTTTATTGCCAGCAGCATGTGTGTAACAGCTATTCGCTTTATGAAAAGCAGCTGTGTAATCTAGTATCAGCCTTGGACCTAATAAAAGTTAAAAAAAAAAGAACATCCAGGTGACTGCAGCGAAGTGCAAACTGAAGTGAAACCTGCTCACCTTGCATCCAGGATCCCCTCGTACTCTGCCAGCTGTCTCATGAAACCAGCATTTGGCTGAGCTATATTCCGCTTCTGCTTCACAAAGTTGTAGGCCTTCTCCAGAGACCAGCCATACTCCTTCATTGCATAGGCAATAACAGTAGAGGCAGAGCGGCTCACCCCCATCTTACAGTGCACCAGGCATTTGGAATTGTTCTTCCTATTGGACAGAAAATAATTCATTTAAATCCCATTATATTGAATCAGTTGGTCATATTTAGGACAGTGTGTGAAATATTTTGGATTTGTTGATTTCCAGAATGAGCTTCTCCATTTTTAGTTTTTTTTACTTGTGGTTAACATGCGTAGACAGTTGCATAGCAACCAGACTGACTGCACCACTTCAGTTGTCTCTCTCTGTGCTACTCACAGGCGTGTCGTGATTTTGGGAGGTAGAAAATGTGTCCTGTGTGGTCTGAGTTTCAGCTCTGGGGGAGAATACACGATGTGAGCCAAGTCAAACTGTGATGACTAAAAACCACATCTAATAATACCAGACTGCTGTGGGAGCGCAGTGCTGTGTTGTTTCTACTCTTCTTAGAGAACAAACCGGTGTTATAGTTCATAACTGTAGATTTTTTTTCCCCACAGCCCACTGGTTTATTTTTACATGTCAGCTCTTACTTGGCTTTGACAATAAAGTTGTAGGTGTCGTTCCAGTGGGCCAGCAGGTCAGTGGCATCCTCATCGTATACGCGGATGTTGTGATAAGAAAACATCCCTGGGAAGAAGTTGTCAATCTCTCTGGTAACGTTCAGGATGTAACCAACCCTGCAAGCAACACAGTAATTTTTAAACTGTTACTCAACACATGTGGAACCATTCTAAATGTTTACAAACTCTACTGACTAAATATTAACTGAAGACATACAGAGACACACCTCAGCTCGCTCTAATTTTACTATTCATTTCCCAGTTATGTACAGATAATAGCAGCTTTCAGGTAAAATGATACATATATAGCTTTTATTTAATTCTGTATAAATTTAAAACATGTTAGCGTTACACTGTCAGCTCACCCGCAGTCACGTAGTTCTTCCAGGTTGGAAGCATTCCACTCAGAGCCCTATAGAGGCAAAAGACAGAATTATTATTCAGAGTAATTACTGAAAATGAGTTGTAGTTGTTTTCCTGAGGTAGGTGTGACAGCATGTGGGTATCAGTATGGAGGAAAAGATAAGAATAATGTTAAAATATGAAGTCAAACAGGTTAAGGTAGCATTGTAGCAGCTCACCAAGTACACATGGTCAAAGATAAGCGTGGGCTTGTCCATCTGACCCAGGATCAAAAGCATCTCGTTGTCTATAAACTCTTTGTACTCTTTCAGGTTACAGCTCATATGCTGCTCCAGCTCGTTACGGATCTGTGGACAAAGAAAAACAAGAAAAAATTTCCTAAAACAGCAGCAATCCACAGAAGCACTAAACACACTGGATCTGCACTGCAAAAAGCTCTACTCAAGGTTTCACAGAGTATTTCCCACAATAGTGGGAAAGTGGACAGTTGATGGCTTCATAAAAGTATACTTAAGTACAGCATTATAGAAAAGGAGTTATTTGGTACGCACTTCCTTCGAGGTGATGTTCTCTAAGTCTTGGAACGTCATGATGCTGCGTAGCTTGGCTTTAATGAGACACTCTGTCCTCTCTCGCTCTGTAGGCCTGCACATAATGAGTCAACACATCAGTGCTGCTGTCTCAATGAAGATTAGCATAACAGTGCGACATGTTCCCACAGCTGAAGACAAAAGGGACAACAGCTGGTGTCCAAAGCATTGACATCCATTCCATGACTGAGGACGAACACACACATCAGCCATGTTAGGAAGCAGCTGGTCTGTTAGAAAACCTCCTCTAGCAAACAGCACAGGTGTGAGTATTGTTGATTCAGTGTTATGAAGCAGGCTGTGGCGTCTCACCGGTCGACGAACATAATGGGTGAGTCAGGCCTGGTGGTCTCCAGGTCGGTCATGGCGTTCCACTCATTGATGCAGCTTTGCTCTGAGGTGATGCAGCTCTCATAGAAGGCCATCCAGGTGAGAGCAATACCTCCTTGGAAGTAGTTGAAGCGGCGTGACACCTCACATGCCTTATGGAGGACCTGCAGGGCAGACCTGCAGAGATACAGAGCAGATGCTTTGCTGTCACAAAACCAGGCAGACTTTATGGTTCATCTTGGTAGTCATCCAAGTGACCAGCAGGTGGCTTTTTGGATAGAGCAAGAAGTCTGTGAACAAAGCAGTGGTGAGGCCAGGAGAGGCTGATGGCTGTCGATAGTTTTGGATATTTTTACCTAAAAAAACGGATAACAGTTTTCATTAAGATAATAGATAGGTGAGGTTGAACGCTTCTATGCGTAATGGTACTTTGATCTAATTCTGATTGTTTATAAAGAGCAGGAAACTGCCTTGGTTGGTGCTCTGTTTCATATAACTCAATTCACAAATTCTAGTAATAAATGGCAGAAACAGTAGATCCAGACAACATGTCATTTTGTTGTATGTATTGTGTATTTTTCTATGGCTGTGACTAGAATGACATAATTGGTGGTGCACATGTACGTTTGTTAATAAAAATGTGACAAAGCCTCAGTTTTGGACAGAAATCTAACAGTTATCTTTTTGTGGAGCAGCTACTTGAGCCCATAAATGAACTTCTACTACACTAATCTCTGCATCTTTACACAGGTATGAAATATGAAAACTCAAACTAGCTTAAACAACAGGTCTTGTTGTCTGGTACTGATGCTCTGATCTATCTAATGTAGTAATGAGTCTAAAGCATCATTTATCTGAAATAGTCAAAGTGTTTTCCTGCTGTCCACACACACACAACAGTAACCCGGGGTAAACATGAAGGATTCACTCACCACATGGCCTGCACAGATACAGGCTTGAAGACATGTGTCCGCCCTGCTGTGTTCACGCTGAAGCCTCTGGTGAGGAAGAGGAGGGAGAGGGAAGAACAGTTTGAGTCTGGGTGGAGATGAAGAGCGATCAGGGGATGTAAACACAGACTGAACACGGCTCGTTCACAGGTCTATTCAGGACCAACCAGTGGAACATTCCTCCAGCACACAGACAATGTTAACAGGTCAGCAGGAACTGAGCTCACACAAACACAGAGAGAGAGAAATGCAGGTAGTTCACTCCTCTGCCACCGGTGGGCAGTAAAACCTAAAAAGGCAGAGAACAACCAAAACATGCAGCAGGAGGCCAGCCTGAGTTCATTCATCCAGCTGATTTAGGTTTTCCATCTTTAAGGAAAGGACAAACTGAAACTTACCCATCTCCATCTAAATGTATGTTGGTATCACTCCACAGTGGCAGCACCATCCCAATAGAGCAATTTTTACTGTAGATCACAAAGATTTAAGAGGAGCTTTTTAACAGATCTAACAATGGGATTAAACTGCACTACATGTCTGGCTGCAGGGTCATCACTTACCTGTCCTTGTCTGTGAAGTCCATTCCCAGGACGATGTTTTCCTCTGTGTCTTGATGGCCGTTGGTGTAGATGACAACCATGTAGCGCACACGGTCTGTCCATCCGCTTTCTAACCGTACAGCCTGTGGAACAAAAGGATAGGATGCAAGAAATACACAGTATTTACTGATGTTCTGCAAAAATGTATGTGACTGCACGATAACCAACTAATGATGATGATGGTCACACCCTCAGTAAAAAACACGTTTCTGAAGTGGTTTGAATTTGAAATGAGTGACAGACTCAACAAACACCTTTCAAAAGAAATACATGGGAGTAATAAAGATGGCATGTGAAGTTTCTACTGACCAGCTTAATGCGATCTTCAGACCGGAGGATCTTAAACATGACCTGCAGGTGTTGAGGTAAATCACCTGAAAGTGAAACACACTTTCAGACTTTCAGACAATGAGAAGCATATTCTAGTTCAGTTCAGTCTTTCTCATGTTTAATCAGACCAAGACCAAGGTCCAACCTCACCATACAGTGACATGCTTTCTGAAATTTCTAACAAAAAGACAGTTAACGGTCAACTACAAGCTGATTATTTAGTTGATTTTATTGTACATTCATTGTTTGTCTCTAGTAGGAGGACATACCTGCCAACCTTTCCACCATTCTAAGCTAAAGTGTTAGCGGGTGACTTCTGACTTGTCCCCCTTTTGTCCATCAATTATTTCAGGATTAGAAACTATTAAAGAGACCCATCACTTATTTTAGATTGTCCACAACTATGGTTTTAACATCACTTTGTAGTGCAGACAGACATCAGCAGCAGCATGATTGTATAATAAATAATGCCTGTATGTTTCTTTGAAGGAAACTGCTTGAGACTTTGAGCTGATTTGTGAGCGTCTCTTGTGTTAGACTGCAGGTCACTTCAGGTCAGACCTAGTTATTTAACGCCTCTGAACACAGTTTAGAATAAACACAGACAATCCCACAGAGAGAGTACAATTCGCCTTTTGTCTGGAGCTTGTTTGTGCAGAAAATAAGGGCAAAAAAAAGACAGAAAGAAAGAAAAGTTTCATCTGTGCCTGTCTGTTCCTACCTGCATGTTTGTGGTGAGTCGGGGTCTTTGGTCCTGGTGCGCTGCCACCCTGCTGGAGGAAGAGGGCGGCTCCTTTGACCATGAAGAAGCTCTCGCTGAGGCTGGAAAAAGCAGATGTGGAAAATACATTGAGGTCTACTGAAATCTTAACAAATGCCAACAAGGAACTGCCTCTCCTACCGTACAGTGTGCTCTATAACTGCACTACAGTACGCTCACAAGGTTCAAAATGTCAACAATCACTTTCAGAGAGGCAGTAATTGTCGTCCAGATTCCAGCTGTAACAATCAAAGTTGGAGTGATTAAAGAAAAAAAAAGTCTGCTTTCTGTAACCACTCATCATCTTGCTGGGCAGCCTCAACCTCATCTTCATGATCTACATTTTTTTAGTTTAACCTATACCTTTTATGGATGCACCTCAAACAACACACACACACACACACACACACACACACACGTCACTCATCCAAACACACCTCACACCACCCACTCCTTCCTTAATCCATTTTATTTTTGCTTTCAACTGAAAAGGGAGGAAGACGACAAACAGAAACAACACTTCAGCCACACTTCAATTATATCCTTAAAGCTACAGACTCCACTCTACTAAAATTAACTACATAATATTTGACCAATGTTAGTCTTCAAAAGCAACTTCAAGCTGTTAAAGTTTTCATGTACTGACAATATCATGACATCAGTGCTTCTAATCTATCACATATTGGGAGAAATCTACAGTCATCACAATTAAAATGTGACTGGGTGACAAAACCGACTAACAATAAAGCTGCTGTTATGTTGTTCGTGTGGTTGATCCTCAATATCTAAATATGGTTTTTATACACCATCCCAGAACTTGAAGTGACGTCTTTTGTTCCCTTCCAAACAAAAATGCATTCAATACTATTACATAAGATAAGGAAAGCAAGTAACTTTGTGTTGTCATCGTGGTAAACTGGAGTGGAAATCCCACTTCAAATAATGTGGTGAGGATACTGGATGTACAGTTAGCAGCTACACTGCACACTCCTCATTGGTTCAGTGAGCAGGACAGAGGGCTCGTCAGCGGCTGAGTCCTGATGCAGTGACTTTGACAGCCCTGTGTTTTTATAGCACGATTAACAGACACTGAATCAGCCATTACAGATCCACTATCCATATGTGCTCAGGCTTTAAAACTGCCTCTCCTGTCCCTCCTGTGTTAGATGAAGCACTTGTGGGTCATGACTTTGTTATGGGCTGCAGTGAAGCAGGAGGAGAGCGTCAGCGTCTTTTCTCACACAGAACAGAGTGCAGCTTTGTTTGACTGCAGCCTCACTCCTCGGCTCAACCAACACACACAAAGCCTGGTATGACTGAGTGGGACCATCACAAGGCCTTTTGTTTCAGCTCCCCTGCTACGTCATATCACTGTTTCTTTTCAAATGCATGTAAAAGACACATGACAGCATATGAATGACATGCTTTCATGACAATTAATAACTTTAAACAAATGTAAGCAACAGTTTTGATTTTCAGTGCTTCACAAAGCTCAATCACAATAATCTTTTTCTTATTTAAAAAAACAAGAAATGTGAAACTCTCAGTGGGAAGCACTGAGAGTTTGAACTCAACAAAACTGTAAAATGTGGATGATGTAGGAATGTTTTCTAATTAAATCACATTGTGACATCATCATCATTCCTTAAACTACTTTAACAAGTGTCTACTATCAGGTCTACTTTTGACTTTTGCTTTGAGAACTTACATGCGACAGATCTCCCTCCTCGTCAGAGCAGCTTTCTCCACAAAGTGAGGCAGCACGGTGAGCATGGCTTTATGAGAAGGTTTCACCACCAGATGCATCCTGCTAGTAGTCACTGGACGTTTTATAATCAATAAATAAATAATTGAAATCTAATTAAGAAATCTTCAATTTAGTCTCCTCTTATTGACATCCTCCCGTCCATCTCCTACACCTGCATATTCCTGTGCAGACAGGAGCTGGCAGCCTCTCCTGGCAGTCTAACTTCTCTCTCTGTGGTCCTCATCTTTCCCTCCCTCAGCTCTCTCCATCCTGAAGTCTCCTGGCCTGCCTTGTCCTCTCAGTCTCACTATCTCCTCTTCACAGCACGTGCTTCGACAGTCAGCTCTCCCTACGCAACCCTCTGCCACAATACCATCATTCATGCGAGCGCAGGGAGGCGGTGGAAATGTTACTTGGCATCAATCTCAAGTCTGACATGCAGAATCCTAAATGAAGACTCAACGCTGATGAATCACTGAGCTACTGAAACAGATTGCTCACGTAAACACGACATGACTGCTTCAACTGTGAAGGGGCACAAAGATCTGTGACATCTGTGACAAAGCTTTGCTGGCTGACTAAAGAAAAGCTTTGTGACCGAGCAGGAATAGTTCATGTACTCTCTGTTATGTAACAGAGTTGAGGAAACATTTCTAAAAACCTGCCCGTTAAATCAACTGTTCTTCCAGCAGGATTTTCTCTTTGACAATAATGAGAAACTTAACAGAAGATAAAACACAGAATTTTCTGAATATTTAGGAAAGAAAACTTCACAGTCAATTGTCCTTGTCAAACTGTTCCAATTATAGTCATGTTATTGATCAGCAGATGCCTATAAATTCAGAATCTATGTAGATATTAAGTGGAAATTTAAAGCGCTGTATTTCATGATAACAGCCAGCTTAATATGTAAACAAATTAAGAAATACCAGGAGTTTCAGCTTGTTACAGCCTGAAATGTTCAATGACAGAATAAACTGAGTTGTTCACATGACAATGCTTCAGATATTACAAACTGCTACTATCTCAAATATTACTAATGACAGCATAAAGACGTCAGTTTGCTGGTGTTCATCCAGGGTCAGAAAGCCCACTGACCACTAAGACGGGAAAACGGCTTGTTTAAAATATCTTACCTCTGATTATTTTTCCGCTCATCATCACTTCCAAAATCCTGAAAGACAGAAACATAGAGCAGAAAGAGTGCATCAGAGTGAAATTTTGTAACAGTCAAATGAATGTTGATGAATTTTAGATGAGTTTTACGTTTGAAAAATCTCAAATCTTTGGGAATCTAATATTTGCAGCTGTGGTCCAGCTGAACCGGAGAGTTGCTCTGATGTTGAGTCTCAGACTGGATCAGTGAGCAGAGACCACAGCTCTGTGCTCATGATGTTTGCGGCTACACACACTGTGATGATACGTCATTACTGGGATAAAAATGTGTGTCTGCTGTATTAAGGAGAGAGCTACACAAGTGGAAAACATTCAGGAACTGACTGGACATTAATTTGTTAAATCTTCAGGATGTGAGGTAGCAAAGCAGAGTTGTAACTGGAATAAAGTGTGCCAGCGCCAACTGCTGGTCGTCCCCTGTCAGTGATCTTATCTGCTATAGAGATGAGAGCCTGAATCATTATGGCTCCTTCAAATGGCACAAGTTAAGTAAAAAAAAACAAAACAACATCCAAACATCACAACCGTCCGCTTTTCCTTCCCGCAGGCTGACTCCTGCAGATCAGTGAGCAGTGATGCAGAGTGATATTAAAAACTCAGAGGAAGAACGTCACTGCTTGTTTTCATGTCTCAGCTCAGTCAGCTCATTTCAGAGCACCTAATCCACTTTCCTAAAACTGGAAACTGGAGCACTAACCCTGATGTTATGATTCACTGGGATGTTCAAATCTGGCACCGCCCCACATTTAAATGCAGACTTTGTTTGCCGCTTTCAGATTTTACTTTGCACTTGGGATTTAATGTCTGAGTCAAAGCCTCAAAGTCAATGTGACTTCTTGTGGTCTGAGATTTTTCAAACATACTGAATACTGACAGCTAAGACTTCTGTGTGACGGGTTGCTTACTTTTCACATCACTTGGTTGTGTACCTCAGTGATCCCACTCAATCAGTTTTTTTTTTTTTTCGCAAGTTCATGAACTCTTGACTGGAGACACACTGAGGGTAGATCTAAAATTGATGTCATTCCCCTTTAAAGTCTCCTCCCCAGCACTGAGGCTGCATTACTACAGAAAAGACCAATAACAACCTGAGAGCAATGCAGGAGTTGTTTGTGCAGCAAAATGACAGCTAAACCCAGCTGCCCCCCTCCTCCCAACACGATTTTGTTTACAAATCCGCTGCCACAGGAGCCACAAATAAACAACAATACATCAAGTTCATAACACACACATGAATGACGGAAGTAAGGTTAACCCTTTCTGCTGGACACCAAGCACCACACAGGCTGGACTGACAAGCTCCTGCAGCTTTCTTGGCGTTTCCGCACACAAAGACCGAGCCCGGCTCTTCCACTCACCTCCCCAGCACTGCTGGTGGTCGTGCTGGCCGAGGATGCTGCACTGGGGGTGGGAGAGCGCTGCAGAGTCACCAGGGCCATGGTCGGTGGGCTGCAGCGGTGGAGGAGAGGAGGAGGGAGGGGAGGAGGATGTGGGAAGATGCGCCGCTGAGATTGTCTCTGTCACCGGGGAGAAAATGCCTAGTCAGACTGTCAGCCAGCAGCACCTGACTCCTCCAGAGCCCCGGTGCTCCCGTTCGGTCCTGCTCCGTGCGTCCTCTGCGGTGAGCGGAGTCCTCATGAGAGATTTCCTCCGTTTGTACTGACAGCAACCAAGAGCCGACCCCGAGGTTTCATCCCTGCTGCGCAGACAGACAAACAAAACACGGTGCAGGTTTGCAAGCGGGGCAGAAATGACATGCAGCTCCAGGACGAGCTGTGATTGGCTGGCCTAGTTCGCGTGTGCTCTGTCATTGGGCCAATGTTGTCAAGGTGACTGGCCAGACTAGAAACTCCCAAATGCAAATGTTGATGAAATAATATTCAGCTCTGGGCTAAACCAGCAATTAGTTATCTAATCGGTTCATCTGCTCGTTATTTTAATGTTTGCTCTGTAAAGAATGACATCAGTTAAAAATGAACGTCACCATCTCCTTCAGTCCCAGAGGTGATGTCGTGAAATGTTTTGTTCGAGCAAAATAAATAAGGAAAACTGCTTCACATTTGACAAGCATGACTGGATTGTTTTACTTTGAATTCAGCCTTTATTTAATAACCAGGTTTGCACCAAATATCTCTTTTACAAGGGAGACCTGGCCAAGAATAGCAGATGATTTTCACTTAAGTATTATTCAGCTATAATACATAAAAAAACACACATTTTATTTTGCAGAGATATGATAGAGGTAGTAAACCAATCAGTCCAAGCAGCAGTGTGCTTCCTCTCTCATTAGACGTGGGAAGTAGGCCTTCCCTTAATTATCACTCCCTGCCTGTAATGAGATTGTCCCGCTGCTCTTCACCCATCACTGCTCACAGGGTTCAGTCCCTTTGGTTCATAGTCCTGGTGTTAATCTGGTCTTCAGCATCCTCATCAAGACTGGACTCCTGCAGACTCTTGCCCAGTGTCTCAAGGGGCAGCATCAAGGACACAACGCCACCCAGCAGACTTAAGCCACAGTACAACGTCAGGGTCCCCTGCACTGATGTCCTGAGCAGCACCTGCAGCCAGAATGCAAAATGTGAGGAGCCAGGTGGCCTGAAGGAGTCTCATATCACAACAGAGCTGGAAATGATCTGGAAAGTGCCAACAGAGAGTCGCTCCATCATACCTGTGCCACAAAGGGGGTAATCAGGGAACCCAGTTTGCTTATCGCAGATGAAGTTCCCATTGCCAAAGCTCTGTTTTCTGTAGGGAACACCTAATGAGAGAGAGAGAGAGAGAGAGAGAAAGAGAGAGAGAGGGAGACAGAGACAGAGCATTTTGTCCAGTTCAAATGATCATAGTGTTTAACATTAGTGTGGTTAAATAGTTAATTTACCTACCTCTGGTGTGTAAACAAAAACACCTTGGAAGCCGCCACAAATGAAGGCTCTGGCAACAAATATGCAGATTGTAATAGCTGTCCTGTATGGACACAAAGACAGACACACAGAGGTCAACCCTGTTGTTTTAATACATTGCTGTTACAATATGACATCACGGGTCTCATACAGGAAGTGACATATACAGACTTTTTTTCTTGTTTTGTTAATACCCATTGATTTCTGTGATTCCCCAATGCTTTCTTATTTTTTTCAATTTATGATCAAGTGATTCGTCACTCAGCACACACAGCAGGTTTGGATGGTAAAGAATGTGTGGTGCATCTTTTGATGACTTTTCTGTTGTTCGACATTTCTTTTTTTCTGAGAAATAAAATGAATTTCCCTGGATTCTGTGGTTCCAGATGAATCCATCAATATAGATTTTGGCCACTTTGTTTTGTCCAAAACTACTTCTACAAATTTTGAGCAATTGTGACCAAGCAGAAGCAGAGAAGGTAACCCTCTTGGACCATGGCAATTGTGGCATTTGACCAACAGATGGTGCTGTTGCATCATCATCTATTCTATAGACTGTATCTACAGTATTGTCTGTCTGTCTGTCTCTGTGTGAATGTGTGTCTGTCCTTCACATAGCTCAAGAACCATTCATCCAATCGACTTCACACTACGGTGAAGATACAAGCAGCCATACCATGGTTCAACACTGAAAGCAGAACTGAAAGTAACACACACCCAATAACACACAAACTCAAACTTACCTCCCAATACAACCATATATGGGCAGGATGAAAAAAAAAAACATGAAGAAACACAGAGCCAGGCCATTCTTCCTGCCAATATAGTCAATTGCCAGAAGACTAACTATAGTACCTGAAGAAAAACAGCAAACATAAACACTTTTGAGCAAGCTGACAGTATAATATCAACAAGCCAAAAAATACTTTAAACCTTTTTTTCAGAAAGTTGTAATGTAAAAGTGTGCACATATAGTAATGCATTTACAAAATCCATCAGAAAATTGCATTCATGTTGTCCTGGATTTTTGTTATGTGGGCTGTTCTTGGCGTCAGCATCACGAAGGTCTTCAGGTCCAACAGTTTCATTTACACATCAGACATCTGAGAAAATGCTAATAGTGAGCACTTTACCTGGGAATTCAGCCAAGGTCGTCCATAGTAGGTCTTTGTAGTCATCTGATGTCAAATATCTGCATTCTAGACTACAATTTGATTTAATCTTGGCCCCTTGCATTGCTATCAGGAAGAGGGACAGCTTTATTTGATTGTATGTTCAAATTTAAAATGTAATATTACAAATGTTAAATGCTGATCCACACAGAGCCGTTACTTACTCTCACAGAAATGTCTAACTTGGAACAGCTCAGTTGTCAACAGGACTATCCCGAAATAGCAAAAGGTATATGCAAACCTTTGGATAAAATAACAATACAGTGTTTTAAGTTGTGTACAAGTGGTTTAAAATAATGAATTAGACAGACTGATGACTACACAGGTCAATAAGAGCATTATGTTTCCTGGTACCCTAGATGCTACTTCTAGTAGCATTTCTAGTTATTATGTAATCCATGGTTACATAATAACCTTGGATCAAAATACCAGATTAAGAAAAGCTGATAGAAAGGAGAAAATAGAAAATGTGTTACTCAAGCTAACCATATAAACCACAGTAGAAGAGTAGTCTTCCTATACTTAGGACTGAGGAGATCTTTGATCTGTCCCCGTGCATTCTGTGAAATTAAAATGACAAAAACAGAAGGCATATTTATTAATATCAACAATTAACTCTTTGAGTGCCAGCTGTTTTATAAAAAAGTGCCTTGTGCCAGCATTTTTTTGCCCACTTTGAGTCATATTTCAAGACCCACAGAATATTTTGAACTATGTCTTTGAAAACACTGAATAGCTCAAATGAAAGAAGAGGCTCTCTATTTCATCATAGAAAAAAGTTTGTTTTTACCATGTTCCGTTCTTGTTTTGTCAGAGGTAGGCCACTCCCACCAAAAACATCACTTTTTGTCCAAATCCATCCATTTTGCTCTCTAATCGCGACCATTTCCACTTCCTGCTTTGATCTCTGTAGCGCATACCGTAGCTTTATGTCCTGACTACATCTCCCAGAAGCCCTAAAATTACAGGCTGCAGGAGACCGCGATTGTTGACCCACTGCTGAAAAAAACACTTTGACGTGGAAATACGTCAATGGCACTCAAGCGTCGGATTTTAAATGATGTTGAAATACGTCAATGGCACTCAAAGAGTGAAGCATTGTACTTGGCACTCATCTCCAATATCTGAAAAAAACAAGAACCTGTATATCTTTAATCTCACCTGTTTATAGGCGCTAAGCTTCCCTTGAGGCATGGCCTTGCCATTCTCTTTAGCAATGTGTCTTAAAGTTGCCATGGCCTTCTCTGTTTTCCCCGTCAGCACATTAAAACGAATGCTTTCAGGCAGCCACTGTGTAAAGCAGACAGTTAAGGTGTGAGCTCGTCCTGCTGCTGGTTTTATTCTATGACCAACATACTTACAAAGCTGAAGCAAACAAAGATGGCCATTGGTATGGTGGACAAGCCCAGCTGCCACCTCCAGCCGAGAGTGGGCATTATCAACAACGCAAGGAGGACCTCGAATATCGCACCAAGTGACCAGAATACCTGATGCACATCAGGCAGAAGGGAATCAGCCAGCAGTATAATTATTGAGATCACAGATTTAACACTGGAAGACAGTAAAACTCATGCAGAAGTAAAACCGCCACAGTACCGAAATCAGCATGATGCAGATTCCTCTTGACTTAATTGGAAGAAATTCTGAGTACAGCGTCACACTTAAAAGAGACCAAAGGTTTGGCAAATCATTTCATGGCTATTAAAATGAGCCGGTCTGTTCAGTGCAGGCTTCATCTCCTCATGAGTGGAACAGTCCAACTTACGACTGAGGAGCTCCAGCGATGCCCAAGCCGATGAGGCCCCGCAGGACCAAGAGCCACCCGTAGGCTGGAGCAAAGGCACTCAACAGGCCGTAGTACAGAGTCCAGCACGTAGAAATAATCAGTCCCTGTTTGCCATGGAGACATACACAGAAAAACCATGGGTCAAACGTCAAATCGTGTACAAACTAGAAAAGCAATCCACCGCGGCGGCGACTTTTTTATTTAAAGTTACCCCTGCCGCCAAGGAGGTTATGTTTTCACCGGGGCTTGTTTATTTGTTTGTATGTAATTTCTGGTGGTGCTGTCAAATCGGGTCCGACTACCACCTACAATTAATCAGTTTTAAGTTAGGCCACTTCCAGCCAACCCTGAAAATTTCGTCAAAAACCGTCCATAAATTTTTGAGTTACTTTGCAAACCGACAAACCAACATACAAACAAACAAACAAACAAACCCCAGTGAAAACATAACCTGCTTGGTGGCGGTAAAAACACTGAATCATGAAAAACCAAGACTTACCACTTTTCTGCCATATGTGTCACATATATTCCCTATTACAGGTGAACTAAGCCCCATTCCAGCAAACACCACCTGGGACAAAGAAACCTCATTATTTTATCCTGTGAGACATTTATTTGGCATTGCCATAATTATCACCTAAAGGGACTTTACTGATGTCATGAGAGCCACTTGATAGTTGGGAAGCCTCCACTCGCAGTGCAGATGGGGGCCCAAGATACTGAGGATCATCATCTCCATGGCGTCTCCTACCTGCTCTCAGAGAGGCAGAGCGCTCTATAAGAGACACAGGATCTGCAAATCAGAGCAAGGACCTTTGTGCATGTTTTAGGATTCTTACCCATGACAGTCCCGTGAGAAAGGACATTTTCCACTGAAACTTTCCAAAGCCGATGGCCTCAAGTGCATCGTCTATTGTAAAAGTCTCTGTGAAAGGGACAAGACAGTCACTGCAAGACAACATGTAAAGCAAAAATGGCTGCCAGTGTGCCAAAATGGCTCAACTAATATGTTAAAATACTGGGTATTAAACACCTCAAAAAAGTGTTCAATAAAATAAAAATAATTCTTGTATCTGACGTACTTATTCTTTCAGAGCAGCAGAAGCTGATAAAAATTAATCACATGCATGTCAAAAAGGCACAACTTTTCAGGTATTTGTGCTTAGTGTTACCGTTTAATGACACTTTGTAGTTCTATTACAATGAAATTTAAAGGAAAATATTTTATACCAGTCTATCACAGAAATAGCCAGTAGGTAATCTGTTTATTTTAAACTCATGGCATTGTCTGCTGCTAGGGGAAGGCAGGTATGATTAACGAGGGGGATGCATTTTGGTCATTTTCCTATGAGGGGAATTTAAATACACACATACATATATATAAAAGTAACCTTTAACACAGAAACAGAATAAAACTTTTAAGGGTGAATAATCAATTAATGAAAATTATAAAAACTAAAAAACCGAAGCATTAAGAGCTAAGGCTAATAGGTACAGTATGTGTTAAAAGTGTCAATAGAGGAGGAACTTTTAATGACAGCAGACTGCTGCAAAGGCACGGCTCATTTACCCTTTAGTCTCAAAGCCAGGAGGCGTTATGAGTCACAAGACATGATTTTCTGGATTTTAATCAAACAGTATAGTCATATTTTTTAAATGCCTATTAGCATTTTGGTTTGCTTTTTGAAACATTCATGCAAATGAAGCCACTCTGTATTGAACTGACTGTTGCTGTTCAAACAGGACAGGAACAGGATGGGATTTACTGTTGACTGCTAGTGGGGAAGCTGTGGGTCCTATAGTGTCTAAACTCTTTTAAATATACAGAAATAATATCCAAAGGGCAGGTGAGGGAGTTTGAGTGAGAGCTCATCGATCCAGCTCTCAGTGCTTTCTCTGCCTGCTCTGCTCCACTGTGAGACTCTGGTCCAGCTCACAAAACCTTCAGTCTGACTTATAGCTACATAGATGTTATATCTTAAATGACCAAAAATTATATATAGCAGCATATGTATCTGATTCTGGATAAAATAATGTCTGGGCTGAACTACATTGAACATTGAAGTAGTGCTCACATGTCAAAGTGTTGACCATTTGGGACATACCACTGCATTATGCATTTGTTTACTTTTGATATAAGTATTTGTTATCAATACTTCTATACATACATGTATATATATATATATATATATATATATATATATATATATATATATATATATATATAATGAAAAAAAAATCTAACAGTGTTGTACAAACCCTGAGTTTTATCAAATCCAGATGTGGATGCTGACTTTATTCCCTCCAATTCAACAGAGGCTATACTGCAGATCCCATTGTCTGAGATGCCCTCTTCACTATGGCACACAAAAAGGAGAAATTCAGACATTTTTTAAGCACAAATTTAAGTACATTACCTTTCATCATAACTGTGAACAGTTTGCATAGCTGTTACATAGCCTTGCAGCAGCACTCTGGCTGGCGTACAGCATAGCAGGCTTTGTCTCAGAGACTTTAACATGATGCATCAATAAATACAGAAGTTAAATCACGCAGTTGTTTTACCTCTGCTCGGTTTTGCTCCACTGCTTGTAAGAAATCTTGGTTCCTCTGCTCCAGTTGTCCATTTCAGTGTGAGGTGTTAAAAGAGCTGTGACTGTTTACAGCACACCTGTGGTTTTATCAAACCTGCTAGTGCGGTTTGCTGGCTCCTGTCAGAGAACAATACCATTGGAAAATGGGAGAAGGGGAGTGGGCAACAAAACTTATATACAGTGCTATTGTGTGAGTTTTTGTAGGTTATTTCTGACAGTGGCTACATATTGTAGGGCAATATGGACGAGATAGTCTTTATATACTATTTTGTATTTTGTGATGCGGCAGTAGCTCAGTCTGTAGTGACTTGGGCTGGTAATCGGAGGGTCGCCGGTTCAGTTCACAAGTCCAGGTCGGACCAAATGTGGAGAGTGGACTGGTCGCCGGAGAGGTGCCAGTTCCTCCTCCTGGGCACTGCCGAGGTGCCCTTGAGCAATGCACCGAACCCCCAACTGCTCGGGGCGCCTGGATAAGGGGCAGCCCCCTCACTCTGACACCTGTCCTCCAATGCATGTGCATGTGTTTGTTTCATAACTTGTGTGTAATGTGCAACTGAAAAAATATACTAACAGAGTGAAAAAATGTAACTTCCCTCATTGAGGGATCAATAAAGGAATTCTTCTTCTTCTTCTTCTACACTCACCAGCCACTTCATTAGGTACTTCTTGCTCATAAAAGGACACTTAAATCCCATTTCTTCTCCATTCTGATGCTCAGTTTGAACAGCTAGTTGTCTCCACCACGTCTACATGCCTAAATGCATTGAGTTGCAGCCACGTGATTGGCTGAGTAGTTATTTGCGTGAACACGCAAATGAATAGATGTACCTAATATAGTGGCCGGTGAGTGTAGCCTAATATAGTCTTTTTTTAAATTTGATTATAGCTACTATTTAAATCTAACCATTATTTCTAATTTTAATATAGTATATCTATGTAGGCCTGGTGCTCTTTTAATAGCAGTCACCTCCTGTATCTATGTGAGAACTATGAGGCTTTGATTTCAGTATGAACAGTATGACCCAGTGGCTTTGCAAAGCAAAACATACCTAAATAAATCATACAGGAGATTTCTAGTGCATGAAGAGCATCATGATTGAGATTACTTGCCAAGGAAATCGTAAAAAAACAATGATCTTAAAGTTCTCCATTAAGTTAAAGTCATGAATTCAACATCCTTCTTCTCAAAGTACAGACAATTTATCAGCACATTCATATTCATAGTTTGGACTTTTTGATTCATGATCTCATTTTTAATAGTGAAATTTCTCTTTCAGCGCATAGATAAATATAGTGGATTAAAAACATACTAAATTCAACTATTTCCCTTTGAAATGTAATGGAGTAGACGTGTAAAGTAACATTTAAGGAAATGCAGTATGTTACATGGACATAGACTTCTCAAAACCCTCAAAAGTCTACTGTATACCTCAAATATAATTTATTGAGTACGTACCGCCACAGGAGGACATCCTGTCTGTGACTGTTAGAGTCCTCTGCATCCCTGTGAGTGAATAGGGTCAACCTGAAAATGAAAGCTGTGGAAAAGTAGGACATTGTGAGGACAAGCTGAGGCTGCTGCATTACAGAACGGTCATAAATACAGGTAGGATATACATCCCTCTGTCCCCACATCCTCTGGTCATATCAGCCACTTGGCCAAACTCGCACAGAACAACACAGAACCTCAGCGGAATAAAGACATGGATCCAAAGGTAACATTTGATATCTACCTATCGTTCTGTATATGCTTGCTTAAAAGCCACAATATTGTAGTCCTTCTATATTTTTTTATATTTTGACTTATCCTGTAAAATTCCATTTGCACGCATGAATCACTAAAACAGCTGGTGTTGTGATGCTGTACTAATTATTGAGCGATTTGCACGGTGAACGCTCCATTTCTGAAACCAAAAGCCTCACAGCTTGTTTCGGCCTTCAGAGTCCGGCCCTGTCGACAGCAATCTGTTTGCTCACATGAATAAAGGATTAGCTGAAAGTTCAGTTGTTTGGGACTAATTGGGCCTGTGAATATTTATTTGTACAAGTGGTGGATTGAGGACACGATGTGATCCCACTTGACCTTCATTCTTTGGAAACAACACTGCAATAGCCGACATTATTTAGCTCTTATTACTCTGATCAGGTGCTGATATTTTTTAGGAGTGTTGTTTTGTGTGTGAGAGTTAATCCGGCGTGTGGTTTGAAGATCATCAATCATTTCTAATTACTCTTGTTGGACTCTCCATTTTTCATGGCTGCCTCTCTAACCTCAACAGTTTATGAGGATTGACCAAACAGTGCTGACTGAATGTACTGCAGAGTGACGGCTTAATCACATATTCTTAGTTTCCTTGACTTTAAATATACTTCCATTTTATGAAGTGAACAGCATCGAACACTAATATATTTCAGATAATTGTACTGATTAATGAAAAAAATGTGTGTTTACTCTCCTTATTTTAGTGCTGGTGCCATAGCTCAGATCAAAAGCTTCATATCCATATTTCATTATCAGCTCTGTTTAGATCCTGTAAAACATATGGCTTCTAGACATTAAAGCAAAACTTCAGTCAGAAATAGTTCAGATATTCATAGATGGATGGCAAACACAACATGTAAATAAATAATACTGAAGCTGGAGATTCCAATGGAACAACTGAGCAGACCAACTTGTATCAAACACACAGGACTGGACTGTTGAGCTGTGTGGGGTTTGCATCAAATTAGATGTAATCACACGGCTCATCTTTAGTGTGTGTGTGCTGATTAAAACCATGGTCTTCTTTAAAGATTTAGTTAATTAGAAAAACTCATCAGTGTTTGCATAATGGATTACATTATGTTAATGATGATTTTTTTCCAGCATGCTCTCTTATGTCACCGTGTGTTTTCGCTGGTTTTTGGAGAGTAATGTAAGATGCCTTTGTTGATGCTTACAGGAAGCACAGTGTTAAATTTTAAACAGATGGAATGAGAGGGCAGCGTTACGCTTCCTGCAGGCCTGTCACAACTGAACCACAAGACAAAGATGAGATAAAAGCACCAGGGTGCAATGTATTATTGTGATGTCAATTTAAAAACAATATATAGCATAATGTTCCATATTCATAATTTAGAAGTCATATTCATAGCCTAAATACTTTATTTAATTTGCCATTATTTCATTTTTTAGTACAAACTGTAAATATGTAGTATTATTATTACTTAGTCTAATGTTTCATTATTATTGTTAATTGTGTTCTTTTACTTATAACTTGTTTATGCAGCTGTGACAAATAAATTTCCTCCAAAGGAGATCAATAAAAATATTCTATTCTATTTCCTGCTGGAGCTCCAATGCACTTTTTAAAATAAAAACAAAGCAAAGTTTTGTACTAGTTATGTTAGTTATCAGTTCTACAGTAACTAAGGTTTCATTAAAAAACATCTGTATGTTGAATATGACACAGTGCATAACAATTACAGGAGCACACTGCTGTAGATCTGAACTTCATCTGTGACTTTGACAGCACCACAGAATCTGAAAAAGTTTAATCCCAAACTGGTCTGCTAGTCATGGCTCTAATGAGCAGCTAGTAATTAGTTTGAAATGCATCTGCCTAATCAAAGATCAGTAATCGAATACCTGTGCTGTAATTTTGTAGGGAGGAGGGTGAGGACGGGTCTCTGGGAGGATAGAGTTACTACATCCTTGTATTACATACCTGTACACACACACTCACACACACACACACACACACACACACACACACCCCACAGACACACACTCTTCCTTAAACACATAGAGTAGCTGTTCAACACTCAGTTGAAGCGCTGAATGAATGTTTGCTGCCTGGCCTCCATGAATGTTTAACCAGCCCAGTGCCTCCAGAGCCAGGTCGCTCATTACCTATGATGCAGAGACGCCAGCCCAGCAGGTAGCAGCGGTACCACACTCCTCCTCTTCTTCCTCCTCCTCATCCTCCTCTTCAGCATCTCCATCCCAGGCTGTGGTAACAGCTCCGAGCCAGTGCTTGAATCAGGGACCGATGCAAACCTGAGCAGCAGAGGGGAAAGTAGATTCTTGGTGAATTACCTGTGCTGACCGAAAGAGGCTCCACTATGGGAGAACCAATCAACTACTAAATCAGGCTCTGTCTGTCTGAGTTGTAAACCTGCAAGACTGAAGTTCAAAGTAATCTGGATTTCCCAGGTTCATCACACAAGACTGATTCAACCATGACGCACATGGCTTTGGAAGTGAAGGAGGTAATTACATGAGCACTGCTTGTGTGGCTTGTCTGCAGTTGTGTTGTTGACCCATTATTTGTAGATTTAATTTTCAATGATTTCAGTATCTCAGGTGCTTATATTATTTCTTGAAAAATACAACAATGCAGGTAAAAACAGATTCAGATATTTGGATACAGGTGCGCATTTTCTGTCTCGAATACTATAGTTGGATATTTTAAATTTCAAATGAAGTAATAGTTTTAATTGATGTTTTCATATCCTCAATTAATCAAATGATTACCTATAATATGAAAGGGTGGTGATGAATCCACAATATATTATAGCCCAACTCTGTAGTTCAGCTCTAGGAAGGATTTTAGTGTCATTCAGCTCATTGTTTTGGTTCTATGCAACTTCATTGTTTTGGATGATTCACTCTGACACTGATTAAGTTTTCAAAAATAAAAACGCTATATGCTACCTCCTCAGCACAAAAAAACACACAGACAAGCGTTAGTCACTTGCTTGTGAATGTAGTGGAGCATTTAGCAGTTTAGGAGACAGATACAGTATTTCCCACAGCGGTTGGTGGAAAAAACAGAGCTAAAATAGAGTGACTATTGGATGTCAGGTGACCAGAAACACAGCTCCAAATGAATGCTGATCTGTATCTGCCTGCCTGATGGGGAAATGATTGTGAATAGATTCACAATGATGACTCTGTAAAGTAATAAAGCCTTAACTGTTCTGTATTCAGCTCATCTCACTGAACCTGAGTGTCCAAAAACAAATGAATGCTGCTTTAAATAAAAGCTAACTGCATTCTTCTCTGTCCAGAAGTAACAAATATTTATTTAATTCAGTTATGTGAAAATGTAGCTGAATCAATTCATAACATGTCACTGCATGCTGATGTGAAACAGTAGCAACAGAGGAGGTGCTGTACTGGACTGGTGTGATGGAGGCTTGTGACGGTCAGGTTTCTCTAGACACCTGGAGCCCCCTAAATGTGTGTTGCCCTGGGCGATGTGTGGTGTCAGTCAATGGCCCACGAGGAGCGCTATCTCTTTCAGGAGCCTAACTGCCACTTTGTGGCTGCGTAACAGGATCCTGCACCATACTGGATAGACAGGGACAATGGAGCGCCCTCTCAGGTGATGGTGTCCGGGTCAGATAGACTTTCCTGTTCTGCTGTAGCCTGACATCAAAATTTGATGTTTATCTTAGGTGTTCATTTTGGATATTTTGTGTTACCTGCTCACGGTTGGGTTTTGTTGATCTGTGTTTATATCTTAAAAGTCACGAGCACTGTCAGTTTCACATCAGATGACAATGTTGCTGAGAAAAAGGCACATTTTATCTTATTGTACCTTTTTCTTTTTTTTAGCAAAACTGCCCATCCTCATACAGCACAATGTTGTTCTACTATCTGTTCATAAGGTCATGTTTCCTCTGAATAGCAGAAAATCTCTGCCCTGTGCTTGGTGCCCAGCCAACAGCCAGCCCTCACAGAGTGCCAACAACAGAGCTGAGCGTCTCAGACCGACCAAATGACTTCACCTAGTTTTCTATACCTTTGCATTTGATGTTGGACATACAGAGCCTTGACAAAAAAAAAATAGTATATAAAAATAGTATATATATATACTAAATAATATATATAATATATATATATATATATATAATATATATAATATATAATAAATAAATATATACTAAAAATAGTATTATATATATATATATATATATATATATATATATATATATATAGTACCTAGTTTTATTGCTACTGGTACCATTTCCACGTTACCACTTTAAGTCAGTATTTAGGGTACATTAGGTATTAAGACGCATGTTTCGAAAGACTTTCATTATATTATACCGCCATATTTTTTTGTTGTGTAAATCTGTGGCCTTTTCATCATTATCTAATTTTCTGTGGTTCTACTCAGTTTTTCAGTCTTTTATGCTGTCACTTTTTTCATTCATTCATATGACAAAGTACCTTACTGTACTCAAATAAAGTAATTAGTAATGTATTTTTTTTGCATGGCTTCTAGTCATGAAGCTTATTAGTAATATTTTAGAGAATGTGTTTTCCAATTTAATTGTATTAGTGTGTTAGTATTAACGCGTTGATTTTACTTGACTTGACTTGATTTTACTGACATGTTGCAGCGTTTTTCAATCTTCCACCATCCAGCACTCAGGAGTTAAATATAAAATCCTGAATCCATTTGTACAGTTAACACTAAGATTAAGTGCATTGTATGTGACCAAATAAAATTTACAGCAACTTATTTGTCTACTAACACAAAAACACACAAATACATATTTTGAAAGAGGTTTGCTTCCTGTGTTGCACCCTAACTACATTATTGATGGTTTCCTATTGAAGGAAATAGACTGTAATCTATCAGTGTTTCCTGTCACACTACTGTCCCTTCCCTTTAATAAAACCAGATGTTCAGCTCAGAAAAGGTGCAGACACACAGACATCAGGGACATTCAGGGTAGGTAACTTTTTGTGCTTATTCCTGTAATGCAATTTGAAATTTGATGCTCTCATGTGGTTTTCAGGACCTGATTTATGGTGACATTTTGCTGTAAATTTCTGCTGGGTCAGCAGAGCATCGGTTTGTTTTACTGGAGAATGATCTGTGAGTGTCAGTTACTCCGACTTGGTGACGGGTCAACTTGGCAGCGATGAAAGCCAAACTACTGAAGCATAATACTGGGTGGCTCTTTCATAGCACCGTAATTAAAGTGCGTTGAGTTGGCTGATTATTTTACCTGGCACTTCAGTTGTGTATCTTCAAGTGGCAAATCATTTCTTGTGTTCATACATACTGGTATGAATGTAATTACTGCCAGATTTCACTTGGTTGGGCTTTTATTTATATTGTGTTACTCTTGTAATAAACTGTAGAGTATATGAAACTTCTTGTGCAGGAGGAGGATTTCGTGTTTGTTCTGTCCTTGCCGTGAACAAGACTGATGGCTCTTTAGAGAGCACAGCAGCAGATTAGATAGTGGAGGCTGAATTTAGATTTGTCATGAGCATAGAGGATGTAGCCAAGATATAGAGACAAACAGGCAGGACATGAGACGCCCACTGGGAAATGTATATCCTAGATCGCCCATGATTGTGAGTGTGTGTGTGTTCTTGACAACAGAAACCGATAACTTTTGTGGAAAACAGGACATAAAGGAAATAGACATGATGACATATGGGCCTGGTCATGACAGGAGGAATGAGACCTGGGCCAAAAATAACATAATATCTGTAGAGCTGTATATAAAGTGTAGGTCATCATACAGGACATTTCACTTGGTACTGCTCTATTACTTGTTTCCTTGTCACGTCACTGACATGCTCCTGCTCGGGCACAGAGCCTGGAGCAGCGCTGTAACCAGATCCTGAGGAACATGGAGGCGTCCCTGACAGCACGGGATCGCGTGGGCATCCAGGATTTTGTTCTCCTGGACGCCTACACGAGTGAGAGTGCCTTCCTGGACAACCTGAGGAAACGCTTCCATGAGAATCTCATTTACGTGAGTCTTCATGTGTGGAGTAATATTGGAGAACCAAGCTCTTTCGCTTACTCTAATTAAACATCGCACCCTCGACCTTTGACCCAACAAGGTCCTCATGCTGCTTCTGCTGAATCCAGCACTGTGTGTTGCTGAAGCAGCAGCTCCTGTTCGTTCCATTTGCAGAGTGAGCAATCTAAAGGTCACCACTGTCTGTGACAAGTGATTAACCAAAGTTATTGCTTTTGATAAGAGGAACAAAAGTACTTATCAGCAGAGTGATCCATGCACACTGCTGGATGCCTTCCTTTACTGTCATGTAATACTTGACAAAAACATCTGTATTATCAAAAGTACAAGAGTTGCAGAAAATGATTTCCTTTCCTCATCTTTCTCCGCAGACCTACATTGGGACTCTCCTGGTGTCGGTCAACCCATATAAAGAGTTAGATATCTACAGCAAGAAGCAAATGGATACCTACATGGGTGTGAACTTCTTTGAGCTGCCACCTCATATGTAAGATTTTTTGTATTTTTGTGGATTTCCATGGGTCTTTGCACAAACATTCATGTTCCCCAGGATAAATCTTATTGAATTTAGTAATCACCTGACTTTGTATATAGAGGCACGATTGTGTAAAAAGTATAACAAACTTTGGTTTAAGAGCAAAACCTGCCAAACTAAAGACGCTCTATCACTAGCAGCCTCAGCTGTACTATATAAGTAACTTAGTAAGTAAGGCCCCAAAGAGCTGGTTAGTGTGTCTGTAGGCTCTTAATGTTGTTACAGATATGGATTCAAGAGAATGAAGTGTTACCATAATAGAAGGGACTAAATGACAGGATGTTAATGGGACATGGGGCAACAACCAGAGACTTTTGTGGCAGATTCTGCTCCATCTTATATCCTTTCGTCTTTCTGATAAAGGCACAGTGACACTGAGGACCTTTGTTTTCATTTTTTGACATTTGTAAAGGGAAAAAGAAATGTAACTTACACAGGAGTGTTGAAAGCTACACTGTGTTTGGGACAAAAAACAAATCTGACACTGGTAAATTCTAGTCTAGTCTGAATGTTGAAGAGGGGGCTGCTGACCTCGACATATCACTGTACTTTCAGTTATGCGCTGGCAGACAACGTCTTTCGCACCATGCAGTCTGAGTTCAACAACCACTTCATCCTGATCTCAGGAGAGAGTGGGGCCGGCAAGACCGAGGCCTCCAAGAAAATCCTGCAATTCTACGCTGTCAGCTGTCCAAGTACAAAACTCCTGAACAACGTCCGCGACAGGCTGCTTCTCTCCAACCCAGTGCTGGAGGTCAGTGACATGACATGACAAACCTTCTGCAGTCTGACACCATTTTTTAAAGAAAAACATCATTTTTAAATGCAGCATTTATTACATTTTTTTGTTTTGTGCCTTCCAGGCTTTTGGAAATGCCAAAACCCTGAAGAATGACAACTCAAGTCGCTTTGGGAAATACATGGACATCCAGTTCGACCACCAGGTGAACAGGATATGACACAGCAACACCAAGGTTGAAAAAAAACCACTGACTAAAGGTTAAGGATTACCTTTTTCCCATCAGGGTGGTGCAGTTGGTGGTCACATCCTGAGTTATCTGCTAGAGAAGTCCCGTGTGGTCCACCAGAACCACGGTGAGAGGAACTTCCACATCTTCTATCAACTGGTGGAGGGAGGAGAGGAAGATCTGCTCCGCTGGCTCGGCCTGGAGAGAAACTGCCAGCACTACAGTTACCTGGTGCAGGTCAGTGGAATAAAAACAATGCCGTTATTTATCTGGAGCAACAAAATCCTCTTGACTCAGTTTTATACTGTGTCTCCTTCAGGGTGATTGTGCCAAAGTTAGCTCTATCAACGATAAAAGTGACTGGAAGACGGTGAGGAAAGCCCTCTCTGTCATAGAGTTCAGTGAGAGTGATATTGAGGTGAGGTAGCACCATCAATCCTTACACCCTATACACATACACATGTATATGAAGAACTACTGTATGCAGGATACATTTGCTGGTGATTCATAAATTATTTCTCTCTGTGTGAATGCAGCACCTGTTTGGAATAATTGCTAGTGTGCTCCATCTGGGAAATATCAAGTTTGAAGCAGATGCTCGAGGATATGCCTCTCTCACCAACAACCAGGAGATGCACTGGGTGTCAAAGGTCAGCCCCAAAGAAACTGCAGATGGTCTGAACCCTTTGTCTTGCATGTAACTTTCTGATGGAGACCAAGAACAGAGCTGGTGCTCTATATGTTTTTTACTTTGTATTCACTGTGCAGCTGCTGGGGATTCCTGCTCAGGTGCTACAACAGGGCTTAACCCACAGGAAGATCGAAGCCAAAACAGAGGAGGTGACTTGATTTTTTGATTTTTTAAAATATATTACTATTAAATAATTTAACTTATTTATATTGTTTTTTAATCCACATTATTCTGATGTTTAAGGTGTTCAGTCCCTTCTCTGTGGATCATGCATTATATGCCAGGGACGCTCTCGCCAAAGCCATCTATGGCCGCACTTTCAACTGGCTGGTCAACAAGATCAATGAATCTTTAGTTAACAAGGTGTGAAAAAGGTCTTCCTTCTTTCTAATCTTTCCTAGCCAGACTTAACTTGTAGAGATGACTGAAATAAGGAGAAAATTGGGATAACAGCCAGAGGAAGCCGTCTGATTGGTTGTGAATCTGAAAACACCCAATTCTGGATACAGCACATCTGGCAAAATTTACTTAGGCCTGATTTTTTTTCCACAATAGATTAGATTAGATAAAACTTAACTGATGTACAATGTAATTGCATTACTTTAAAGCAACAACATCATATGAGGCTCACAATACCATGCATACCAGATTTTCCCTGTGCAGGAATCATATCTGTGTGAATTATCTGCAGGATTCCTCCAGGAAAACAGTTATTGGTCTGTTGGACATTTATGGATTTGAGGTATTCAGTGTGAACAGGTGAGATTGTGCGCTATTGAGCTGATTCATTGTGAAATGAAGAATCTAATATTGATGATGTCTCTGTCTTATTTAGCTTTGAACAGTTTTGCATCAACTACTGCAACGAGAAGCTGCAGCAGCTTTTCATCCAGCTGACCCTCAAGTCAGAGCAGGAGGAGTATGAGATGGAAGGGATTGAAGTAAAAACCATATTAATCCTTACATTTTGTTTTTGTGGCTCATGCTGCTACTATAAACTCACATATAATAGAAACTGCTTCACAACCACTGATGCGTTTCTCGTTTGTTCATGCACAGTGGGAACCAGTGCCATTTTTCAACAACAAGATAATCTGTGATCTTGTGGAGGAGAAGCACAGAGGAATCATCTCTTTACTGGTGAAGATATGATTGACTTCTGCTCCTCCAGAAGAACAAATAACACACATGCTCTCAAAACCAAAACATGGCTAAATTATTCATGCTTGTCCTCTTATACAGGATGAGGAATGTTTACGTCCTGGAGAGGCCACAGATCTCACCTTACTGGAGAAGATGGAGGAAACAATTGGTGGTCACCCTCATTTTGTCACGTGAGCTCTACATTGTGCTTTACAGAGAGTCCAACCAGCACGTCACATAACCATTACATCATAATAACCTACACGACTGTTCACCTTCCTGCAGACATAAAATCGCAGACCAAAAGACGAGGAAAACACTGGACAGAGGAGACTTCCGCCTCTTGCACTACGCTGGGGAGGTTACATACTGTGTTGTGGGTAAGAGATGAAATAATAAATAATGTCTCTCACCACTGGCCTCCACCACAACACCAACAGTATTGCAAAAAATGTAGTGTAACATCAGTGCCAGTAGAGAAGAGTCATAAAGACAATAATATAACTCACTTTCAATTTGTATAGTTCGAGCCAGCAGTAGCAATTTCTAATATTTTTGAATAAAATACAGTTTTAACACTTCTTTAAACTTTCAGGATTCTTGGACAAAAACAATGATCTCTTGTATCGGAATGGGAAAGAGGTGATTTCATTTAATTTCTTTAGCATGAAACCAATTGGATGTATTTGATTCACTGCATTAAACTGCAATATGTTATTTACATCTACTGTATGCCAACAGATATGCCTCTCTGCTACCAGAAAACACCAAAATAGAACTGAAAATATATGTAAAAATTAAAAGAGCATAGCTCTTACATTATTAATTATACAGTTTTCTTCTTCTCATTAAGGTCATGCGACAGTCCAAGAATGCTATCATCAAACACTGTTTTCCTTCGACTGAACCGGACAGCAAGAAGAGACCTGAAACTGTAAGAAACTACGGAAGCCCTAAGAGGCCATGGCTTAACTTCCTTTTTTAAACACTGTTGTCTTGTGACAAAAACTTATTTTGCTCCACAGAAAACATTGCTCGTGTGGAGACAGTGGTAATTCTAAGTGAATGGGAAAGTTGTTGAATATTACTCCCATTAAAATCATAAAATCACTTTTTACGAGAAATATTAAGTCGTTATCACAAGACTATATATATATACACGTGTATATATATATATATATATATATATATATATGTTTTTTGTTTTTTTTTTTCTGAAAAGGATAAACCATGGCCTCTTAGGGCTTCCGTAATAAACAGTTCAGATGATGATTCAATGATTACACAGCTGCAATAAACACACCACTTTCAGCTATAAATCTGTCATTTTTCTGTTACTCACTAGGTGGTGACTCAGTTTAAGAGCAGCCTGGTGGGTTTGACCGAGATCTTAATGTCCAAAGAGCCCTGGTATGTCCGCTGCATTAAACCCAATGAAGCCAAGCAGCCAGGTGTGTCCTAAACACTCTCCACTAAGACCTTAACTCATAGCTGAGCTTATAATTTTCACTGAGTGTTCAGCCTGCAGTCAGCCAGCTCATAAATTTGGAGCAGATAGTTTTGATCCCTGACCCCTCTGGGTGACCTCTGGTGTCCCCTGCAGGACGCTTTGATGACGTGTTGGTGAGACATCAGGTGAAGTACCTGGGCCTGATGGAGCACCTGAGGGTCAGGCGAGCTGGGTTTGCTTACCGGCGCAAATATGAGATCTTTCTCCAGAGGTAACTAAGCACTCTCCTTCAATGTTTCCAATGTATTCATCTGTTTGCTGCCAACCACAAAGCTGCATGTGCCTCTCCCTCTGTGCTCAGGTATAAGCCTCTGTGTCCAGACACCTGGCCCAACTGGAAAGGTACAGCAGCAGAGGGTGTGCAGTGCCTGATTAAACACTTGGGCTATGAATCTAATGAGTACAAGATGGGCAGGTAGGCAATGTTAACGTGTGGATATCTACACTGTCTATGATGGGTTCACCTGGAAGAAATACAAGAACTTGTTTGTCTCTTTAAAGGACAAAGATTTTCATCAGGCACCCTCGAACACTGTTTGCAACAGAAGATGCCTTTCAGGACTGCAAGCATAAGCTAGGTGAGATGTGGTTCTGTATCCTTTTCCTTTGATGCTACTCAGTGTCACAACACTCCTGAGGGTGAAACTTTCACTGTCATTAATGCAGCAACAAGGATTCAAGCCAAGTACAAAGGCTACAGAGTGAAAGGAGACTACCTAAAACAGAGAGAGGCTGGTGAGTGTTAAAGGTCTCAAATGTATTTATAAGCACCAACTCATAGCTTTTCCTGGACTGACTGCAGGTGAAGGGCCAAACATGATAATTACTGTGACATACTGTTGTTTATTACCCTTTCTTATCTAAATAGCCACCAAGATTGAGACCTGCTGGAGAGGTCTGTTGGCCAGAAAGGAGCGTGAAAAGAGGGCATGGGCTGTCAAGGTCATCAAGAAGTATGTTCACACAACGACATCTATTTGAAGATTTAAAAAGATGGACAAACAGTCTAATAAATCTGTTATGAGTTTAACAGTCTATTGGTTTGTTCCAGGTTCATTAAAGGTTTCATGACTAGAAATCAGCCGTCCTGCACTGACAACAGTGAGTATCTGGCATACGTGAGGCAGAACTACCTCACACGGCTGAGGGACAACCTTCCCAAAACAGTCGTGGAAAAAGACTCTTGGCTCACCCCTCCGCCTATAATGCAGGAGGTGGGTTATATGGTTTGACATCAACTGTTTTTAGGCACAGGGCTGCATGCACAAGTGCATAGGTTGCTGATTTAGGTGGTGTCAAACTTGTTTTTTCTAGGTTTCGCAGCTGTTGAAGAAGCTCTACATTCGCCACATGGTGCGGAAGTATGTTCGAGGGATCACCCCTGAGAGGAAAGCACAGGTACAGTCCACCCCCATTCACACACAGTCTTATGAGTGCTATGAGGCCCAGACAAAGTCAGGAAATAAAGTCTTATCTCACGTAATGTTTTCTCTCTGTTTCCTTGTTTCCAGCTTCTGCTGAAAGCACAGACAAGTTCCATGTTCAAAGGGAAAAAAGAAAACTACCCCTTCAGTGTGTGCAGACCGTTCGTCGACACAAGGATTAGTAAGTTATATTGTTTTAACTGAATGTACTTACAGGAAAATAAAATTTAGCTTGTGCAACATGATAGGATGAATAGTTATAACAGCTTGTGGAGAGTGAAGATGCCAGCAATACTGCAGATTAGACTGCACATAGGCATGCATTTGTTCCAGTTTTTTACATTTAGTATCTCCTGAAAAAATAGCTACATTTACAAATTAAAAAGCTTGATTACACATGCTGAGACACTTTGGGATAATTTGAGCAAATTAGCTATTTTCCACATTGATATGCAAGTTATAATTGAATTACTGATACAGTGTCATATTACTGTAGTAAATTTGTGTGTGACATCCTTGGTCATGGATACAATTATTTTATTAAGGCCCTGAGGACATAAGCATGAAAGTACATCAGACGATTCGGCATGAGCACATCAAGGTAAACTAATACTGGAAATTACTTTGCATCTTTGTCCTTCTTTTATCCACTCTGAGTGCGTCTGTCCCGCCCACAGTACAGCGTGCCAGTGGTGAAGTACGACAGGAACGGGTTCAGGCCTCGTCTTCGGCAGCTCATCTTCACCCAGGAAGCCGCTTATCTGGTGGAGGAGGCCAAGATCAAGCAGCAGATCGATTACATCTCCCTGAAAGGTAACGAGTGAGACAAAACAAGCATCAAGGGAGAGCTACACACACGCTTGAAGCTTTTTGTTGTTTATTTTCTAGGTGTATCGGTCAGCAACCTGAGCGACAACTTCCTGATCCTTCATGTTACATGTGATGACATCAAGCAAAAGGTAGACCCATTACATTTCAAAACACTGTTTAAACTGTCTCTTTAAATGCCAGAACTACCCATGTCCTACTTTAAAAGCAGATGATAAAGAAGGAATCTGCAGGTCACGCATGTATGTGTCTACAAAGTCAATAAAGCCACTCTTCAGACTCAAAACCACTCATTAAGCTGCCTTCAAATGTATTGTACAGAAGAAAAAGATCAGAAACATCACTTTATGATTATGTTCATTCATGGCTTAGGTGTTCAAAATCATCTAATAGTTGTTCTTTTAGGGGGACCTGGTCCTGCAGTGTGACTACCTGTTTGAGGCCCTGACTAAGCTCAGTCTGATCGCCAACAAGCAGAACTCCATCAAAGTGGTCCAGGGCAGGTACAGAATCAATATTTGTCAGAGAGCTAGAAATCTAAATGGTAAAAAAAACATGGATGATCAAATGGTTAAATTGTTCCAGTGTGCGATTTGACATCCAGCCTGGCAGAGAGGGCTTTGTGGACTTCAAGAGTGGTCAGGAGTCGATGGTCTACAGGGCAAAAAATGGCCATTTGATGGTGGTGAGTGCAGACTTCATCATGTTAAGACAATGTTAAATCAGTATTTCTATAAACAAGTAACCAAGCTCTTTACTTTCTTCTCAAGGAATCTACAAGAACCAAGTCCAGATGATGCTGCTGCAAATTTTAGTAACAGCCGTGTTTGTCCTGTAATCCTGCTCCATGGTTGTTGCCAACTGTAATTCATGTCAGATGGTTTTCCTTATGACACTGTTATCCAATCATATGTATGCGAATATTAAACTGCCAATGTCTGAGTTGTACAGCAGACAACAAACTAATAGTAGAGCCCATAGCCAGAACATCACTGGGTCTCCTTGTTCCTTATATCTGAAGTTTAACTAATCCCTAAGTGAAGAAACAGATCCAAGGTCAGAATCATGAAAATCAAACAATCCTTGAGGCACTAGTATTCTGTTTTGTATTAAATGTATTATGTTTAGATGAAACAGTAGAGAAATAACAAAATGTGTGCAGCCATTAATGTTTATAATACCTCACCAATGCTGTACTGCTACATTAAAACATGTCAAACCACGATATACACTGCATGTGGAGAGTTTATTTCATAAGCAACACACAACTATACTTCAAATAGCTGCTCTACAGTAAACACAGGAGTCACAGAGATGATTCTTGAGGTAGCAGCTCCCACTAGTGGCCAAACGTTGGCCCTACATGTTAGATTCTCAAGGACTGATACCAGGTAGCATCAGAGTAATGAAAACCTCTGAAGGGAAATCAACATATTTTGTGATGAAATTACTTGAAAAATTAAATTTTCATCAGCCTTCAAATTCAAGGTGATGCTGAATAGAGTGGTTAGGAAGCAAATTAGGACATAAGGGTATAAAATTGTAACTTATATTCATATGAATTCTTAATTTTGCCTCAGAGAGGGCAGCATTGGATTGTGCAGTATATCTTAATGTGCAGCACACTCCGCTGGACAACACAAATATTAACATCAAAAGAAAATGTTCTTACAGATATGCTCATAAACTGTTCAGAAAAAAAAAACAAAAGGAAAAAAAGCCAAAAAAGTACCAGTCTTTTATCAATCTGAACTGTGCACGTTTTCATGCTAACATTCAGGCTGAGAATGGCACCATTATGAGTCACATGCAATGTTTTTATTCCTTATTCTATGAGTCACTGTTTCAGCAGTCATCATTTCATTAGAATAATAAGAAACAAATGCTGATGCAGGATAAAAAATGCAAAGATTGCATCAGGTTTATGAGTGAGTGAGTGAGTGAGTGCGTCACACAGTCCTCTTCCTTTCGCAAACAAATTAACCTCAGTTCAACATGCTGGTACTTAGCCTGCTCGCCTGGCTAGCTGGCTGTGACAGTCCTGTGGTGATACACAATCACACCATGTCATCTATTTCACATCTCTGTACTTAATGTATAGCAATGTATTTAAGAGCACAAATGAAAAATTGAGCAGAATAGACACACATTCTCTACACATGACTGCATGTTTTATTTACCTATTATCCCAATTAATGTTTGGTTTGTATCTTTATCTAGATATGATTGTAAGTAATTAGTGAGTGAGTCACTGCAGATATGACATACAATTTTAACCTATTAAGCAGATAATACATCTAATGTGATGTTCAAAGGTAGAGATTATAGTCAGAATTGTTACCTCTGGTTGATGATTAAACAGATGTTTGTAAATCCTGGTGATGTAAAGGGCAAGGTTTAGAAAAATGCTGAGTATTTATTCCTGGGACAAAGAGAGCAGCAGAAACGTCAGTCATGGAAAGAGTCACAGCAGTGATATTTCTCCTTCTAGCTTCATGTACCTGCAGCACATTAGGTAAGTCATGCCCACACACTTCTAAAATGTCATAAACATTGTATTTGATGTTTGGAAAAATACTACAACCTTAAACTGTCTTTAGCTTCAGTTTAAAAAAAAACTCTCCATATCCCATACTGAAGATCTGTTTCTGTTGAACAGGCCAGACATGTGAAAGAAACTGTGGGAGGAAACTTGACTCGTGCTCATGCCACTCGACATGCTCGTCTCTCAAGACCTGCTGTGCTGACTATAAAGAATACTGTGTGGAAGTCCTTCCATACTCCGGATCCATTTTGGGTGGAGTCGACTTTATAGTTCTTGATGCGAGTTTCAATAGTAGTTCACAGATTGTATGCAGGTAAGACTTTCTGCTACACCTCAGTGTTCCTGAACCTGTTCTGGCTGTACCTTTGATTGATTAAGACAAATAATAAATACACAGTAAAGTACAGAAAGCTGCTGTCAGATCTGCAGATCTCGATGAACTCAGACACGCTACAAAAGTAAAATGGAATTTACAGGGCAAACATGACAAAACTGGTTAACTTAACTTAAAAACGTGACACTGATCATTCTTTTATAATGGCAGGTTCAATGATAATATTGATACTGTGGGGTACGTGGATGGGAACAGCAGAGGCCACTGTATCTCTCCACTTCTGTATGAAACAGGATGGGTTCCCTTCCACATCTCTTCTGATAATGGCACCACATTCAGTCGAGCTGGAGCCTGGCTCTCAGGTACAATAACTGCATATTCTTATGACCATATAACTCGTCCATATAACACATCTTTGTTTTAAACTGACATTACTATATGATTTACTGTTACAGTACACACTGGCAAGTTAGATGCTCAATTTAAGGCGACTCTGGTCAACTCAACAAAATGGCAGTACTACGGTACGCCGAATGTTGGAGGCACTCTCGAGATGACGTGGAATACCTCTTTGGTCAGAGCGGAGAGGGTCAATATAGAGCTCTGGGGATACAGGGAGACAGGTGAGTATGACTGTTTATTCACTTTGTAGATTACATGACTATCACTAACACTGCAATGTTTCCCCTGTAGGGAAAGCCTACACAGACAGCTGGCAGGGCGAGTGGCAGTATCTGTACTCACTGGCAAAGGATCTGCCCAACAACGGTTCTTTTAGCTTTCTGCCCAAACCAGCAGAGAACGGCTTTTCAAGTTGGGAGCTTGGCTCTCTACGCATCAGCTCCAGCACCAACCCTGACGGCATGTGGTACGTACAAATAACATACACTGTGATTATTTAGACCACACCAAATGAACAGTATTGCTGATGACCAAGACATTGTTTTATGTTTCTGTAATGGTTAATCCTCCTGTATGAGCAAGCTCTATATCAAAATGATCATTTTAAGGCTAAAATATAATTATTGTTGTTGTTACCCATGAATCTTCAAACAAGCAGCATAAAATAGCAAAGCACCTTAATATTATGTTTGACTGAGATGCCAAATTAAAGTTACTTGCTGTCATTCCTGAACAGAAAAATGTGTTTTAGTGGTTTGTTATTCTTGATTAATTTCTGACTTCTCACAGAATTCCAGTGTTCTGGAAATGTGGTTCTAAAAAGGTGAATTCAGTTTAAATGCCTCCTGTTCAAAACGGTGAATCGTAGGGAACTCAGAGATAAAGACAGAGTGAATTAGAGCTCTTCATGATGCTGGATTCTCTTTGAAACAAACAGGGCAGGTCGTCTAATAAATTATGATTCTTGGTGTCAGCTGCACAGTATTTTCATGTGTTTCACTAAGGAACGTACACTCCGCATGGACCGAGGATCACGCTCTTGCCTGGCATCTAGAAGAGAAATTCAGGCAAGACTCCACAATTTGGGCTCAGGAGAAATGTTTAGCATGGGACCAGCTGGAAAAAGAGCTGCCCAACTTCCTCAATGAGATCATAGACTGTCCCTGCACTCTGGCTCAAGCGAGAGCAGACACAGGGAGGTTTCATGTAAGTGTGAGATTTTTCTTTCTTTCTTTGTTTCTATCTATCTATCTATCTATCTGCCTGCCTGCCTGCCTGCCTGTCCATCTACAATCTAGCTAGATAAACCTATGCAGTGGCCTTATATGTTTATGGTGATTGTTGGTGGCCATGAATCTTTTACTAATGCTCACTGCTTATCAGCTCAAAGTCAAGGTGAGGTCTCTCCTAACTATTGTATTTACAAGCATTCACTGCAAGCTAAACATCAGCATCATGCCTTTCACCTAATTTACAGTTAGGGTTGGAGAAAGCCATGACTGTCTTTCAATGGCAATTGAGTGACAAGGGGAGTAGGAAAACCTGTATGGGTGCAGCTGGTGACTGAGTGTATTGATAAGGTTATGCCTCTGAGCTACAGCATATCCATGAACATGCCTGGTTACAGACGCTGCATCTCTCTCCTCAGACTGACTATGGCTGTGACATAGAGAAGGGGAGTGTGTGCACCTACCACCCTGGAAGTGTTCACTGTGTGAGGGCTATACAAGCCAGGTGAGTCCTTCACTCAGGACTGTTTCTTCACCCTCATGGTCAGGTGTTAAGATCAAATTCTAAATATCACATAGATGTATTTATATCATTAGCAACACTTCCAAAACAGAGTATTTATGCAGTCGCCTTGAAATACTGGGTAGCATTGATGGGAAAATTTGCAGTGGTTAGATGAAAGTTTAGCTGAATCTGTGATGCTTTGTGTGAAAATGTTCACACACAGATTTTTGACAGTTGTGAATAGAAAAAGAAAAGAAAGTCAAGCAGAAAATGCCTCTTTTGATATGTCAGTTCTTATACAGCCTTTTTGTGATGTTGTTGTCTATCAAAAACTATTTGATAAATTGCTTTGGAACACATCAGTTCCCCTCAGCATGATCAGATAAAAAAATTCTCCCATACCTTGGTTTATGGCTGAATAAAAAGTAATGATAATGTGCAAAAGTAATGATATTCCCATCAGTCCTGGCTGTACTTTGTGTACTTTGTGCTGATTGCTAATTAGTAAATGTGTTGCTGTAGACTCTGGTTTAAACTGGCATATGCCTTATGGTTACTGTTCTAACTAACAATGATTGGGGGAAATGTATCGACAGTCCTATGTATGCAGCAGGACAGCAGTGTTGCTATGACAGCACCGGTGCTCAGGTGCTGACGGGAGACTCGATTGGGGGAAGTACTCCAGACCGAGCACATGATTGGGGCTCACCCCCGTTCAAGAAACCCCCCCGAATTCCTGGGCAGTCCCACTGGGTCTACGATGTCCTCAGCTTCTACTACTGCTGCCTGTGGTCTGACAACTGCAAGTACTACTTCAAACACCGGCCCTCCAGTGACTGCAGGCGCTACCAGTCACCCAGCTCAGGTCAGTGTATTGTTAAGCACGGAATAACAGTTACATGTTTTTAATGTGATTATTATTTAATGTTAAGACTTAATTCCTGCGTGTAATGACAGGTGTTGTGTTCGGAGACCCACACTTCATAACGTTTGATGGTGTCAGCTTCTCGTTCAATGGCAACGGGGAATACACTTTGATGACGTCGGCACAGAAACAGCTAACTATCCAAGGCAGAACAGAGCCTGTGAATGGTGAGTTACTGACTCAAGAAGTGTTAGTAAATGGTACCACTAAATAATAACATGTAACATACACATAGACTATTAAAACAATTCCTGTTCTCTGCGTCATTGACCAGCTACGATAAAAGCCACAATGTTGACGGCTGTGGCCATGAAAGAAAGAACCTCTGATGTTATTGAGGTCCGGCTGTTCAGCGGTCATGATGGCCTTGAAGTACTGCAGAATGAGAAAACCCTCTCCTTTTCTGAGCAGAGCTGGATGGATCTGCATGGTGAGACCCTGACTCACCTCTCTGCTAATGAGGAAGTCCTTTTTTACCACCCAGATGATTTGTTGAGACTTTATTCTGACCAAATATACCTTCTAGGCGTGTTTGTGTTTTCTCCTACCTCCACAAATGTGACCGTGATGTTCCCCAGTGGAGCCGGGGTGGAAGTACGACTCAGAGGGGGAACCATGACGACCACCGTGCTCCTGCCAGAGGGCTTCAAAAACTCCACACTGGGACTGCTGGGAAAGATGAATGGCGACCCCAACGACGACCTCGTCCTCAGCAACGGTCAACTTGTGCGAAACCTCAGCAACCCAGAGGAGATGTTCAGCTTCGGGGCAAGCTGTAAGAAATTATTCACAAAACAGATTAGCTGCTGTTGTTCAATGATGATGAATGACATACAACATTATTATTATTTCACCATGTGAAATGGCAGAGTAGCTAATGATTAATTTGATCGATAAGTAAAAGAAATTTAGTTAAGGCTATTATTAGGCACCTGCTAGAGTAAGACCTCAAATATTTTGGGTACTTATTAGTTTTTTCATGTATTGATTGATGCATTTGCTTTTCAGGAAATCACTCATTTTATAAAACATCAGCAGATAATGTTGTAAAGATTCCATTTATGTTTAAGTACTTTGTATCTTTTGTTTTGTCTTACAGGGGCAGTCTACAACAAGTCTGCCTTGTTCACATATGACTCAGAATATCTTTTGGACACATATTACTATGCTCCCAGGCATGACCATACTTTTATTCCAGAGTTTTCTGTCCCTGAGAGTCCAGATGATCCATTAGCCAATCAGACATCTGAGATATGCTCTGGAGAGGGTGCTCAGTTCTGTAGGTACGACAAGAAAACTTTTATCTTCTTTCAATAATTCATGTGTTAAATACTGCTGTTTTATGAAATCAATCAATCATCTCTAAAATCTTACAAGATAACAGTGATGATGTCACAATGATGTCATCAGGGTTAACTCAGAATATATGTACTGAATGGAAATATAGGATACAGTGCTGTTAGTCTGACCCACACAAGAACTTAAAGAAATAATATCCAAATGTCTGTTCCAAATAATATCCAAACTGTCAGTTTTTCAGCTTTATGTAAATTAAAGCCATTATTATAACTATGGCAGCTCATTTTCTGATCGGTACCTCTGTCCTGTAGGTATGATATCCTGGTAGGTCGTAGTCCAAGAATGGGAAACGCTTCCAAGATGTCTTTCCAGAGTCATATTTCTCTTGTGGAGGCTCTAAAGCGTGGTGAGTCGACAAAAACACAAGATGAAAACGTGATTATTCTGAACAATTACTTTGTTTCACTGCCTTAGTTATTGTTTTGCTGTGCAGTGGTATCCTGTGGATGGCTTTCACCACCAAGTAATGGGAAGAAGAATGGGACCACATATTTACAAGGAGCTAAGGTGCAGTTTTCCTGCGATGATGGCTACAGTCTCAAAGGATCGGCAGAGCACGTATGCCAGGAGACTGGCCAGTGGTCTGGAGAGGACACAAGCTGCGTGTCTCCGAGTATGAATACATAATAATAAAATCAGTTCAATCCAATGATTCTCATCTTCACAAATCAGCAGCGGCAAATGTGTCTGTACTTGACCGTGCTTGCATGTGTGTGTCTTTGTTTGCATCATCTGAACTACTGGATCAGCTCTTAAATGTTGAGAAAACAAAATCACTCTCATGATCATTTTACCCAAATACTATGTAAGTGAAAATTACTTATAAGACCAATAACACCAATGAAAATGCACACATCAAATTGTAAATACAAATAATTCAGCAATGCAACAACTCCATGCTGCCTTCCTTTACATAACTTTACACTTCCTTTAAACTAAAAGCTGGGCTAGAGGAAAATTTATGGGATCAGCCAACCGCCCGACCATCAGACATTGTCATTCAGAAAACCAGTAATTTATGCTACCTTCATGGCTGAAATGAGAAGAAGAAGTAGTAGAGGGAGAAGAAGAAGAAGAAGAAGTCCACTCTCCAGACTTGGGGCAGATCTGGATTTAAACCAGCAACCCTCCAGATCCCAGCCCAAGTCACTACAGACTTGTCCAGAAAAAATGTTCAGTATGTTCAATAACAACACAAAAATACTTGTTTCCATATGAATCGACAAGAGACAAAGTATAACATATCCAATGTGTGCCTCTAAATTGAATAAGAAAAACAAACCTGTTATGTGTAACAAGAGCAATGAAATATTCTGGTTGGTTGGGGAGCTTTGTTGCATGTATTAACTCATCCTGTCTGGATCACTGCAGTTAAGGTAAAAAAAAGAAATCAAACAAAGCAGTGGAGCCTCTGGTTGAAACAAATATCTTTTTTTTCCAGTTAACATTGCAGGAATTGTGGCTGGTTCAGTCATTGGAGTGGCATCACTGATTTTAATTATAACAACAATCGTACTCTACTCAAGGAAACAGAGAAGGTATGGTACAGCATCATCCGTGACAACATTTCTAAAATACATTAATCATAGTTACAACACTTCTTCACTGTTTTTATTGTTTTTTTTTTTTATTTCAGAAAAGCTGCTCAGTCACAAGAAGCTGTGAGAAGTGAGGCCTTCTAACCACAAAACTACTGAGAAAAGAAAAGTGAATGCATCTATAAAGACATGCTTACGTAAAGACATTCAGGACACTAAAGAGATTTCTCGTAAACATTGTAAACCAGAGCTACTGACTAAAATATATCATAAGGTTGAGCAAAGGTCATTGCACGGTTAAAGAGTAACGACATAAATCACTATACAAAATTAATAACCTACTGTAACTCTGTTCATTATGCTAACAAGACTTGACTGTCTCAACACTCCATTACTGTTAATGTCATACAGTGTTAGAAGAAAATATTTGGTCAGCTCTTCAGATCACCTGTATGTGTTCAAACTGTGAACCAAATGAACTCAGTACCATGTACTTATGTTTTTGTACTGTCGTCAAATATACAACTGCATCAGTATACAGTAGCCTATATTATTATTAAATGTGGCAGACGATAACATGTTATGCAGTAAATGTTATTTTTAAAACTAGTAATATTATTCCTGCTTTTATTTTATTCTTTTTATTTTTTTTAATTAGCGATTAACAAGGCAAAACAAGCACAGACTTGACAAAATGTATCGCCACAGACACACATAGGACACAACAAAAGTAAGTTGAGTGGCTAAATTCACATGGCTAAGAAACCCTTTTTATGTGGATGCTCAAACAGTGCCAGTGGTAAATGTAGTCCACTGAAGAAACACAGAAAGAGCAGTGCCAACTGTGCCTTCATGTACCACGATACACTACACTATCTCTGATAAATACGCTCACAAAATGTCACGAGGGAAATATTCTTACATGTAAATGGAAGAACATTGTGGAGTAAATCAGTCCTCGTGGATGATGGCAGCTGCAAAAAAATAAAACAGTACAAGATCAGTACAAGGAACCAAAATTACTCACATTTACAGTAACTTCAAGCTGCACGTGTTGCTAGCAAACCACAGGGTCATTCCTATGTTCGGGGAACACAGGACCGTTTTGTCAATTCTTGTAATTATTCTATCGTTTGTTCAACTCAAGTCACACTGAAATTACTTTTAGGAAAAGAAAACACACCTCAACTAAATAGCATTAATATTTATGAAGAATGCCACTCACTCTCTCAGAATAGAGGGGGCGGCAGTAGCTCGGTCTGTAGTGACTTGGGCTGGGAATCGGATCAAGCCAGTTCAAGTCCACGTCGGACCAACCTGGGCACTGCCGAGGTGCCTTGAGCAAGGCACCGAACCCCCAACTGGATAAGGGGCAGCCCCCTCACTCTGACACCTCTCCTCCAATGCATGTGTTTGTTTCATAACTTGTGTGTAATGTGCAACTGAAAAAAATATACTAACAGAGTGAAAAAATGTAACTTCAATAAATAAATGTAACTTCTTCTACATTGATTTAGCTAGGTTAGCGACGTTAGCTTGGTTAGCGATGGTTAGCTTGGTTAGCTAAGTTAGCGACAAGTTGGATAATCAGCGATGTCAGTGATGCTAGCTAAGTTAGTTAGGTTAGCAATGTTAGCTAGGTTAGCTGAGTCAGCGATGTTAGCTGAGTTAGCTAAGTTAACTTAGTTAACTAGTTAGTGCTGTTAGCTAAGTTAGCAATGTTAGTTAGACCGCTGATGTAATTTAAATAGATACCAACACTCACCAGCAGAATTCAGACCAGTCATTTCCTGTAACGGTTAACACACGTTGGAACGGATTTCGTTAAAAAGAGCCTTTAAACTTTTATGTAGTGTTTTTTTCTTTCTCCTATGCGGTGTGTTTCTTTCCTGTTTGCTTTTTTTTTTTTTTAAATGTCAGCTCTTCTGTGTTGCGCCACCACCGCCCTCTGCTGGACAAAGACTTAAGATTCAAAAAAATTATTTTTCATGTGAACAGTAAGGAGACATGTTTCTCTGAAATATGAAATACTTCCTTTGCTATCCATACTGAATACCAAGCAATAATTCAAAGTATAAAATATATGAAAATAGATAAGTAACGGCATCTTAAAGGCAGCAATGTGAAAAATACAGTAATAAGATAGACACTGCAGTTAGGAAAACACTGGAAATGATCTTTATTAAAGGCTATTTTGAGCGGTTTACATCATCTTATTTCTACTATGTATGCTCGATATTGATGTAGTTAATACCTTGGCCTAATGCTTCGGATTAGTGTAGATGGAAAGACTATAGATATTGCTTCATTAAAAAATACCATTCTGCTCTGATGGCAAAAGGCTTGATTTATTCCTCTAAAGCTCTGTTCATTATTTGAACAACATAACACTCATGAAGACATAGCTCTAGATGCTAAATTCCTCACCACCATTCAACTGCGTCAGTGCCTCAGTCCACCACTTTTTTCTAGATATAAACACATCCTTAAAGTTATAATTTGATCTACATACTCATCACATGATAATGTTTGCTTGGCCTTGCCTTATTCTTTTGTGTTGAGGAACTGGAAGTTACTCTGTTGTTTACTGTGTGACTCTGAATGTACGTGCTGTTCCCTCACTTAACACAAGGCTGTGATTTCTATGGACAAAGAGCACCAGTATGTGACAAGACTGCAGAGGCCACCGCTGAATAAACTGTTTGCTTGCTGCGTCTAGAGTCATTCACCAACAACTTGTCACAGACACTCCAGAGATATAAATACAAAATAGTTAGCATTATCCTCTCCTGGTCCCGGGGCAACGGAGGAGTAACAGCCCAGCTCATGACATACCAAGTTATTGTCATCCCTTAGATCACATTAAATGCTGAACAAGTGTTGGAATGAATCAGCCGGGTATATATGTGTGTGAGTAGAGCATTACAGATGCCAAAGCAGCCTTTTCCTCAGATCTGCTGCTCACTTTGTGTTGAGGATTAAAATACAACTGCTCATTGCTTAGAGTGCAGGTCATCAATCTTGACTTGTTTGTTAGGGTGGAGCTACAGGCGTTTTGCCGTTTCAACATCCTCTCCCTTCACTCTGAGCTTATTTTCTAGGATATGGGGGACCAAAATAAAACACTATCCCGACCCATTTTCCGTCGAGATGTGAACTGGGATCCTTTCCCAAACTGGACGCAGCCGAGCCGAATCTTTGCACAGGATTTTGGCCTTCCTCCTTTCCTGGATCCCAGTGATCTGGACTGGATAGACTGGTCGAAGAAGAGACTAGCAGCTTTTTCCTGGCCTGGGTACGCACAAACTCCCCTCCTGCCTCCGTTGAGGGGTCAGCTCCCTACAGCGTTGAACCAAAAGGGCCTGAGACAACTGACAGGTGGAGTGTCAGAGATCCAAACAGGACAGGACAGCTGGAAGATCAACCTGGACGTCAATCATTTCTCACCTGAGGAGATTACAATCACAACCAAGGAAGGCTATTTGCATATATCAGGTACACGAATCTCTGATTTCCCTCAAAAAGACATGAATATAGACAGACCTTGATCTAATCGAATTGTGCCTAATCATAAAAATAATTTTTGGGCATTGTATCTGTTTTTATTACAAGGAAATCACGAAGAAAGGCAGGATGAACATGGATCTGTCTCAAGGTGTTTCACTCGGAAATACAAGTAAGTTGTCTGTAGATGTGAGGAATCCTGAAAATAATCTCACTGTGATTCAATGTGTGTATTGTATTAACTGTCTTGACATGCTAACAAATGTTAAGAAAGTCATAAACTTACTCTTCATTTCTTCAAGGCTGCCACAGGGGGTGGACTCACAGCACATCAGCTCTTCACTGTCTGGTGATGGAGTTCTGTCTGTAGAGGCCCCTGCTGTCAGGACGTCCATCAGCAACCCACCACCCAATGAGATTGTAATACCAGTTCAGATCAGACAGACACAGGATGGGGAAAAGTGAAACCAGTAAGCAAGGATTTGAAACTGCAGTGCGTAACCACATTTGTAGCATTGGCATAAAAAACCCAAACTGCTCTGTTATTTGCTGTAGTTGTTTTCCTGCTATAAGATACTAATACTGTAACATCACCAGCAAGGCACCATAAGGCAGATATAACACAGAACTGACTCTGAAATGAGGAATTATTATTTTTAGAATGACATTACCATCATTTTGTCATGCTCTTTTACTATCTTCGTTAATCCATGTTAGCAGCTGTAGTTATGACTTTACATGACCTAAGGGACTGTTGAGATTAAGGCTGACAATACTGGACATCATGGACAGTGGAAATGGACTATTTATATCCAGACATCTTATTTACTTTATCAGAAAAAAAAAACTATGGTCATCAAATTGTGCTTCTGTGTAACATAATTTACAATAAATTGATTTAAAGTTTGCTCTTGAGAAAAACTGTAGAATAGATTTATTTCATTTTGTGTGTTTGTCTTGAAAGATATTGAATAATCAGCTTAATAAAAATGTCCTGATAATCTTCCACAAATGTATTAAACAGCTTCTGCTATATAAATAAAAATAAAATTTCCTGCTCCAGTCTCTTTCATTACTGATGCAGATCATAAGAGCAAACTGTGTAATTTGAATTGACTATCCAGCCATTGCACTATTTCTCATGACTCTCTGAAATATTGGGGTTGCTGAAGTCTTATTTAGCATACTTAGTGCAATAGTTGGACACTATCTGTGAGAGGTTCTTTGTCGAGTATGATTTTGATTGATGTCTGTGATCTGCTTTTTTTTTTTTGTTTTGTTTTTTTGTCAGGCAGCTCCAAAAACTGTCAGTGAGTCAAAAAGCAGTGTTCAAGTTGTACAATGTGAACTAAGCTTAAGGTGTTTAGCATAACCTACGAGCCAGGGTGTCCTGCAGGGTTGCTAGGGTTCTACTGAGTCGTTGTTAAGCGTTTGCTAAGGTGTTCCAGGTGGTCTCCAGGAAGTTAATATACATGTAGGGTGGTTTCTGGAAACATTACATGTGGCTAAGGTGTACTTTGTGTTTGCAGTGATGGCAGGATGAGCCTATTAGTAGAGCTGCTAGTGACAGGAGTGTTTCAGCACCATGGACAGAGACTGTGTGACGACAGGAGTAATACCAGAAGAAAAAATGTAAATATATAAAAGTGTCTTTGCTTCACTATTGCTGTGATGTCCACAATCCAGAGAGGAAAATAGAGCTCTCTCTCATTGAAAGCTGGCATTGAATAAAAACTTTTCCCTCAGAAGATATCATAAAGGTATCCTCTGTTTTTGAGACCATATTCAACCATTTAATGCGCCCTTCATAAGATAGTAGTCTATCATAAAGCTGACCTATGTGGAAATATGACGATGCTGAAATGTAGGCTACAATGCGAATAATAATAGCCTGATAATGCAATTTTCATTTTTTAATAAAACATGCTATCCAGACACTGTTCTTATCACATCATCATTTTAATTTCTAGAAAACAATCCTGTGATGGAGCCTGATGTGAGATAACTTGAAGAGTGCCTGTAGTATTGCAGTGTCTCTTTAAAGGAAGGGGGAGTGTAGAAGAGGGACAGAGGAAAGAGATGAATAGAAGGCACCAGAACCACCTACCATGACCAAGTGCGCTGTAAATGTAGGACAGAAAATCGAGTGGAATACAAACGGATCATCAAGCGACCTATTCGAGGGAAAACCATGTTTGGATGTGCCTTATCTGATTCAAAGATTTTTAAACATGGCACCTCATGCGAGCACTGGAACACAGGGAAAGTGTTTTTCCTCCCAAACATTTCTTGCATTCTGAAACGGAAAAGAAGAGTGGCAGTAACATACATCCCTGTGCTATCTTTCTCCGATTATCAATGGTAGGCATTGCATAATTCACCCTTATCCACCGGAGCCATTTGGGTCCTCCTCTTTGAGGAGAAGGGGGACGCCGGAGAGAGAGAGAAAAAAAACCCGACTAGATAGCTGCCTTCTCGGTGGTGCCTGCAATTGTGTGGCAATGCCCTTTTCTCTCCTAGGAAGAACTTGCAGCCAGTAGCGGGGGAACAAGCAGGGGGAGGATGCATTTAAAGCTGGATGTGTGCTGCATTCAGGGAGATTCGGCAATAACAGCAGCTCTAGCAGAAGCAGCGAGTGCGGAGGGCCTGGGAAGCACCCAGCCCCACTATCTCCTCCTTTTCCTCCCCCCCTGCAGGACCATGCTTGCGTGAGGGATGAGGCTGTGCACAGGGACACCAGGCCAGAGCTGCGGCCTACTTCTCACAAGAGCCGGTCTCTCGACTGCAAGACCTGTGAACACATTGCCACCATCAAATCAGCATCTTTGGTACGCAGCTCCCCTCTCTCTCTCTCTCTCTCTCTGCCTCTCTCTCCGTTTGCATAAAAAAAAACCGCGTGTGCGCTCGCGCCTGTGTGTATGTGTGCGTGTGCGTGCGTGCGTGCGTGCTGGCGGCGGGAGGGCGGGAGGGAGGAGGGAAGGAGGAGGAGGTGAGGGGTGTCTGTGTTCTCAGCTGTACATCTGTAGTCATGGCAACCAGATCCTGTTAATGGATGTCATTTTTTCCCCATCCTCAGCTTCCCTCTCTGCCTCTGCTTTTATGTGTGTGCATCACATTTATATGTATTTCATATAGATCTCTGCCTGATGCCCGATAGCAGGCACATTTATTTTCTTTTGGTCATCTTCTCCTATCTCCTAGCTTCACAAAAAAGCTGTTTTACAGATCAGTCTTGAGCCCAGCTGTGGTATGATATAAATGTTACGTTTGGTGCTGAGGTGATGTTGCTTTCTAGTATTGAAGAGTCTAATTGAGAGTATGAATGGGACTGAGTCTCTGCATGATGATGAGCTTCATCTCCTTTGTGTGATGCTGATGCTGTCAGACTTTTGTATCAACCCATGTTAAGTTCTCTGGTTGTTGTGGATGTGTAGTAAACTGCAAGCTGATTACTCTCCAGTCTGCAGAATTGTTGCACTGTACTGTGTGTGGTCTTTTTTTAGGCCATATCCTCTGACATACCAGCTGTCCGTCCTTTTTCCATCCACCATGGCAGTGGTGGTTTCTCTGTGCCCGCTCTGTCTCTTTCACTTCCTGCTTCCTGTGTTCCTCTGTCTAGGTCATCAGGTAGATCCAAGAGCATGAGCAGGACTTTGAGCTGCGGGAGCAGATGTCTGGGTATAAGCGCATGCGGCGGCAGCACCAGAAGCAGCTGATCGCCCTGGAGAACAGGCTAAAGGCCGAGATGGATGAGCATAGGCTCCGACTGCAGAAAGAATTAGAGACACATGCGAACAACACTTACATTGAGCTGGAAAGACTGGCCAAACGGCACGCTGCTCAGACAGACAAAGAGGTACAGCATCAACAAAGCCAAACTACAATGTGATTTAATTCACATAATGACAAACTTGTGTCTACACATGAATTTTTGACATTCAATTTAGGGAGTTAATCTTAATATTTGAATGTCTCTTTGCAGATGAAGTCTGTTGCAGCTGAAGAAAGGAGGATCCAGCAACAGATTGTCGCTCAGCAAAAGAAAGAGCTGACTACTTTCTTAGAGAATCAGAAAAAGGAGTACAGGCTTTGTAAAGACAAGATCAAAGAAGTAAATATAACAAACAAATACATACTTTTCATATCTGATCAACTTTTCTTTGTGATTGTCTTCAGATATTTCACACTGTGTTTTCTGTGTCTAGGAGATGAGCGAAGACCCTTGTACCCCCAAAGAGGAGAAGCAGGAGCGTCTGTCCAGGCACAAAGAAACAATACAGCGCTCCCAGGCTGAGGAGGAGGCTCATCTGCTGGCCCAGCAGAGGTTGGTCTACGACCGGAGCTGCAGGGCCCTGAAACGCCGGAGTCTGCTCAGGAAGCACGAGTTTGAACAGGAGCAGCTCAGAGAGGTAACACCATTCCCTGACATCACATCAAATATCATCACTTCACGTTACATAGGTTACTTTTGCTGTTTACCTAAGATGTTCGGACACAAGAATAGTTTGTGAAATAATGATTGTCATTGATGACCAAATCAAAAACACTTGATATAGATGGCTTTACATTGATTCAAATATCAGGGCTAAGATCAGTTAATCACTTATTCACCCAAACTACTACTCTGACCAAAACCCAGTTGTATTCACTTCACATTTTGATGACATGGAACAGAAAAAAAATCGGTATATCTTCACAATGGGAACCTTGAACCGACACAAATTTGGAGTTACTACTACACAGTAGCAAAGACCTGCCTTATCCGGAACAGAAGAGCTCATTCCCACCATATCACAGCTCAAATTTTACTCTCAGAAATTGCATTTCTGGGGTTGAACAGTATGTTTCACAGCAGAAGTGGGTCGCCACTACTTACATTAAATTACACACTAAAATTGTTATATTCACTGTGGCTATTTTGGGCTGTTGTTTGCTAATTGAATTGCTAACAACAGCCTGAGTGACTTAACACATTAGATAAACAGTTTCTTTGGAAATCCTATTATTGTTACTGTTGTTATTGCCATTTTTCATTTTGACTACATTTACGAAACATTCATGTATACATACAGTGCTTAAGAAATGTATAAGACCACCTGCTGTATTTGTTTTAAAGGGTCTCCAGCATCATGAAGAGCTTTAATTCACTCTTTCTTTGTCATTGAGTTCACTACGCTTCACCGTTTTGAACAGGAGTGAGGAATTTAAACTGAATTCACCTTTTTTTACCCAAATTTGAGCCAGAATACAGGAATTTACTGAGAAGTCAGAAATAAATCCAGAACAATGAATAAAACATAGGAATAACAATAAATAACGTGCTTTGCTATTTTTCTTTTTCTTTTGTAAAACAGTAAATTTGAAAAAAAAACCCAACAATAATTATATTTTAGAATTAAAAATATAATTTTGATTAAATAGCTTGCACAAACTGATGGATTAACCATTACAGGAACTATTATTAAATATTCTAGTAATTTAGCAATACTGTTAATTTCAGGCAGCAGTGGCAAAAACTTTATTAAATTTGTTTGATTTAGTGAGGCCATCAGTGTTCGATTTGAAGAGGGTAATATTGATGGACTTCAAATGTAAGTGGAGGTAGTCCAGTGCCATGTTTCTATAAAAACTATATGCAATGTAGTGCTATGTAGAAAAAAATTGTGCTACGATACACAATTCTGATCATTCATATTCACAAATAAATCAACCAGCCTTATAGAATGACTGGAAAACTGAATTCTCATATGCTGTCATTGGAAACAACCTTATAACAAACATGTTGTCCCAGGAGCTGAACAAGAAGAGGACCCAGAAGGAGATGGAACATGCGCTGATGATCCGGCAGGATGAGTCCACCCAGGACATGGAGCGCAGACAGCTGCAGATGCTGCAGAAGTTGCGTATTGAACTCATGCGGCTGCAGCACCAGACGGAGCTGGAGAACCAGGAGGAGTACAACGGCCGGCGGCAGAGAGAACTACACAGGAAACACACTCTGGAGCAGCGGCAGCAGCCCAGAAACCTCAAGGTGCCTGGAACTTTCTTTTGTGCTCATTCAGCGACTTGATAGGAAACTTTTTATCAAGAGGTTTGGATATATTTCCAAACAGCAGTTTTACTATTCTGCACTTCTGACCTTCTGTTGTTCTTTCAAAATGCCCACCAGGAAATCTGTATTAAAAAACATTAATAATGTTGCCATGACAACTGCTACTTCCAAAACATTTCTATGATATATTTCACAAATTTAAATATTTTCTGCTCCCTTTCACTGTTTTCACTTTCACAACAAACTAAAATGTTCAAGGACATTGTAAAAAAAAAATTAATTCATTATTGTGTTTTTACACCACTCCAAAATGATTCACCATACATTGTTACAGTAGACTGAAAATAATGTGAAAGTAAATGCATGCAAGCAATTTTCAAAGTCAGTCGAATTAAGAGACATATAGCAGAAACCCATTTAACTGAGTTTTTTTCCAAACACGGGCTAATGGCATACCTTGGGTGCCTTTTGATTGTCTTTCTCTTTTACCCCTCTGTAGACGCTGGAGATGCAGATCAAGAAACAGTTCCAGGATACTTGCAAGGTGCAGAACAAGCAGTACAAAGCTCTGAGGAACCATCAGCTGGAGGTTTCTCCCAAAGGCGACCATAAGGGCATCCTGAAGAGCCTGAAAGAGGAGCAGACACGCAAGCTGGCCATACTGGCTGAGCAGTATGAGCAGAGCATCAACGAGATGATGGCCTCACAAGCGGTACGAGGATCCTGAGCACTTTGTCATGAAGTAGCATCACTGGGCCTCAATCATCATTTATGTGTTGTATATCTATTCATATAACACGTTTGCTTTTCACAAATCAAGCCATTCGTGTGCATGGAAATTTTACAACCTCATCACACGTGTTTGTAACTTCCTCCATCTCGCCTGGTCTCTAGATGCGATTAGACGCAGAGCAGGAAACGGAGTGCCAAGCTCTGAAGCAGCAGCTGAAGCAAGAGATGGAGCTCCTGGACGCCTACCAGAGAAAAACCAAGTCACAGATGGAGACCCAACACGAGCGAGAGCAGCAGAAACTTGAGCAGAAGGTGTCCATACGCAGAGCACACCTTGAACAGAAGGTAGGCTTAAGAGCAAAACGTCCATTTGAAAAGTACTTGTAGCGTATAAAGAAATGACGTCCAGGATAGATGAATGTCCAGAGAGACACGTGGTGACAGCAGCAGCTTTGTTGGGACGTTTGCAGTTGGGAAGGAAACTCATGGTCATGGGATTACAAGTGTTCTTCAAAATAAATTATTTGTTAAAAGTTTGTTTGTTCAGGTGGGTGATGATCAAGGAAAAGCCACAGGATCCTTTAAAAGGTTAAAGGCCTGTTTTTGGTTTGTTGACACTGGCTTTACGTCCCACAATCCCCAAAACTGTATGTAGATACAGATTAAGATTAAGGCATCTCATATTCATGTCTCTGGATTTGGCGGGTCATCATCAGGGCAAAAAATTTCATTTGTGCAATATTTTATCTCAGTTCTACTTGGTTGTTAGTGCTAATTATTAATGTTAGAATGTCAACCACTAAGATGTTGAACATGGTAAACGTTATACCTGCTTTGCATGATCAAGCATACTCTGTACAGTACAGTATTCAGTAAATATCATGGTAATCTGCTAAATATAAATAATTGAAATATCATTTTGAAATCACTGCAACAAACAATTTATGAGTAGCTTTGTGATGTCTAAAATATCTCACTGTGAAAGTGATGGCGTTACTGAAGCCCCAGCAGATCCCACACTTAAAGTCCTGAGAGTCCAGATTACAAAAATAACCACTGTCGCCTTTTTTTTTCTTCCAGATTGAAGAGGAACTGGCTGCCCTTCAGAAGGAGCGCACCGAAAAGATCAAGCACTTGCTGGAACGTCAGGACAGAGAAATTAACACTTTTGACACAGAAAGTCGAAGCCTTGGCTTTGGAAGCCTGGGATCTCTGGACTTCCCCAAAGAAGACAACAGATGAAAGTGGATTTTTCTTTAGAGGACAACATATCCGTGCCCTTTTCTCGTCCACTTGACCGTTTGTCACGTCCATGGTGACGAAACTGGATAACTTTCTCCATTGCTTTTCTTCTCTCTTAGATATTGCATCTTTGAACAGAAGTGTTAACGTGCAATGAGAACTTCTTTTGTGAAACTTGAAAGGGGGAAAGTGGAACAAAAGAAGAATCTACAAACATCAACATGTCAATAAAAATCAAACCTAGTCAGTGTAACTCAAACTTATGTGTTAAAAACAACAGACTCTCTCTCCTCCATGCCATTTCCTCCTTTTGGTATGAATTGAATAAATCAGGAAATTTTAGTAAAATTGGCACTTTGATATGTTTAAGTAGAAACCATCATGTTCGTATGATGCTTACTGTGTGTGTTACTTGGAGGGACATTGTGGAATGTGAGCTGCGGACTCCCCCGTGGTGTTAAGCTGCTTCGTCTTTTTTATCGGTTTGATTTTCCTTTGTTCTTATTTTATGCTCTGAATGTGAATATTACTGTATGGGGTCACTGGATAAAGTCAGAGTTTATTCATTTAATTTATTTTGGTCATACTTCCATATTGTGCTTCTGCATACAGTATACTGTGGTCCCTCACTTTTCTAGGCAACACTTCTTACCTTTTCTTTTATTTGATATGTAGGATCAATTGGCGTTAGCTTGATCAACCTGTTTATCTTAACACAGTTCAAGATCCCACTTGGTAAAACTGCTTATTATTGCATGCACTTTAAGGACAAATTCAGGTTGTGAAGTGAAGCATGAATCTGTCAAGAGATTTTAGCTGTTTGTAAATAAAAGCATTTCTTTTGTTTTGTTTTCAGCCTATGGATACTGGACATAAGCAGCATATTTGATATGATAATTTCACAAATGCCTTTATTTAAGTTGTGCCTGAAGCAGATTTCAGTTCCGTGTTTGTTATTATATCTATATTTTATTTACGGCACCATTTTTTTTTTGGTTTCATCTAAACTTGTGAATCATTTAATGTTCACTAATCAGAGTTCTTGTAAAGGAAAATGGTGAGAATTGTGCTGTATAACTTTTGATATGAATATTTGTACATGAGAATATAGCTAGAACATACAGAGACACTGGTCTATACTGATAACAGAGCTTAACGATAAAGATTTTGCTTCGTTTTCGTTTTATAATATAGAGATATGGTCATACAATAGTTCGATATATTGCTAAGTCAAATCACTAGACTCTCAGATTGTATAAATGCTGGTGGATGGAACCACAGACTTCTTATAATATCAGTAAACATGATCTTTTGTGGATCAAACACAACACGTGGGTCCAGATTGCATTTGCGTAATTAGTGTCTAATGATCAGATTTACATATTTTTTTGCCATGTTCATTATTGTCATTGAACAGGTTGCACAATGTTTCCATTTCTACTGAATGGAGAGATAATTGTTTGGTGCTTGATTTCTAATACCACCTTTAGCCTTGTAGTTTTTTGTCTTGGAGAGACAAATTGATTTTTACAAAACACAAACGTGAAGCATTTTGAAACCCCCCTCTGAGTCAAAACACTATTAAGTTTTTCAAACACTCATGACATATTTAGAGAACCCCATGCAGTGAAATCCTCTAAAAATGAAGTATATGTATGGAAAAAAATAAATACTATTTTATCACGGGTGAGTTTTTGAAACATTGTTTAATGTGGTGGTCTTGAATGCAACCCCGTTTGGCAGGTATATTTCTTCACCTGTTTTTCTTTTTCTTTTCATTCCAGAGCCACAACTTGTATTAATGTTCGGTCATGTTCCTCACAGGGCTGAAAGGTGGAAGATGTCCCCTGAATTAACAAAGTATTTTAAACAGAGGAATATAATGACTATTCTATTTCTGATGGCAATAGAACTTAAATGATCTTGTTTTACACGTAAAAACCTAAAATTCTGAATCTGTTGTGTTTGACCAGAGTGTATTATGAAGTTGAATGGCTCCTCGAGATTTTTTAGCCTTTTACATTTTCACAAACTTTCTGAAATTTGATGAAAAAGTTTCTCATATGCAGTAAGGCCTTTTGTCTGGTCACATATAACTGAAGCCTTGCGGACAAATGGTTCCATTAAAAAAGTGCTATTGGGGTGCTTGAATAAGGTTTGCCTGAGAGCTTTGGAACGGTTATGAACCTTACAATTTGTGTGAATCTTAAGTTACTAGAAGATGTATTTAGTTAGAATAAAGGGGACTTTCCTAAGCAACCTTATTCGCCACTTCCTGTGCAGTTCAAAGACAAAATAAAAGAGATTCTGTTGAAAAGTCTCATTCGACATCCTGCATCTTATGAGAGTGCATTTCTCTTTGTTTGTGGTTGAATTTCCTTGTAATGCTTATGTGTGGATGAGAACATTTTACTTTTGTTTGGTGTGATGTGACCGCCGTGACCTACAAATATCAAATACAGTGTTTATTGTGATTTACTGTAACATGCATGCAGGTCAAAGGTAACCAGTGAAAAACAAGAACAGGAAGTGACAGGGAAGCTGCACTGCAGAGCATCCAGTGGTTTCAAGGGTTTCTCACATTTACAGGGTAAACTTGCTTGATTTAGGGTGTTAATTGGGGGCCTTTTGTTTGACATGCTTGAACTGTTTACCCTGGCAGGAATCCTACCGTAGTTTCCTTGAATTGTCAACGTCTGCGGCACCATGTGCAGCCGTTGCCTGCCTCACCACAACCCCTCTATTATCCCCCGGGGCAAGTGGAAAGCCCCGAGGATGGCAGTAGAGTGGTTAGCCTTTACCTGCAGTAGTGCTGACGTGTTGTGGTGCATCGAGTTCCCCTTGTCTTTTCTCAGGCAGTCAGTGGTTTGACAGCAATGCAGCATCTGAATGAGTGAGGATGCTTGAAACAAAAACTACTACCATCTAAAAAAGGTGGAGGTCAAGTCGGCTCTCAGTGAGCTGTTTTTGTCCTGTAGTCTGACCTTTAGTTAACCCTGTGATGCTGACAGCTGGCTAAACACAACACAGGGTTTCTACAAGCGGAAGTGACCATCATTTCTAGAAGTTAGTGGTGGCAGCGGCGATGAGACAAGACATGAAAAACCCAGTTTGTTTTATTTTCATGTTTGACATCATCCTCCTGGTTCCTCTCCACATACCACCCGCACCACTCACTGTAGGAAACAGAGTCATCAGATGTCACAGTGAAATCATCCTCAGATAAAGTGAAAAAATCTCATCCGAAGGTTGAACATGCAGTGTGATGACACTGACATATTGCCTGCTTCAGCTAAGCAGACCCTCCCCTTTACGCACTTGGAAAGATTTCCGATTGAGAAATTCATTTCCTGTGACTTTGCCAGCTTCCTGCAACAATGCCCGAAAATATTACTGCAGAAAATATATAGTTTGAGGAGTAGTTGTTAACAAAATTCAGCAAAAAAAAAAATCAAGAGAAGGTGGCAATATGAAAAGTTGATGTCATGAGTTCTCTCATTTATTTTAGACACAATTCTAGTCTAAAATACACCAATAACTATATGTGGTTTAAACCAGTAAAGTCATGTGGGAAGGGACAATCAAATCCCATATTGTTATGATTTCATTTGAATTTAAGGAACTGCATTTATTCAGATCTGAAAGTGCAAAAGAAACCTAATTACTGTGCATCTACTCACCTTCAAACCCACTCTCTCTAGAGGGTGGTTAAAAAAAACAAAAACAAACAAATGACAGTGAACTATGTCAAAGGGCTGACCTCAGTCCTTAAATTAATGTCATACATGCCTGACGTGTTTTTTCTAAATAAATAATGTTCCTCAAGCTATTTAAATATATCACATTTCTAATATATTTCTTTGCCCAAATAAAAAGGAAGTGCCACATACATACCATGTGCTACACACATAATATTAATCAGACAGCGTCTCTACATGCCTGCTCTGTCACTGGGCATGTTGGGACGTTGCCCACAAGTTTGATATAGAGGAAAGAGAAAAAAATGCACATCTGAAAAAAGGACATTCTGGGAAATTTGGTTGCCTCACAAAGTGCACGTCATTTCCTCCTATGACAAATGTGTGGTTTCTGTCTTTTAAAAAAGTCTTAAGGAGTGTGATTATTACGAGTCTGTGCAATTCGCCTGTGACACTGAGTGGAGAATGAATGGTCATGTAGAGAGTATGCATTTGCCACACTTTATGGAACCAGCAACAAGTAAGTTTGATTTGCTCAGCTAGTCTTCTGTTACAATATGTAAAATATAATATTGTGTCTTTCCTTACCACTGTGCACGTTATTGTGGTTATTTTCGGTTCATCTGTTGTGAAACTGACTGAAGTTTCATATTCTACACGTTGCTGAACACATTAGTTTTCTTTTAAAAGAAGTCAATTAGTTTTAGAGACTAAACATACATTTAATACAGAATACTGTTCTATAAAATGTCTGAACTAATAGTAAAACTTGTCCTGTATTTGCTGGATATTTGAAAAGTCTATTTTTATCATTGCTGTCTTCCACTTGTGGCTTTCGAATGAAGCGCTGGATGGTGCAGGATAACCTTAACTGACCAGTTCCTTTCTCCGCAGCATTACTCTCTCTCCTGCTGGTTATGGCTTTTGATTCAACAAGAACTGTGGCAGCAAGCAGAAACCAGCAGTGTGGGAATTCACTGCAGCAGACCACTAAGCTGACCAGACTCATACAGAAGGAATCTGTCGACCTAATCAAAACATATGTGAGTATAGGCCTAAAAGTGCTGCATCTTATTTTGCCATGTTAAATCCTTATCTGCTTGTCCAGTTCCACCCTGTTTAAAAAATGTACAGACTATCCATGGTCCTCTTTAAGATGTGTGGCTTAATTAGTGTGTGCTCTGTGTTTTGCAGAAAGCCTCTCAAGGAGAAATGTCAGAGCTCTTCTGCAAGGTGTCGGTGAGCAACATCCCTGACCCCAACATCTCGGGCATGGAGTCCTCAGAGAGGATAGGGAGCATCTACACACATCTCCAAGACTTCTTCCCACATTTCAAGCGGGTGTATGAGCAGCAGACAGACTTGCAGTCACCAACGAGCCCGGTGCTGACAGAGCTCCGCCAGGTGAGCTCCAGCAGCAGGAACCTGGCTGCTCTCATAAAAAACTTCTACCAGAGCCTCTTCCCAAACCTGCCCCTACCAGAGCCAGCAGGAGGGCCGACAACACTACCTCCACCTCAGAACGTCTTCCAGCAGAAGGTCTATGGCTGCGTTGTCCTGAAGACCTACAAGGATCTGCTGTCAAATGTTTCCAGAGAACTGAGGAGTCTCAAAAGCAAAGTGTGCAGAAAGAGGATACAAATGAACACACTGTTTTGAGGATGACCTAAGGCTGGCCTTAGACAGTCAGTTTACGCTGATAGACTGTAAAAGATGTGTGAGTATGAAGGTGGCTGGCACATCAGTGTATAGAAGCCTATTTATGATATTTAATATTTATTTTTTTTTTTCTGATGAGAGGAAAAGCTGTTAAAAGAGCAGGAGTTTGAACGTATCGTATAAAGTATAAGTTATATTTAACATGTCTAATATGTTATATAAGGTTCTACTTTGCTGATGTAAACATATTTGCTTTATACAGAATTATTGAAAGACACTTTGCAGCTGTACTTCTTTATGATCTTTCATTTCTCAGTGTGCATCAATAATGTACGATTTCAGCATGGGAGAGTCTGGGAAAAAAAAGGGATCTCAAAAACAGATTTGCTGGACTAGATTTGAGCAAAAATGTATCCTTTCAGTGCAAAATGTGTAATAAAAAGAGTAAAATATTGTAATTTGTGGTGGAAATATCATGTGCAGAATAAGTCCATCAAGAGGGGTTAAAAGAAAATCAGGAAGCTGCTGAGACGCTGACTGTGGGATATCAGCTCAGAGTGACGCATGTGCTCAACAGTAGGCAGTATCAGATAGGAAAGATTTCATGAAACTGGCGGACTGTCTGGCCAGTCACAAGGTGTGGGTGTGTGTGGGTCAGATAACTGTATGTGTTGTTTGCACCCTTCCCTCCTCATATAGACGAGTGTGTGAAGGGTGAGATGGAGAAAACAGAAGACAAGTTGAACTCCTGTAGAAAACTCCTTCGTTAAAAATAGATGAATAACAGACATGATACGCAGACCTGTCATCTATATATGCACACATATAACATAACTACTAAATATTGTTGCTGGAATGAAGTAATGCTTAACTGAACTTTCCTCAGATCACAAGCTCTCAGGAAACTGGAAGTAGATGGGGGATTCACTCTGGGTCATGAATCAAGTTCCCTGTTATAACTCTGCTTTATTTAAAGCACAAACACAGAGGCCACCTCAGGACAACAGTCACTCTTCAGTCTGCATTATTTGTTAATTTTCACTACCTAATTAACACTTTACATGACCACACAGGACAGAGATGCAAACACCTTGGACGAGTCACAATTTGGTGTAAAACACTCTTTAATGCACCTGAAATACCATATAACCTGCACAACTCAACACACGCAAACTCCAACAAGGCCTGGAGACTGAAGCCAGGAGCTGCTGCTGTAACCACCAGTCATCAGCACATTACGATGGAAATGTGTTCAGAGCTGCTTCCAAGGTCAGGAAAACCAAATAATCACCCTCAACTGCAATACTGTTTTCTATATGAGATTAGTTCCTCATCCTGGGCACTGCCGAGGTGCCCTTGAGCAAGGCACCGAACCCCCAAACGCTCATGGTGCCTGGATACGGGGCAGCCCCCTCACTCTGACACCTCTCCTCTACTGCATGTGCATGTGTGTTTCATACCCTGTGTGTGATGGGCAACTGAAAAATAATAACAGAGTAAAAAAACTGAAATTTCCCCACTGAGGGATTAATAAAGTTGTCTTCTTCTTCTAAAAAACACTGAGTCTACAGTTATGCTACTAGCTCTGTTTCAGCTTGGTACAATTAGAAATCAGATCCACAACTACACGCTGAGTCATATTTTATTGCAAAAATATGGACAGCTTTACAAAGTAAAAGCCCAAATGTCACAAGGATAAGGATGAGCAAAGCATAACAAGAACCCAGCTTGTACTATGTTCAAAAGTGGTACCTTATACATCTGAAATACCAAAAAACTTCGGCAGAAATGACAGAAATATTTAATGAATCAGGTGCAAGTTCATTATCCTTTAACATGCTTTACATGTTCTGACCTGTGGAGGGCAGTATATGCCCTACTGAGAGCACTCATGCTGATGGGTGTCTGGACACAGTAGAAGGTCTGTCACTTGGCATTCAGAGGAAATATTAAAACATGTGAAGTTGGTGTTGATAAAAGCTTTTTAATTGAGACTGACAGTAGTGTGGAAACAGTGGGAGAAAGAGGTTACTACGACACTAAAACATCAGAGTAACAGTCTGAGTAAAGCATTCAGATTTCAGGGTTTAATTTGACATGTTAAATGCTGATATAGCTTTAAATTCCGATAAAGAGGCTTTTAAGTCAGATAGTTAGAGACTTTTAAGATACTTGACAGTCTTTTAATACACAAATCGTGTAGAAATGTCTCCATGACTTCTTATCATGTGAGTTAAACAGGTTTAAATGATCCTCAGTGAGTCTTCCTGAAATAAGGACTGATAAGATACTCCCTTTAAGCATCTAATCTTGCTTCTTTATATTAGAAATACACATCATAAAGTTAAGTCAGATCTGTTTCGTGGGATGTTTTATTGTGCAGATGTAGTGAGCAGAGCATACACCAAGAGTCATATCTGTAATATGACTAAAAAAAAGGTATTTAAACAGATTTTATTGCTGCCAATAGACACATCTAGATATATTTAGAGAAAACCCCTTTATATCCCTGATTATTAAGAGTTACTGACTTAACATTTTTAAAAGAGACGTAATATTTGCATGCATAGAGTCTTTATTGTCTGCTAATCCAGGCATGGATATCAGACTATTGCTTAGTCCAAGTACCAACAAGGCTGTTTTTTAACTTATTATCTCATATTATTGCTTGCAATTATATAAACTACTTCTGTAGCATACATGTTTTCATTGCATTTGCATAGTCATTCAAACATGAGTAAGGCGTAGTATCCAATGCTAGCGGCAAACCATAGTTATGAATTTTCATTCAGCATAGTTCAGCGTGGCAGCCTCACTTACACAAGTTTGTTGTATTCATATTCAAAAAGCGAACGTTCATTCTTGATTCGATCTCAAAGCCATTCAGCAACTAAAAAAAAAAAAAAAAAAAAAAAAATCACATTGTTTGAAATGTGTATTGCTGATAATGTCACCATCCTTCAAAGTAGTATGGTTGACAGAAAAAAATATAACTTTATATTTTAGAGTGTGTTCTGTGTACCAACCTTGAGGAAATGCTCAAATGTGATTCCCTCGTAGAATTCGTCAGGTTCCTGTGTGAGGAAAAAAAAAAAAAGTTAAGGCACAAATGAATCAAACCTATTACTATAATAGCTGTAAGATGGTTCATGTACCATGTGACCCACTGAGATACTGGCCACCTCCAACATGGCTGCATCAGCGATGCTTTTAGCCATGTCCTTCTCCAGGGTCTCACTGAGCGATAACAGCTCATCCACCACCTGGACAGATGAAGAACAAGTAGTAATAAAATAATAATAAGCTTAAATGCTGATAAAAAAAGAACACACAGGTGAAAGTGGAAACCACGCATATTGTCATGATCTTCACTGGTTAAACAATAACTAATGTCCAGTAATAAAGTGCATGAGTTTCAGTCGGCAGGAATCAGGCTTACATGTCTGTATTCCTCCAGCGTTATGGTCCCATTGTTGTCTGTGTCATGCATGTTGAATAAAACTGCAAAGAAAAGGAGAACAGCTTTCCATTATGTGTTAGCCGCAGATAATGTTCAGCCATGTGATCATGTGATTTGAAGACACACACATCTCAGTTTATCCCTCCTGATGCTCTCACGCTGTTCCTTTGTTATGTGCAGCGACGGGGGCCTGAAATGGGACATGACCACCAGAAACTCCTCGAAGCCGATCTCCTCAACAGTGCCCTCGCCATTCTGCCGAAAGTTCCTACAGAAATATAGAAGGAGCGAAACCACATGAAGAAAACTCTTCAATCTAACCCTAACCCCGTGTTACAAGTTCAGGCAACTTTCAAACCAGCATCGCCGTACCTTCTGTCGAAGAAGGCCTCTACGATCTGCGATCGGATGGGGTTGGATGCTAGATCTGGGATTTGGTTGAAGTGATCCCTCCTGAGGGTGTGAAGAGGAGTTTAAGGAGTGGCATATGGTGTCATAGTGTAATATATAATCATGGCCCTGAGTTGCCAGCTGTGTGTGCTAACAAAAAGCCTGTTAGACAGGTTTCCACTTCTAAGAAAAGTTGGTGAGCTGATCATTTCACATTACAGCACAGAGTAATTAAAAATATGCAAAACTCACAGCAGAGTTTCTTCATTATGGCTCAGCTGCTTGAACCGTTTATGCAGGACTCCTATCTGCTGAAATGAAACTGAAAAGAGAAAAAGTGAATTATTGAGCATGCAGAAACAGCGAGACATAAAGTACACAAAGACTCCTGGAACCTATTAGACATGAGTCATTTTGACATTTCAATAAGTGAGCTTGTGATGCTGAGAGCTCTTTATTCCCTCACACTCCCTGGAAGCTCCCAAGGCAGCAGATTTGAATATTCATACTTCATGCAAAACACTTTGCTGTTGTTCGTCTGCTACCACACCTCTTACATATGAGCTTACACGTGAATTAAAGCAGATATTGTTGTGCAGGTATCCCCTTCGCTTTAACTGATCTATTATTAATTAAACTGGGTGAAGTTACACTTCCATTAACTTTCAGTGTAAATAATTGATTGCCACTGCACCACACAGACTGGTTTTCCTTAAAGACGTGTAACTAAAGGCTGAACTACAGCAAAACAGCGGCTGGTTTTCCTTTTTCTGATCAGAAATGAGCCTGATTATTTCAGCTGCTGTGAGCTCATGTTTTTCCTACATGTCTGACTGATGCAAACAGAAACAATGATGATGATGATGATGATGGAGAATACTCACATCCTGTCCTCTCCGCCAGGTCCACATACTGTTGCTTATCTCGGAGGGACTGCAGAGCCCCCATACCGACAGGTCCTCAGCGGTCCGTGCAGACACAGGAGCAGGAACAGTTGGAGCTGGGCGGATCTCAGAGGATCCTTATCCCTCAGGATCCTCCTCCTCCCCACTGTTTGGATGAAGGACAACGAGCTCCCATAATTTTACCTGTCGTGGCACGAGACATCTCATCCTGTCGCGCGCTACTTCCGTGACTACCGTGCTGATGACGACAGCTTTCAGACCAACAGACTGCACCTCCTTTTATTTCTGTATTCCTACATTTATTTATACTGTAAATATACAGGCTTTCCCCTGACTAAAAGATGTACTGTATCAAGCTGATGAGTATTTTTTTTTTATATTTGTATATATTCACATACAAGTTTATTTCACCATGAATTATGACCACCCTAACTTACCCTGACAGAATAAAGCTGTGTCCAAAACTCACTGTAGACCCAAAAATATTAAAAGTGTCAAGCTGAAATAGGAGTGCAATTATTTTCATATTAAATTCATTTGTGTGTTTACTGTTTGGCATGGTGAAAAAGTCATAGATGACATTCTCAGTTCTCGTTTTGTTTACAACCTTAAAGACATTAATTTTTTCTATTTCTTATGTCATGGAGGATTTAAGGAACCAGAAAATATTCACATTGAAAAAGCTGGATTTTTTTCCCCCCTTTTCTTTGTTCTTGAAAAAGTGATAAACGGGTTTCAAAATAATTGTCTGTAAATTAAATTGCTGACAACTAATTCATTAATTATTGCAGCTCCATGCTGAAGCACTGGAAAAAACAATATTTCTGTTTGATGTTACTGTGTATATGTACATACATAAGGTCACAGAATATTCCTAGGTTTAAAAATTGTGACTGAAAGTTGACCCTGACACAACTGAAAGCTCTAGTTGAGACTGTTTGCAGGTCAAAAATTAAACACGCAAAACATCCTGAGCTAAACCATTTTTAAACAGCACTTGACATAGAAATATGTCTGCAGTTATTCATCATGATCTATAAGGCAGAACATTGCTGCTGTTTCTGGCAGTGTCACTGTGGGAAAGCAGCAGTACTGATTTTATGGTATTTATATTGTTGCTCTTTTTTAATCTTTTAACTATACTGTGAGGCGACCTTGTGTACCCTGAAAGGCGTCTTAAATAAAATGTATTATTATTATTGTTGTTGTTGTTGTTATCTCTTATCAGGGTGTGGCCTGAAGTCTGAATGCTTCAAACCACAGAGCAGACAGACAGACTGCGAGACACAACATGTCACAATGCCCTGCATGTTTGTCAAGTACAAAAAAACATTTAAAAGAAGGAAAAGTCCCACTAGTCACAGTCACTATTTGTGTGAACGGTCACATGTGATCAAAAAAGATCAACTAGTGTATTTAAACTTTACACAGAGTTGCAAGGCAAAAACATCTGGTGTGTGAAATACTTCTATAAATGATCCCAGCTTGACGATGACAAAGAAGGCCCAGACCATCTGAGATGACTGTAGCTACTCACCCTCTCTTTGCAGAGCACAAGCTGCTTCCATCAGCTCATAAATATGCTGTAACAGAGACAAATAGACAAATTCATTTGTCCCTATCAATGTCCTCCCTCACTGTTTGAACTCCTGTACTGGTTGTTGTTATTTATTTTTATCCAGCACTGTTGACTTACACAACAAATTGCCTCAAGTTTACCTTGACTTGACTGTAGTCCTGACTCTGAAACTTGTTCACTGTGGGTGAAATGACTGACAAAACAAAATGACATGTTAAAAGAAAGAGTGATTAAATCTATGCAGTACTAAAGTTCAACACATGGTGGCAGCAGTCTGTCAACTATGGAAGGTAACAGCAGTTTGTACTGGAGAGAAAGGTCACTTATTCCTGATGTCACTTCTGATTTCATCACATCAAAAATAAACAAATAGTCTGTGTGTGTGTGTGTGTGTTATTTCACAGTGTTTACTCTTGGTAGTATTAGTGGTTCCATACATTTTCTCCTTATATTAATTGTATTGAGAATGCATCATAAAATAAGAGGATATTAATTTTCAATGTTTGGTATAACTGATGTTAATGTCAATAATGTCATGCTCTTCCACCATCATTTGTAAGGCACAGTGAATACATTACTAATTGAAATGTAATAAGCTGCTCTCACATTGCAGCTGTTTCCAAAGATGTCGCGCCCCACCGTCTGTAACTGGAGCATCCTCCAGTCAGAAACAATTAGCCGTCGCTGCTAATGGTGCACCAACAGGCGTTTTAAGGACAGTAGAAACTGAAACTGAACAGCTTGAACAGGACTTGTCTTATGTGATTATTTCATCCCACTAACCTCCATGTTCCTGCATTTCTCTTACACTCAGGTGCATAGCATTCCTGCACACTACTGTATTCACGCCAGAGGACTGCTGAGAAATCGTCACTCTTTAAGCTTAAAATAAGCATACAAACGGTTCATTAGAAAATCTGAAAGCCCCATTATGCCTCTAATTAATTATTAAGTAAATAAAGGTGCAGTAATAGAGCAGTGCCATATTGGGACTATTGGGAGGTTACTTAAACTCTTTATTCTTACTATGATACGACTTCAATCAGAGTTCCCCCTCAAGACACAATTATGAGCTTGCGAGAGCTCGTTAAGCTTCTGTGTGTCCAATTACGACTGTGATAAAATGCAAACTGTGTCATAACATTTGTCCTTGCCCTATATAGCGAATTAACTAGTCAGGAGGGAAGTGATTTGTTCATGGGCCCCTACTGTCCACCCTCATACCCTCTCACTCCCACAAACTCACCTTTAGTGCTACACTGAAAAATTACTTTACAAACATTACTTTATACAGCAATGTGCGACACATGATCACAATATATACTGAAATAAGGTCCTGCATTTAGACACAGAGCCTCCATAGACAGTCACTTAATATTAGGATAAAGCATGTTTATCTTCCTGCATTAGATTTGAAATTTAGCAAATGATGTACAAAGCTAGCGTACAGGGGAAAGAGGCACCTAGTAGACTGGGTCTTGGTTTTGATGGGTTCAACAAGAAATAAGTATAAATCTTTGAATCCAGATCAAAAACAGGTGAATGCAAAAGGTTGTACTCTTTATAACATGTAGATAGTAGATTTAGATTTGGTCTGCTTGGTCAATACCACCTAAAAAAAAGGAGGAAGCCAGGAGGAAAAGTAATAAAAATGCTTTAAATATGGGTAAGCCGTTGGCCACTGACAGCAGACAGTACAGGAGGATGTTCCCAGCGGAAGGAGGTCGACCAAATCAGACCAAAACATATTCAAATATTGTCCCCGTGCAGGAGAATTTATGCATCTAGTAGTATGCAATCAAATCTAGCCAGAGAAAAACAAAACATTTTGTCTTTCTTTATCGGTCTCTGCCCTTGAAATGTTCCCTCCCATAAAATTGTCTCACTTGCAGTGTGTTGTGTTTGCATGTGCTGTAACTATTACTGAGCCCGCTTCGTTTGACGGCTTGAAATTGATTTGAATGAAGCCTCTGCTTCAGAGAGAGGGAGAAAATGAGGAGGCGTCGGTTATACAGGGACACAAAAAGGGGCGGAAAAAGCGTAGCCAAGGAGAGAGGGCAGCCTGAGCCTGTTTTGCATGCAGGGGGGGCCTCTGTGGGAGAAGCAGTTGACAGGGCGCCGCAGTGCTGCCTCCAGCTCTCAGACAACAGCTGCTCAGAGAGAGGAGACGTCCTGAGGGTGCTGCGACACGTCTCGCTCTTCCTCCATCTCTCTTCTCACCTGTCTGCCTCTTCCTTTCACCGAACAGACACACGGCAGACACATGAGCAACCCACTGCCTTCACAGTCACAGTCACAGTCACAGTCACACACACACACACACACACCGAGCATGAGATTCATGAGAAATTGGCAGACTGCCTATGTTCAAAGAAAACACTCAAAATAAAGCAGAAAGAGATGAACTGAGGAGATCTGTTTGTTCTGCTCACTTTAGGAAGAATAATTATCAGCAGTTTAATGGAAATGAAATATTTTCCCTCTCATGATGGACACCGAAGTAGACGAGCCTTTGTATTAACATCAAAAAAACTCAACTTCTATTTTGGTGTAATTTGGTTACTTTTAAAGTTTGTGCGATAGCACAATCCGTTTGATCCGTTTCCTCATGCAAAGAAAAAGAAAACCAATTTCTGCTGAATGATTTCATCCACATCCTGGGGAAAAAAAAAAACCACACACACACACTGCAATATTACTTCTACTGTCACCACGTCTTGTGTGAGGGTGAGGTCTTTATGTCTCACAATAACACTGTTAAATTGCTTGATGTGACAACCCACATAATTTAAGACTGATGAAACCTTTTCCTTTCACAGACAAGAGCTCATTAAAGAAGCATCAAAGTCCCACTATTCTGCATTAATCCGCAGTATATAAACATTTGATATACAGTTTATATCACATGATGTAAGCCAATATTCATTTATGTGTTTGTCAACATAACTCCTCCTGTGGGCACCCATAAGTAGAGGCTGGTGTATAAACAGACAATGAGGGAATTTGGCAAGTTATTATAGTAATAATAATAACATAAAATATGTCCTCATATGAGAAGTTATAGATGCAGACATACAGATGTGTCCTTATAGCTACTACTACTTCATTGTGTTAGAAAAATATTCATTCAATATTTGCACACTGCTTATGAACATTATATAGGGGGACTTAAAAGTAAGAGCAGTGAAGCATCAATCAGTGTTACCGCATTTTTGCATGTAAAAACTTCAGAGAACCTTTAATTTCACAAATGAATGCAGATGAGGGCATGCCAGGTTTGTGAGTGGTCACTTCACATTTGTCCGCATGCTATACATTAATCTGATATGAGATTCAGCTCTTGTTTAGGTGATATTAATTACTTTCATCACAAAATCAAAACATCCAGACAGGGTGCTGAGAGCTGAGATAATTACCGTACCTCATGAGAAGGATACAAGCTGAAAAGATCTTCTATGTGGCTAGAAAGAATAAAAAAATAACGATTTTGAATTGAAATAGTCCAAATGTGAGTAGGAATGACATTGCTTGTACTGTCACCTTATTACTTGGTCTGGTGAAATAAATCAGGAAAGTGATTCATTTGCATTGACAGCACATAAAAGGACGTAACGGTGGGTCTTTTCTTGCTTTTTGCCCTTGGTTTGTCAAAATAAAAAAGGAGAAGGGCTTGCAGAGGCGTGGACATGCTCTGATCTCCAGACAGAAAAAAATCAATTTCAGAGTACAAGCAGTTTGGAGACAGCCAAAGTCGAAACTAAGTAGCAGTGGAAGACAGTTTGTGGAAAGGTCAGCGAAGCTTCAGAAATAAAAAAGTTATTATAAAATTTAAATCCATCAGTGCCTGTAAAATTTCCCCCAAACCTCGCTCCAGCTCCTCTGGGGGAACCCTCATTTCTCCCAGACCAGATGGGAGAGTTAATCCCTCAAGTGTGTCCAGACTCTGTTCTGGGGTGTCTTTCCAGTTGGTCATGCCTGAGGACCCCTCCAGACTGAGCCTGGCGTCTATATGAGATGCCTGAACCACTTAAGCTGGCGCCTCTCAATGCAAAGGAGCAGTTGTTCAATGTCGAGGATTTTCCACAATCATAGGAGACCAGTGATCCGACAGAGAAATTTCATTGGATGTGCAACCTCTTTCTTTCTGTCTTTCAGAATGATAAATTTAGTTTTACTTTATATCTCAGTTCTCACGTCACCACCACATGCTCGTACAAGCCTGCCAGCTTAACGCTAATGCTAAACCTAATGCTCCCAACTGATGATCAATCTCACAAACCGTCACTCTACAATCTCTCACCTGCACTTGTGGCTGCAGCTCCCTCCTCACCTAGAAATCCACCTTGTCCTGCATCACATTCAGCTTCACACCAAAGGTCAAGATCCTTTGAAGCAAGAAGGAGAGCGTCATTTGCAAATAGCACAAATACTGCTGGAGCTTCAAACCAAATGTCAGAATGTCCTACGTTTGCATTCAATTCTATTTGTTCTGCCTTATTAATATTATTTAAAGTATTTAGTGCACTGATTGGAGCAGATATTTCAGCAAATCTGAATTTAATTGTGGCACTAAGCCCCTAATCCCTAAAGTCCAGTAGTGCAAAGACCCCTTACCTTACCTACTTTTTTTTTTTTTTAGTACCACCGAGCAACAAATATTGCAACTTTCTGAGTAGCAGAAGATTAACTCATTGAGTGCCAGCCATTTTATAAAACACACAGTACCTTGTGCCAGCATTTTTGCCCATTTTAAGTCATCTTTCAAGACCCAAAGAATATTTTGTACTGTTTCTGAAAACACTGAAGAGCTCAAATGAAAGAAGTGACTCTCTATTTCATCCTGAAAAAATACTGTTTTTACCTTGTTCTGTTCTTGTTTTATCAGAGGGAGAGTAGAGGCCATTTTCACCAAAACACCACTTTTTGTCCAGAATCTATCCGTTTTGTTCTTTAATCGCGATCGGCTCCACTTCCTGCTTTAATCTCTGTAGCGTTTACCGTCCCTTTATGCTCCGACTACATCTCCCAGAAGCCCCAACATTACTCACAGACTGTGGGAGACCGCGATCAGCGACCCGCTGCTGAAAAACCACTTTGACGTCTACATACGTCAATGGCACTCAAAGAGTTAAGTTGAATCATCAGCCAGACAGAAAGTGAATATGCGTACCTGACAATCACTGTTAGCTAATGAACTAGTGTTTAGTGTTAATTTATTTTTTTTAGTTCAGCATGTAAGTAAATAGTCACATATATTATTCAGCTGAGTGTATGATGTCATCTAGCGACTTTTAGCTATTTTCCTATTAAATCACTGGTAACACAGGGCCAGCTCTGCTCCTGCAGGGCACAAATAGTTTACAACGGTGACTGTGGCAGATGTACCACCTACCTCTGTAAATTTTTAATGCAAGAGCCTGTAACATAGCCTGAACTCTGATGTGCTTCCACTCAGAGGGGAAATACTTCATGTTAGATGTGTTAACGTATGCTTCTTTTTCTTGAAAACAAATGTTCTGTCTGCTGTAGCTAGTTTGGAGGCCGTGTTAATGGTTGCACTTTACATTAAAACAGATAAGAACAACAGTGTTGTTTTTTTTGTTTTTTGGAAAGGCTGAAAATGTCACCACCACCTGGAAATTCAAAGCGGAGCAGACCTGCCATGCCTCATTAGGGTTGCTACATACGAGTACGACTGCAGCGTCTCCCTGAGGTTACAGCAAGCCAGAGAGGAAACTGAGCTTGGTTTATTCTGCTAACTGTGACAAATTTGCTGTTTACCTGCACCAGGAAAAAAAAGTGTGCTGGTCACTGTGGCACAGTGCTTACAGCTTACCCTTAAAATGCATCATCTTATTGGCTGCTATTTAAAATGAAATGTTTATTGGTGAAAAGCTTGTTTTTAAGCAGGCAGCTCATGGGCAGTGTGTGGAAGTTATTTTCAGTTTTAAGCTATAATACACAGTAATGTCTTATTTGCAGACATAATTACCTAAATATCAAGTTTGGGGAAAGACACTTTTATGCCTTATAATGTTGTTTAAATGGCACAAAATTGAGTGTTTCCAGTGATTTCATGGTGAAGGAATAAGAATATGCAAAGGCCATGATGTGGGAATACTGTCTACTGAATCTAAATGCAAAATATGTTACACTGAATTACTGAAAAACGTGCATAAAATGACAATAAGACAGTAGTAGTAGTAATGCTGAGGCTCCAAATACATCACTCATTATATACAGCTTGTAATCTGCATATATTTTGCTGTCAGAAGAAAGGACATATGTTAAAACCTTCAGAGAGAGGATACTGAGAAGATGAGGGGCGTCACACAGGTGTGGACTACATCCTGCAGATGAATATGTGATGACGGGACAGCGGACAGGAACTGTGATTATGAAATGTTCAGTATACCACTTGGTCTGGCCTGCAAGCCAAAAGGATGAAAATCAAACTCCCTGAAACCAGTTTACCAAAAGAGCTCACATGACCACATTATTCCCATTAACACCAGTGCAACGAGTACGAGCAGGGTGGTATACATACTACCACTGGGTAAGATTGTGATAATTTCATTAACGAGGTGAAGACTATATATGTCTGTACCAAATTTAGGTGAAAACTTAGGTAACCAAAGTCATTTCCATCATCCAGGAATGTGGATTCAAATGTTTCTATAAAACATAAGTGAAAACTTTAAGCTGGGGTATTACAATACTATGAAAAGTCAGAAAGTCACCAGATTGCATGTCTATATCCAGTAATAATACAGTATATTTCAGAGGCGTTTGGGTAGCCGATGTTTAGCTGAAAGCCTGGCTAAAAACAACTTTATTACAAATATATTTCACATGAGCACAAGTAACCCAAACCAAAAAGAAAAAAGCCCTGAAACCAGACTTTGACACAGGGCCCAAAACAGAAGGCCTTAAAATTAGCCTATAAATCAGGTCCCATAGTAAGGTGTTAAATAAGTCACAGGGTCCCTGTCATCTATTTGGTTAATCTTTGATTTCCTAATAAAGCTAACACAAACAAACATGAAATATAATGCACCATTCACTGTACGTCAGTATATTACTGACAGTTTAAGGCTGTATCTGTGTAAGCAATGTGATATCCCATTATGATCAGCTTCTCTTCACAGACACATATTCCTCCTGGTCTGAGTAGAAAGCAGTTCTTTGTGTTTGACCTGAGAAAGTAAACAAGGCTCTGAGCTTACATAAAAATGCACTGTCATGAGTCAAGGTCGGTGCTGTGTTCATAAACACACTTCCTCAGCCACACCTGCCAAATCTGGGATTCTCATTTTAAACAACAAGAAAAGATTATTGTGCCAAACAATGCTGAGTCATAGGGTTATTAACACCTACAACTGAGCACATCCTGCTGTTTATATATTATTCTTAAAAAAATAATCGGTTTTGAAGACATTGCTGGCAATGAATCATTACTGTGATTTATTACATGAGTGTGACCCAAAGCGTCATTGTCTGTCATCATCCTAAACAATTCCTGTGCAGCTTCCTGAAGGCGGTCGGGGAGCTTCAAACTAGTTTTTGCCATCAAGGGAGTTTGAACCAGTTTCATCCTTGTCTTTCCTGTTGCTCATATTTTGCATGGGTGACAGGAAGCAGTCCACAGAGGACAAAGCTTTGTAGCTTGAAGGGACACTGATTAATGTTTAAATAATCACAAAATACTAGTGCTATGCTTCATTTAGTGTGTATGGGTTTAGACTTCAAAAGTGAGTGATAAAATAAGTAACATAAGGAGAAAATAAGATGCTTAGTGAAAGGGCAGTGCTTGAGGTTGTAGCAGAGGTCAGAAAAATGTAAGAAAAATGTCTTTTTCCTGGTGCAAATACCGGCAGAGCCACCCTGGAGCTCTGCTGTTTTGTATACTCACCTTGAATAAAACTCCTGGAATCGGTTCAGTCAGGGAATTGGTGCAGAAAGGTGCTGACGCTCATCTGAAAGTTGAGAAGGATGCCTCCTGCTCTGCGCTGTGGTCCCGCTGCATCTAAGCCATATTGTTTGTGACCTGCATCTCCTCGTTTATCCTTTTCCTGCGCTGTACGAGAGGCTTGCCGTGCAGTGCTTCAGCAGGAAAGATGGGCACCCGAGCAGCTTTACTATGTTATCCGGCACTCAGCCGCTCCCCGGGTCCCCGCTTAGTGCTCAGACAGGACCTGTTGTGTCGAGATACCGGCCTGTGTCACGCTGTGCTGTGTCACAGCAGTGATCAGCTGTGCTGTTTACCTGCTGCAATGCAGTCAAGTTCAATGGATTGTGAAGGCTGTTACACAATATATGGGCAGACCAATGTGAGGTGAAGAGCCATTGAATGTTTTCACACACAGATCAGCATGAGTCTGCTTTTTCACCCACAGGCTGGACATGAGTGAGAATACATGAGCCTGCAGAGATCGGTTGAGAGGATGCCCATGTGTGGTTGGCTGAACATGCACATACAAGCTGTTGGTTGCAAAAAACATGAAGTGCAGGGTCAAGTGAGTTCCTTCAGAGAGACCTGTGTTGATAGAGCCAGTCTAACCTTCACTGTCAATGCCGTTTGACGTCTGCTTTGTTCTTGGTGCAAATTCAGATTTTAATTGTTTATCAGGGTCATTATTATTCAGTCACAGTCTGTGATGTCGGCAGTAGATCCATAATAGGGTAGCAGTAGCGTAATCAATCACAAAGTGTCGGGCAGCAACGCTTGACACCTGGCATCTAAACTCCAAAGTAAGTCAGCCATATACGCTGCTCTGTGGAGCTTTGAAGAGTTTCCAAATTAGCCTCTGGAAGGAACTTCAAGGAGAAATTTGCACTGATCTCTGAATCACAGCCCTCCTTCATTCAATACTACATCTGCTCAACCAGATTTGGGAAGCAGCAACACTCAGAGGGCAACTTTTATGAACCGTCTCACTCACCGAAAGGTCTGACTGTAGGAAAGTCTTAACCTGACCTGCCTGATGGTTTGTTACACAGAATAATCTGAAGAATAAAAATCTGAAGAGTAGTCGTCTCAGAAAAGTCTACATGACAGGTGATTGGCCGAGCGATCTGTCAAGCAAACTTTTACCGAAGCCAGTCTGGAGAAAGAACAAAAACATCTTTTTCATTGAGAAAAGCCTTCAGTGCAGAAAGAAATACTTTCCACTTGTGAATTAACTGATGCTATCACAGCACAGGAGCTGCTGTTGTAGTTGTTGGTCGCTTCACTGGTTGGTCGGTGCCCTGGTTTGTCAGACACAAAGGAGTTACTTGGAGCCTAACGAGATACATTTTGTTTTGCATGATCTTATGACGTTGCAAGAATCCAGCTACTTAATTTTTCTGATACGTTTGCATGCATGCAGCATTTGAGCAAAGTCACTAAGAATTTAATATGTATAGCAAGAAACGTTATATATGAAAACAACAGATTTACCTTTCAGCGTGCTTTTAATCTGGAAGGACTGGATATTCACAAACCAGGACACGATTTATCCTGCGCACATTAAAGTCCTGCTCACTCCTCAAGGTGTCTTCAATAATTCTGTCTGATTAGCCTCCTGCTCAAGTTTAGGTTGGGTGGCGCTACAATAGGATTTCATGAGGGCACCAATGTGCTGCTATATGGTTCTGTTGTTTGGAATCAAATCACATTTGTCCACTAAAACTGCATCATATAATGCTGTGTATTTTACTGTATTATGATTTAATGCATTAAAAAATAAATAAATAAGAGGAAGATGTAAAAAATAAAATAGACATCTATCTACTAATTACAGCATGCAGACACTAGATAGTTTGCTCACAGTTGATAGTGTTATTTTTGATGGCAGCCACATGAGACGAATGACCTCAGTGGTGTCTCAGTGGTGTTTTGATCTTGCTATATAGTCATCTGTACAGAATTTCCTCTGAGAAAAGATCTGATCAGGTAAAAAATGTGGGTGGACCTCGGCTATACAGGGCCAATTACTGGATGTCCATATTGACCAACAATCAAAGAAAGCTCAGTTGTAGTATCTGCTGATTGATAACCGGTGCTTAAGCACAATGTAAATGATCACAGTGTCTCTAGAGAGCCTCAAAGTTCCCAGTGATTCTCTGTCACATCAAAGGGAAGTAAATAAAGGGAAACCACGGCTGATGGGTTATTGAGTTGACATGTTGTTCTGCTGTGTTTACTGCTCAGTCAAACAGGTGACAGAGGAGGATTTCCTCCACAGTGACAGACGTCTTCTCCAAACTGTTTCTGGTTTCAGCTTTCCAAGAGAAGCTGAGAGAAACCTCTGTGTGCGTGAGCGGGCTGAGACACAGCAGATTGTTTTATACATCCGATTTCAATCTGCATTAACACCCCCTGCTGAATAAGACAGGCCTCCTTGTGTCATAATTAATGTGCAGTCATGAATAATTTGTCATTTTTCTCAAGGTGAGGAACCCTCAGAAGCACAAGGCAGAAAAATAAGAAAATTCTTTGGCATGAGAATTTGAAAGGTTTTGTTGGCCAAATTAAGGCTACATTTATACTGCAGCTTGAAGTGATCCAAATCCGATTTTTTAGCCCCTATGCAACCTGTATCTGATCTTTTCTGAACGACACAGATCCGATTTTTTTTTAAATGCGACCCAAGCCATGTGGTCCTAAAACAGATACATATCCAATCTTTTGACATGTGACTTAAGTCTGAACGGCCAGGTCGCATTCATCCGACCTACAGCTCATCAAGCTACAAACGGAAGCAGGAAGAAAAACTACAACTATGGCAGAGAGTAGTCAATGGAGGGAAAGCGAGGTTTCTGAGTTAATTCATATTTGGGGGGATAGCTCTATTCAGGCCAAACTGGAGGGGTCGTATTGGAACCGGGGGGTGACTCTCCACTGCTAGCATCCATGTTTACTTCCGTAAACACTGAGCACGCTCACTGCGTATGACGTTGTTGTGTCCTCCAATGCGCACGCGGGACACTTGTGAGGCATTTAGAGTTCACACTGGAGATCACATACAAGTCGCATTTAACTGGAAATGTGAACGACCTTGCAAAAATTCAGATTTCATAAAAAAAATCCAAATTGAGCATTTAGTCTGAATGTAGCCTTATTTTATTATATCTTTGAGATATATGTATATCAACAAAAACTATATATACAGTATATAAACAAACCATATGAGAAAAGCAGTGGGTTTCAACTATGCAGCTACAGTATTTTCTCCCTCTTATCCTCCTTCCTGTTGCTTAATTAACTAAACGACCAACAGCTGATGCCAACAACAGGCTCAGTTCTGCTTTTCCAATTAGTGAAAAGGAAAGGACAAACACAACAGAATTCATCCATCCATCCATTTTCTACCACTTATCCTCATAGGGTCGTGGGGGGGCTGGAGCCTATCCCAGCTGTCTTAGGCAGGGTACACCCTGGACAAGTCTCCAGTTCATCACAGGACACATAGAGACAGACAACCACTCACATTCACATTCACACCTACGGTCAATTTAAATTAGCCAATTAACCTAATCCCCATGCATGTTTTTGGATGGTGGGAGGAAGCCGGAGTACCCGGAGAGAACCCACGCAGACAGAGGGAGAACATGCAAACTCTACACAGAAAGGCCCCGGGCCGGGAATCGAACCCGGTACCTTCTTGCTGTGAGGCGACAGTGCTAACCACTACATTTATTTAGTAAAATGTAACATTTGTCTGAATTAAATCCTGCATGTCAAGTTCTAAAAAAATGCTAACTTGATGTGATTAAATTTTTTGTCCACACGCCAATATGTGCTGATGATTTTTCGAATAATAATTTCTAATGTTAGAATTGGTCATGTTTACATATGTGTTGTTTAATACAGTGTTACCTGTAGAAACACACAAACAAATCAAGTAAAGTAGACATGCAGTTTGAGAGTGTGGCCTCACCCAGTCATATTTCCTGCTCTACAAACTTGTCTCATTGCTGCTGAGGCGGTTCTTGCCATTGCATCTCGAGCCCCATTACAGCATTACACCATTTCTCTAAAAGCAATAGGAACTTGATGGAGCAGCAGAAAGTAGTCAATCAAAATGTGATTGTGGCACAGCACTATCTATGTGGATCCACAAATTGAATTCACAAAATAAAACACAAAATTGTGATTTATGTGAAAAGTAACAGCTGAAATGAAATGTGAGCCTCTGCTTGACTCTGCAGCAACAAGAGGCAGAAACAACAACCACATAAAATAATCTGCTTCATGGATTTCAAACATTTCCCAACCACTATGACATGAAGGTGCATAAAGAAACTTTCTGTATGTGTCATTGCTTTTTATTTTATTAATTTTTGCAAAAGACGTGGTATCCAATTTCATTTGTCCACAATAAATACACATGTGAACCAGCCAGAGTGGTGTCTTCCACAATAATCAAGTGTGTAAATAGGTTGTGGTGGCAGCAAATCAACCCCACCTGTAAACATGACAGATGGAATGAGAAGAGAGGCAGCGACCCAACGCTTGCTTGGAGGGAAACCACAAGGATGTGACAGAAAGACGAAATTCTGAAAGACAGAATTTGTATTAAATTCGTGGGCAGGAAAGAGATAAAGAAACACTGGCTGGTTTTGCTCATCCTGCCAGACTTTTCCCCTTTTACCCTTGTTTTTATCATCTTATGATGATGCCTTGTATTTTTTTCCTACAGCACATTTAATTGGCAAAATTGATGAATTCATCTATTTGTAAAAAGCTCAGGTGGTTTTGAACTTTCTTTTGAATTCAAACACTCATCAAAGACATTGCATGTGTGCATTTTCTCACCATTTTATATGTAGATGACAGCATTTCATTATTTCAGATTGCTTTAACGTTGATGGTCTTATCATTCATGAGTCTAACGCCCTTGACTTTGGGGGGAAGATGGACATCTGAAACCTCAAAGGGAAGCTTTTTTGCTCGACAGACTCTGTTGAACCTTCAGTGTCTTTGTTTCATATCACTTTCACACATTAAAAAAATTGACCTCAAGCAGCAGTGGCATCTGGGTGTCCTGATTCAAAAGCACAATACGAAATGAATCCCGCTGCACAAATGCAATTTACATGATTGCCAGAGCAGTCCCCTCGATCTCCCCGTGTGGTGTCATGTGCATAGAGGAGATTAATAAGGCAATTGCGTGAAAGACCAGGCTATTCATGAGAAGTGTTTTTAATCACAATGATACATCAAAATCAGACAGCTGCTGTCCACACATAAATCTTCCTACTTCGATTCAACAATGCCACGTCGTAATTGGCAGAGCAGTACAGGGGAGGATCTAATCACTGGCAGGTTGCATAATAAAAACCACACATTGTTTGCATTCCTGAGATGTGACCCAGTGATCGGTTTAGGGATTTACATTTTTAAGATTAAGATATGCTTTGTATAAACATGGAGCAGATGGGGAAAAGACATGAAAAATAAAACACAGGAAATAAAGAGAAAATTAGAGGGCCCAGAGACAAATGTAATGGTTTAACCAGAATGGAGTTTTGCCATTGTTATTCATAGAATTGCATGCTTGGATTAGAGAGCAGTTTCTCACTCACATAACATTCTCATGGTCTGAAATTGCCACTTAATTCAATGACAGTGCAATAAGATCTGGCATGATTACGAGACAAAAAGCAGCACTGGCACAGCAGAGCAAGGACCTGGATGGTATAACGACATCTTCAGTTATTTTAGCTGAACGTCACACAACCACGAATGAATTTGGTTTAATTACAATACTGCAATGTAAATGAATAATGTAATCTACCAGCTGCTCATTATTTGTTTATTTGAATTCTGGCAATATTTGGGGACTGAGAGTGGAGACAGACAAACCTGGGTCTGATTCAAAACCCACGTTATGGTTTCATGGTTTGTGCTTCAGCCTGGAGAGCCGCCATAAAGGACACAATAATCTCATTCTTCACAGTTCCCCTTGAAACAAAAACACTGTTATTATTACCTGCTGCCCAAACAGGGCTCTACCAGAGTCCTCTGATAATGAATCATCTTTAATGGTTATATCTTACTCTCGCTGCAAACTCACATCCTGCAGCAACAAGCTCAGACTATTAATGTGCACATTAATGGATATGCATTGAAGAAGCACTACATTACAATATCTCACTGAAAATAAAATGTCCAAAGAATATGAAAGCTCTATCATAAATAAGGATGAAGTTATCCAGATTTGTTTTTATCTTACATCAGTGTAAGAGATTACTAACCGTGTATTTCACCACTCTGTAAACCTGCCTCTCAGAAATAGATCTCAGTATCAATCAATGTGATGTAGCATCTTTTGATAGTGCAGAGAGCCTGTAAAGCTCAAACACAACCAGATAATCAAAACCATGAGTTCTGGCAAAGCATCTGATCCCTCTCCTGCGGGTACCGATGGCCGGTGTCCTATCAGCAGCAGCACTAGTCCAGAGGCATTTTCCAGAGATAACAGGCCCGCAGGAGAGCAGGGACATTAAGCACATGAAAGGTCTGGGAGGAGCTGTATAAACACTGAGCTCAATAATACTGAATTTGTTGAGCAAAGTCCCACCTCAGAGTCAGCTTGTTACACGAGAAAATCATCTAAAGCTGTAAATGGAGTGGTGGTACCACATCAACATTGACAAAAAAAAAAAAAAACAGATGAGGATTTTCAGGGTCTAATTTATTTTTTATTTATTCTATTCAATTTTATATATTATATTTTTATTGGATTTATTGAGGTTATTTTTCAGGGTTCTCTAATTTTTTTGTATTTATTTATTTAATTCAGTTGTTGAATATTCTTATGTTTAAGGTTAAATTACTGTAACCCATTGGTTAATAATAAATGGGTCAGTTTTTCTTCATACCTACTGTTGCTGACTATTGTCCTCTGTTTGAGTAACATCATTTGATCAAGCCTTTTCTAACACTCCATACAGCAAAATAAGTTATAAAAGTCTGGATGATTTGTGCTGATATCATATTGGGTTGATTGGTATACTCAAGGCTGCAATATCAGTATTGTTGAAAAATTTGTATTAATTATTAATCATGACACCTGAACAAGAGCTTCACATATAAAAGATTTCTGATTACTGTTCAGTACACGTGTCTCTCAGATGTGTCAACTGCTCCTCTGTTGTAGACCTTTCCACATCTGCCTCTGCCAAACTGCTTTGATCTTTCCTCCCAAGAGCATGAGATTAAATGAACAAAAACGAAACAAGTCCTGTAGCGTTCACACTTGGCAGAGAAACACACAACAGGCGCAAAACTACTGTTTATTTAATCGTTAAACCAATAAAATGCTGCAGAGGCATGCGCATCTACTCTAAGTGCAATGACTGGAAAACACACAAAATGAGCAGAAATTCAATACAAACTGGGCTTGACTGCAGCAAAAAATATTCATAAGAACAGTAAATAAACCCTGGGCTTGGAAATGAACACAGAAAACCATTCATGCATAAATGCATAAATTGTCTTGCAATGAATTAAATAGAAACTTCCCAAAGTAATCTTTGTATGAATACATGTTCAAACTGTACTCAGCTCACTCAGAGCTGATGCAGAGTAACAGCGTTACTCTTCTGCTTCATGTGTCTGCTGCCGCTGTCGGGATTTCCCATCCTGCTTCACTGTGGTAATTGAAACAGTGCAGGTGCACGGCCCAGTGCCCACAATGCACAGGGACTTCATTAGTAAAGGCAGAGGTTTTACCTGACCCATTTTCACAACACCCCGAGTGCTACAGATAGCTTTCCTGACATCCCAACTCCTGCTCCGACACAAAGAGGAAGGGTGATTAATTTATCACTCTGGTACGTGAGTCCACAGGGAGCATCTCCAGGTCCATTTCCAGACCTGGAGTCCAAAAGGTCTGCAAGGTCAAGGTCAGAATATCTGGTGATCAATCAAATGTTTGTCTTTTTAACATTCTCAAATTCATGCTGAAGCTTTTTGCCCAAAGCCTCAAAATCTCCCATGATGTATATGTGGTTAATTCATGAAACTGTTATTCTACAGAAACACCACACAAGGATGCACTGGGGGGAAACTCAGAGCTGACTGACAGTCAGCAGTCAAGTTCAGACAGACAGATGTGGATCATTTAAAGATCCCCCTGCTGACAGATTTATGCAGACGGGAGCGTGGACTCATCTAGTTTGGAAATCACTTTGCTTCGAGCTGACTGTCCGCTGGCTGCATGGAAGCAAGCAGGCATGAGAGGAATATCAAGTGTCACACAGATGGCAATCATCGTTACTACCGCCGGGTGTACAATACACCTTATGAAATGAATCACAGGGCGTTCATTAGGAATATCCTTTCAAATGTGCAAAAACCAAAAAAAAAAAACATCATTGTTTACCTGCACAGAGGAACAAACCAACCTTGTGTTTGTTTATTTTATGCACAGGAGCAGCAATCCATGCTCGAATAACTCCTGTGTTTACATTAACAAGAACAATCTAGATCCACATCTCCAAGAACAGAACACTGTTCACTTGATTTGATCAGGCGTGTCGCTGCATAATCAAATTATCTCTGAAATGAAAGCACTGTTTGTCTGCATTTGTTCAGGGAAGCTTCCGATGAAATTTTGCAACTTTGGTATTCAACTACAATTATCATCATCATGAGAATATGCACTAAGGCAGATATTATGTTTATGGCAATATGAAGCATTTTATGGGCATGTGACTAGGGCAGGGTTTTGTTCAAAATTATGTGATGTCACTTTCTATACTATTGTTTCAATACCGGTTCCAAAACTATACATTTTTCAACACCTCAATCATGGTCATTACCAATATTATTATTATTATTGTTGTTATTTCATGGATTCAATCAATAAGTTATTTTTGTGTAATTTGGTCTTTGTCATGTTAGACATACTAGACAATGGTCTGATGATGATCAACAGGCACAGACTGCTAACTGTTCCTCTTTAGGACCCTGGGGAGCGAGAGCTTGCCTTATGGTGTGTTCACTGGAAGTCAGAACTTGGAGCTCAGATCAACGTAACCCCAAAGTTTAGCGCTCCCAGCTCTTCCAAGCTTATAGACGTACAACAAAACACGTAGCGACTGTTTACTTCAGTAACAGATAACATGAATTCTACGTTGGGTAGGTGAGATTGATCCAAATTTCTGTGATCCGACTTCACGGAGGGTTCTGATTTAAATTCTAACATGGAGATTAGAAATTCTACATTTGTATACAACTGGAAACGCATCATGAGTTGAAACGTAAGCCTACATTTGATCAGTGTCACTATGAATCTGAAGGGGACACTTGGGTATCGGAATTTGGCACAAAAAAATATTAAATTTTTTGATATGCAGGCTAAGAGTAGACTCAAGAGACTCAATGTAATTTTTTCAGACAATGATTGTCTGTTGTGACCAAAGATTAATATTTAAAGCCTATGACATGTTTTGTTGAGCAACAATTTTGACGCTGCTTCCATGTCGGTAAAATTGTCCCGGAGATGCGTGCGATCATTAATGAGTCTGGAGTCGACAACTGGCACAGACGTAATGGGTCATGAAAAGCTTATTTCACTCGGTGTCAACTAGGGAGGCAGATTTTGATTCATCCCAAATCTGCATACCCAATTTACATTTCAAAAGGCAGCAATCCTTTTAATTTCCATGAAATTGGGTGTCTATTAGAGGGTGACTTAAATACATGGAAAACATGAATCAGTCCAATAGGATTCTGACTCAGAGGACATCACATATGGGACATGACCATGCAGAGTATTGATGCGCCTTTTTTAACCATTAAACAACATTACCTTCCAAATCCTCACAATCAATAGCTTATCAGGCAAATATTCAATACCTTAATACTGTCTTTCTGCAGACAATCAGGGGGTTCTCTAGAGAAAACACTTCTGTTTCATTCGGTCAGTTTTTATAAAAAAAAAAATAATAATCTTTTGCTTATCAATCATTCTCGTTGCACATATTTGTGTATCTAATGGTTCTGCCAAATGCCCTCAGCAGCCTGCTCACAGATTAAGTGGCAGCTGGGATGTTCAATACAGAAACATGATATTGCCTTTTTTTTAACTTGTGTTGCCCTGGGACCAGAGTCAGAATTATGTAACTTCTTATTCTGCTCAGATGGATCATCCTTTGATGTTTCCTGGGCAAGCCACAAGTATTTCATGACCTAATTCTCTACATACACAATCGAGTGCTTACATGAAAGATCTACGAAAGTAGGTCAACACTTTATGGGTCAGTCCTGCTGAGGTGAATAGACCATTTATCCTGACTACATAATTTCTCTAACATGGACAAAGTTGTTCATGCTCCCTGTTATTCCACAGAGACTTATGCTTTTCATTTTAAACAGAGGAAATTGATGACACTGTCTGCATGAAAACTGTCCGTCTGTGATTCAGAGACTGAGGGACGCCTTTGTTCCTCCACGAGAGGACATTCTCGCTGAAATCATTTCTCACATGAAATGACATCTCACATGAATTCCCCTTTCTTTCCTTGAGACACCGTCACAACAAAACTGCTCAAAAGGGGTCACAAATTTCGTTTGGCTGTCTTGTCTCTCATAAATACTTCCCTCACCTCTGGCTCTGTTCCAGCAGATTTTAAGCTTGCTCCTGTCAGACTGAAGACTGTCTGCGCCCTTCTCTTAACTCAAACCATTTATTTCAGTGAGACAAAAGTTTCAGTGTGACCTTTCATGCCACAGTGCTGAAATATTCCCCTTTAACGTTCCTCGTGATCTACGTTTAGCATCTGTTCCTTGACAATGCTCCGTATCAGACGTCCTTCTGTGTTTCTGCTCAAACAATCCATCAACAGTCTTAAAGGGTAAGTTCAGCATTTTCCAACCTGGGCCATGTTTCTGTGTCAAAGTAACTAATGAGGACCACACTTTTGAAATTGGTCCAGTATTGAGGGTGCATGCCGCAGATGGCAGCCGCTAGCCGAGATGTAATGCAATAATTTTTCTGTCATTGCATGTCCACTAAGTATTTTTATTTTTGCAACTGACAGGCTCAGATTATTATTACTATTATTATTATTATTATTATTATTATTATTATTATGAGAAGCGTCTGACAAGCAGTGACCCAGAATGAGCCCACAGACAAATAAAACATTCTTTAGACCTCACTAATAAACACATGAAATGCTGATTATTTAACACACTCCAGACAACAAACTGAAAATAAGACAAGAGCTTGTTTTGTCTGTGGTTACATATTTAGTGAACAGACAACAGAGTGGTATCGATCTGCTCATCTAAGTCTTAACAAGAAAGCAAATAAGCGTATTTCCAAAATGTCAAGCTATTCCCTTAAGGATCTGCTTGGCATTTTGGACTCCAGTCTTCACTGGTTCTCGGTGAGCTCGGTCAAGTCAGAGGCTAAAGCTGATGATAAAGACAGGGGCACAGTTTGTTGGAGAAAAAAGAAACCTGGAGCTGTTGAGGGCCAGATAGAGGGGACAGAAATCGCCGATGAAGAAAGAGATGACGGCAGATTAACAGGAAGGAAAGATGAATTGGTCTTACGTGAAGGGCAAGAGAGTACAGATGATGGTGGAAGGAGATTGAAAACCGCTACAGCTGAAGGAGAACAAGGTTAATCAAATGGTATCGCACAATGACGTCTTTGTGGAGAATCCGGTGTTTGAATCTAAACAATGTTTTCCAATTAAATCTCTTTGACAAAGACTGGGGACGTAGAAACAGAACGAGAGCTTTAGAAAAGTGAGATAAAAGAAACCGAAAAGTATGCAATTACACGGCTAGTTAAAGAAAACTCATGAAAATGGTGAATTTGAAAGGTCATCTGTGACTCTAAAGCCATGACAAAACTTTCTCTCTGTCATTCTGTTGCTCGGATGCATTTTGAGGAAAAGCATCAAAAACTTGCCTGAGGACAGAGGAGGCACAGGTGTTTCTGTTCATGAGATTCATGGGAAAATAAAATAGGAAGAGCGCTCGGTGCAGCTGAATCCAAAGACCACAAAAGGTGTTTTTACCATCTTTTTCATACAGAGACTTTTTTTTATATCAATGTTTACAGCCTGGTTTATCCTGCAAAACTGTGAAGTCAGTGTCCTTCAAAAGAGTTTTTACTCTTTTGTCTTTGATGAGATCTGCATCAAGAGGACTGATTACTAACTATGAAAAGAGGCTAAATTAAAATATGGAGACTGTCCTTGTCTGGCAAAAACAGCCAAGCAAACTGTGGTGTTAATTGCCAAAAGGGATAATTGCATTGAGAAAGGCAATTTTAATGACTCAGTTTAATGACTCAGTTCTGAGAAGACGGCCATGATCATTTAAAGGCCATAACTCAAAGATGAACATTTAAAAGCTATTTATTTGAACATATCCTACAGCTGTCTTTAGTTCAAGACAGGCAGACGAGGAACTTCATACTAATATACGTATACATTGTAATTTTGCAGTCAAAATCAGTCTTCGAAGATTTAATATTTTAAATAGATGTTTTTCCATCATAGATGCGTCTCACTGCCATCAACTACACACTAACAAAATCAACTGCAATCTATGCATAATGACTGTGTTTTCCAGTAATTTAGTCATGTAAGCATAGTTGCATGGAAGAAGCACCAGGGAAGACAGTATGCACAGACAGCCATGTCTGTGCATACTGTCTTCCCTGGTGCAGCCTCACATGAATTAATCACAACAAAAGATGATGGACAACAAATAGAATGAGCTGTGGACACCAAAGCAGACAATGTCCCCACAGAGGCTGGAGCCAAACACACACATTACAGCAAAGGAGAGGCTGCAGGGTGTTTTTCACACTGTTTGTTTACACACCACCAGGAAGTGCTTCTCACCTGGAGAGTTCAGCATGCACTCACCTGTCCTCAGCACTGGCAAGTACACTCCAGGCCCCAGTATAACCAGTCCGCTGCACTCCTCTGGTCCAGTATAACCAGTCCTCTGGTCCAGTATAACCAGTCCTCTGCTCTCCTCTGGTCCAGTATAACCAGTCCGCTGCACTCCTCTGGTCCAGTATAACCAGTCCGCTGCTCTCCTCTGGTCCAGTATAATCAGTCCGCTGCTCTCCTCTGGTCCAGTATAACCAGTCCGCTGCACTCCTCTGGTCCAGTATAACCAGTCCACTGCTCTCCTCTGGTCCAGTATAACCAGTCCGCTGCACTCCTCTGGTCCAGTATAACCAGTCCACTGCTCTCCTCTGGTCCAGTATAACCAGTCCGCTGCACTCCTCTGGTCCAGTATAACCAGTCCGCTGCACTCCTCTGGTCCAGTATAACCACTCCTCTGGTCCAGTATAACCAGTCAACTGGTCCAGTATAACCAGTCCGCTGCACTCCTCTGGTCCAGTATAACCAGTCCTCTGGTCCAGTATAACCAGTCCTCTGCACTCCTCTGGTCCAGTATAACCAGTCCTCTGCACTCCTCTGGTCCAGTATAACCAGTCCTCTGGTCCAGTATAACCAGTCCGCTGCACTCCTCTGGTCCAGTATAACCAGTCCGCTGCACTCCTCTGGTCCAGTATAACCAGTCCGCTGCACTCCTCTGGTCCAGTATAACCACTCCTCTGGTCCAGTATAACCAGTCAACTGGTCCAGTATAACCAGTCCGCTGCACTCCTCTGGTCCAGTATAACCAGTCCTCTGGTCCAGTATAACCAGTCCTCTGCACTCCTCTGGTCCAGTATAACCAGTCCTCTGCACTCCTCTGGTCCAGTATAACCAGTCCTCTGGTCCAGTATAACCAGTCCTCTGCACTCCTCTGGTCCAGTATAACCAGTCCTCTGCACTCCTCTGGTCCAGTATAACCAGTCCTCTGCACTCCTCTGGTCCAGTATAACCAGTCCGCTGCACTCCTCTGGTCCAGTATCACCAGTCCGCTGCTCTCCTCTGGTCCAGTAACTCAGACTCACATCTGTTAGCATTTAGCATGCTAGCCAGTCTTCTTCTTCCACTTCTCTAGAGTTAATGGCGTGTTGCAACCAACTTGTAAAGATCCATATTTGCTAGCCAGTCACAGCGCGCGCCCCAACATTTGACGTCACGAACGTAATGGGTGTGTCACTTTACGTGCTCACCCGTTGGTTCATTGAATTAAGTCATTAATTAAGACAGTTAACTTTTTTGTTTACCATGCCAAGTACACTACTGCTAATTAGAAACACACCCCCGTAATTTCTCAATTTGAACTCGGCTCGCGAACGCAAACATTAATAACGTGTCATTTCCGGGGTGTCAGCTCTGGACGCTCTGCGCGTGGATCTGACGCCCCCCTGCGGTCACAGACGCAACTGCAGCTTCATGATGACGATAATAATGATGATGATGATGATGATGATGATGATCTATTATTCTGTTCCTTTCTGAGTTTTTGTATTTTATTAGTTTATTTAAGGGATGGAACTTGAATTGGGATAAATAGTTGGTATGCTTAACTAAAATTACAGATTACTTTAAAATACTACTAAAATACTAGCACACAACAAACAACCATTACCATCATGAAAGTAGATGTAATGAGAGTAAAGGTAATTTATTATTTCTACCCCTCCTGAAACTAGCGAGAGATCATTGGGATAAATTGTTTACAATGTTAACTGAGGGAATAAATCAAGTTTTTTCTAATGCTAATTTTTCTATATGTTCAAACTTCTTTATTCAACCAGTGGAGTCACCCTCCTCTGAGGAATGCAGGTTTCTGTATTCAGCGTACAATCCATCCAGCTCCTCCAACACTAATCCTTTAACACTGAGTTCAATCCACTTCCAGCAGCTTTGTTTCAGTTCAGCACCTTATGTGTAGACATGAGCTCAGCTATACCTATTTGCAATTTACCTCCTGCACATCTCGTTACTCCCCAGAGACGTGATGCTCAGCGTTCCCAGAGCCATGGTGCAGTCGACCAACCCAGCTGCTCTAATCCCTGCAGACAACACATCTCTCCAACACAGAATTAAAATAATATTCAAACTGTGACTGGACATTGTTTTAGTTCAACATCAATATGAAACAGTTGATGAGGGTGTCATCAAGTGTTTTTATAAGTTTTTAAACTCTTCTTATTCACACATTTATAGATAATCCTTGTTTCATCCAGTAAATAGTACAGCTATTTTGTTTCAGTTCAGTCTGCCATTAACCCTTTCTGTTGTACCTGAACCTGCTAACTGCTAGCAGTTGTTCGCAGTGCCGTCCTGCCATTCATCCTCCCCTGGTCGCCTCATCATCATCATCTGCACCAGAGCTCACCTCGATAACAGAATTTTATTCATTTAGTGGATATTTTACTTTAAATCCAGTGGTTGTTAATGCAACATTTTGGATGTCAGTCTTCATTCATGGCAGTGAGCACACTTCTAGGAGACCACGTGTGTTTGCTTGCATGGCTTGAGAAACATGCCCAAAAACAAAAAAGAGGAACACAAAATTGTTGCAAAACTGACAATGTTACAAAAATCACACCCAGTGCTTACATGCCTAAAATACTGAATTGCTGCTTCAGCTTTGTACAGTAGCACTGATTTGTGTGCCACATGCTATAAAAGCCTTTAACTGCTTTTAGTCCATCCTGTGTGACTGGAGAGACGATAAGGTTATACATGAGATGGCAGTTTGTGTCCTATCCATACAGCTTTATCCACCTTAAATCAGTCGCCATCCTGCCTGTGATGTTCTTACTGAACAGACTTAATATAATTGATCCTCAGAACGAAACAGTCAGTGCATAATGGAGGCATTCAGATAATAGCCGGTTTGTTTGTTTCACAAACAGACTCATCATCCTGGAAAGACATCTTAGTAAACTCTTCCTACTGAATGGCACCCCAGCTATGGTCTGTTTAATATTGGACATCTTGACAGGAAGAAGGCATTTATCCAGTTTGAGGAGTTGCTAGAACCCAGGAAGCCACAATGAGAGCATCTGCTGCTTCATTAAGAAATCCAGCCAGAGGACTCTTCATTCTCAGAAAATGAAGAAGCAAACAGACTTGAAGGGGCCCCGTGGAGCTTTAATTGTAAACAAAGACAGTTATTTTATATTCAGTGTTTCTCAACAAAACACATTGTGTGCCTCCTTAAGGCCGAACAAACACATTTGATGCCTTTTTGTACCTCTGCGTTCTTTCCATCAGCTTGTAGTTTTCATATTCCCCTTTATTGGTGCACTCCTTAATTATACAATGCCTCATTCAACTGACAATATCACATCATTCATATCTTTGTACTGCACATGTGCTGATGAAACAGACATGCATGAAGGAAGAGCTCATTAATTATTGCTCCACAGCGGCGCTAGCAGTTAAAAATCCAAAATATTGTCTTATCTTGGATCACAGTGTAGTTCACCTGTTTTTCCAAGGACAAACTCCAGCATGGTGTGTGCGCTCTTACGCTGGTGATTGGCTGTCATTGACTTCATACTGGACCTGCATGATGAGAGGGTAAAGGGGAGGGCGGCAAAGATCACTCCTGACCCCTGTATAATCTAACCATCTGTTCAAAGACCCTTCCCCTTCTGAGATGGTGCTGATCTGTCAAGAACTCAAGATCAGCTGATGTGAAAGGCTATATAAGATTTGTATTAGTTTGTAACTGTAAGAGTGGAAAACAAAGGCTCAGCCACAGTATTTAATCAAAGCCAGAAAAATGTAACTTGAGATTCAATTCACTCGCTGAATTCTATGGGTATGCCTTTTTAAAGCCATCATGATTGAGTTGATCAGCCGCTGAAAACACTGACATGCCCATGGGACTGTCAAACATATTGTCTCAATATTGCTGCCAGTAATTTTACAGCAAAGACTGAAGGATGTGTGGAGAACACAGCTTTATTACTCCAGAGGCAACCGACCCAGAGAACTGTAAAATTGGTCACAGAAATGGTATTGATCTGGCTTTTTGAAGCGCTGCTGTGACTAGACTCGTAATGCTCCTTTTGTAAAAGCTCCCCTTCTGCTCTGTCTTTATCCCAATCTGCCATCTACATTATACGAAGTGTGAGGGAGAGGCTGGATAGAGATTGAACGGCATTGATTTCATTATTAGTTGTAATTTGCAAGAGTAAAAGTAATCTTCAAACTCTGTATATGATCAAAATGTATCAGTTTTTAGGTAGTTTATTCAATGAAACTTTGAGAAAAACAACCTACTGACCAGTCGGTGGCGGAGCTTTCTCTACAAAGATGAAAAGTTTCCATAATTGATCCTGAGTCATGCTGTAGTGAATGGGGCTGCCCATCTACACTGCAAGGTGACCTTGTCGGAAACAGGAATGGCCACAGATCTCCGTCTGGGCAGTGGTCTAATGGAATGGGAGATGAGAAGGATGAGCCAGTGCAACCAGCTTGTACAGACAATGACCGATTGTCTGGGAAATGCTGCTACAACATAATGCATTACCGCAACATAATTGACTTTACTGCAAGACAAGATCCCCAAGGGCCAACAGTTTAGCTCCAAGGTCACGGGTTTGGTCACAACGCAACGCCAGTACAGGTGGACAAAGGAGTGAAATACACAAAGAAATCCATTTTCCTTGACATTGCTTACAGCAGCATGGATATATCTCACCCCACTGAAAGGAATCCTGACCTCCAAAGATAATTCAAGAGTTTCTCCTGGATATTCCCAGAGGTTCTATTAATCTTTACACAACCACCAAGACATGTTTTTTATGGAGAAACAGTGTGTGAAATGCAGAATACACACATATGTCTTCCTGCCATACTGTCATTCCATTGGATTCTTCAGTCATTCATCGGGGTTGGCTTCAGTCTATGGCCAAATGACAGCCTATTTAGTGGCATCACCCATCAAACAGCTGTCAGTCTGCAGTGCCTCTTACCATGATTGATGGTCACCCCCTGGTGTATAGTGAACAGCGAGCCATCCGACCATCGTGTCACTGTCCATGGTTAATGACCCGCTGGAGGGCTTCCATGACTGAACTGAGAGCAAAAACTGTCTCTGCTGACGATCACGACCAATGCACTTTGAACGCACACACACAGTATATGCAAACAAATGGGTAAACAACTTAATATGGTTATATGACTATTGCATATATATGCATACTCTTTCTATTATCCATGGCGTCTGACTGCAAACTGAATGATTATTTACACTTCAGACAAAAACTTTTTCTTGCAGCGATGTGTATCTTGTGGTTCGACTCTGTGGCATGATTAATCTGTTATGTCTATCACGTATTTATTTATTTATGTTAAGTGAAAGCCATAGAGCTTCACATATGTGTGTGATGAATGCACACTTAATGCTCACTGTCGTTGGAGGTCATTAACTGCTGCTAATGTTTCAGTGGGTTATGGAGGTGCTCTCCAAATGCAGCCCCTCAAAGTCCAATCATTTTAGTCCTGCTGGTAAAATGTTTATTGATGGAATAATCTGTGCTGTTTGGGACAAAGACATTATACTTCAGAGACAGTATGCAATAAAAGAAGAGTGAGTTTTCACGAAGAGTGATAGTTCAGCCTGATCGTAGCACTTTAAAGGTGGAAAGCAACAGCACAGAGACATCTGTCTTCTGTCTAAAAAGAGCTGAAGTCTTTAATCCCTCCTGTATCTGTCCCAGGGATACAGAGAAGATACTAGCATGTACACAGGTCACACACATAAAAAAAACATAAATGAGCAACAGGGAGCTTTTCTTTTCCCAGGTGTTCCCCCTGTATGCTTCCCCAGAGACGTGTCATGTACCAGGATCTTGCTATTGAACACGAAGATGCCCTTAAAGCTGTTTTCCACCTGTCAGGATGTTTTTGTGTCTGCTCGGGTGGCAGCAGCCATGTTCTCCTGATTGTGAGATTAAATGGACGGGGTAAGGACAGAACGCTTGGAATAACATTCAGACCCTGTCCTGTGCAGCGATGGCAGCTGTGTCACTTGATGTATGGTTTGTTTAAATCACATCTGGTGATTTATTTATTTCTACAAACCTCTAAACTGGTGAAATGTGACATGCTGACAAGACAGAACTGACGGATACAAACACATAATGATCCACCATGTATGACAAACATCCATCCAGTGAAAGCATATTTACTGCAATTTAGAACAACTGTCGTAATCATTTACAGATAAACTGAATCCAGTTTGGACATTGTATTACAACATTTATTTCTTTCATTGTTTAGACAAGCCATCACTGGTGAACAGGCATAAAATATGGTTTTCATACAATGTTTTAATATTGAAAATGGATCCATACTTCATAAGGATAATCATCTCTCTGTTCATGATCATTTTCATATTGTCTTAAATCAATATTCACGTAAGTGAAAACCACTTAAAGCATCATGTCTCTTAATCACTGTGACTGAGGGATAAGCTTTGTTTATCAGTGTTCTTCAGCCAATCATGACTCATGATTTAGGGGTTGCACCTGGAGTGACCAATCAGATTTCTATACTACCCTGATGGAGTCTTTAGACATGCTTCATGCAGTCAGAGTGCTACAGCATTTGATGTCCTCGTTATATTTTAATACATCACTTGAATACGTGATGATGTAAAAATTCAATAAGCATTTTAGGTGCTCTTCCTGCCCTCAAAGAAATGAATTACATCACCAGTGGTCATGAAGATTCATGATGAATATTTCATCAGGATGCCAGGGAATTCTCACAATTGCTGTTAATGACAAAGCGTGCCATCTGCCACAGCAACAGGTAATTTAAGGAATCCATCATAATCTGTTGTCACAGACAGAACAGAAATGGATGCAGTGACAGTGCAAACAGGCTGCAGACAATGCCCAAAAGTGTGTTTGTGTGTTCTGTAGGAACAAGCTATAGCTCAGTTTGTTCCAGTGCGGCTCCACTGGGTGGACAGAGTATTATAAGCGATGAATAATACATTCAAGAATTGCATTTTCTCATCACATCTTAATTGAGCATATTTTACACTATGATGACATCACGACCTTCTCAAACGGGCCAGTTCATTAAAGCCTTGGTTCACGTATAAATTAGACTGTGCTACAGTCTGACCGGACCAAGGACAAATTAGTGTCAGGGAAGTTGACGGTGACAGAGCAGTTGCTCATGGTGAATGAGAATTGCAACAATGCATTTCATTATGAAAAATTCATGAATCACTCTGCAATACAGGTTCACATTGTACCCCGGTGTCTAATTGCCAATTACACTCACAGCTCACAGATCACAATGGTGATGATAAAAATGATAATAATAACCCCACAATATCATCATTTCATCGAAAACTATGACAATAAAAACATATCTTAGTGAACGTGTTTTGAAGGACAGTTGAAGGACCTCTTGTAAGAGTAAGGTCAACTCCAGAAGAATTTAATAGATAACATCACGTCCATCCAGGACGATAATTAAGAGACGTATCAACAGTACTGACATTTTAAGAGCCTGCTTTATGGTGGGGAAATAAGAAAAACAGTCATCCTTTGCTGTCAGTCTATGCCCTGTCCTCTCCACTGTATCCTCTCTGAATAGTCCTCTGGAGGATGCTCACACTTTCCCATTATTTATCATAATGCACTAAGTTTGGAAATGTTTATTCTATGATGCATTTTATCACAGTCTTTGTATTCATACGCATCATAAAAAGCATTTATTTTGATTTAATTGTGTTTTCAATGCAGCACCATGGTGTAGTGGTTAGCGCTGTCGCCTCACAGCAAGAAGGTACCGGGTTCAATTCCCAGCCCCTTTCTGTGTGGAGTTTACATGTTCTCCCCGTGTCTGCATGGGTTCTCTCCGGGTACTCCGGCTTCCTCCCACTATCCCAAAAAAGCTTGGGATTAAGTTGACTGGTTAATTTAAATTGCCCCCCCCACACACACACACAACCCTATGGGGATAAGCAGGCAATAATGGATGGATGGATGGTTGGATGGATGCATTTTTAGCTGCATCTGTTGCTCTTTTTGTTTTTGTTTTTTCTTTTTTCTCATGTGTGATATGGGGCTACATGAAAACTGACTTGACCTCATTCCCCATTGACTGGGAGCTCAGATGCATTGCAGTGATGATCAAAAGCCTGTAACAAACCAAGAGGAAGTCAGAGGTGAAAAACAAAAGGAGTGTGACACTTTTGGAGGTGTTGTGATTCTAATCACATAAATGCTGTCTGTGATGCGACCTCATCGTTTCTGAAACCAAAGGTTTTTAGTCAATTACAAAAGCAATCAATAATCGCAAATGAATCTTTGACGGTAAGTTGTTTTGATGTAAATGCCGTTGATGAGATTTTTGGAAGTTCTTTCTGCATCGTTAGTTTTATAGATTGCATTTGCCATGCAGGGAACATGCTGCTCCAGTTTGTTTATTTAAAATATGACCTGTGTTTCCTCAAGACAAACACAAATCACATTACACGTTGTAACACTTGTGGACAAAATAACAGAGACACAACTGTATGTGAATGTCAAGTAGTAGACTTTTCTCTAAAGACGTGGCTGACTGGGCAACAGAGTCAAACGGCTCAGCTTCCTCCACTCCTGCAGAAAATGTTTTCCTCCTAGAAAAATTCAGTTATGAGAAATTTCACTGGCATAAGTTAGTGAGGAGTGTGACAATACTGCTCTCCACAATACCACTACAACAAGCAAAGTTACAGGAAATGTAACATATATATATATATAGATAGATATATATATATATATATATATAGATATATATATATACATACACACATATACACACACACACACATCGACTGCCTGGATGTCAGCAGCTGTGGTTTTGATGTCTCTTACTTACTGCCTGCTCTCTGGTCTGTTGCCTCTGTAGACAAGCTTCAGCCCTCCCCAGAGGCTTAATTTGATGATGGTGGGATGTTAGGATGGATGTCAGGACTGAGGTCCTCTCCACCAGTGACAGCCTTCAGGCTGGGCTGATCCTATCCCTGCTGAATGACCACCGTGGCTCTCTTTTCACCCTGAGAGGAACATATTAGCCTTCAACTTAAAGGTGCATCTGTACAGCATCAACTGCGATACATAGGTGACTCTCTGCTGTTTCATTACATCCTGGTAGGTTTGGGTGTGAGGATTGAAGACATTTTACAATTTTATATGAAGATTATCCTTCTATGACCATATCATGAATGCAATGTCTGAGTTGGATATATGGCTGTCTTGAAACTTTAGGACATTTTCAAAAAACATTTTTCCAGACAGCAACTATACTACCTTGGTATAAAGTCACCAGATATCAGTGCTGCTATTCTCCATGTGTTTCCACAGTTATAAAGACTATGTGAAAATGATTAAAGTCTCAGACTCTGAGCCATCACACATCCGTCATGTTGTGTAGGAACTGAGAGAGGGAACAAAGCCCATTATTCAGGTTTTAAGTTTTCTTGTGTGGATACAGAGCCAGCAGGAGGCTCAGGTGCAGCAGAAAGAGACAATCCCCTCACATTCAGACGGGAATAGACCTGTCAGTCCTGTAAAGCCTTGAAAAACCAACCAGTGGAACCACATGCAGCTCTCCCAGCACACAGCGCACTTATCGGGTGTGAACCAGGGTGGAAAGATACTAACGCAGGCCATCATCATGCAAGATGCAGGCATTGTCAACGGGTAATGTTGGTGTTTTTTCCGAGGGTTTGCTCCCATTGAACACTCATCACATTTCAATGATTCATACAGCTGCCTCTAAACAAAAAGTGTGGGTGTGTGCCACTTTGTTTGAGGTTTAAATAAATAAATATGTGTGCTGCCTGGAAGCCTCTCTGTGGGCTTGCTTGTTTCCAGGAGCTGGATTTGTTTCACAAGCAACCCTGTAAGCCTCTGTAAAAAACATAAGGTGGTTACATCCCCCATATTTTTTGGCCTTCACTAAACTCGGAGAAAAATGTCTTCACATGGGGATTTTTTTTTAATATTTGCTTCGCTGGAGGCTACATTGCTTTGCGTCAGTCAACAGTCAGTCGCCATCATATCTCATGCTGATGAAATAAAGAGCTTTTGGAAATATTCTCATTAAGGGTTAGATGAGAACATAGATACCAACCACTGTCTTATCTGTATGATATGAAGCTGCAGCCATGATTAGCTTAGCTTAGCATAAAGACTGTAAACACAGGAAAACAGCCTGTCTAAATGTAACCAGGTCCACATAGCACCTGGGCCCACCCATACTTCCTGTGACGCTTCACAAAATTTCGCGACCAAGTCAGTCTGGCCAAGCTGCCGTTCTCTTTGATTTCAGATTCAAAAGGATAGCTATTTCCAGTGGCTCGATTGAGGCGTGTTTAAGGCAATGACGCACTGATTCTTTGGATCAAGCAGTTTTGATCAGTACGCATACGTCAGAGGAAAGAGTGGTCTGATTGCTTGAAGCTTCGTCCAGTAGCACACAGAGGTATTTGATAGACGCAGGCTCAGCCCGCCCTCTGAGAAATCGGTTTACAAGTCAGCTTGGCCAGACTGCGCTTGTAGAGCAAGAAGTCACAATAGCCAGGCTACATAGGCCTACTACATGTCCCTGATTAAGACTTTACATCTGGTTTATCTGATCTTTACTAAACACAAGTGTAAATGTAACAAGGTTTCACAGAGTGTCATGTGCTGGAATATTTCTTAACCTGCCTTAGTAGGCAGCCAGCAGATTTCAGGGGGAATCAGTGACCTTTCGAGGTGTTGGTAGGCGTATCCTTTTGCCTTTGGACAGAATCACCTAGCTGTTTCCTCTGCTTTCAGTTCGTGCTAGATGACTCTGTCCAAAGGCAAAAGGATACGCCTACCAACTGCAGGCTGTAGTTTCAAATAGCGGTATTAAACTAATTTCCAGTAAAAATAAGCAAATAAGCAAATTTGTGCATCTCTGAAAATTACTCCTTTAACCTAGTTAATTGAGTCTCTTTAACTAATATGCCTCTCAAACCACAGCTAAAATTACTTTCTACATTTCATTGAATTAATGTTTGATTATGGGCTGCTTATTGACCGCCTAAGATGTGCTCAACACCAAGTAGCCTGAGGCATGCATGGTTTGATTTTTCATTATAGTCCCTTCCATTCAGCTTCAGTCTGCTGACAGCTTCACTTGTTGCCTTACATGGTTTTACTTATTTTTGTCTAATGTACTAAACATGCAAAACTTTCTTAACATTCACCAGAGTGCAGAAAATGAACATACCTACATTACGGTTAGGAAACGGTCAATAGACTCCACTGTGACAGCAGCAGCATGGTGTATATGTATGTGTGTGTGTGTGTGTGTGTGTGTGTGTTGTGAAAGGTAGAGAGAGATACAGAGAGAGGTAGAGAAAGGGAGAGCGAGAAAGAGATAGAGAGAGGTAGAGAGAGGTAGAGAGAGGTAGAAAGAGAGGGAGAGAGAGATAGAGAGAGAGAGGGAGAGGGAGCGAGAGAGGGGGAGAGGGAGAGAGAGATAGAGATAGAGAGAGAGAGGGAGAGGGAGAGAGAGAGGGAGAGAGAGATAGAGAGAGAGAGAGGGAGAGAGAGAGAGAGAGAGGGAGGGAGAGAGAGGGAGAGGGAGAGAGAGAGAGAAAGAGAGAGAGGAAGAGGGAGAGAGAGAGAGAGAGAGAGAGAGAGGAGGTGTACTGGTAGCGAGAGAGAGAGAGGGAGGTAGTGGTAGAGAGAGCATCGCTGCTCATGCAGTCTGTATCAGATGAGAAGGGGTCACCCAGGATTCCCTTGCAGCTGCTCTCCAGGAAAGAACAGAAATGTTTCCAGATATTTTTTTGTTTTCTCCTCGCTGACCGGATATAGGATCAGCTCTCCAGCGCTACCATTTCATTTTCTGTCATCGATTCATTATTGATTTTTGTGTTTCTTGTTTTTGTTTTTAAAGAAGATACCGAACCGGGGAAGAAAAGTGAGGCAGATGATGTCGGGATTAGACAGTTTGAAAGACGCGTTGTAGGAATCAGTAGGGGCTGATTTAGTGCAGATTTCTCAATTAGTCTATTATCCTTTTTTTTAAAAAAAAAAAAATACAAGGCAGAGGAGCTTATGTCTCTGATTGCATTCATGTTAATATGAACTGATCAATAGCTGGACGGTCGTCAGGCGATGAAGTAAAAGTTTGACACGTATTTTGTATTAAAAATATTTCCCTATTTGCTCCTTATCTCTATATAACAGTAACCTGCTGCAGGCTATGCATCGAAACGATCTACTAGCTGTATTCTTCAAGATGATTTCCCTCAGATTAGTATAATCGATAATAAAAAAGAAAGAAAAGAAAACACGAGGGGTGCACTTTGCGGAGGAGGGGTTTCCTGTTTGCTTGTGGTTTTGTTTATCAAGGACAGTAGCAAAAGGTCTGTCTCTAAACTCCGGAGAGAAGGATATATGAAGATCGCGGCACTGTTGGTTTCCCCTCGCAGAGATGCCAGTGCGTGCTGTGACCACCAGGTTCATGTACAAGGGGCTTTGCACTATTCCAGATGTCCTCACCTACCGGACCCCTGTCATCCTACCTGAAGATGAGGTGGAAGGTGAGTCTATGTGGTTTTGTTTGTCTGGATTTGTGGTGCATGCTGTTCTTACTGTGGTGTTAAAGAGTTGTTATATCTGAATGCAGCCAGTTCAGGACCCTGGAGAGCTACTCTCTGCTGTTCGTGAGCCACAAACCTGCACTGAACTGTAGGTCTGCTTGTTGAAAAAACACATCAGTGGTGCAGATATTCTAGGTTGTGCTTCAGGTTTAAATGGACCATAATATCTGGTATTCGTGGACAACATGGATACTTGCATTTCTCTTCGCCTGACTTTCTTTTTTTGCATGTTGTTGCTTCTGTTTTTTTGGCACAAAGAAGTAAAATTAACTAAGAGACTGTGTTTGTCCTTTGTGCATCAGTTCACACCATCCACTATAATAATGACTATATAATAATAATCCTCATGAATTTACATACAGTAAACAACTCATGCCAAGTTCTCCACACATGGCACATTGTCATGCACTTGTGAGCAGAGGACATCTTACCATGTTCATGGTCCCTGTCAGACTTCACAGTAACTGCATCAGCTTTCACTTCCTGTAAGCCGCCTGTGTTTGAGCCAAGAGAGTGACTTTAGAGTCAGGGACACAATGCTTAAAATGTGCACAAAGGAAGAGGAGCCCAGTCTGTGATGAATGGCAGACTTAATCTATAAAAATGCAGATTTCACTTTTACATTAGATTAGATTCCTTTTGAGTCTCAAATCAAATCTCTTTCCAGTCATTAATTAATAAAGACGACCATCCACAGCACGGCATTGTACTTAGGCCATCTAAAAGATTCATTGGAGCATTATGATCGTTCTCGCCATAGTAACCATAGTGCATTCTGTCAAGAATGGAGGTTTTGTTTTGGCAAATGGCCCTCACAATGAGAAAGCACAGCTGGCAGTGATTTGGATTGAAGCCTGGCAGACTACAATAAAGAGATAACTCAGATCAGATTTGATATCACCCAAATCCTTTATGTGAGGGGAATTCCATTTCCCTTTCTTCTGTCTGCAGGTTTCCCACAAGTGGCTGCCTGCCCTTCCTTTGAGCCTCTCATTTGACATTGAAAATCCACTATCTGCAATGAGGACATGAATTTAATTAAAGGCTGGCTATGGAAAAATGAGATTTTAGAGCAACAGTAAAATAGAGTGTTGTGTGTTGCGGTCGGTGACGATACAGCTTTTCAGGTAATGGAGAAATCTTTTCAAACTGCAGTTTTACTAATTGAGATCCATTAAATATTCAGGACAGAAGCAAGACCGACCATTCAAGCGTGAATGTGTTTACCCGGGGAAGATTCACTGAGTGCATAATGCTCTGCTACGTTTACATGGCCTCACACCTCGCCAGTGCCTGGGGTAAACAGGGCTCTACCTTTTGTCACCGAGCTGCTCCACCAGTGTGTGACAGAGAGTTTCAGATGAACCTCTTCCATTTACAGAATCTCAGACAGACTGAATCAGCAACCTCCCACTTACTGACCAACCACCCTTTACACTACAGCTGCTCCACCTTAGCACACAGCGTGGGAGCTGCTGTTGTTGGTCTGCGAACACCACTGAGGCTGGTCCAGCGTTTCTGAGTGAAAATCTGAGCTCCCCTTTTCTCAGAGGTCTGCAAAACAGCCAACGCATATTGTTTCATCCACAAAATCTTTAATTACTGCAGGGCAGAAGTTCCTTAATTGCTCAACGCATATAATTACTCTCCCTAATCATATTTACGATTATGATAATAGCTTTTTCATAGCGAGGTGTGTATGTACCCACTGTAATTTGGGATCACATCACTGAACCACTATGCATAAATTACTTTGGGAGATTACTACACAACTTACACTGGAAATAAGCACATTAATGGTCTGACTATAGAATCCAGACCAAGGTGAATCATTTTTAGACATTAAACCCAAAGAATTGCTGCTCAGAACAAAATGTAGACTTTTACATATGAGTATTATTATCTGGTCACATTGTTCAAATACCTGCACAGTGTCTTACAGAAATCAATATGATGGTCAAATATAGCCTAATATGTAGACTCATTAGTCACCATGACAAGTGGTAATAATAAAGACAATTGTTTTGAGTTTAGCAAGAAGAGATCATGAAACCCTCAGACAGCAGAAAAAGTGAGCATAAATCTCTGTGACCTCTGTGATGAAATCAATAGAAACTCAAGGACAAGTGGACTTTGCACCCAGTGCAACACCATACAGAACATGATCCACAATAAACAGATTATGTTGATGGTATTGTAGTGAATATGAAACAGGTGAGAAGTTACAGTGACTTAAATCAGACAAGATAAAAGAGACTCCCACAAAGAATCACCTTTATGACCTTGTCTCACACAGAAAACTTTCATCAAGCCATTAACCAATGACATCAAGCAGTTTGATGTGTCGAAGCAGCCGTCAACTGCCTCAAATCATTGCTGAGTCAATGCAGAAGTGCCTTGAGCTGCAAAATGTCTGAATGTGAGTGGACAGAAGGGCGATAACGAAGGACAGGTGGGAGCAGGGCTGATGACAAAGAGGTGAAAGTCAATGAGGATGAGTCACACACAGGTGGAAAACAAGCAAAGGCAGGAACCAAAGCAAAATACCTGGAGAGGACTTCCATCCATCCATTTTTTACCTTGTATCCTCACATAGGGTCACAGGGGGGCTAGAACCAACCCCAGCTGTCTTAGGATGAGAGGCAGGGTACACCCTGGACAAGTCTCCAGTTCATCACAGGACACATAGAGACAGACAACCACTCACACTCACATTCACACCTACAGTCAATTTAAATTAGCCAATTAACCTAATCCCCATGCATGTTTTTGGATGGTGGGAGGAAGCCAGAGTACCCAGAGAGAACCCACGCAGACACGGGGAGAACATGCAAACTCCACACAGAAAGGCCCCGGGCCGGGAATTGAACCCAGTACCTTCTTGATGTGAGGCGACAGTGCTAACCACTACACCACCATGCCAGGAGAGGTCTTTCAAACTAAAATCAATTGATGCCTTTATATCCTGTGACTCTTTTCTTGGTAGCAAATTTTTTAAAAAAAAATGTCATCACATAAGAAGAATAGGAAGGAAATAAATAACATTACATAAATAACAGGAAGACACTATTCATCATTTAAAAAGATGATATATGACAGAATTAGCAGATAATTCTGATTTTTTCATGATGTAACAAAGACAGATACCATTATTCAACTGTAATTATAGCAAATAACTTTACAGATATAAATGCATCAATTGATTTAATGATTATAATTAACCAATAAATGTGGATAATTATTCCAATAGCGCACTCAAGACTCCATTTTATGTGGACTATCATGAGTGCAATTTGAACTGCATAATATAACATTTAGAGAAATATAGAGAAAGATATAAATAGTGGTGAATACATTAACAGTAGTGAGGATTAAAGGAGACACCACTGTTTATCCTGGATCAGCCTTAAGGAGGCTGATGAAGTACTCACAGCTCTTAATGGAGCTGTAGTTGCAGGGGATGTTTTTGGAGCAGATGGTTGCTTAGGTGGGCAGGGTCAGTGCCACGACTTCCTGCCCCTTCCTTTGCCTCTGTGTCAAGCAGTTGTCATCAACCCTGATATGTTTTCAAGACATTATGACCATGCAAGCAACCGTACTATATCCTTTTAAGTAGTTTTTAAATCTCTCCTCCAAACCCTGATTAGTTTGAGCTGTAATTATTTCAAATGATGCATCTCATTTGGTTGGGAGGTAGCCTCTCTGTTATGGATATCTCTCAGTGGAAGCGAAATCTCATTATTTTTCACGAATGCTACTTATTTATGCCAGTGACATGGCAGTAATCACAAAATTATGCATGTTCAACACATTAACATTTCTGTGTGTATTTACCCAGTGTGAGTTACACTCACTGAGCATAATTCTGCAGATATGTGGACATTATGCCGTGCCAAGAGTGTCCCCATTATGAGAGCAACATTAAAAGCAAGGTCCAGAGCCAAGCTCATCCCACTGTGCATGAATGAGTGGGATGACTAAATAGGTCTGTGATACTTTGACTAACACACCTGGACCTTTCTCCATTACCTTGTAGAATTGAATAGTAAAATCTGCACATACAGTATGTGAGGTGAAGGAATGTACATCAAGACTATATATTAATTACATCAAATGTCTTACTTTAAAGAAGGATCTCACCATGTCAATGTTGCAATTACTAAAACTTACTGGGAGACACTTAAACTGCACATGTGTTGACACCGATAAGACTCTGGTTTTATGGCTCGACAGTCATGACTTCTCGGCAGTAACACTCTTGAAGGCATCCTTGAGCTTGTATCACTCCTCGGTGCCTCGCTGACAGAGGATCTGAACAGTATTTATAGATCACAGCCAGTGGGAGAATCCCCCAGACGTCAGGCGTTGTGGAGGGGTGTAGACTGTCTCCACTTTGTATGCAAAGCTGTCTTCTTTTATGCTTACAAATGGGTGTCTTTTTGCAGCAAGATTGTCAACACACAAATATATATATGTGCATTGTGTTAACATATTATAGCTGTCAGGGATCTACAGCTGTATGTATGCTGTATGATTGTCAGATTTACAGTGGATGGAGATGCTATTTATGCTTGTTGTTTATCAAGGTTAAAAAGCTACAGACAAGACAATGCTCCAGGATCTTTGCTGTAGGTGTGGCTTCATCTGTGGTCAAACACAAACGTCTGGTCATCTGTATCAATGGACCCGTAGCCACTTCCTACGTACCCCCCTGCTTCCTGCACCTTTGCTCGGACCACACCCATCTACCATTTCAGCCCTCATTTCGCTCTCAGCTACACACCTGTTAGGTTTCGTGACAGTAGGAGTCTTCAGGACTGTGTGGGTGTCTTTGATCATGGAAAATGCCACACGCTATTCCAGCAGGTAATAAAGTCAAGCTCTAGTTGTTAATAATCATTAATAACTTTCCCCCCAAAAAAAGATCAGGTCACAATATTTCAACTCAGCCGGCAAAGCACTGCAGGTGGTGGGAGTATTTAATACTTTTTGACAGCAGGAGTTGTTTTAGCTGCAGGGCTTGTGCAGCTCATTCTCTACGTCTCTGGTGACTGTATGCGTTTTGTATGTAAATGTAATAAGGTGAAGCTGCAGTAAATCTGTAGCTGTAAGGAAAGATGAGGTGCTAATGTGTAGGACCTGCAATGAGGGGCTGATTTATCGTTTCTACTATGTGTACATCGATGTGTACTATGTGTAATGTAGTTATAAAACTCTCCACAGGGTAATAAAGTACTCTACAGTATATCATGTAGTGATTACTCTTTTTTTACTAATTCAGTTCACACAGAATCAAGTGAAGATCTTAACAATTTCAAGAATTTAAAAAAGCCCGTTTCTGTGCTGATTCAGTCAGGTGTGTATGGATGACATATGTAATACATTTATTAAGTGTTCATAAAGATTAAGCCATAGGCTCGATGTTATTATAAGAAGCTCAGCACCTTAACCCCTGTTTTACTGTTATTGATGTCAGATCTTTGCTTACGCATTTTGGGTTTTATAGGCAGCCAGACACATCAGGTGCATCATGATAAGTGGTCTAGTTGCTGCACAATTCAGTGATTTTCTCTCTGACAGTACTTCTGTTGTGTATGGAGACTTATTTTTGTTCTGATGCCAGAGCCTTAATGGAGCTCTCTACAGCATTTTATTTTTGTAGCCACCAGCTAGTATGATTCACATAGTTTCTTTATCAGAGAGAGGAATGCCACGGGTGTCATCATACCCTTACTGACATAACCTTGGGAGGCGGTCTTATGAAAAGAGTCTGATTCATTTCCCAGTGAACATATTTATCCTGTAACCAGCTTTCTTCAACTACCTCCATAACAGGCCTTTTGATGTTCATCAATTCAGGGACACAAAAAAAAAAACAGTTTTCCTTTTAAAACTTTTAAAGGACCAATGTTTCAGATTTAGGATGATCTACTGACAGATCTGACATGTAATATTCAATATTTCATTCCCATTAATGTTTAATCACCTGAAACTATGAAAAATTACTGGTGCGTTTTTTCCTTACACCTGAAGCCAGCATTACATTCTCCTCACACTTGGAAAGGTAGGGGTGGACAATGTCAATTAAGGCAAGTTAAACCATATTTTCTCAGCACCTCTGGATTTTAATTCTGAGGTTGCTGCCCTAAAATCAAATTTAACACTTACTTTGAAAATGCTCCTTCCATTGACACATCATGGATTGACACTTAAGATCCTGTTATTAGTGAAAAGGCCTGAGTCTCTGTTTTCCCATGTAAACTGATGTTCAGTGGATTATGGAAAGATGAAGCCTAAGTAGCGTCACAAGTTTTTATGTAGTATGGTAACTTTGGACGTTGGAGACTGCCTGTTGTTATTCTCTTCTGTTCCCGTGGAGCAGAGAGACTTTTTCATCTACCTCCTGCTGAATTAACTCTGTTACTGTTTTCTGTGCAATGTCATGATCGTTACTGAAGGTGAAGAGGGAGTGTAGCAGGGGACTGGACAGTCACTGTCGACTTCTATCAGTGGTGATGCATGCCTTTCCTCAAGGATACCGCGGTTTAGTTTCTCATTTAAAAGACAACAACACACACATTTTACAGTATCCAATGCATAGGAATGATGCAGAAGCTCTGTTTTATGTACCTTTAGTCCTAATTTACATAAACGTGGATGGATCCATGGACCCAGAGATTTTTACTGCAACTTTGTTTTTACCTCTGCCGAGTAGGTTACGGTTTTGGTTTGTATCAGGAAATTGCACTTGGACCCAAACACAGATGGATTGATGAGGAGGCAATAGGAAAAGTTCAATGATTTATTGTTCAAAACAGAAACAACCTGAGAGTCCAAGGTGGGTAACAGTAGACAGGCAACAGGAAGGAGATAGAAGAAGAAAAAAAAACACTAATCACTAAAAACAAAACAGGCAAAACAAGCTGGGTCACGGAGCACACAGTATGAATTTACAATGAAACAGGAAAAACAGTCTGAATATTGAGTTGATTGGAACAAATAAAGGCAGGAAGTTCAACAAAACATGACACATGAGTGAACCCACAAAACAGGAAACATAAATGAATAACACGAGACAAGGAAAAACTGAACAAACAGAAAAATCAAAACAAAACTTTTAGATTACCGATCACATAAAAGTCAGATAAGCAAACAAAGCCACCATGTTACTGTTTATTTAGGGTGAATACACATGTTACATTTCACTGATGGAAACAGCCAGAGGTCTACACTCCTAGTGTCCTCGTGGTCTGAAGTCAGTGACAAAGAAAGGTCACGCCTGACAAACACAACAATAGTCACAATGAGCCCTAGCAGCAAGCTGATGCTGCCCACTTTAATGCTCCACATGTCTAGAGACAGTGGGACCACCAGTAAATACACTGAGTCTGGACAGTCTGTATGTTTAGAAATCTCAGCAGGAGAGAGAAACCGACTGACTGTAATTATGAGTCTGGAAACAAATGGCTGAACAACATGACATCCAGTCTTAAATCTTGAAACAACTTCTTCCAGCAAAAGAAAAGGACACCAAATGTGGCATGAAACAGCACTAATGTACCAAAATGGTAATTTAATGACTATATGAATATGATTTTTAGGAGATTCAAGAAACAATACTCTAACACACACAGTTGCAGATTTCAAGTGTTTGTGCTTTGTATCCCCTGTTGTGATGTCTTTTAATTATAACATGGCCACTTTAAAAAGTAGGGAAAAACACTTTCAGTCTCTTTTTGTCAGGACTCGTGATGTGTGGCTTCTTCTTAAATACAAATGGCAGGTTTATGATTAGGAGGTGATGCACTACAGCATCATTTTCTCCAAATTGGTACTCTTCCTCTGGCTCAAAGCCATTGTTTGGGATTTTCCCAATTATTTAGGTGAGTGAGCTTCAGTGGCCTTTCTGCCCATGCCAGTGGCACCAGCATGCTGCCAGTGTGCAGCAGTGGTCTTCTTGGCTTCAGTCCTTGTCATGGACCATTTTCATGGGTGTTTTCAACTTCACCAACAACCAGCATGAATCACTCTGTTGGTCGGACAGAAAGGTCAGCTGGATCTCGTGTTCAGTTTTAGCTCCCTTGGAAGGTCAGTGGACTTTTAAGTCCTGGGTTTAGATCTCAGGGTCGGCTGAGAGTGCCTCTTTGAAGTTTCAGACACATAAATTCAGGCTTGTCACAAATTGGATACTGGCTCCTAAAAGTAGAAGTTTCTGGGTCTAGTCTTTTTAGGGCGAAGTTTGGGAGTTGGGCCAAAAAGTAAACTGTGAGCTGTGAGGGATGAGGAGAACATCTGCTTTAATAAGATGATGAGAAGTGATAATCAGGTTAAATAAGCTAAAACAAACTGCTCTACCTTACAGAATAAACAAACCAGCCCGTTTGCTCTCCAGGAAACAATCAGGAGTATGATAGTTTGGCAGCTGTTGGTCTAACCTGCTGTGAAATTGTCAGTCAATATTTCATTTTCATCTTGCATGGCAAAAATTGAATGAATTGGTCATTTTTTTTGGGTATAAATGTTATATCTAAACACGGCAAAAGCAAAAGTAATATTACAATTTGAAGCAAATGACATGTCTTAAATATTATTGTTGCACAATATGATTATTACAGTTTGTGATTTTGATATCCACAGCTAGATGCCCTCACACATAAACCAAAGAATGTGTTTCCTGTTCAGTAGAGCATATTTGTCACTGTGGAGCGGACGCCACCCACCACCATGTTTTACCCTTTAATTGACTCTGAACACTGATGATGTTTTTAGTTAGACTCAGTGATACAGTCAATGCCGTTACCTCACTCAAAGTCAAAGACATACACTGGAAATAAAAGGCAAACCTGATCATATTTCACAACATTTTATTGTCACCTTAACGTCATTGACTGGAGTTGGCATTTAAGCAAATGCTCTCCTCATATCCAAAAGGTTTGGCTATACAGACCTTGATTACTTGCTGCGGCAGGGGAAATGTTGAATTAATTAAGACAAATTTAATTAATCACATACACTACAAGGATTTTCATGGCCTGGCCTTGACTTTAGATAACGGAGCTTTTGCGCTCTACGAGCCGGGAAAGGTTATACAGATCCTCTGATGAACGACTCGCAGTGGAAAAAAAGCTGAACTGAATGCTTTCTGCAATTTTCTTTTTTTACCAACCGTGCTTATTTAAGTGTTGTATCTATCTCTACGTGTCTTAGTTCAATGTTTCTATGTTCATAGGCAGGTATGTTCAATATGCATTGTTATTATAATTTTTTTTATCAAAATACTTCATAATGATGTGTTTAAAAGGATTAATGATGTTTAGATTTTTATAGCACCATATACTGCTCAGATATAGCCATATATATATAGTCAGCCTTTTGCAGTGCATTATAAATTAACTTAAAAATATGGACTCAGGAAATGAAGATTTCTACGTATCCTCTGTAAATTCTTGGTAAATAAATATTCAATCTCTATGAATGTCAGCTTTGAATGTATATAAAATAAAGTGTCATAAGCCAAACAGTTGTGATGGGGAAGGTTGGATGATAAAGAGAAAATGTATCAACGGCTGTCAAAAGAGTATATTCAAGAAGGTCAGTTATTATAATTTTATGTTCTAAAATCAGATGATGAATTATACTAAAGTCTACCTTTTCAGAGATGTAAAGGTATCTTTTTTTGTTAAATATTAATGAGTCATGGTGTGAAACGATCAGTAGTTCAGCCACTGCTCAGCTGGCTCAGTGAATTCATTATTTGGCGCTGGCACCAGGGGTCATGACATTGAATCCTGGGTGTTACTGAAGGAAGATAAGAAAACTCAAGCAGCACTGCTGGCTGAAATTTAGACTAATTTGTTGTGTCTGACATGTCAAGGTTTGGTACAGACAGTGTCACTTTTTTCAGAAGTACGTCAATGGGGCTCCAAAGACCAAAGGCACCTGCAAGGCTTTAGTCTGCCACGCTGAGAACTTGAAAACTGCAGTTTCTCAGTCATTCATGAAGACAGAGTGGATGGTCAGTGCTCAGCCACTCGTAGGCCTGAATACAAATTACAGGTGGTGTTTTTGTATCACATTCTTGAATACAAATTAGTATTCTCCATAATGGAAGCACTCAGTATAACCACATTATTAATTAATATGATGTTCAAATCAAGCTCCTGGTTTAGCAGCAGTATCCAGTGTCATAACTGAACACAGAGAGGAGTCCATGTTTCATCGTGTTGATCTTTGATGACATAAACTGGCTGAGTCTGTATGAGTAAGTAGCCTATAGAGATGGGACTGAACCATGTCTCATATGTTAATATCAGTTTACATCTCAACACTTTCTGCTCCTCATACATCAGACTAGCATTGTTGTGTTGTATTATTCACACCTTGGCATAATTGCATATCCTATCCATGTTCTTTTTGTAATTGCTTGTCTTGCTGTCCACAGAGCATGCGTTGAACGGTCTTGTATATTCAGGATCTACATCAAAAAGAGCCACAGAGGTTCTGTGTCTTTGATGTGCAACTGCTCTTTTTACCACTTCAAACAGAATACTGTGATGCATGGTGAGGATAGGAGCCAAATGGCAATGTTTATGGAATATTTACTGAAAATTGTAGTTAATTATAAACACATGAACCGGCTCCCTGCCTTCTGTCACAGCCAATTGTGCTATGGTGACAGGTGCTGGATGTGAAGGTGCCTGTTTGTATAACAGGCCAAAATGTTACTAGAAGGACAGTCAGAGATCACAGACCTCCACCGAGGCAAAGAGGAAAAAATGACTAACATGCTGTGAAGAGTCTCTCTCCATGGTGCTGAAACTTTTAGCGACTGTCTCTGTCAAGATCTGGCAACTCAGATAAAACTTGTTGTTAGACTCATGTCATCGTTGAGAATTTTAAAACCTCATCAGACGTCCTTTGATACACCTCTGCACTATCTGTATCTAGAAAGAAACATTTTTAACTTCTCACGCTGCAAATTTCACTCTTCAAACATTAAATATTCAGATTTGCTCCAGTTTTCTCAAAACATTAACATCTGAAAAACAGAGATTACACTTTTTGAGTTTTGACTTTTTAAACTGCTTTCAGCTACTTTAAACTCTTGATATAAACGTGTTTCGTTTCAAATCAACTGAGCCAGCTTGCTGTTAAATCAATTTTAACATGGCATGCCTGCTTCCTCTCCACTCTTTTCATAACCATTGTCCTCCTTCTTCCAACAGAGATCCGTGAGGCTTTCAAAGTATTTGACCGAGATGGGAACGGCTTCATATCGAAGCAGGAGTTGGGGACGGCCATGCGCTCTCTGGGCTACATGCCCAATGAGGTGGAGCTGGAGGTCATCATCCAGAGACTTGATATAGATGGTATGTTTCTCTCTCTGGGTCAGCATGTTCAGATGCACATGAGTCATACAGTGATATGTTTGATTTCTGTCCATCTCATCAGGTGACGGTCAAGTTGGCTTTGATGAATTTGTGACATTGCTTGGTCCTAAACTCTCAGCTGCTGGGATGCCTGATAAGTTCCACGGAGCAGACTTTGATTCAGTGTTTTGGAAGGTATATCAGCAAATCGAGTCAATACCATTTCCTTTATCAGGGTCCATAAATTCATTATGTTTCCTCTTTTGTGTAAGAATCCTTCAAAATATGTCATTTAAAACAACTAATCCCAGAATTATTCTTACATTAGACATACTGTTAAAACATGCTTCTGTGACTTTGCTCACTAACTAATTTCCAACTGGCCTCAACATACACTCTGATAATTACAGGACGTCACATCTATCTTCATATCCTTGCATTCAGTTGCATAATCAAGTGAATCAGTCCCCAGGAGCTACCCTGCACCACATCTGTTTATTGTTGTCCTACAGCTTAATTGCATCACCGAGAGGTTTTGAGACAAGAATTTTTCCTCTGCTAATTAGGCCTTCCTTGGTGTTTTATGTGTCCCCAGTGCGACATGCAGAAGCTGACTGTGGATGAGCTTAAGAGACTCCTATACGATACTTTCCGTGACCACCTCACCATGAAAGACATTGAGAACATCATCATGACTGAGGAGAAACACCTGAACAGTCCAGAGTCCCATGTGGACATTGACAGTACGTCACTTACAGATTTTACTTCTCATTGTTCAGACATGTTTAAAGCTCTGTTGAGACACTCAGCTGTTCTAATACTTCTTTTAAATCTTTCCACAGCAAGCCCAACACAACAGGAAAAACATACATGTGTGCGTAAAAGCCTGATTTGTGCCTTCGCCATTGCATTCATCATCAGCGTTATGCTCATTGCAGCAAATCAAATGCTGCGCAGAGGAATGAAATGAATACCGCGCCAGCAGGTCGCAAAGGACAGACAATGAAAAATCAAACATTAACCAAAACACTTGACTGTTTTTGGCCTCTGTTCTCAACACCCACAGTGATGCTGTCACAGCTTCCCTCTGTAGTGGACAATGATGTCACACAGTGGTTTGTATGACCACAAATCATAGCATACCATCATAAAAAAGAAAGAAAGACATTTCAAGGGCTGGTTAGTATCCCAAAAGAGTATGTCATTAACCCAACTTCCTGATGCTTTCTGAGAAAATAGATAGGGGAGCAGACTGTAGAGGTATGTGCTGTAGTAATAGCTGTGCTGTGTCTGTTATAGCAAAACAATTAATGTTGTTGATGAGAACATTTGGAATGCACCCAATAATGATATCACTGATGATAGTAATAAAGCAATATGAATGTGTTGGTGGGCTGCATATTAAGTAGCTTTAAATCACTTACAAAAAAAACATAAAGATAAATTACCAGGAGCTGCATAATGTGTCTCTTTTAAGCCTCTATTTGTCTTAGTGCCAAGATTTCCAACTCCAAAACCTGAACCAAAACCATCTGTGATCTGAACCTTGACAAAAGAGCAGCTCCAATAAATCAAAACGCACATGATTGAATTGGATATTTTAAATATTCTGACAGAATTTCAACCATGGAAATGTCTGTCTTCACCATTTTGGCCCAGACTGAAATATCTCAAACACAGTTGTACGAATTGGCATGACATTTAGAAACTAGACACTCTCTATCCCCACAGATCGAATGCTACTTACTTTAGTGATCCCCGACTTTTCCTGTATTTCATCCAGCATATGAAAGATTTCATCTGGAGACACCGAAATCAGCTGCACTTTGTGCTTCGTGCAAATGTACTAAGACGGTGAACATGGTAAAACATTATATACCAACTGAACATCAGCTTGTTTGCATTATCATTGTGAGCATGCTGCCATGTTAGCTGTAGCATTTAGCTCAAAGCACTGCTATGCATAAACAGAGCCTCACAGAGCTGTAGCTGTAGATTCAGAGGTGAAGCTACGAACATCTTCAAGACATCATGCTGATCTGGTCAGGAGCGCTGCTTTGTTACTTTTATTAGATGCTACAAACATAAACTACATCATGTTATTCTCCAACAAGCCCTCCCATATGGAAAAGAAACAAAAAATATTTTTTAAAAAATGTACTGAAATTCATGAATAGTATATGATTTACTCTTGAAAGTGGCCACTTTTGCATTCTTTTCATACAAGATAATAACAATAAAATGAAACTTGTATGTAAAGCATTCAACAGTGAATCTGGATGATCTTTAGTAAATTTGAACAAAATGAATCTTGTATGATTTGGGTATTTATCAGAATAGTATATAACAGTAATGATACATACAATGTCCTTATACTTTACGTATACGTTTTTATTATCTTGTATGAAAAGTGCAAAAGTGGCCACTTTCAAGAGTAAATCGTATACTATTCAGTACATTTTTTAAATATTTTTTTTCTGTTTATTTTCTCTATGGGCTTGCTCAGCTTAAACTGCAGTAAAGACATGTGATATTTAAAAGCAGCACTGCTGAGCAGAAGGATGGAAAAGAGAGGTGTTGAATGACATGTGGCGCAACCTGTGACCCTTGACCCCATGCTGTTACTGCAGTGTGCTGATCCCTCGGGCCATTTGTCACAGTTTTCTAAAACAGTAATTGTTTCAGAGTGGGCCTTCTTGGGTTTTGATGTGTCAGTCAAACAGCTGTTTTCCCAGCTATAAAATATACAAGTTCTTCTCACAGACTGCCAGTGATAAACGCACAGTGTTACATGAGTCATGAGGAAAGACAACTGATCTGCCGTATGAGCCGAGCTATCAGCTGCCAATTAATTCAACACTGACAAGTTTAAAGCTTTGACAAACCGTGTTATTTATAGCAGATTAGGATGAAGGCTATCCCATTCACATGACACACTTGCATGTACATTAAACTAGAAATACGTGTGTGTTCTATGTGTGTGAGATCAAATTTTGAACTCTGGTGTACGTTATCAAATAATTATGCAATTTGTATCGTAATCATTGCAAAACAAAGTCTCAGTATTTGACATTTTCCTGTAAATGTCGATTTTTGTGGACGTGCAGACAATATCAAAACACGAAATACTTTGAGGTATGCTGTGAACAATAATTTAACATATCATGAAAAATGTTGTTTTCTGGCTTTCACATGGACCACCAAAACAACATAGTGTTTAAAGTTATAACATGGTTATATTTTCTTACTTGGAAAAGTGATACATTAAATCTATGTGGATTTTATTATGAATGTAAGCATAATGTTTTGTATAAAACAAACAATACAAAAAGTGTACAAAAAAAATATCAGATTTCTGATATAATTTCCAGGTTGACTGGACATTCAGATACAAGTTCTTGTGTGTATTAAGGCCATGCACTTACATTAACTTCTCTGATTTGTTACGATTCATTTTTTCAGAATGTTTTCTTCAACAAATATTTGTCAAGTTTGACAAGTTTTACAAAATGCTATATATTTTTTCTTGATCTTTTTATCGTAAAGTTTATCAAAGCTATATCACGAGAGGAATTCTATGAAATGGCGAGTATCATTCTGGCAATAATGCAGATATTTTATCTCATATATAGTAGCTGTTTATGTATGAACTACTTATATGACATCACATTACCTCTTCATGTGAACATATCATGTAAGGTATGGGATTTGTGGGAATGTAAAATATAGTTATCGTGTCAAATCTTGTCTTAAGACATATAAGCAATTATTGTGTGCTATTCTGTATGTTGCAGTGCTTTAATGAGCAGATTTACAGTATGTACACTCTGTTGGCAGATTGTCTAAATTGTTGTTATTAATTTGATTTGGACTGTAGACGTCTTCTGTCCTGTGCCTTTGTCATTTGGAGTAAAAACTGCGCTCTCATGCCTTGACTTAAATTAACTGTAGAAATACTTTTAGAAAGAAGGGAAATACATTTTACAAAAATCAACACTGAACCTGATTCTTATTGTATTTTTGACTTGAATCGACTCATCAGTAATCCAAAAACCGACAAGTATTCATGTTAAATGTCCCTATAACTTTCAAGTTAATATCTGCATCATTCTGCTGTGTGACATTACTAGTAATTTGAATGTCTAGTTTGAGAAAATCCAGCGTTTCTTTTTTCTGTAGCTGTTACTACACAGGTGTCTAGATGCATGTAGTCCAATAAAAACTAAGGCATTAAAAATGAGTTTTCTGTTTCCTTTTCCGGTTTCAAATGTGACACTGGTTGCAATTTAAAGCAGGTACTACAGATCTTTTTGAACAATTACTGTGCACATTCACAATGCTTTGTTGATATTATAACACCGAGTACAGATGATGGGAGATACGAAAAAAAGAGCAGATTTGCGTGGGGATGCCTTTCAGGGCACACAGAAAAACAGTGAAATTCGGGATGTGATGGTGTGATGTCCCTGACGGTGCAGCATCAGGCATGTCAAGCACACATTAGTAACAGGGCACAGCATACAGCCTGCACAGGAGGAAAAGTAAATTTCCTTTTAGCCATATAGTGGTGCACTTTATGTAGTGACATGTACACAAGCTTTGAAATAAAGAGCTTTAATAAAAACTAAGATACACACTCTGTGCTTACTGTAGGTGTTATGTGTCAGCACAAGCAGGCAGTGAGCACAGCAGCAATGGACATGAACACGTTGTGTGCATTTCCATCCTCATTTCACATTTGCAAACATAAATAAAATCTTTCATTGTTTATATTCATGTTTGCTCTCTGTCAGCCCGGTCTCACTTTGTTAGTACCACTTACTGTCAACAGTAACCAAGACAGGAAGTGTGTTTTCTTGTGGGTATTTGACTCATAGGGGCCCATGCATTAAAATGTTGCTCCAAAGCAAGAACAAACAAAATTTAAGTAAATTTAAGTATCTACATCTCAGCCTAACTCTGTCATGAAGACAAATCTAACTGAGGACTTTACAGGGAATATTATACATTAATTTAAATGAGGCTTGTTTATGAGAAATGTTTCAACAAACTTTTAACTATGAAAACTTTCATTACGAAAATAAATCCAGACCATTAGCTTGCCGTCTTTACTATTTAAAAAGTAAAATGGTGTTTTCGGCTGGCTGGGTTATTAATTCCCCTGGTGACTGAGAGGAGGATTAAAATGAAACTAAATATGATTTCCATCTGCTCAGCAATCCTCCATTCCTTCTGGGACTACATGATATCAGATGTAGCTCCTTGGGGGACTTAAGGCACATCACACTGCCAAAATGTCAGTTACAAGGGTTATTACACACGACCTATGTTGCTAATCTTAGATTTACCTCAGTGTTTTAAAAACATGTTTTTTGTTAACATAAATGTTCGCTAATTTTAAATCAGTTACTTTCAGGTAAACTTTATTCTTAGGCAAAAAAATTGACAGCTTAAGTAAACTGTAATAAGTTAAACTAACATGGCCTATACAGTACGGCATACAAAATAAGTTTTAATGTCCTCTATCTAATTAATAGTGATTTGACCAACAAAATGAATTTCTTTTAACCCCATTCTGTGTTCACATCGACTTTCCATCCACCTGGAGGAGGAGGTCGGAGAGAGGGTGGAAGGTCAGGGATGGAGAGGAGCTGCTGAGGTAGGTCACTTCCTTCTTGGATGTCTTCACTGTCATCCTTAATTGTTAGATCTCTGCCGAAGATAAATAATGGAACTGCTGAATTCTAAATCAACAGGAATAATCATTGGCACATTAGCATTGCTAACCACATAGGGATAAGAGCATACCCTTCGACACCAAGAGCAGTTTGCTTCTTCTCCCTTCTTGAGAGCCATTCTTCAATAGTTCGCCCAGGCGTCACTCTGTCCACAGAGTCCTCTCTGTGCCGCCTTTCATCTGAAAGACAATTTATACTTTTAAACATACACACACACACACACACACATACACAAATATATGAATGTTGTTGCAGCTTACCTTCCACCTGTCTTTTTAGGTTACAGAGATCCTCTTCAGACATGTGAGAAAACCTACAATTGGGGCCATAATCACAAATTCCTAAAAAGAGAAAAATAGGGATGAATGATAATTACAAAAAGGTATTTAATATAATAGCCTGGACATTGAAAACATGTCTATATAAATTGTCATTACCTTTTTGGAGAAACTTCCTGCACGGTTTCTTTATTTGCTCATCACACAGAATGGTTGAAGAGTCTACAAAGAGAAAAATGACACTGTTGACCTTGGTTATCTATAGAATCTTTCATAATAAAGTGAACAGGTGGGCCGCCTGGATGGCATAAAGAAATGCAAGTATAATTCTAAAGCTCATAAACAAGTTTAAGACTTACTCAACTTTTTATATCATACATGTACTAAATAATATGTACAGGATCACTGTCACTGTATTTAAAACACATTTACAGTAAAGCATATGTAATAAAAATATATCATGAGCACATCTCTGAGGTCTAACAAGGGCCAACCGCATTTCTCACCTCTGAAATAGTCATACCAGGCCTTTTTCGCTCTGTGATGCTGAACACCATTCAGGTGTTTTTTCCTGTTATGCATGTTGTCCTGAAAGGACCGGTCACAGTAGTCACAGTAGTATCTCTTCCCCATGGTGCAGTTTATGTGCTAAAACCACCAAGATGTCAACTCTTAAATCTCTGAAAGACAGTGAAATAGAAACAAAACACCTTTACATAAATGATCTGTCAATACATTGTGAGTGAAAATGTGACTGAATGATACAGCAGCCCAGTGTTGTTAATGTTATCATATGATAGGTACCATTTCCTTAAAAAAAGAGGAGTTTAGCCACACAGACTGAATGGAAATTTACAGTGCTATAAGACCCTTATGTCTAAAAAAACAATTATAATGTGTAACTTCACTCATCAATTAATCAACAAATAGTTGATTAAAAAGCCAAAACAACACAAGTACGTAGTATACCACTTAAAGACATTTGTTTGTTTGTATTTACATGAAGCAATCATGGTTTCATTCATCTGTTTGCGTTTGCAGATACTTTTGTATTCATGTGTTGTTGTCCAGGACTCAAAATGATCACATGGGAAGCACAAACTGGAAACAGACCAGTATCTACTATCAAGAACACCAAGAACATCAATAGTCAAGACAAGGGCAGTCAGGAGTAGCCTTCTTCTGCTGCCATCTACTGGGTTACTAATTGAAGTGCCTTTACTTTGACCATGTCCTGGCATGACTTCCTGTTTAGTCTCAGGATAAAATAATTTAAATTAGAAAGGTGAAAACTGTTGAGGAATACATTGAGCATGCAAACGAGCAGATAGCATACCCAGACAACCCAGCTAAGCTAACATTTAAATAGCTAAACCTCAGTCCGTGGCTGGATTCTTAGTCTACATGCTTATTATTACATCAGTGAACATTTGCTTTAAATCCCTGTGTACATTGAATTCAAACGGTAAAAACAAACCATTGACGAAACAGCGACGTCCTCCTCTGTGATTTTAGATTTAAAAACCAAACGGAGTGTTTTGCTAAAGAAGCTAAAGGAAAAAAACTGCTTCTAGGAAGCGGAAGCGGAAGCGTGACTCCTCAGCATCCGGTCCTGCGCACTACGTCACTCACAACATGGCGCTGGCAAAGTCCGTCTACAATCTGCTCTTCAGGAGAACGTCCACTTTCGCCATAACCATCATGGTTGGAGCGGTCTTCTTTGAACGACTATTTGACCAAGGTGGCAACGCGATTTTCGAGCAAATTAATCGCGGGGTAAGTGTGTCCTTTTGGTGTTTTAATGCTTGTTTTATCCTGACCTTGTATGTAGAGGACGAAGCGGTGCTAACGGTAGCTAAGCTATGCTGACTTGCCCAGTCGAGCGTCCATTTATACTTTGTGTGGACAGTCTGTCTTCTCACATAAATATATAACGTGACTTATTATGTTATTTGTTGTAGAAACTATGGAAACACATCCAACACAACTATGAGAACAAAGAAGATGAATAGGACGCCGCGGGGTTACCTGAGGCAGAAGTTTACCTGCTGTCATGTCGCCATCATTGATTATCCTGGAGCCACACCTGAATCAAGCATCGGTCAACATGGACAATGTGCTCATAGTCATTCATGACCAGGCTGGCAGCGGCTACCCGAGGACCTGTGGGAGCTGACTGACTGGCCAGACCACCATGAAGAAGGAGCTATGGTTCCTGTCACCTCGTCCTTCCCTTCCTGTTGTTTGTTCTCACAGATTGTAAATGGTTAAATTAAACGTGTAAATGTCGTACATATGTTGCAATGTGTTGATTCATCACGTTGAATACAGTAATGTTAAATATATATTCACTTTTATTTGACTTTACTGGTATGCTTAGGTGCACATCCTATCGTAAAGTGTGTCAGCAGCTTTATATGCAAAAGAAATGTTGATCTTAGAAAAAAGACATTTAGTTATTTGCCTAACAGTCAGTCATAGGAAAACTGATTTGGAGGATGGATGATTATAGGTGCAGTTGTTGTAACAGGTTTTGAGGTTTATGTCATTTTAAACTATAAACTTACACAGCAGCATGGTGACTGGTACTAATACATAAGAGAAAAACTCACATATAATGCAGATGTCAAAGTGGGCAGACAGAGGCAAATATTTTAATGTATTTAGTTTATACAACACGCAGCAAAGACTTGTTGAGATCAAAATGCCATGTAACCATACAGAGCACAGATAACTGCTCAGTGATGACACATCTGCTACATTACATCAAAACAAGCAGGTACATCTTCATAAGACAAAGAAGCAGCATTAATTCCAATTACGCCCTGTATTTTTAAAAAGCAAGATCACAAAGAGTGTATTTACAAAAAAGACAAAGGCTTGCCTGGTAGGCATATTTCAGAGCTGTCCTTACTGTAAATGATGATTCTCAGATACAGTATTGTACACAAGGTTTCTGAAATTGGCCACTGTGTACCTGCTGTTTTTTAATTCAAGTATACATAACAAACACGCCTTATGAGTTACAAATATTGTGATGAAGAGAATTCAATAGTTAAACTTGTTGAATCAGAAATCAGTGTAATCTTCAAAGGGTAGCTGCCACCTTTTGTCACTTTTCATGTCATGTTGAACCATCTCATGATGGAGACATGTAAACAGTTCTGATAACAGGGTCAGACAAGGCTGCTGGTTCAAATGAATTACATGTAACTGCAAGTCTCAGGCCTTTAGGGGGTGCACCAGCATTGAAACAAACTGGAAATATGCTGCTCTGCCAAAAAAAATGTCACACTTAAATTTCATTGGGCTGCCATTTGCTTAGATTACGGCACACGTTCATTGTGGTGGCATTGTTTTGATAAGCTTCTGCAATGTCACAACATTTATTCCTGTCTAGAATTATATTATTTTTCTCCAAGATCTTGTACTGATGATGGGAGAGTCGCACCACTGTGCAAAGTCTTCTCCAGCACATCCCAAAGATTCTCAATAGGGCTCAGGTTTGGACTCTGTGGAGGCCAATCCATGTGTGAAAATGATGTTTCATGCTCCCTGAACCCCGCATTGTCATCTTGGAATATGTCTGTGCCATCAGGGAAGAAATAGTCCATTGATGAAATAACCTGGTCATTCAGTATATTCAGGCAGTCAGCTCTTGACCAACTGCAACAACCCCAGATCACCGCACTGCCCCCACAGACTGGTACAGTAGGCTCTAGGCATGACATCTGCTTTGCTTCTTACTCTGATGCTCCCATCACTCTGGACCAGGGTACTCATCAGACTACATGACCTTTTTTGTGATTAGCTTTACTGATAAGTGGTTTTCTTACAGCTACACAGCTGTTTATTCTCAGTCCTTTGAATTCCCGTCACATTGTGTGTGTGGAAATGATTTAACTTTCAACAATGAACATTGCCCCAAGTTGTACGGTTGTTTTTTTTAAAGATTTGATTTCACCAAACTGTTATGTGCTCACCAATCACAATCATCCATCCATCCATCCATTATCTACCGCTTATCCTCATAGGGTCGCGGGGGGGCTGGAGCCTATCCCAGCTGTCTTAGGTCGGAAGGCAGGGTACACCCTGGACAAGTCGCCACCTCATCACAGGACACATAGAGACAGACAACCACTCACACTCACATTCACACCTATGGTCAATTTAAATTAGCCAATTAACCCAATCCCCATAACCAGCTGAAACACCCATGCATAATTATCCAATGGGAGGCTCTTGCCTATTTGCTTAGGTCAATCTAGGTGGTGTAATACCAGGGAATATCAACTGCAGAATTTAAATTATTTAGATGTCACAACATCTTAAGGAGTCATAACTGTTTACATTTTAATCCTAAAACATTATAGCACTTTTTGTGTAGTGTTGAAATGTACACATTCATCAATCACACACATGTGATAAATTTCAATACTGTAATTGTCTTAATCCAGTTCAAACTGTAAAAACTGTATCTTTTAACCAACCCCACAGTCTAGTCAGCCACAGGCTCACACCCAGGTCTGACAAATATTGTATTTCAGGTGTGAGCATTTTTTCACAGATTGTCCTGAATTTTGGATCAATGTTTTTTTTCATGTTGTACCCCAGGATGGAAGACTCTCCAACTGGCTGCCAGGGCAGGAAACGTCTGTCCTGGATCTGTTGCGCTTCAACTGCACCTCCATCCTCAATACAGATGGCCTTCATTTCCGAATTTCTTCTCCTCAGCTCATTCACCTCCTGTTTCATTCTTTCTCTCCCATACGCCTCAACTCTGGCCCAGAAGGTAGCATTAAATTGCTGATAGAGTCTCCAGTCAGCACCGTTCCACTGTAAAGCTTTGGCTCTCAGCTCAGGGGTCAGTTGAGATACAGACGAGCTCCTGCGAGCATTGAGTTTAAAGTACAGGATGTCCTCCATGGTCCAACACAGCGTGTCCTTAAGCAGGATAAGAGACTCCTCAAAATATTCTGCGATGAGAACCAGATCAAAACGCTTGGTTAGGTGATGAATGCCCCTCATCACACGAGGATCATCAGCCTCCAAGTTGTTGTCGAAACCAAAGTCAAAAAAGAGCATATTTTTAAGGTAGAATGAGTTGAAAGCCTCTGGGCTGTAGAAGGTCTGAGGGTTGCTCAGAAACTCTGCCAGCTTGTTTCCTCCATTGATCTTCCATGTGAGAGGAACTGCTCTGTGATAATAATGGAAGGACGACTCAAACAGATCCACTGGGTCACGTAAGATGGTGATGTACGCAGCATTTGGAGGCAGGAGCTTGGCTACTTCGTCATGGTCAAAGCGCATGTGGTTGCAGACAATGTTGAAACAGTCGCCAGGCCTGTAGTCCTTCACCTGGGAGCACTGGAAAGGCGACGGATAGAAGAAGTCATTGCGCCCATCAGGGAAGGCAAATTTAAGTTTGTGCTTTTCTCCAAATCTGAAGAGGATGTTGAGTATGGTGCTACTGGCAGTTTTATGGGTCTTCATGAACATGATGTTCACTGTAGGGAAGCACTTTGTGCCCTGAGAAGGCACGCTCACATTTCTCTCATATAATTTCATCATGCTGAGAGGACATGTGTCTTGTTGGGAGCCCCTATAAATACAATATATGTGGATGAGCAAACAGATCAGATGAATTCACTCAATCAAACAATGCTGTCAAACAATCATCACCTTGTCTTTACTTGAGTTGAGTTGGTCAAGCAGTACAGCAGCAGCATGATGTTGGTCAATAAAACCCAGACAAGCAGCATTCGTAACACAAATTTGCACTTTTTTCCTTTGGTGCCAGACATCGTCAACACCCAAATGTGAACCTGGAAAAAAAAATAAGAGAGCATGGCAAGTGTAGAGGAAAAACACAGGGAAAAGATGGGTATGGCTTTGAAGCTTTGATACACACCATGCTGGATTAACTTGTTCTCATACAACTAATGCACTACGCTCATAAACAGTTTTAATGCCCTTCAGCAATTCTTACACACACAATCCATCCACCTTAAATATAAGCTGATATTAATGTCTGAGCCTAAAAAGAAGAATATATTTATAATTGCAGAAAAAGGAAAGTGGACATAGAGATGATATTATACAGGTAAGCATGAAAACTGCTCAAATAAAATACAGTGCCCCCATGTTTACACCTTCAACATGTTTATGGTGCTTAAATTACCTTCACAGCAATCAGCAGAAAACGAAAGACAAAGGAGACTCTCCGATGAAAAACACAGTTTAGATACAAACATCTAGTAACAGCATAGTGCTCAAAGTGAAAATGGCTAAATACCAAAATAGGTTTTTACAGTTGAGACTGGACAGACACTTACTCCTTGTCTTATTTATTGTGTCCTTTTGTCCACCAGTTCTGACATCTTATCTTTAACATTGATAGTCATTTTGTCTGTATCAGTGAGTAGTAGAAGTATGTGAGGAAAGAAAGTGAACTTGATTAAAACCTACACATATGCAACATGTCTTAACTTGAAACTGTAATCCTGTAAATCCATAATCCTAAAACAAATTCAAAACATCTTTTCATTATCACAACATTACAACATGGTGAATCAAAGAAGGACTCAGCATCTGGGTGTGTGTGAATGGAATAAAATTAAAGAGCTTCATTTACCTGCAGAGGACAGCATTAGCAGTGTCAGGGTGAGAATTTTCCACAAGGTGAAATAAAACCCTCTATTGTTCAGCATGCTGTACACGCTCCCTGAAGTCAGAGCTCATTGGCTGTAAATTTCAACTCTCCTCCCACAGGAGCTGAATGGCTTTATAAAACAGGCTTGAAGATATAAGATATAAATGCTCTCACAGATTGCTGTGGGACAAACACATCAAGCAGCCCTGTATCTTCTGAAATTATACTTAATAGGGCTACTGTAAGTATGTATTCATACTTGTTGCAAAAAATCCACTGTGTTAGAGTCAACTTAATAACCTTTCTTTTTTTTCTAACAGCTACAGTATTTGCTCAAATGCTCAATTATGACTACTTAACTGTGATGTTTATTTGCCATGGCAACAATATTTGCCACAATGCATAATTAGTTGTTCTGTGGTGACATTTGACCCTCCAGCAGCAGATCAGAGAATGCGGACATGTTTTTTCAGTGTTTATGAGAACTTGTTGGTCCAGTCATAACTGGCTGGTCTACCCATTATTTCAGTATTTGTTGTTTCACTCAGCAAGATGGCTGGGTAGTAGCACATGATAACATACTGTGCACGTACAATATGTGAGGTTTGAATATATTATAAATGTATGTAAAAAGGCTTGAATGAAGTTGTCGCAATAGTGAAAGTAACAGCATCCAGCAGTATAGCATACACCCAGGAGTGTCTGCTTGGTCTCAGCACAGCTGTGTTTGTGTTTTTTCTTTAGTCTCCAGATACCTGGACTCAGCTGCTGTTGCATCTCTGCTTCAGTGGGTCACATCCATACGGCACATGGAGCCCACAGATTCTGTGTGCCAATGGTTGTCACTAACGTCAGAATACATCAAGAGAAGCAGATCAATGTCACAACATGTCTATCCTATCTGTTGTAAGGGCTGCCTACAACAGCAGAACCTCAGGTGAGAATAACTTTAAAGCTGCAATCCATGATGCTGTTCAAGAAACACTTTTTGTTATACTGGGTGAAATGGTCCTTCCACCCTGAGAGAATCAGAGCTCTGTGGCAGCTACAGGACTGTAAAAACTCTGACCAATCAACTGACACTCGGAGAGAGATGGGAGAACCGATCATATGCCTTCATGTCTCCTCCTGCTCATGTCCCTCCCTCCTCCCCACTGTTGCTGGAAATATCCAGCACACTCCTCTGCAGAAATAATAATAGTTAGCTGGAGAATACGTTGTGTAGGGAACAATGTCAGAGAAAATGCAGCCAAAAATACCACTTCCAGCATTACTTCTAACGTATCACCCTGCTAAACAGACAAAGAGAAGAAAGAGGGAGACAGAAAAGACTGAAAGACAAAACTCTGGATAAAGCTAAGAGGACAAACCAGAGTGAACATCAGTGGAGACACTGAGACATCTGAAGGGGCTGAAAAGTGATGCAGAAGTTCCTGCTTTCGTTCTGTTGGACAGGTAATTATTTGTTTAACCTTGGGAGGTGTTATTATTTTCATGAAATATGTTATGTTTGCTGACTTAGCTACTGTTGTAGAATGTATGAGCCCGATGCTTAGCTTAGCGTTAGCTTCTCTGTGGGTGTAAGCTGGTCGTAGGTGCGGCTTGTATAGGATATAACATTTTGACCATATTGCACAGTCATAGTCATCAGTGCCTGCATTATAAAGGTGACAAAATGACGTTGCTATATTGGCTTTGAACGGACGTTTTACAGCTGTGGTGATGTAGCATATCAGCTCTCCTCTCCTTACTGTCAGATGTTCAAGTTTGAGGGGGTGGAGCTTTGGACGGAGCACTGATGGGAGGGGGAGGACAGTGTGGAGCTTAGAGGAGGCTGATAGGAGGTGCTACTTTCAAATCTTGTTTGCTCTCTCCCACCAAGGACTCCAGCTTTAAAACACTATCATAATGTCAGTTGATATCATGCCATGTCAGTTGTGTCACTTGAGATTTCAAAACAAGTTAAACACCAGCAGCTGCAACAAGAGTAAACACAATTCTGGTTTATTTTCATGTTGACTGTACTTAATTGTGTAATTATTTCTCATCTGGACAAAACAAGGTTTACTGATACAGCAGGGATGAGGAGACCAAACACAAAAGTCATCAAACTTAATTCCCACTTAAATATTCTAACAGCTTAACAGATGTAATAACACCCTGTGGATCATTCCAGATGAGAGACACAAAAATCATGTATTTTTCTATGAGAAAATAAAGACAGTTTGTGTAGTGATGTATGATTTTCAGTTTAAATTTTACGGCTTTCAGTCCTAAAAAAAAAAATTACAATTGACATTCTGTCAACCACAACCTTTCAGGATACTCAAAAAAGTGAAACATTGCTGTGGACAGCGTTGATACCACACACAACCAGGCTCTACTAAAATAAACTGAGCTCACATGCTGAGTCTCCTCAGTGCAACAGTGCAGGTGCTCCGAGAGCACGTTGGTGCAACTTTCCTCGAAAATCACAGCAGAACATTTTGGGAAACAGCAAAACACTTCCTGGTTTTTCGGCTTTGAACAGCAGGTGTTTTTTATTATGAAGTCAGGGCCTTCTGGCAGGTAGTAGAGTACAGTAGGTGTGAATGAGCCCATGAAATGGTCACTCGTCAGCAGACAGTGAAAAGTTACCTGCACATCATAGGTAGCTGACTCAATTCCTGGACAGTTTACAACTGTGTCTTTTGTAAACTTCACATTTAGGAAGAACAATGTGTGGGCCTCATGACAGATTAACAAGAGGATAATCTGCTTTGTAATGCTGCATTTTGATATATTCAAAATTACTTTGCCGCACAACATTTAGCAAATGATTTGCTCAAGTAGATTAAGACAACGACACATAGTATCAGCAATACACATACTGAAATAATTTACATCCCCTTGGAGGAGTGCACAGTTATAAAAATGAAGAAGAAGTCTACATTATACAGTCACTGATTGAATCCAGTTAATCTTATGAAAAAAAACAATCATTGACAGCTACGTGAGACAAACTGAACACTGAACTAAGCATACAAACAGTGTCTTTACCATTATATATCATAGCCTTTACTGAATAATTTAGTAACAATGCTGTCCATCAGAAAACAGAGCAAATGTGTTTTGTTGAGTTGATTGATATAAAGACTCTATGTGAGCATAAGCGGTAGAAAATGGATGGATGGATGGATGATTTAAAGACCAAAATTAATCACCACTTCTTAATGGAGCAGCCCATGTATCTCCACAGTCTATTATACGGATCATTATGGCAGTGTTTTACACTTCTGTAGTAAACATACTGCTAAAATGACTCTTTATTTGCCACTGTTAAACTTCCATCCATACTGTGCAGCCTAAGCCAACGAAAGAGGAGGGAAGCCGGAGGAATGCTTACAGACATACTGCAATCAGTATGTTGTGATGCTACGTCTCAGTAGACGGGCTTGTAGAAAATCTGCCCATTCAGCACCCTGCGCTTCAGCTCCGTCCACAGCAGGCTGCGCTCTCTCTGGGATCCCTTCATGAAGCCACGGTTCTCTTGAGCACGACGAGACAAATAAGGGATCACTTCGTTGACTGGGCCATATGGAACGTACTTGTAGACTGGGAAACCTGCTTGACCTGTCGTCAACATAAAGCAAACAGACGTACAAAATATTCATTCAGCTAACAATAACTCAGACACTTAACCGTGCAACAAAGTCACCTGGGGGAGATTAGCTTTCAAAACTGACTCAGCGTTTACTCACTAAATTGAGATAATGGTGCAGTAGATTACCACCTTATGTTTTTATATCTGTGCTGAATACATATTGTATTAAGATAACACTGATATGTAAAAATGGGGTTTTGATATTACTTATCAAGGAACATGACAAGGACAAACCAGCCCTTATGTTCTACTTGTGGAAGATAAGCTTGGGGTTGCTACAGCTGCTTTAAATCATTCCACTTGAAAAACTGATCACCAGATCGTTGCACAGCTGTTTAAACAGCAACAATGGCATGGAGTTGAAATGGTACCTCAGTTATTAGTCTTCTACTATACTGTATCTCTAGCCTGGCTATCGCGACTACTTACTCTGTGGGTGTTGTCTGGCCAAGCTGCTTTGTAAACCGATTTCTCAGAGGGCAGGCTTGACCCTCTGTTATCAAGTGCCTCTGTGTGCTACTGGACGAAGCTTCAACCAATCAGACCACTCTTTCCTCTGACGTATGTGTAGCGATGAAAACTGCTTGATCCAAAGAACTAGTGCGTCATTGCCTTAAACACGCCTCAATCGAGCCATTGGAAATGCTTGATTTTCCATTGGTGCCCATTTCTAGGTGAATCTGAAATCGAAGAGAACTGCAGCTTGGCCAGACTGACTTGGTCGCGAAATTTTGTGAAGCGTCACAGGAAGTATGGACGGGCCCAGGCTACTGTTTCTCACTTGCATGACACGTTTAGAAAAAATATTTTGTTACACTGATGGTTTTCCTAAATGTGCACCTCTAACCCCTATTCTAGGTTTCTGTTCAGACGAAATAACATAGGGTAGTTCAGTCGAGGAGACAGAGTTCCGAAGATATCTATAGACCATTTCTAAGGTCGGCGGCTGACCTGAGTGTTGAAAACCTGATATGTGTCTATGTTTCAGTGGAACCTAAGCACGACATGACTGATGTGATGTAAGCCTATTTCATAACTTTGTGTTTACTTTTAGTATCTGAGCTGAGTGCATCATACCTAGTGGGAAGCTGATCTGGTCACACATGCCAAGCAGCTGTCCAAAGTAAACTTTATTCTCAGTGGGTGAAAGGCCCATCTCATTCATCCTGAAAAAAAAGAAAACAAGCATCCATGTTAAAGGGCTGTTACATAATAAGAGCGTAGTATTCCACAATTGTTTTGGAAAGTTGACAAAGACTATATTTACTTTTCGCAACATCCTGGGCATTAGCTTAAACCATAAAGACTAATCCTTTATGAATGAGAGGTTTCAGGCTTTTGTGTATGTTCAGACTAAATCTACACTCAGTACAAATGGTCTTTGAATTTTCCATGCATGGCTGAGGCAAACATACTTTTCAAGGGTAAATTTCACTGTGTCCTCATTGTGAGTCGCAACCATGATATTTGCTTTCCTGCTGTGATCTATCTCCTCCAGCACGAACTCCAAACACCTGGACAAACAACATGGCAGATGGTTAGGATGAAGACATTTTCTACTTGAGCTACAGGGGGCCTTGATAATAACTGAAAACTCACTTGTGATACATCCTGTTCGTGGCCTCATAGTCTGGGTTTATCGGGTCTTCGTAGCCAATCTCTTTGGCTCTGTCTCTCTCTTGGTACATGTAGGCTCCGCGAACCAGTTTGGCACCAAAGTACCAGCCCTCCCGTCGTGACAGCTCAACATCCACAGTTACATTATCATAGGCTTCCTAAAAACACAAAAGAACATGACCAAATTCAGACCAGGTGCCTCTACGAGCACAGAAACATGTGACAAATATTCCTGAGTAATGATGAAACCTGATATTTCCAGAGCCACTCTGGAAAACATATTGTACAGACAGAGCACAGGAGCTTGTTGTTGTACAAAAAAATTTTATATCCACATGGCATGGTTAGGAGCAGCAATAAAAGGAAGGGTTAGCAGATGTGAATAATCAGTAGTTAAAGTTGTCATGATTAGCTGTGGTGAGGGAACTGAGGGTGGCTTCACCTTGAGGTAACACTGGTAAGTGTTGAAAATGACCGGCTTTTCTCTGTTGAACTTCCTCTGCATTTCCAGCGTCAGTCGACTAATAGCTGGTTGGAAGTACGTCTGCTCAGCGTCCACCATTAGCCGTACCCCATTCTCCATGGCATGCTTGTGCACAGACAAAGAAGTGACACTCATTATTAATGTACAAAACAAAGTGGGCCTGCTCATCACTTCAGCAAACACGGATTCATTTCTGTTATTTGATTGTAATAAACTGTATTAGTATTCTGGTATGCTTACCTTGGCCAGGACATCCACTCTCTGAAGCATCCTCTTCATCTGCCTCTCTTCCTCGGCTGTAAATGCGCTCAACAAAGGTTCCAGGTGGCCCGTCTGCACAACCAACACAAAAAACATTGAAGATTTAACATTATCAGCATATGATGTGCAGCGAGGGGGGTGGATGGGTGGGAGTGAGAGCAGCCATATTGTCTGGTGTCCTTTTACAAACTGCCCTCAACAGCACTAGCTACATAAACATGTGCACCATAGCTTGACTTATAGTATACCAACTCTACAGAAATATGCAGAGCAATGTAAGGATATCATGATTTTACCTCATCAGAACAAATGTTTACTTGTGGGAAGAAGATAAGATATTGTGTCAGCGAGTTATTATCTGGAGGGCAGAAAATCAATTTCTTGTGCAAGCATGACTTGAATTTACTTGTCTGCACAATATTATTGATTGAGGATTACAGCTATTTTACTGATTCATTCACTCATCACTTTCTTTTTATAAGAACATGAACTGTACGATTACATGTATCTGTAAAATTTAGGGGAGTGAAATATCAAATACATTGTTGGTTTTTCTCCTCCTTTAAAAACTCCTAAATGATAAAAATTCTGCTATCAAATGCTGTATCACTTCTGGAAATCCTACACACAGGGATTGCATACTGAGCTGCCACGAGCTGTGCATTTATATCTCTTTGTCCTTTAGGAGCCTGAGCATACCACTAAATATTTACAAGACTCACCTCAACATTTGGCACCATAAGCAGATTGGAGATTCTTGTTCTATCGTTTATTAAACTGTTCCAGTCCAGCAGATCTATCGTTCTGGCAATAAGATGTGAGAACATTAAAATACGCCAACACTGTCTCTTTTCCTACCAACTTAACAGGTAGTCGAGAAACTCATTGTAATGATGTATGTAGCAACAAAGTATTAAGATGACTATCTTACCCTGACAAACCCAGCTTCTCTCCAGTGAACCAGTTCTCTATGTCATCCTTGGCTCCAATACCCATCTCAGTCAAGCTTTCCTACAAAAAAATAATGATTGAAGACATGTTATTGTTACAACAGTAGACGTGACTCCTTATGTCATGAAGACCAGCTGAAGACCATCAACGATATATTACTATTATCATTATTAGCAGTTGTGGGTGAACATGCATGAACCTGCATTGCTGAAGGCAAAACACACCTTGAGTTGTTCCAGCTCCAGTTTTTGTTCTAAAACCATCATTTCAGATTTCCCTTGTTGTGCTGCGAGGAAATTAAAGAACTGTCTCCATTTCACCAGGACTTCTGAAAACTGGAGCTGTTCAAACACAGAATGATCCATCACTGACCGAATTACGACAATGCAAACCTGGTGATAATACTAATCAACTAGAAAAGCACTCAGACAGCGACTTTTTTATTATTTAAAGTTACCCCCACCACCAAAGAGTTTTTTTTTCACCGGGGCGTGTTTGTTTGTCTGTTGTTTATTGTTTGTTTGTCTGTCTGCAAAGTAACTCAAAAAGTTATGGATGGTTTTTGACAAAATTTTCAGGATTGGCCTGAAGTGGCCAAACATAAAACTGATTCATTTTTGGTGGTGCCGTTGAATCCACTTCGATCACTACCAAAAATTAATCAGTTTTAAGTTAGGCCACTTCTCACCAACCCTGAAAATTTCGTCAAAATCCATTCACAACTTTTTTAGTTATTTTGCAAACCAACAAATAAACAAACCCTGGTGAAAACATAACCTCCTTGGTGGAGGTAAGAATGTTTTATTTATTTAAATTCAGCATCAACTTACAAGGAACTGTGGGCGTCCGAGGGCAGTCATTTTGATAGCAGAAAATCCATCTGTTGAGCTTCCCCCTGAAATTGACGTATTTTATGTCACTCAATGTTATATAACTCTCCCCTCATCATATACAGTATAGAGTAGTTCGAATATTTTTAGTTACTTCTAAAACCTTCTTGCTTACTACTACTCACCAGAGGCTCTAATGCAGTTTATAAATGTCTCCATTTGGTTGTCACATTTGGACTCATCTGCATAGAAGTAGGTCCGAGCACTAATAACCCCCCCACGCCTGTCGCCGAACTGACGATGGGCTTTGAACTTCTTCTCACGATGGTCAGCATCTGGAGTGAAAAGAAGGATGTTCATTCATTTTACTGCCACACAGAGTGATATGAAGATTATTCATTGACACTGAAGAACACTGATTATTACGACTTTATAATAAGACCACAGAAAGCTCTGGCGGGTGGCAGGCTATACTTGAGTTTCTATCATACGCTACGTAACATGAACCAGGCATCTCCTCACATCGCCTACAGGACTGAGCATTTCAGACCGCTCCAGGCTGGACCACATAGCTGGACATACCAACACTGACACTTAACTAGACTTGTGAGGCATTCAGGCCAAGCTGAAGCAAACGGACTGTAGATCAGTCTTGACAGCTGTCAGCAGTGAAGCATGCAGTGGCTGATTGTGCAACAGTTCTAGTGCGTCATTACACGCAGTAAGTTATTTTCAACTGATATACAAACCTGGTCTGTCTTTCTCTGCTTCAGAAACACATGCTCTGAAAAACAAGAAGGGATTGGCATCAGAATAGAGATTATTTTGAAGGGTGAATAAGACAGGAAAATTCAGTATGTAATTTTTAACCAGTCTTGCCATGATTATGATCTTGTGTTCTAGACATGTTGTGACACGAGGGAGCAAAACCACGCTCACTGATATCTTATTCAACAGACCGAACAGCTTTTCTTGCTGTGAATTGTTTTCTTGATAAACATCACCGTATCCTAAACAAAAATCGGTTTTGATTTAGGTCAGTGTATTCATGTGCCTAGTGAGATGATCCTTGGTTTAAAAAAAATGAGCTTATTTCCTCCTCAGGACATTGCGTAACATTTCCGTGTGTGTGAGGGGATCCTGCATGCTTTTACTCTAAAAGGCTGGCAGTGTGTCCAGAAGGTCCATCCCCCAGCTCCACCAATCAGAGGAGAGGAGGGCTCTCCAAGCCAGCCAATAATAGACGCACCGTATTGCTATTGGCATTGAAATAAACACACATTAGGAGGAAACATGACTCATGTTATTTTGATAAGAAGTGATAAAATCCAAGATAAGGACTACTATGAAAGTGTATATTGGAATGAACATAGTGTTCTGTGCTTTAATACAGGAGTCAAAAATAATCTGGTGGGGTAAAACCTATCAAAGTGAAATGACCAGGCTTTTAAACCAGTGAATTTCAAATATCAGTGTCACATGTTTTGACACTAACATCCTAAATGCTATGGAGAACGTCTAGTTATTTCACAGTTAAATGTCATGTTATGTAAGTTATAACTGTATAATTGCAATGTGTTTCTTTCATTCCTGTGATTTGTCTTCCTGGTGTGCAGCTCCTATTACAGCCATGGACACAGAGGGGTGGAGGCAGCCAGGGGTCTCTCTTTATGGCCTCTTTCCTACAGTTTACCACGGTTTTTCCAGTATCTCCTTGTTGGGAGAGCATGGGCTGGGTCAGTGCAGCCTGTTGTTGTGGAGCACAGATACTGGACTACCCAATAAAAGTTGATTCAACAGGTCTTTCATGTTTGCATAACTCAGACGTGGCTGCTCGTGGAGTGCACACATGGTGCACATGTAACATGGAGGAGGATTTACTGTGCTTGGTTTAAAGCATCAGTGCAATATTTCATATGAACCACACATCTTAGAACAGTAGCCTGCTTCTGCTCAGTCAGATAGAAGTAAACAATACTTACTCCATTTCCTTCTTCTCTGCCTCTTCTTGAGTCAAGTCCTCTTCAACACTATAGTCCAAAACTGCCCCCACACCAAAGGCCTGGTTCTTCTGAATCAAAGGTTTGATGGCGTTGTGGTCTTCTCCTGCCACAAACTGACCATAGAAGGTCATCTTCATCATCTTCTCAAACAGCCACTGACCCAGCACCTTTTTGCTCAGATCCATCAACTGCAAACAAAACGAACAGAGTTATTTTATCTGTATTATTTATTACGTAATATCATTATAATAATAAACACGTCATTACTGCGTATTTAGACGGTTACAATTTGACTGACAAGAGTAGGAACGTGTTTTGTTTTTAAATCAAAAGGTCAATTGTTGCGAAAACTCACCTCTTTGTTTTTCTCAACGAGGAAGTCAAAGGTACAGAGCTTGAAGACCAGCAGACTTCGGATCAGCTCAGTGTTGCCCTTACTCCTGTAGGCTTCCTCAGTGTTGTTGAAGTCTATGTGGATTTTCTTTAACGGCCTGCTTTTGACACTTTTGTTCTGGCTGATGAGTTCAACCGGCTCAGCTTCCACCACGGTGCACCCACCCATGTGCTGCTCCTTCTCCTCCTGGCTCTTTCTGGATGCCACTGTGGACCGACATCTTCCAGCTGATGAGCGTATTTTGCTGACATTGCCTGGTTTCGCCCCGAGCAGAGCTGCAACAAACTTGGCGTACGACATGTCTTCTTTCCCTGAGACAAACTGCCGGGTCCTTCCTCTCCTCGCCGTCCCGTCGCTATGGTGCTGAGGCGGGAGCGCGCCTTGGCCAGGGTAGGTCACACCGCGGGGCGGCGCCTGACGTTATATTGGTCAGAGTCGTAAAGTCACGCTGCCTGTTCTGCCTGTTCTCCTAACCTTCAGGTATCTTGCATTAACAATAAAATAAAAGATAAATAATCAAGTTAACAGCAGCTCAACTTAATGGACATTTCTGCGTATTTGCACAATACTTTTCAATTTGTGCTGTTTTAGTATATATATTATTGTATATATATATTATTTAATTTGTTAATAGTGATGTCATCTTTCCTCTGTTTTTCTTATTTTAGTATTCTGTATCTTTAACATCTATCTATCTATCTATCATATACTGCAGCAGTGCAATAGAATGGAGTGAGTGCGTGATACATGCATGGATCATGACAGTAAGCAAGCAAGAAAGAAAGGAAATCACCACATTTTCATTTCTAGTCTGACTCAGTAACAAATTTTGTATTCACTAATTCTCTGGAAGCAGGGTTATGGTTTACACTGACTATACACCACACTCAATATCCAAACATGGCTGCACCAGAAAATACTGGTGTATTGTTGCAGGGCTGTTTGCAATGAATTTTGAGCACAGTGTCCTCCAATCATGTTTATACAATAATCATGTGGCTCTCATTGAAATGACACTACCCCCTCCTAGACATTCCCCATTGATTCCCTGTTGGTGCAGATTTTCTTAGCTGATTATGGTAAGCTTGTTTATATCAGTTTAGCAATGTAATAATTTAAAAAAAAAAAGCATTCTTAGGCTACTGTAAGTTTTTAGTTCTTCTAACAGTAACTATCATCATAACTCGTCTGTTTTGAGCTGTTTCCCACTTCTTTCCTTGCTAGAGCACATCTTATTGTCACAGAATGGCAATTGCTTCAAGAAAGTGTTATGTAATTGGTTGTGTAACAACCAACCCAGAGACCTCATCCCTGAAACTCCCTGGGAGAACAAACCAGGACAGCATGGAGTCAACACAGAGGCAAAGTGAAGAACTAGAGGGTCAGAAAATGAAATGAGTGCCAGAGACAATTAGACCATGCTGTGATTCAAATGGGGAAGAAGCATCTGGTGTGTCGATTGAATGTTGACTGAGTGTTACCACTGGCATGCTACGCTGATGTTAATCCAGATACAGTGCAGAGACAAACGGGATATCGTTGTCTTGTTTAAAATGAAGCTGTTGTGCTGCTATAGTGGGTGATCAGTGTACTGGTGTACTGTTTGAGCAGCTGCTAAGGTATCTGTGGGTGGATTCATCATGCTGAATAGAGTCAGATTCATTTGTCAAGTGCCTGTTCACTAGGAATTTGACAATTTGACAGTTTACAAGTCAAGCATTCTATAACTCATAAACGATACAAACAGTCCAAATAAATGAGTAGATGTCTACAACGGGTGAAATTTGTGTTGACAGTGACAGGAGTTTTTTAATACAGCTAAACTATGAGTTAAACCCCGTAGTCTACTTGTTTGTGGCATTTTCTGTACACTAATGTTTCTAATCTGTTCATCTTCTTGCCGACGGGAGGCAGAGACTAGCTCAACTACACTGATGTCAGACGGACATGCGCAGTAGTAGAAGGCGCTGCTTATGTACTTGCTAATGTTGCTAGCTAACAGGGAAGCAGCACAGCGTGTGGACTGATAGCATTAATTCTACGAAATAAGGCTGCTTCGCTTGATTTGAAAGGTATTCACCATTTTGTTAGTTCAGGTGTTGTTGACTGCATGTATAACGTGCACTGCCCAAATAAATGTATCGCTTAATGTGTGGAATATTGGTGCTTTTGACCCGAAACCGTTAGCCCGACTAGCTGACCTTCTATTATCAACAAAGGCACTGGTCTGGTATCGTAATTACTGGACTACGTGACACGTTGTAAGCCGGTGTTAACTTTCAAGCTACATATGCCAAGCTGAATTATACGGTTAAATGTTTTCTACTGCATGGTCGCTTACTAAAGATAGGCATTGCAGAAACCGTTAAGGCAGGCAACCTGTCGGTGAATAACCAGCACTTGCTAAAGCTGACCGGGCGGCTGTGGGCTAGTTTAGCCGGAGCCTCGACACAGGTCGATTCTTAGCGACCTCCGTCATTTACTTCCCTCTATATTGACCAACCTTATTGTTTAAATCAATTATCAACCGTTAAATGTAACGTTATTGAAGTTAATGGTATCAATTCACCGGAAACAGTGAAATGATGTGGTGCGTTCAGGGGACAAACGGGAAAATGAATATCTCCACGTTGTATCACAAATTAATAAATCAGCCCTGCCATTAATACTACATTTGTTGTTAAAATCTGAATTAACATGGGAAATTACCAGTGGTGTGTCGATTGAAATTTTTGCTAATGTGATCAAGATATTAAATTTTTTGCAGTTAAGGAAGCTGGGTGTGTGTGTGTGTGTAACTAGGCTGTTTAAGGTTGTTGGACATTGATTGTTCTGTGTTTTAAAGCTTTCAGACTTGGATCCGAGGGCCTGTGCTTTTTGTCTTGATGTGAGCTCATCATTTAGTCATGACTGCATCCCAGGTTTAGAGTTTTATTTCTGCCCAAATTAAGGAACTGAGAGGATGGACTGAGCTTCGGATTGGAACTAGGATTAGGATACGGACCACTTCCGTAGCTCTTTGTGAAAGCAAGACGTGATCTTAAAGTCTGCAGGTGCCCCCATTCTGTGTCAGCAGTGTCGCTCACTCAACCACCATGTCGGATGGCCGGATCTATGTGGGGAATCTTCCCATGGATGTCCAGGAGAGAGACATTGAGGATCTCTTCTACAAATATGGAAAAATCCGTGACATTGAATTGAAGAACAATAGAGGCACTATCCCTTTTGCCTTCATCCGATTCGAAGACCCACGGTGAGTCTTAGGGATCGTCTTTGGCGAGTCGAATCACATTTCTCATTTTGGATACCTTAATTTTTAAGGTATGATATCATCTCCAGTGACTGGCAGCAGGGGATGGACGGAGACGGCATTTCCATGTCGGCTGGTGAAATAAGCGTACTTTGGTAAGGAGTTCTTTGCTCTCTTCTCTTAGGGATGCAGACGATGCTGTCTATGGAAGGAATGGATATGGATATGGTGACTCCAAACTGCGTGTGGAGTATCCTCGATCCTCTGGTGCTAAATTTGGTCCTATGGGAGCTGGTGGTGGTGGCGGTGGAGGAGGAGGACCTAGGGGAAGATTTGGACCCCCAACCCGGAGATCTGAATTCCGTGTCATAGTGACTGGTAGGTGGACGTTACGAGACAAAGCCGGTTCATATTTCTCTCTCTTTCACGATGCGTCCTGGAGGTCAAGGGGATTGGTAGGATGTAAGAGTCGTAGGCAGATATTTCTCTCTCTCATGGCGGACTGGAAGACAAGGGGACTAGTGGAGGACATCATGGGTCGTAGGCAGATGTGTCTCTCTCTCATGGAGGACTGGAGGACATCATGAATCATAGGCAGATATGTCTCTCTCTCTCGTGGAGGACATCATCAATCGTAGGCAGGTATGTCTCTCTCATGGAGGATTGGAGGACAAGGGACTAGTAGGGGATATCGTTAGTGGATGGGCAGTTATGTCTCTCTCATGGTGGACTGGAGGACAACTAGTAGTGGACACCATGAGTCATAGGCAGATGAGTCTCTCTCCCTCTCTCATGGCGGACTGGAGGACAAGAGGACTAGTAGTGGACACCATGAGTCATAGGCAGATATGTGTCTCTGTCTCTCGGCGGACTGGAGGACAAGAGGACTAGTAGTGGATACCATGAGTCATAGGCAGATATGAGTCTTTCTCTTTCATGGCGGACTGGAGGACAAGAGGACTAGTAGTGGACACCATAAATCATAGGCAGATATGAGTCTCTCTCTTTTGGCGGACTGGAGGACAAGAGGACTAGTAGTGGACACCATAAGTCATAGGCAGATATGAGTCTCTCTCTCTCTTGGTGGACTGGAGGTGAAGGGCACCAGGTCAAGTCAGCTCCTTAAGTCATGAAAAACAAAAGAGGAAACTGAAACCACTCATGTCAAGTACCTGTATAGTGCCAATCGCCAACTACAGTGACTGGTAGGTGTAATTTTGTCTTATATCATTTATTGTTTGTTCTGTACTATTTGTACTTTGAGCTCTATACAAGCTGCAGAATTTGACAGGTTATACTCTTAATGTCTGTGGTTTTTATAAGATTTATGTAGTTGTCATACTAGAAGAGATTTGTGGAAGCACACTGTTGGGGCTCAGGTTTGAAAATACAGTAAGACCTATTTATAAAGATTTTGTTTACCAAGGCAAAATATGAAACCGTCGAAACCGTGCAATTATTTGACAGTACCAGATAATTTACAGCACGGAATTAAACATATTAGTGTTTTTCCCCATTCCAGGATTGCCTCCAACTGGGAGCTGGCAGGATCTGAAGGATCATATGCGCGAGGCAGGGGATGTTTGTTTTGCCGATGTGCAACGTGATGGAGAGGGCGTGGTGGAGTTTCTGCGCCGAGAGGACATGGAGTACGCATTACGCAGACTGGATCGGACCGAGTTCCGTTCACATCAGGTGGGATCTAGTGAGGAAGACGTTTAATTATCCCTTCAGATGGTGAGAGGAACTGATTGCTTATATATATTTTTTCTTTTTATAGGGTGAGACTGCTTACATCCGTGTCTATGAGGAAAGGGGCACTCCCAACTGGACTCGGTCGCGTTCCCGCTCCAGATCGAGAGGTCGCTATTCACCTCCCTTCCATAATAGAGGTTCTCCACCTCCGCGCTACCAGTCGCCCCCACGCATGTCACGCCATAGTCCACCCCCCAGGAGGCACCCTCCACAGCATAGCCCACCACCGCGTCATTACCGGTAAAAAGGCCTGCCAATTATAGAGGATTTGGGGAATTTTTTTTTTTTTTTTTTTTTTAAACCCCCAGGCCTCCTCATAGGAAACATTTACATTCCATCACCTGAACACCCTGTTCCTCCCTGCAGCCTCAAGTATTTTTTATTTGTTTTGTAAACACCCATCTGCAATTGATTCTTCAAGCTTATTGTATTTGATCATCATATAAAACATTGGATGTTCTTTTTATAAAGAAATCATGGGCTGTTATATCAGACATCAATAGGAGTGGTAGTGTTAACTGTCCAATAACAAATTTCACGTCTGCAGCTAATAGGTCATACTGCTTCTTAAACTCAGTAGACAAGATTTTCCTCATTGTGTGTCACATTTCTGTAGCTTTAAGTATGTAGTTTTTGCCAATCTAAGAACCTGTGAAGCAAAGCAATATCCTACTCTGATTCAAAATGTAAAATTAGTGAGCCTTTTAGAGTAGCAACATGATTGTGAGCCTCACCTGTCAGGTTTTTATTTTTAATGTGCAAACCTTGTTTGAGGTGGCCTGAAGGTAAACCATAATTTGTATGCATCTCTAATGTTGTTTTTTTGTTTACCAATAAAATGCAATCTTTTACTGCCTGTTTCATTCATTATCCTAAAGCCTTTTAATAGATACATTTCATTACATAGAAACAGCTATCATTAAATGCGTTACTTGCACTTGTGATGTCAAAACGCTCTCTACGAAAAACGCCTATTTATACTTAAAACAAAGTGAAAGCAAGTGGTACAATACTTTAACAGTAAGCTATGCTGGTCTATGCATGCAGTATATCCAGACCTGAAGCCTTTTCAAACTTGATAAGTTAATGTATAGCATGATTGAAATGTCACTATTTGTGGGAGTTTTTAACAGCCATGGAAAAAGTGTTCAGTTTAACTTAGTCTGGGGCTGTAAAATCCCCTCTGTGTTCTGCCAGGCTGTCTCTGAGCTGTGGTGGAGGGATAAAGAGGGATCTTGTTTTGAAGTCTCATGTTCTCTTCAGATGAACTTAGGAATGCAGTTCTTCGCAGAACGAGGACCATTGTGTTCTTGCTCTTCCATTACAATCATATTAAGAAGGGATGTCTGCATGACCAGCAGAGGAGAAACGAGCAACAGAGACCAAAAACTTCAACGAACGCGTAGATTGTTTCGGTTGAGCTGATCATTTAAAGGCCAAGTGGACAAACGAGGCACCAGTGCTAACTCGAGAAATTTAGCAGGTGTCAAGTGGGAAAATACACACGAGGCACATGAAATGCAAAATATAATATTTTTAATACGCAATAAATTAAATATACCAGGTGACAATTTGAGAAGACAGAAAAAAATAAAAATATATTTATTTCCAATGGCATATAGTTATCCTCCCTTTCATTATAATCAGATAAAGCCCATATACAGACATTGTATTGCATTTAATAAATATGTACGAGCTTAGTTTCTTTTTAACACATTGTACACAGTAACTCTTATTCTGACAACAAACACAGCAATACACAAAAAGCAATACTCAGGCATGTTTTAGAAGATCGCATGGAGACACATTAGCAGTGATTTCCAAACACTGATATATAAGCCACAGTGAACCAGGGTGTGTTTGAGCTGTTTTTCTAACTGTGAGTGGCACCAATAAATCATATTGTCTGACATACTTATGCAGGTATCTAGCCATACAGATAATTTTGTTTTCATCTGTTGAGATTTTAGGATATTGATCACATCCACAGACCTTATTAGACCAATTGAAATTATTGACACAGGTCTCAGGACATTGATCAGCTGAACAACTTAAATTTTATTCACCTCTCTATTGGATTAGTAGCAGAAGATTGAGTGGTACTTACTAAATCATAAAAAAAACTAAAGTAACGGTAGCTCAAGTGATGACACGCTGAGTAGCACAGTACAATGAACAGAAAGTCTGTGGTGTGCAGTAGTATTGATCTGGTGACCAAAAAGAGCTCCAGCTACAATTCACTGTGCACCTCTTTGAGTTTACCACCAGCTCAAATCTAACCATCACAGCAGGATCTGTTAGCACTGTACTGTCTTTATGTGGAAATTATTAAGGACTAGTCTGCACAGAAATAAAAGCTAATCGATGCATAGAGGATGTCAGAGACAGGAGCACAGAGTATGAGATCTTGGTACCAGGAGAAAAGGTAATACTGTAAATGCAAACTATGTGCAATCATGTGTGACTGCCCAGAGTTCATAGTTTCAGTCAACAAACTTGCGTGCATCAGAGGTGAACACAGGGAGATTACCATCAAGCCTCAGAGAAGTGAGCCAAGTGGTCTTCAGAATGGCTATTGAGAAGCAAACCACACATGCTACGTGGACACGACCTCCTCTAATGCACCTCTGAAACCAAATCATTTAATAATGCCAGATATTATGACTGAAAATCTATCATAAGATGTTTAATCATGGTAGCTACAATTTAAGCAAATAATAATAATAATATAAAATGAAAACATATTCAAGTGTGTCACAAGATGTGTGGTAGGTAAAACTAAACAAACTCAACTTCACATTACAGTGAAGAATTTGGTTGCTGTATCCCTGAAAAAATAGCTCAATTTAAGGCAAAATAAATAACATCCTGAAGCATTTTGGGTACAAGGGTACATTCACTAGGTGAACAAGAACACTTTCAAAACAAATTTACTGGCAATAATTGCATGTCCTGAATATAGAGAGGAGCAATCTTAGAATAATGACCAGTTGTCTTTTCAGTACTTAATGCTAAATCACTGCATTTCATTGACATTTACTCCTTTTATGTGGCTGCGTCAGAATCTTCAGACAATGTAGCATAAAGAATCAGGAAAGTAGCAGCATCACTTGTTTTCTATGAGTGTCTGCACTTTGTTGACCAAGTCTCGAGCCATCATCAGGACCTGAGGGACGTTGTGCCGCTCTGCCATTTCTGAGAAGAGAATTTGAAATCCGTCATGACTTATGAAAGGTGAATCGCTTTATGACAAAATAACATAAACATATATTTGATATCTTATTTTCTCCTTAAGACTGAGTGAGTGGAGGCTTTATTTTGAAAGCATCCTGCATTGTCATGGTGGAAATATCATCTTAATCAACCTGTTTACTTTGCTTCAACTGATTATCAGAACTGTATATCAATCTAGTGACGACACTGTTTCCACACGCACAGTAGCATTTCAATTTTCTCTATCGCCTTACCATTGAAGAACTTGATGATGTCTGTGAAGTCCATGTTATTTTCTAGGATGATGTCTCTATACATCTCCACAAGAGCCAGAGCAATGAAGAGCACAAAGTGCTCAGAGGAGGTGTACTTAGCTGCCCAGATTGTTTCCCACACAGAGTACACATCATCATACACCATTTCTGTGCATCGAAAAAAAACAAAAACAGAAACAAATAAGGTTGCTTTCAGCATCAGGTAATGTAGAATGCAAATTCTCTTCAAAGGACAATTCAAGCATGTCATGTCATGATGCTTTTGTTTGCCATCACCTCTTTTGAAGTCAAGTAGAAACCAACGATAACAGAAGTAGAAGTGAGTGTAGTCTCCATTCTGCTGCATCAGTTCAAACAGCTCCGAGTCTAGGATCTATTAGCATGAAAACAAGATGTCATCATTACACTATGGCTTTTGTGCATATACTGCATGTATGCATGCACACGTGTTGTCACACATATGCACGTACCTGGATGAGAGATCGCATGTTGGCAAAGTGAGAGTCCATGGCACCTCCGTGAGGGAAATTCTGGTTCATCCTCTTCATCAGTTCAGTGAAGCAGCTAAATGCCATGACCTCTGGGAAGCACATAAAAAACGAACACGTTTAGCTATTTATGTTCAGACAAAGTGCCTGCTGAAAAGAGTTTGTGGTGAAGCATCACTGACCATCATCCAGAATAACCAGCAGAGGAGCCAGCAGATCACACATGCCCTGAACGTACCCTGTATCCAGATGCTGCCACACGTAGCTGAAAAGACAAGCAGATTTTTCACACTTATTTGCTGTTGTGAGTTGAGAAAAACGACAGAGATATCTATCATGGTGACATGTTTACCTGCACATGATGTTACGCAGCTTCTCCAGGTTTTCAGGAGTGAAGTACCAATATGCTCTGTCACAACGTCGGACATCTTTGTCGATGCGATGCAAATTGATCAAGTACATGTCCAGTGTTTCTTGCTATGAAAATAACAGTGAATTATGTCAGTGCAAATGATCACAAATTGTAAGTATATGTCATGTGTTGTGCTTACAGAATAGGTTTGCTCTTCTGAGGATTCGTCGTGTTTGGCGTCTCGTCCCACCTCTGCAGACTCTGGTTCAGTGAGCACATTGTCCATCTCGGGCTCCTCTTCAGACAGGCCCAGGTCGGTGCCCTCAGGACTGGTGTTACACGCTGTGTCCAGATGGTGATCAAGGACCAGGTCCTCTGATGCCATTTTCTCCCTTTGTGCACGGGACACAGGGGGTGCAGCGAGGCCTGCCAACGGCCTGGTCCTGATCTCCTCAGAGGTCACACATGTCCCCGCAGGAATGTCCTCCATCTCCAGAGCAGACGGAGAGTCATCTGAATCTGCTGTGTCCGGAGACTGCCGCGAGTGGGACGATAATGACAGGCTTCCTCTTGACGCAGACTGCAGAGCGTTCAGTACTTGTCTGACAGGTGAGTTTGAACCAGGTTTCTCAAATGGAATTTCAGCAGCTTTGTCTTTTTTGATTTCAGCCAAGTCACAGACTGTTGACTCAGCATCCCTTCTTTCTGTCTCTATGGTACAGGCCTTTTTTTCAGGAGTTGGTTCAGGTTTTTCAGAAACCTCTGGATTTTGTTCATTCTCTGGATGAGTGTATTTTTCTGATGTGGGCGGACATAACGCCTCCGCTTCCAGATCTTTGCTCTTGTGTGCCTGAAACATCAAGGTCTGCCCGAGCAGAGGTGCTTGGAAATATTCATTATGAATCTCTTTCTCTAGCTTGAGAACATTTGTGCTCTCTGGGACACTTCTTAAATTCATATTTGTGTCTACCACTTTTAAATCTTCAGATTTCTCATTTCTTACTTTTTCATCTACTTTGGGTTTCTCTTCTGATTCAGATGTCTCTTGTGACTTACTGATTCCACAGTCCTTAATTATCTCACCTTGTGCCTCCATCTCTGAAACCTCGTCCTTGGCTACTGGATCCATCACATCCTCCGCTCCCGGCTGTGATCCGGTTGTAGTTTTCTCATGTAAGTCTTCTGATTCTTCCCCTGACTGTTGCGAGTTTGCAGATCCAACAGCTGACTCTACAAGAGGGCTGATTTCTGAGACTGGATGTTGATTTGACAGGCCTGGGGAGGAGGGAAGTTGTGGGGTGTCTTCAGTGCTGCTCATGATGTCCTTCGATGGACTGCTGTGCTGTACTTCTCCTTCCTCAGCCCTGGGCTCAGTCTCAATCTGATCCACTGCCTCGACCGATCCAAACACCTGGTAACCATGGTGAACATATAATAATAATATAAGCAATACATTTTGTATCCCCCAAATGTTGAGGAATTACACCAGTGATTTTGCCACAAATCAGATGTACTTCACATTGCTGCCGAACATTTCCCATACATGAATGACTTCCATCCCTCCAGACAGCTGTTGGTACATAAGTAATCCATCACAATGAACATTTGGTCAGCTTTTTATTCTAAGCTACATTAGCAGCGGTAATGAAATTGCAATTTCACATTCCTACCTCATCCATCAATTTGGTTAAATATCAACTATTGATCGATTGCTATGAAATTCTGTACAGATATTTGTGTTGACCTGATGATGATATTCAGTGATCCTCTGACCTTTCCTCTAGTGTCACCTACAAGTCAAAGCTTTCACTCATCAAAATCTAACAACTAGTAGATGAAATGTGAGTAAATATTGTGCGGATAATCCTGGTTCCCAGATGCACCCTCATAAGGTGACATGCATCCTGAAGGGGATTCATGTATCCTGAAGGGGATTCATCCCCTTCAGGATGAATCGTAATCACTTTGATGATCCTCTGACTTTTTGTCTAGCGCCATCATTATGTCAAAGAGTTTCCATTTGCCCATTTACTGATTCATGACCAAATACCTGAAAAACCAAAAGCAATAAAGCACATGATGTTCATGCTCAAAGGATATTTACTACCTGTGCGCTGCTGCTGGAATCACTTTGTGAGTGTGTGGCGTTCTGCTGGTCTGAGTTGCTACTTAGAGAAGACTGTGATGGAGAAAAAGCGTCACACGAGACAAAACGCAAAACTGTCAGCCAAATTGTTTAGAAATGTCCTTGTGGTACAATAACCAGTTCCCTCTCATGCTTTTTCTGTTTTGACAATGGTTACACAATGCAGTACATTTGATGCCAAAAGGTCAAACTTGCATCTGTGCTGATGGTGGAGTCCCGCTGCACCGGCCCTCTTTCCACACTGGCTCCAGACGAACATCTGGCGAGGGCCTCAGCATGTTTCTCTCTCTCCCTCTGACGGACAATGGCCTCACAACCCTGCCACTCCTTCATAGTCTGCTCATACATGGTCCGCATCTGCTCATCAATCTGAGACAGAAACCTTTGCATCAACACAGTTTGTAACATACACCATGGTGTATAAGTGTTCTTTATAATCTTATAATCACACAGTCAGCACAGAGAAATACCTCCAGCCTGCATTTCTCAGTCATGGTAAACTGATAGTGTCCCAACAGGAAGGGCCAGACCTCTTTGCGAAGTGAAGGAGCCACGCCGCCAAAATACACAAGCCTGTGTATCTCCTCCTCCTCATATGCCTGAACAAGGTTAAGTCTGGTATTTATCAATGTACACAGCCTAAAAGAGGAGCCATTTAATAGTGTAATGTGGCCTGGTGTTTCAGTGGGAACCTTACAGAGCTGTCTTTGAGGAAGCTGCTCCAGACCTCCACAGAGAGGCCTCCTCGGGCATCACAGGGCCCATCGGGGTCAACTATAGTGGTGTTGACCAAAGCAGAAAGGTGTGTACGAACTGTGGACAGATGACGGCAGTATGCAAGCCCTGCAGAGGACAAAAGATTCATTTCAACAACTCTTGTTTCATTTGGAATGAAATCATTCCCCAATGAATCAAAGTTAACTGAGTTGTTGTCACTCACATCCATAGAAAGCACGGGAGATTATCTGGTACTTCATGGTGTCACAGAGGAGCTTCAAGGGAGCCCTGGTAGGAAAAGAAAATTTAGTCAACTGGATTAATCTGAATTCAGATTTGAGCCTGCCCCTAAGAAATACTTACCTTTCCTGATTACAGCCATTAGGCAGAGAGCCATCAGAGGAGCCATTCTGTGAGCAGGAGGAGCAGGAGGACTTTCTGGGTGTTGGTTGCCACATGTTCACACCCTGATCCATCAGCTCCAGGGCCACTACACACAGCATGAAAGACGTCATTATTGCCAAAGCTACTATCATCATCATAAGCCAGTAAAAGCAGATGGATTCCAATTGGTTTAGACATAAAAGTGCATGTAAAAAAACTAAAAAGATACGAAATATAGCAGCTTGACATCAGACAGTAATGAATTTGAGAGATGTATAATGCATGTCCAAGGAAAGAGATTGATCTAAACTGTAATCTAAATCTTTAAATCGGTGTTAAGAGAATAACACAATTATAAATGCAATCTCTGATGATAGTTTATTAGATTAACTCAGTGAGGCAGAGCAGGAAGATTAAAGACACTTACTGAACTCCATCTGATTGCCAGGAAAGAGGATCCGAAACACATAATCAGTCGCTTCATCATCTTCCTTGTCGGACACAGAATCACATGAGCCGTGTGGACTCCTCTTTCGCAGTTTAGGGAAAACCTTTCCCTGTGAATGGAAAGGGAACGGACTGTAGCAGCAGAGCATAGCTGGAGGTAAAAGTAGCATTGTTGAAAAGTATTCTATTATCCTCTGTTCATGCAGACCTTTCCTCTTTGATTCCAGAGCGGCGGGTCCAGCTGTCCGTGAGGTAGCAGGCCAGTCTCCAGGCAGGTCAGAAACTGGAGGAGGTGGCCTCCTTTGGGGAAATGTAGAGGAGGTCTCTGGATCCCATCCTGGCTCACCAAAACTACTGTCCCTCCACTGTTCACTGGAAGCATGAACATAACAAATAACAAGATGAATGACTCGTAAAAATTTGGGTGCTCAAAACATCATAATTGTATTACTGTACCTTGCTGATGACAGTGGAGATACACAATCTCCTCCAAACGAATTGTCATAGCATAATCCCAATAAACACTGAAACACAGATGACAGAATAGGAGCCATTGAGTCCACTGTGTAGAAACAAGTCTTATAATATTAGCTTGGGTTCGATCGGGCTAACCTTTTCTCAGAATCTAGCTCCCCCACATTGCCATTCATCAGCTGATTGGGTGTCCATTTCAGTGTCATGAGGTCTGCAGTTTGATGTAGAGAAAGGTAGCCTGGAATGGCCTCCATGTCATCTCTCTGCAGACACAAATGAGAGCTAACAGATGCACCCAGGTTCCTCAAAAAGTAAATAGATTTTTAATGCATTAAAAGATATACTGAAAAAGAAAAACACACACCGGCTGCACCAGGACGTTGTTCTTTCCAAACAGAAGAGTGGCTCTGGAGTTTTGGTGGAGTGATTCAACATAGTCCCTCACCCACATCAGAGGGCGATCATCCATGCTGCCACTGGACTGTCTCTTCTGGATCTGGCACGGTTTGAGAAGACATTAGACGCATTACACGCTAGTTAATGGTGTTGGTGATTTGATTTTAATCAATGGAGCCCTTCACTGTCTAACCAGAGCAGGCCGTCTGGAGGGTGAATCCTGCCGACAGTGTCCGCTGTGGATGCGATGCCGCTGCACGAGCTCATCAGCAGATGGATCCGTCCAGAAATGGTCTGCGGTCTTAACTTTGGTGTACTCCAAAGCACAAGGGCCAACTGTAAAACAAGGTTAATTAGTTTAAAGTGATATTTCTGAATAATATAAGCTGAAAGTTAGTAAATCAAAATAATAATACCCAATAGGGATGCTAGAATTGGTCCATCCACAGGATCCAGCAGCATGGCTTCTTTTTCGTAGAAGGCACTGCAGGAAGCCAAATTTCGAACATTTTGGAATTATTAAATCATACCCAGTTTCCTGTCTGCATAACGCAGCTGTAACCACATAATTTGTTGACATACAGTGTGTGCAGTGAGAGAAAAGCAGGAAGAATACCATGTTTTCATCAAATATTAAAAAAAGTTTAAAACTGTTGAAGCTGAGATGCACAATAACACAAACACACACCAAGAGTTGTTTCTAAGATCAGTAAAGGAATAGGGCTGTAGCTTATAACTGTATTGAAATATATATAATACCTGCTGTTCTCCACCAAGTACAGAACAATCTTGTCCAGGAGCTTCTCCATCAGTGCAGTTCGGATCCACAGGTGTTTCAGTGCTTGGGGTGGGAGGTTGGCTAACTTAGACTGCCGACTGCGGTCATTACTCAGTGAAGAATTATTCTGCTTGCTGAAAAACAGGACAGAAACCTGACAGGTGAGTCCATATGGGATGCCAGAGTGGACATACCAAGACATTATAGCACATACTAATAGATATATACAAGACTAGAAAAGGCAGATTGCAAACAATAGTTTTATACCACCGGCCTCTCCTGGGTGACAGCTGATATATCTCACCTGTTTTCGATGAGCTGCTCCAGTTCCTGGACCTTGTGACAGAGTTCCTCAGCTGGTGAAAAGCTTTTTGCTGCTTTCATAAAGAGTGCTGCAACCTTGTTACTGCACAGCAGGCCTGCGATACGACGCTTCAGCCCATGAAGCACACAGGCCTCCACGACAGCTACACACACACACACACACACACACACACACACACAGACCTTTAGTCAATATTATATTTGTATTTTTCATTATTTCACTTCGAAATTGTTCATGTTTTTGTTTCCTTGAGGTGGAATATGTTCACTTACACTTGTGTTTTGTTTTTTATCTCATGAGTCTCCTCTTTTCATAAAAAACAGGTGAAAAGCAAGCACAGGTGGCACAAATAGAAATAGACTGAAATGTGCTCAACACTGACTACCGTTGCTAGGATATGAGGGATGTGAATCACACACGCCTCACTCCTGGTTAATATCAACACCTCTGAAGGGTGCTAGTCTTCTTTAATATGTATCCACCCGTCCACCTTGTTAACTACAACTACACATAATAATACCATTATGAAAATAAATTATTAGGATTTACATTGTTTTAACAGACTGTACCACGATTATGAACTCATAGGTGGTGTTGACTTGACACAAACTAACGTGAACTGCCCTGTACACGGCAGGGTGGTTGTAACTACTGTGGCTGATACTATTTAATAAACAGCATGTCCTGAGCTTTAATCTCTGAAATTAGATATAACAGGCTGAAATACTCTGCATTTTCTGAGATGCACAAAATGTGACACAAAATCTTTATTTTGTCTCCCCCATGATATCTTACTTTAACTTAATGTTAAACATTAAAGCTACTGGAAAAGTCCTTGAGCATATACCCTGCATTTTGGAACACCCAGCCCCAGAAAAATTGTTTGTTTTGCAATGTAATCACAAAAGGCATTTACCGCAGAAGGATATGATGTGGCTGCTGTCGGCATGCACAAATTTCCTCGTTACTGCTTCTTCCATAATTTGTTTCACCTAAGAGAGAAAGGCACGCGGTGAGACAAGACTACATCTGTAAGCCACTAAGTTTAACATTAAGTGACAGGGAGTCTAAACAAGAAGCACAACAGGAAGCAATTAGGGAATAAGTTACAAGACTTTATGAGGAGCAACAAAGGACAAGAAATTATTCATTGCCTGGCTTGCTACTTAATCTCTGGCATGCACACCCACACCATCTACGAGCACAGCAACCACTGGATCAAAACTAACGCATGCATTAAGTCCTTTTGTTTGCTTTCCTGTCTCTTAACATCATGGAAAGAAAGAAACCCTCAGATGTCCATCAAGTCTCGTTTTTTTTTTTTACTTTATCTAGATGTCCTGGCGGAATACGGTCTTGACAACTACGATGGATCCTCTGGGAATGTTGTATTGTGAGATGCATGCATAACGCTGCTACTGTCAGATACAGGGGCACTCCAGTACTGTACATGCAAGTTGAAGAACTTGAGAGAAAAATGGTCACAATCAAACATATTGTTAATTTTCATTCCCTTATGAGTGAAACTCTAAAAACACTGCCTACACTTCCCATAATGCAGCTCAACAGCATAAGACACATCTTAACATCATGTTAGCTTTCATTCCTGTCATGAAAATCAATTTAGGGGTGGACATGTTACTCAAATAAGTATTGCATGTTGATTACTTATTTCAAAGGTATATTTAGGAAAAGGTCACATTCTATATTGTATTTCTGTGTATTGATAAGCAATGCAACACTGAACTGCAAAAGTGGTTGTACTGAATGTGATATTCTGTGCTATATGACCACAGAATGAAAGCGGAGGGCACTCTCACACTCCTGTCATAATTAAGGACATCATTTTCTGAACTTTTAATGTGCATATTGGACTTCCAACACAAGCCCAGAGACATAACTGATGAGCACAAAATGTTTGGGTCCCCATTCTTCATAGGAATATATAGCCTGAGCCTGGTCAACGTAAACTATAATGCTAAGTGCTATAAACATATTATTTCAGTTTAATGCTTTGTTTCAAATCTATATATTACAGCTGAGCCCCTCCTTGCTGCAGGATGGAGCACCAGAGACATGGGTGTTTGAGAGGCAATGAGTCACAGGTGAGGGGGAGCACGGATGTGATAAGCCTGGAAGCACCGGTATCTCTCAGCAATGAATAAAACATCCTGTTTTCTTTCCCTGGGGAGTCATAGAGTCACTGAGCAGTTTGGAAGGGTCTGAGTTGTACTGTCTTCAATTTCTATGCAGAAAAACAACCAATAATTCTGTAATAAATCACCCAACTTGGGTTGGACATTTTGCATTTAATTTATCTGTAAAATACCAATGGAACAGATACCAAGGTCACCTCTAATTTTATAATAAGCAAGTGTGTTATAGACATATCAGTTTAAGGGTGGTTTCACCACAGAGAGAGAGAGAGAGAGAGAGAGAGAGAGACTATTCCTCATGAAAATTATTATACTGCATGGATACAAATGAATCTGTATCTCTGTATACATGGCTTCTTAAATGTGTTTCTCCTCTGATATAAAACCATCATCTGTATCATTATCGTCATCATCACCATCGTCACCATCACCATCATCGTCACCATCATCTCAGCCTTAACAGCAGTCACAAACAAAAACATGACATTTCAGCGGCATCCTAACTGCATCCGCTTTCGTTATGGAAAAGAAATGCTATGACAGATCCTATAACAAACAGGCCTGTGGCGTGGTCGTGCGTGGCTCAAACCGATGAACCACACACACACACACACACACACACACACACACACACACAGTAAACACAACCTGCGATGAGGAGCGAGAAATAAATAAAATACAGCGCACCTCTTTCTTCACATTGCGCAGCAATTTCTGACGCGTCTCGGCCTCTGTCAGGGGGGAACATAAAGAATAAGCTGATCATAAAGCTTGTGAGGGAAATAAATGATTAAATGATGACAAGCCCACGATGGGGGAATAACGAGGAGAGCAGCAGCAGCTTACCTCCCATCGCTCCAGCAGGCAGGGTGCAGCGGCTGTTTAAATGTCTTCTTCAAAGCAATAAAGGATAAAGACAAAACTGGTTAAAAGGCAGAGAGGCTCCGATATGTGTGATGTGCCCTCAGCGACGAAATTAAACCTATCTGTTACCTCTCCCCGAACCAACACCCCTTTAAAGCCACAGCAGCCCATACATTGAGCCACACAGCGTCAACACCTACACGCCTTTTCCCCACGTCCTGTGACACCTACTGAAACATTCAGTATATCAGAAAAAAATACAAAGTTTCTCAATCACTTTATCCATCACCAGATCCTGGTGAACAGACAATTACAGATAATAAGCCCCAGGTCAGATTCATTAAGGCCCCATTAAATTAATTATCACAATTAGAATAACAGGAACACTTGTATATTATATGCATATTCACATACAGACACCCAGGGGTATGTTTTTCATCAGCTTTATCCTGCTTTATTAGTATGGCAAGATGCACTGTGTCGTAATATATAAAGTGTGTACAAAATCTTGCACAACCTGCTTTGGCAATACTGGTCAATTAATTATGGTTATGTTAAGCAATATGTTGTTGGAAGGAATGTTGATTTTTGTAAGAATAAAGCTACTTAAATTAACTGAAACATCAAAGTATGGAATTGGTGCAAAAAGTATAATCCAGTTATTCCAGGGATTTTGTCAGTGTATTTATTTCACATGTATATGTATATACATGAATATGACAAATGAAAATGGGGACAAAAGAAGAACACATTTATCAGGGTCACACTGGGTCATCTGTGCCTCATTAGATAAAAAAAACAACAACAAGGAGAGGCAATACTGACAATATTGCCACAACCAGGATTAAAAGAGTAGGAAGGAACATTCATTGACTGCAGACAGCGGAGGGACTCATTTCCTCATCCCACTCACATAAACACCAACATGAATAAACACAAAAACCACAGGACACAAAATCTAAATTTCCCATCAGTAGGGAAATGATAAGCCATAAGAGGTTTTGAGCTGGGCTGAACACTCTTAGAGTGGAGAGAGAGAAACATTTCAGATTCATCTGTCTTCACAGCTGTTGCCAGGATGTTGTAATGGTAGTATATGATGTAGATCTGCGAAACAAAATGGAGCCATATAATCACCTTAATTAACATTTGACATGGAGCAGGAGGCAGTGAGTTCTACAGGACACCTGTATTTTGTATTTGTACATGTAGAAGTATCAATGAGATCAAATCAAATCACATAATAAACTGAGGATACACTGATATAAATGGGAATTAAGTTGAAATTAATTTAATTTATTTATACAACTACATTTAATTAATATGTGGGAAGTATTCTGATTCTTTAAGTAAAACTGTGTATTATCAGCAAAACAATCTCAAACATTAAAGTCAGTATCACCATTACGCAGACTGGTCCGTTTTAGTGTGTTAAATTATTATTGTTGGGTTGTCTTATATGAGAGTAGATTATCAGTTTGTAAGTTCTCATTTTGCCTAATGTGGAAAAAGTTTCGTAAAATATTTCATAATTGTGTTTGAGGGCAGTAGGCTATACTGGAGTGAATGTCTCCATCGCTGGAAGAGTGAGAGATGATGGATAAATTAATGTATATTACTATTATTTTTATTACCAATGTTTAACTTGACCAACAAAGAATAACTACACATACAGTAACTTTGGCTACCTAATGCGCTCACCACATAGGATACACACCAAAGGGAACAAGGAAGGAAGCAGACAAGGAGACACAGAGGAAGCTGTGTGAGTGTTGGAATGGGACACTGCTTTGTTCAACAGCAGGGGAGGGGGGCAGAGCAGACAGTTGCTTTGCCTGGATCGGTGAATACAGTCTGCCAGGGCGGGCTACCCCGTCTTATCTTTATCTAGCTGTGCTACAACGTATCTTTCAAATATTGTCTTTCCTGGTCTCTGAGGATTTCTGTCAAGAGATGTCAAAGCGAGTGCGAAGCAGAGAGGTCTGCGCTGATTGCAGCGCTCCGGGTATGATGCCAAGCCAGCTAGCTTTAGCTGACTAGCTAACCCGCTAGCTCTTACTACAACTTACGTCCAGTTAGCTAACTCCCGAGTTAACGTTACCAAACGCTGATAACGGATTAGCATTTTGATAAGATTAATAATTGCATTGGTTCTAAATGGTCCTATCGTGGAAACATTTTTGAACAGATGTCGTGTCTGTGTAACCACATTAAATTGTCTGCGTCTGAAACTCTTTGCTCGTTGAATGAAGGTTTATAGTGACCAACCGTTAACGTTGGGTTAGCTTAACCAGATAAATTAGCTTGTCTAGCTAGCTCACTGAGACTAACTTGCTAATAACAAGTAGCTAGCTAATGTTGCAGCACAACAGACCCACGCCTGGTTGCATTTGTGGTTGTGATTTTGGATGTGTGGAAGACATTAGAAAGCAACTGATGTGTTATTTGTTGCTGCCAGTTAGCTGATTTGAATGTATTAATATCCGTGCATGCTTCAGGTGGAAGCTGTGTGTAAATAAATGCTATTAATCACTAAGGGCTGTTCGGTTAACGTTTGTGTCTTATTGTAGAGCCACGCTGGGCCTCCGTCAATAGGGGTGTGTTGATCTGCGATGAGTGCTGCAGCATCCACCGAGGGCTGGGGCGACACAGCTCTCAAGTCCGACATCTGACTCATTCTCCATGGCCTCCCTCCCAGTTACAGGTGAGGAGACACTTCCCACACATACACCAGCAGATGGAGAGAGTCTGTATGTATCATATAATACAATAGTTGCACAATCAATCACTCTTATGTACAATGTCAGGTAAGCTGCTATGTGGTTTCCTGTTTTAGATGGTCCAGACACTGTATGGAAATGGAGCTAATTCCATATGGGAGCATAGTCTTCTGGACCCATCATCCTCAGTGAGTGGGAAGCGTAAAGCCAACCCCCAGGACAGAGTTCAGTAAGTGCTTTTAAGGATTTTGATGCACCAGTGCTGATTTTAATATGCTTGTTTGCAAGTCTGACGTTACTTGACCAGTTGTCATACAGATGAAAAAACACACATCAAGATGAATTTTCAGTTAAATGCAAGAGGCAATGTCCTACCCATGTTAGCTATAGGGGATCAATTGACACATGATATAAAGGGCTTTTCCTTTATCATGAATGCTTTTTTAGACAACAGTATGTATTGTAACTCAGAAGACATAACAAAAAACAAAATGGGAGATGTGATGTAGTCATCCACATCTGCTGCCAGGTATAAACACTGCCGATCTGGTGTCTGGCGTGGCTGGTGCAGTGAAGATAAACACTTGGCCACATATAAACACAGCCATTCTGAGCCCGACCCTGATACTCAAAGCAAACACATTTAATCACCAGACAACAGACAGAAACCAGACAAAGAGTATGCATTGCACCAAACGGGAGGCAGCTATTTTTAAATCTCCAATAAAGGTGTTAAGATGAATGTTGTGTTATTGGGCGTTTCTGCCATGCCTTATGAGGATCAACGGACCTGAACTTGTGTTTCTGTGTGACTGTATGAACCAGGATCACATTTAATTCCTGTACGATGGTACAGGAACTATCAGAGCAGAGTTGTGTAAGTTGCTGGGCACTCAAACATAGACCCCGCAGTTGCTTCAACTTCCTTTATTTGTAAAACAAGGAAGTATTGTAGTATTGACATTGGGACATGGGGTGGGGTTTTCACATTGTTTATCGACCTTAAAAGTTAGGCTTTGTTGTTGGCTTCCCTACTAATTTAGTGTAGTCTACTGTCCTCTGTCTGTACAGAGATCAACAGAGGCAAAGTTGGTCATATGACAGTGAGGATCACTTTGAGTGTGGATGTGAATGTCTTAAACAGTTTGCAGCTCTAATTACAAGAGAGGATAGAGTTCAGAGATGGCTTTTTTCATTTAACGGACAGCAAGAGATCCAGAATAATTTGTGGTGTAGTGGATTACTAACTGAATAGTTTTTCCACCAATCAAATATTCAACTTTAATGAATGTTTTGATTCTGCTCTGATTTCAATATTAGAGCTGAGACATTTTGATGTTTGTCCTCAACATTTATAGTTGATTATGTTCCTGATGTTAGATGTAAGGTTTTTTTTTTATTATTTCCAGTCCCAACAAGACAGAATTCATCAAGGCCAAATATCAGATGTTGGTGTATGTCCATCGGATGCCTTGCCGAGAGGATGACAGTGTAACGGCAAAAGACCTCAGCAAGGTGAGAAATGGCTCTAGTTTTGGTTTCAGTGAGTTTCATAAAGTGAGGTAAAGTAAAGCCAAATATTTGTCTTCTGAATACCACAAGTAGCATTTAATTGCAAATGTTTTTAACCATGATATCAATACTGCCTCTAACATGTTCCTGTAATGGTCAACTGTACTGTCCAAACAGTCTTGCAACAGTCTCATGTTGGATTTGCGGTCTCATTTATTTCTCTTTTATGCCTTACAAATAGTTTAAGGGCCAGCTGGATAATATGCATATTAATAATAGGCATTTCAATAACTATTTATGCTCGACTTGACTTTTTAGAAAGCAAAAAGCACATGTAGGTTATTTTTCACAAAAAATGTTTTTTGTCACAGTCAAATTCACAGTCCAATTTGTCAATCTCCTGTCAGCAACTCCACTCTAGTGTTCGAACTGGAAACCTGGAGACCTGCCTAAGACTCTTATCTTTGGGAGCACAGGCCAACTTCTTCCATCCAGTAAGTGTAGCAGAATAAGCCCAAAACAAAAACACACACTTTCTTGACATTATACTAATGCTTTATCATTGTGTTGTTTTGTGGGACAACAGGAGAAAGGAAACACACCACTACATATAGCAGCAAAAGCAGGACAGATGTTTCAAGCAGAGCTGTTGTCAGTTTATGGAGCTGATCCTGGGGCTCTGGACTCCAGTGGAAAGACCCCCATTGATTATGCAAGGTAAAACAGCACCTGTTTTTAATTCAGCACTGCCTTATCTTGTTATTTGTTGTACTAAGCAATGTTTATTAGGTATGAGGAATGAGAAGTTGGTACCAACACTATATAATGTTGTTATTTTAGATATGCCACAATACAGAACTTATTGTTTCGAAGTGTATTCCAAGTCATCGTAAGTTCACAGGCCACTTCCTTCACCAATGATTTGGTGTTATGTCAGTGTTGACTACCGAGACAACAAACTGCTCTCTGTTTTCCTGTTGCTATTTGCATGACTAACGTGTAGTGTGGCTGCAAGCATCGCCTTAACACACAGCTTGCTGGTGGCAGGAAATGATACACATCCTTTGGAAGCTGAACGCAGTACACTGAAACCAAGTGTGTGTACAAAATATGTACTATTCATAGATTGAGGTGCTAATGAAGAAATGATGCACATTGTAACTAAACGGGAAGTGACAGATGGTAAATACAAATGAGTTAAAACTGGTAGAAAGAGCCCAGTTAGAAACGGAGTAAAAACATCCAACTAAATGTTTAACATGCCTTGCACTACAATGAACATTAGACATGGACCCAGTCAGCTGACTCAGCTGAAATAGAAATATAAAATGGCATGTAAGCTGCTGTTTTTGTCATTTGTCATGTTGTTTATCAGGATTTATGTTGAGAAAATAACTGCACTGCACAGAGATGTGAGCAAGGATTGTTGCTTTCTTTTTCTTAAATAAAAGTAAACGCAACATATTTTGTTTGTTATAACAGAGGCTTGGTGGTGTTAGCATGACTGGTCACCGTGACCAGCTAACACCCACACACACACACTTTCTTCTTCAATTTAACACTCATTCCATAGAAACAGAGTAACCAAGCCAACTTTGTATTCCTGATAAAAGGTATATTATTGCAGACATGGTTTTGATTTTAATTAATTTAAAAGAATCCTATCTGAGGCTTTCTGTAGCCTTAGCATAGTGCTGCATTTCTGAAACATGACCTTTTTATTCCAAATTTGTGCAGGCAAGCTGGACATCAGGAGCTGGCAGAGAGGCTAGTGGAGATACAGTATGAACTCACAGATCGTTTAACATTTTACCTTTGTGGAAGAAGACCAGGTAAGGTAACATAACTGCTGCATGGCATTTGAGAGCTGATGATTTTTCCCCTTTGTTTTTGTTGGTTGTTTTTGTTCTCTGGCAGTAAATCACTATCATGTCCTTGGTGTTGTAGATCACAGAAACGGGCAACACTTCATCATTCCACAGATGGCAGACAGGTAATAGCTATGGAATGGTATACTGTAGTTGGGAGTTGGGGCCATAGTTGGGATGTTTGAGGCTACTAGTCAGTGCTATATGTTGTATTTAAAATAATTACAACCATATTTTTCCTCTGCTGCATTCTTTTGATGGATAAGAAATAAGTAAGTATGTTTTGCCTTTGTGTGTGTCCTTGTCGCATGAGATCTTGTTTGCAGAAAAATGATCATTTTCATTTTCTTGATCAAAGCAGCTTGGATTTGTCAGAGTTTGCCAAAGCTGCAAAGAAGAAGCTCCAGTCGGTGAGACATTTTCACACATGATTCAAGGTCCAGAATCCTGTTGCTTTTTAATAACTGTTGAAATAGCCATTTCATTTAAATAGTGAAGGAGATTTTATTTTTGTTCCAGCTAAGTAACCATCAGTTTGAAGAACTTGCCATGGACGTTTATGATGAAGTTGACAGAAGGGAAACAGATGCAGGTGAGACTGACAGAATTGTGCATGTATTCATTGTCCACTACATAATTCTCTTTATGTCTGCATTTTAATTTATGATGTAAGTTGTGCCTCTTATTGTGCTTTTTCAGTGTGGTTGGCCACTCAGAACCACAGCACGCTTGTAACAGACACCACAGTTGTGCCTTTTCTGCCCGTTAATCCAGAGTACTCGTCCACCAGAAACCAGGCAAGAGCTTACACCGTCTTTAAACTTAAATTTGATTTATGAATACTGGATTTAACGGTGCTGCCATATCTTGTCCCTTTACTGTTTTGTTACATTTGTTTTTTCAGGGTCGTCAAAAATTGGCAAGGTTTAGTGCTCATGAATTTGCCACCCTGGTTATTGATATTCTAACTGATGCCAAACGACGGCAGTGGGGTAATTCCTGCGACAGTCCCAAAGGTATAATATAACTTTTTGTTTTCACCAGACGTAGCTAATGTCCTTTTTATGTTGGGGTTTATTAATGTTAATATTGCAGTAAATGAGTGGATAACAACCAGCTCTAAGTCAGCATTGTGTTAAGAGGACCCCTGTTCCTCTGCACAGAAGAAAAAAAAAATGAGCAGTGAAGAAATTGGTTCTCACAAGCAAGGTGCAGGAAGTTGGTAATGATTTTGCATGTAAATGTGGACCATGAGGGCTCAGCTTAATAGGTCACATGTACTGATGTTTGTGCAGAAATGATGCCAAACACTCCTACATTCTGTAGCAAACCACAAAACAGCATTTGACCATGTCTGATTTTTGGATTCAGTCAATGAAAGTATAATGTGTTCATTAGCTATTTGATTCACACAGCTGCCAGCAGCCAGCAAGGTTTATCTGATCTTGAATGCTTTGATCTGGTGGTCTGACTTCAGAGAGTGTGGAGCTGATCCTTCAGGGAATAGACAGTCACCACAACAGTGAGAGCCAGGACAATGACCAACCCGATTACGACAGTGTGGCATCAGATGAAGATCCTGTGCAAGAGGCCACCTGTGGGGACAGCTGCAACGATGGAAGGACCAAGGTCAATAACAGAAGTAGAAATCTGCTGAGATCCTCTACCAAGATATTTGATCTTGCATTTTAAACTGATCTACTGCTACACTGTGCAACATGTTCTGCTGCAGAGTTCAGAGTCATCTGACCTCTCTGACGGACCAATCACAGTACAGGAATTTATGGAGGTGAAGAGTGCCCTCACAGCATCAGAAGCCAAAATTCAACAGCTTCTTAAAGTCAACTGTCACCTCAGTGAAGAGCTGCGTAGCATGCAGAGCAAGGTCAGTAAATTCACATGCAGTCAATTTAGAAAAGTGGAGTTGTACTGCAGATGGTCTGTTTTGTTCAAACTCATAATCCTCATGGTTTGAGTTGCATCTCTTTTAATTAGATGATGGTACAGTAGTTGTATTTGTTGGTGGCCAGACACAGTTATTGTTACAATTTTAGTTTTGATCCTTCCCCATGTTACCAGAAACAGTTAGTGATTAGATTACAGACATAAGTCATTTTTGTTCAGGTCATGCCTGTTGAATGTGCCAGACATAGACTCTTCCCTAATAACAGTTACTAACTAATAACTAATAACTGTATATGATTTGTACATTGCATGAATTTGTAGTTAAGGTGACTTCAGTGATCTGATGAATTAGTTTCAGTTTACTTGACCACTATACACTTGAGCACCTGATAATGTTGCATAGTGAAACATTTTAGCGACCAGTTTTGCATGCTAATAATTTATTTGTTTTTCTTATAGGCATGATAGCTCTCGACAGCCTAGCTTATTTCTCTCTTCAGTTGAGACAGTGTTAACAGTGCACTGCTGCCTCCTCCTGCTGGTTTATTTACTTATTAACTGCACAGCTCAGACAGAAGAGGCCTTCCTCCTTTCCACTGTTTTCCCACCCGTCAAAACCTAAATTGCTGATACAGTACAACCTCAAGATATTTCCTAACAAAAGCCAAATAGTCTCTTCTTTTAACATTCATCTGCTTTTATATTGTTAATTTGTTGACTTTGATCATTTACATGACACTAAGCTGAACAAGTCATGCTTCTCATTGTTCTTTTCAGTTTCTAAGTGCTGCTTATGTAAATAAGGGCATCGACTTATGCGGCAGTTTTTCAAGGCGTTGTACTTGAGGAGTTGCTATCTACACACAGTGTCAGCATATCATTCTCCAAAGAAACAAACCTTTTGTTGTGAGAAAAAACAATCAAGAGAAACCAAAAACAAAACTGAAGTGATGGTGAACTCGACACAGAGGAATTGCTTTTTCTCCCAGAGGCTTAACTGTATTCTACTCCATTATTGATGTCTGGCTGGGCTTTTGTAAAGAGATCATGCCCTGGCTTGAGCTGACTTGAAAGATGTTTTTGTTCTCAGCTGAACTCCCTGCAGACTGAAAACACAACACTGCGATGGCAGCCCCCCAGCGGACAGCAACACCTCCAAGGGCCCTTTGGTCGACACCCACCCCGCGGAGGTCGCGCCATGTCCATGTATGAGACGGGCTCCTCTCCTAGGCAGTTCCCCCACCGAGTGGAAACGACTCGGCATGATGATGGAGTCATTTTACAACCCTTCCCAGCCAATGTAAGCACAGAAGCACACATGTTCCTCCTGGATTGTCGTCACAAGACAACATAATGATGCCTGGCTTGGGGCTGGTGTTGGTTTTTCATTCATTCATTCAATCATTTATTCATTCATTGCATCTCAGTAGAGTATGCTCAACTTGGTTTGACCCCTTTCTAGATTGGGAGGGGTCCTTTGGGGACGGCTGCTTCCTCCCTCCCTACCTTTCCCTCATCCTTGTCCTGGTCGTGGGATGAGCGATCTCGAAGGGTTAAGTACTAAAGTCCCCCTGGGTTCAGAGGCAGCCCCAGGGGACAGTGAAAACTGTCCTCCTGCTTGACCCCACCGTTCACTCTTTGACCTTTATCTTTAAACTGCTTTCTATCAATATTGCCTGCCTGCCTGCATGCACAACAGTGCCTCTGCTCTGAAACTCCCGCTTTTTCTCCACAGAGAACCTTAACTACAGCTGCTTTGGCTCAAGTAAACATCAGAGGTGATGCTGAAATGTTTTGCCAGGGAAAAGCTGTTTCAGTGATCTGACAGCACAGTCCAATATCCACGAAAGACAAATGATAGGCTCATCTCATGTGCTCATTAGTCACAGCCACTGAGTGCACCCACAGTATAAATCAGGATTTCTTTGCTACTAATCGCATCCACTGCAGAACGCACTGTTACACTACAAAGGCCTGGTTTATTTCCTTTCATTTGCTTTAAAACCAAATGTCTGATAGTATATACTGTCAGAAATGCATGAATCTGATTTGTATGTGCCCACAGTTGCTCTGGTAATATGTCTGTGCTCCTCATATACAGTGTACACTGTGTTTGATGGTGATTTGCTGTTTTCTCTATAGGGCTGCAGTCTGGAAGGACAGAGTGTCATGCTAGAGAACGATTATGATACTACACCCAACCACTCTGAACTGGAGGATGCTGGGTAAGAATATTTATGTTGACTTTGTACCGACTGTGCAGCTCACTGTGTATATACACTCACTGGTCACTTTTATTAGGTACACTGGTTCACTTGCTTGTTCACACATATAGCTAATCAGCTAATCACATGGCTGCAACTCAATGCCTTTAGGCAAGTAGATGTGGTCAAGACAACTAGCTGAAGTTTGAACCAAGCATCAGAACGGGGAAGAAAGGGTATTTAAGTGACTTTGCATATGGCATGGTTGTTGGTGCCAGATGGACTGGTCTGAGTAGATCTACTGTGATTTCAGCTGTGACATTCAGATGGTAGGGTAAGAATTTGGCATAAACAACATGAAAGCATGGATCCATCCTGCCTTGTATCAGTGGTTCAGGCTGCTGCTGGTGTTGTGTTATGTTATCTTGGCTCACTTGGGGCCCCTATGTTTCCAACACCTTGTTGAAAGTATGTTACTAAGAATTAAGGCAGTTCTGGAGGAAAAAGGGATCCAACCTTATAGTAGCAAGTTGTACCTAATAAAGTGGTGTGTGTGTGTGCGTGCATGTGCGTATACCTTCAACTTGGTAAGCGTCTTCTACGATGATGTCATTGATCTTGGTTCTGGGGATAATGGTATCATAGCAGAGGCTTACACAGTCAAAGGACGCACAAAGAGAGAGTAGAGGAGGGGTTACACTAATATTAGTTTTGACAGATGTTCAGAAAGAGACTTTGATTGGAACAGTCTGGCTGTAAGTTAACACATTGGCACTTGCACTGGTCTGAGGTAAGCTACCGGTTGAACGCATTGACCAGAGCCAGGAGACTCACAGGTCATTGACCTTTGCTTGTTCTTTTGCTTACATGTAGTGCAGATTAGAGTCACTGCCATCTGCTGTGTGTTGAGTAGGCATAAATGAACATATCCAGTCCTCTACTGAATATAGTACTTCAATGTGTTTCGTAAAGGTTTGGTTTAGTTGGCACCTAATAGGCATTTAATTGATACCCAGCATTACAGTGGTGCATTACAGGGGACAGTGTTTCAAATACTTAACAGTCAGTGTATAGCAAATCAGAAAAAAAATCATAATTTTCATACATTTATAGTACATAAACCTGTGACTGTCTGCATACAGCAGTATACTGTGATGAAGCATTTTTTTTCTTTTGGTTAGTAGTAGCCCTCTTCCAGCCTTAGAAGCAGTGGAGCCTGAGGACGAAGGTGAGGAAGACGCCACCCTGCCGTGCACAGAAGACGTCATCTGTAAGACGGAGCAGATCACTAAGAACATCCAGGAGCTTCTGAGAGCTGCCCAGGAGACCAAACATGAAAGGTATTTTATGAACAATAATACAACTGAACATTATCAGATTAGATTATTATAATTATTATTATTGACATTATTTCATGTAATGTAAACCACAGCTTGTCCTCAGTGAGAGCCTCTGAATATGAGACTCCTGTACTGCTGTCTGTACTTGTGTCCTAACGGTAACTGTATGTCAGGTCTTTCAACAAAGTTGACCGGAAACAACACACGACCACACATTCCTCTGTGATCTGCCAAAGACGCAGATAGTGGATATACATTCATCTATGTATTAACTTCCTGGTTGTTGTTGGTTTTTGTAGTTATATGTTACTGCACATAGTTTCCTGTTCTTTAATTGTCTCTCATCTCAGTTTTTCTCCGGTAGAAATACTTTTAAAAATGAACAGTGTAAACTAATGAAGAGGCATTCACAATCATGGGAGGCTAATAGTAGAAATTAATTTTGTACATTTTAAATGACAAGTCTAATGCAGACTTTCACAGCTTGATTATTTGCTTTTCATGTTACAATATGTTTTTGGTCAAATGACGCGAACTCAGGGTTGCTCGTTATCTCTGGGTTCTGAAGCTTTGCACCACTCAAATGCAGATGTTTAGTTACATAATCAAAAACAGTAGGTAGGCGGTGTGTCAGATGATGTGATGGTTCACTTGGAAGTACTGAAGTTGTGTACACAGTGATATTTGAGGATAGCACAGTTGGTATTCTTTGCCATTTGTGCTGGTTCCAGCAACAGTTCCAGGTATGAGATCATATGTGAATGAAATGTGCAGTGTATTGTATTCATAAATGGTATTTACCGTTGGCTCAAAGGACATTGCCTGAGGTTGCTCTTTTTAGTCTCATCATAGGGAATATTTGTGGTTGCTGTTTTGCATTGATGTCTCTATATAAGGCACAGGGAGTGGTTGATCACTCATTCAGCCTTTTGTCTCCCGCAGCTTCCTGCCTTGCTCAGAAAAGATCTGCATGGCTGTGACAGAGATGGCCGCCCTGTTTCCCAAGGTAAGATGACTCCGACCAACAGCTTGTTGTCCCTCCCCCGAGCAGTTAAGGGATTTGTTGTTTGTTTGAAAACAGCCAAAGGGAATCTGAAATTACTTGTTAAGAATGGGTAGGCCCTGTTCATTGCATTACTTAGTTTTATAGTTACCATTCATTGGATAACTTTGTTTTATGTTGACTCACACACACAGCCCACTGACCACAATGAGGGTTTATTTATGGAGGTTGTCATGCTGTCCCTTATCGAGTCTCCATCATCCCTCTTTTTCTTCACAGAAGCCGTCCTCTGAGACAGTGCGAGGGTCTCTGTTTCTGCTCACTTCCAGTGCCAGCCGGCTCCATGGAGAGTGCCAGAAGGCCACAGAGCACAACCCCTGCCCGTCGGACATCCAGCTGGTCACGCAGCAGGTCATCCAGTGCGCCTATGACATTGCCAAAGCGGCCAAGCAACTTGTGACAGTGACAACCAAAGAAAACAACAACTAACTAAAACACAAAGACAGTCCTGATGCTCCAAAATCAGTTTATCAGCAGTGTTGCCAATTTCACCTTAAACAGTGTTAACACCATGTCTTAGTTTTCACACATCAAACAGTGCAAGCCTTCACATCCATACCTTTGATAAAGAAACCTTAACCCACCGTACAAAATGAGAGATCAGTTAAAACATGTATTTATTTTATTGTTGTTTAATATAGTAATACAAAGTAAACCAACCTCTTTAAAGCTGTAGGGCAGAATATGTTACAATTCCTTACCTTAAATGTAGATTTAATGGTTTAATCCACACAAAATCCAAAAGTGCAATGTTGTGTAAATATCAAACAATTGGAACAACAAGCAGATGAGCCTCCTACATTGTACTCGTCTCCATAGATGTCATCATTTGTGCTCTTTAAGGACAGGAGTCTGCATGTCACCTGGCATCAGGGGCCAGAAGAGGTCAAACTTGAACCAGACTCAACAGTTTGTTTTTTCTTATTAGCCATTTTAAATGTTTTAAGATGCAACGGCTATTTTAATCTTGAACCATTGTGATGCCACTTGCTTAGAGTTTAAACACTTTAGTGAGCAAACTGTGATTAGAGAAGTAGCTTCAAGAGTGTGCAAACCTTTGTTCCATCCAGCAGGTGATTTCATTGTCCAGTAAAGTATCAGTAGACTTTGGAGTCAAACTGTTACAGCTATACCAGGAGTGTGTGCGTGTGTGCGTGTGTGCGTGTGTGTGTGTGTGTGTGTGTGGGCACAGTTGTCACAGATGTGGCATAGCGCGCCTTTCATTTAAATCAATTTTAATAGCATTATGCAAATATATAAGATGTATGTATCCATGTAAGTCTTTATCAAAATAACCCAAATGCTATTCTATTTATAAACTGTATGTCATACCTCTAAGAAAATATCAATATTTTCATAAGCTTTTGTTTAACATGATGCTCCTCACAGACTAACATTTGTTCTGAGGTTTGGGACGTCTCAGCTGGCAGTAAGTTATGGGCAGCTTGTGATCTCTGTTTATTTGGTGTGGTGCTGTAACTCCAGTGTGTTAGATGCTACCTGTGGTCACATGCGTACAGCTGTGGTTTACAATCACTGATAAAAGTATATGTACCTTCAAAGTCTAAGTACCTGTTGTACCACTCGGGTCTAATGTGTCACTCCCTGTTGTGAGCCAGATCAGTTTGATCCAGGGGTGGAAAGACCCAGAACACGCTGCTGAAGTGTTGTGCAGTTAGTTAAATCAAGATTACTGAAGTAGAACAAAGAAAGATTTAAAGCAAATCTCAGCACAGTTGTCTTATTTGTATCATCAGATGTGCAGTTATTCTGTTAAATCAGTTTTGATCTTCTTTGTAAGGTTGCTACAGATGTCCAGTTATGCAGACTGTCTTGTGACTAACCAGCAGTTATTTTCACTTTCCTTTACCGCACTGAACCTGTGTGAAGTTTTCAGTAACTCAGTAATGCCACAATAAACTACTGGTCACATCAGACCAAGTGAGATAAAAACTCCTCAGTGAAAATTTTTACTTCAAACCCAAGTATTATAAAGATGGATAGAGATTATCAAAAATCCACACATATATATATATATATATATATATATATATATATATATATATATATATATAAATACTAAAATTCTTAAAATAGTGCATACAGAAAAACAATGGGCAAATACGCATAGATGTCCATTTCTGCACCAGATAAATTGTGTAAACAGATATCCATGTATGTTTCAGGAGTTGGGGCCAACTGTGACTTGAGCAGCACCAGGCTAACACTGAGGTAAAGTGAATGTGTACACAGTGAAAGTAAAGGTATAGTTTTTTGTTTTTTTTTTTAACATCATGGTACAGTAACAGGATGAAACTGCGCGTGTATTCAGTCTCTTTCCACTCCTAGGATCAACCCTGTTAACTCCCTGTAACTTCTAGCCTCCTACTGCCTCTGTGGTGGAAAACAACCCCTGCCTTAGGTTTAATAAAGTATACTTCATACCTCAACCAGCTCGTTGTCCTGTTTTTTTTTTCTGTGTTACTCTGTGTGTTGTGGGTAAACAGTGGCTTTTAACACGCCCATGGTTCATGTCCCACCTGCTGGGAGGAGGACACAGGGCTCTGGGCACTTCCGGGTTCTCCTCAGCTTTAAGCTGCTCGCGCTGCGGATCGCCGTGCTGCAACATGTCTCTTTTACTGGATAACCAGTTCAAAGACCTCCCTCCCGACAAGACGATAGACACGAAGTTGTTCCTGGAGGCTGTCTCTCACATACCTTCATTTTTCGGTGAGTACAGCTCCACTTTACCTCGATAAAACGCGTCATTTAGTGTTTGAGGCGGCTGCTCTGCTGCCTTCACGGTTCATACTCGGCTGACTTGTTCCTCATGACACGTTCAAGTGTCACCAGGCTGATCCCGGGACGTGTTCGTTCCACACTTAACAGGAGCGGCTGGGTAGGGGCTGTATTTGTGTCAGTTTAGCCTATGGAGCAACTCTTTGTTTACTCATTAAACTGAGCAAACATTGGCCTCATTGTTATCTGATGGAACTGCATTCTCCCTCTGTTTGTGCGTAAAGGCTGATCTGTGTTCAGCCCCTCTCTGAGCAGGGACCGATAATGAAGTCATTCATATTTTATTGCCTTGCTCTCAAATGTCTGTTTCTCTTTCAGACTGCTTGGGATCAAACGTATTTTCAGTCATCAAATCAGACATTAATGGCAACATAACGGTAAGATACTGATCCATGTGTGTTTGTTTGTGCCCCTGCAATTGACCATGGGTGTGTTCACACCACTGTTATGAATATTTAAATATGAGCTGGAGGTCAGTGGTGCAGCTCCCTACATACAAATTTAACTCAAATGTGTTTTTTTCAGAAAATTAAAGGGGTGTATCTGAAGGATCCTGCAAAGTATGTCACTCTGCAGGACATAGTGGAGGCTGAGCGAGAAGCCCATGCAGCAGAATGGCCTAAAGTTGGAGCAACATTGGCTCTGATGTGGCTGAAAAGGTGAGTCCTCCTTCATCTGATGTCATACTGAATGTTTGAACTTTCAGCCGCTGAACTGAATGTCTTTGTTTTCACCCTGGGTCTCTCCTGCAGGGGTCTCCGTTTCATACAAATCCTGCTGCAGAGTTTGGCAGATGGAGAAAGAGATGAGAACAATCCCAACCTAATTCGGGTTAATGTCACTAAAGCTTACGAACAGGCCCTGAAGAAATACCACGGCTGGGTTGTTCAAAGGATTTTCAATGTAAGGATAATTTCTCTCTCCCTATAATTCTGAACAATATAGACTGTATAATCTTACCACACTAATATGTTTACCTATTTGAAGCTTTGTGTTGTGTGAATGAATTGCAAAAAGATTTTTCTGTCATTTTGTTTACTTTTATGTCTGTCTTGTTTTACATTTATATCTTGTGAGCTTTAATTTATTTTGTTTATTTGTCTGTTGCAGGTAGCGTTACTGGCAGCTCCCTACAAATCAAACTTTCTCAAGGCTCTGTCGAAAGGAGAGGATGTGAAAGAGGAGGACTGTCTGGCAAATGTGCGTCAGTTCCTTGTTAATTACACGGCCACTGTAGATGCCATCTATGAGATGTACACAAATCTGAACGCAGAGCTGGACTACACTGTTTAATGTCCCGGGACATCTGTCAAACCTCTCAGACAAGCCCAGTTTTCAAATGTGTTTTTAATAGGACTGTTTTATTTTTTCTTTCCTGTGTGCATTAATTCTAATGATTAAAACAGATCGTTATGTTTGGTCTGTATAATTTCAATTAGTTGCAGGTTTGTTACAGCTACAGTGCAGCTCTCACTCTTATGCAGTATGATACTGTGTGGGTTGCAGTGTTATTTATGACATGAACTGGGGGCTTTTTGACTGTTTCATAAAGAGAAGATTACAGGACTGTAAACCTTCAGAAGTTTTCTGCCTCATGAGCCCTAGAATTACCTCCACTGCCCCAGTAGTAATTTAATTTTTTAAACAGCCTGTCATGTGTGCATTAATCCACTTGTGCCTTAAAATTACTGTACAAATTCAATGTGTTTTCAAATTAAGAATCAATATATTTGCAGTTGTATTTTACAAAGCAATAGCTGGCAGAGCCAGAGCGATGTAACCTGTGTTGAGTGTGAAGGTTTGGTCTAATTGTGTTTGCTTTGTATGTTTTGTTCTGTGGCATTTTTTTTGTCTCAGCTGACCGAACTTTCAATGTCAAACAATATTTTTCAAACTAGCAGATGACACGTTTATCGATAACTTATTCAATTGATCCACATTTTCTCTGAATAATTTATTATATGTGATTAAATTTGTTCTTGTCACAAGATCTTAATGTATGACTAGAAATAAAAAGTTTTACTGCTTAGTTCAATGGTCCTTTCATAAAAATCACACTTACACTTTGTGGAGTTTACTCCAGGTGGCGATATTTACTCAGTTTTTATCTGTTAAATCACATTGATGTTGAAGCTACTGGATGAAGTTCTTCAAATTATGTTCAGTGGAGAAAAAAACAAACTTTTTTCTCTTTTTTTATTTATAATTTTGCAAGAGTGGGTGCATTTTAAAAAAAAAACTCTTTTGGTGGACCACAATATGACTTCCCATCAAAAATGCTGCTGAAGTTCAGATCATTTTGAATACTATTTTTAAAAACATCAGCAGTAAACTGGAGGAAATGTCTCCTGACCTACCAGAACAACCAACCTTGTCCTCTGCCCAGTCTTCCTTATCTGAAGTGCGTCCCAGAGGCTGGAGTGGCTTTGGTTCCTCTCCTAGAGGAGCCTGAGCTAATCGTCTGTGAGCGAGACTAAGAGGAGCATGTCTGTAATCCTGAAGGTTTATCAGCAGAGCGGCCTGGCCTGTCCCGACTGATAGATAGGATGGAAAAGCTCCAAGCGGAGCCAGAACACAATAGACTAAAGACAGGAAATCATTTCCAACAATGCCTCAGTGACAAAGCCACTGACCTTAACTCTGATATATCTGTTATCTGCAATCAGGTCATCAATTTAATATTGCAGTTTTTCTCCCATCCAAAGACATTATTCACAGCGTCCTGCTTATTTGTTTTGTAATGGACTACTTAAAGTCTATGGTGACCTAAACCACATTACTGCTATAGAATCCAATTTAGGACGACAAATGGAGCAAAATATGAGGTGCAGGCAGGCACGCCGCCATCTAAGATTAGCAATTTAATAGCTGGATAACAGCAAGGCCATTTCTACACAATGTGAACAGTAATATTCTCATGGATTCATCTTCAAGAAAACATGTATTTTTCATACACAAATGTAATATAAGTGAACGAAAGGGCCTGAACGTTTTCATTTACACATACTGTATGTATTTTGAAGTATTCAATGGCTTCTGCCTGAAGCGTTGGCCATCAGACTAACGTAATTCCCTATGATAACAAAATTAGCACTTTCAACTCAGGAACCAGTCCAATATCTTGCAGCTATGGATTGATTTACATCACATTATAAAGCTGAGCTCCTCCAGTGAAAAGAGAGATGTTAATAAAATGGAAATCTATGACTGAAAATAAGAGATGTGCCAGGTGGTTAAGCTTTAAATCCCTTTGCAATAAAACCAGAAAAAAATGTCTCATCTTTCCACAACTACTTTATCATTCATGAATAAAATAGGACCATCTTCACAGCTGCATGTCTGGCAGGTAACACCTAATAATGTGTAATAATACAAACTGGATGCTGGGTTTAGAAAATTTAATTTACTTGACAATCCTTATTAAGAAGAGTTGAGGGAATAGGGTTCATACATTGCAAAATGTAGTTATTTCAACATACTTCATGGAGAGCGCTCACATGTTCATATATAATAATTGCACTTTATAATTATAGAGACAGTTTGCCATAGAACTCAACAGGCTGATGTAAATAAATAGCATTACAGTACCAGTGCAGACACACAAAGAACTACGCATTCATACAACTCACACCATCAGAGATAATATAGCCCTACAAAGAAGATAACTGTGATTCTGCACTCCAACATGGCACTCACATATACCCAGAGGTTATTTCATTCAAGAAAAATGTCCAAGCAACCTTTGAAAATACAAATAAAATGTCAAAAATACAACCAAAGGGCACACCTTGCTTGGCCTGAATTGCCACAGTGTTGATTTGGATATGCAACAGTCAGTAATATATTGTGCTGAGCATGACTAAATTGAATTAACATAACCTTGTCTGTGGATACATGACCAAAAAACATGTATATTCACATTTGTAAATAAATGATTAAATATGTTGCAGAAGCTGGGGCACCATGTGTGTCTGAAAAATGGACAAAAACAATGAAGCAGCAGACAACCAAAAGCTCAACTGATAATTAGGAAATGTTGAAATGTTTAAAATATACAATATATTCACAAAAACTAATACCAGCCATCAAAGGGTTGTCAGAAGGATGATAGTATGATTTGATTATTTCAGTTCTGTGGGGGAATCACCTGCAACATATACAGTTCATGTTCGTATGTGATGGGAAATTCTGATTGGGTGCTCAGCAGCAGTATTAAATGAGGATCATCAGGCCATTAGATATAAAAATAAACATGAGACGCCCATTAGATAAACCTGTATCTTCAGCCATGATTATAAGTTACCTTACCTTCTATAACCACAGTCCATGCACAAACTGAAAAGGCATGTCTCTTCACATGGACGTCTGAACTGACACACTTCCATTGTCTATAAAAGGGTTTGTCACTTCTGTTGTGTGGCAGCACGCCGTGTCTTATCTGTAGACGGGGAGCTGGATGTGGGTTTGCTGGTGGTGCTCCAGTAGCTGAGGCATCCCCTTGGCTTCGTACCCACGGCCCAGCATGCGCTCTTTGATGCAGGGAGGGTGGATCTCACTGATGAGGCACTCCAGAGACTGCAGGCTGCTGCTGAGTACTGCAGCGTGACACAGACTGGAACTAGGCAGCCCACAACAGAGATTTTGGTCTGCGCTGTAGGCCTGGGTATGAGGAGCATGGTGGGGGTGCGGCTGGTGTCTCTGTAGGTGGTGGTGTTGTTGATGGTGGTTTGGATGGAGATGAGGATGTGAGAGCCCCAGGTCTCTAGGCCTGGCTGCGCATGTACCCGTTGCCAGCACCTGAGAGGTATAACAGTCACTCTTCGGCATGACGCCATCCCAGATAGGAGCAAAGTACTGTCCGACAGAGAACTCGCCCTGCATGGCAGCGCCCACGCTGGCAGGATGCGGCCTATATGACAGCTGCGAGGAGCACGGCAAAGGGAGGCAGGTTTCAGGAGACTGTCCAACCCCGGTCTCTGCAGCTCTGTGCCTCTGAGCGCCGTTACTCACACTGTACATCCTCACTGCTCCCTGCTGATAGGACTGCTGCTGCTGCAGCTGAATATGATGTTTATGCTGCCACACTGTGTATTCTCCTTTCTCTAAGTACCCAGCTTTGGCTATGTCTGCACTCTGTGTGGGCAGCACTGCCCCTGTGAATGCGAGACTGCTCTGGGGTGGCACTCCCAGAGCACAGTCTGAGTGTGGATGGGCCACAGCAGCCACAGCCTGCAGAGAGGGGCTGGCTCCAGCCTCTCCTCCCAGCTGCAGGGCCTGGCTGTGGGGAACTCTGCTCATCTGCCTCATCAGGCTTTGAACCTCTGCCAGCTCAGACTGGGGGGCCAGGCTCTGATCTCCGGAGGCCATCCCTGTGCTAGAACAAAGTGTCTCGATGGGAACATCATGGGGCTTACATGAGTTTATATGATAGGCCTTGTGCCCGTGTCTGACTGTGTAGCCATTATTCAGAGGATTATTATAAGACGCCACAGTAGTCTGGGTGTTTGCGTGTTTAGTCCTCCTGCCCTCCGAGTTTTTCACCACACCTTTGACTACCACTGATGCTTTGATAATGGCCAACAAACCCTGGTAGCCTCCGGAGTACGGGTGTAAATAGGGGCTACAGCGTTGGCCTGTGGTGTCCAAGCCATTGACTGTTTTGTTGAGCTGTTTATGTTGTGGCACCCGGACGTCAGATGGAAAGATTTTGATGGACAGCGGGCTGTTGGCGGTCCTCTGGGCAAAAGCGTCCAACTCTGCAGGAGAAGGGTACCGAGAAATCATAGAGGCTGGTTCTCCTGGGAAGAAAGCAGACAGACACAAGTGATGAGTCGACAAGCATCCCAGAGAAAACCAGTGCTTTTTCCTTTCAATTTCAAACCTGTTTTAGAGAATAACGTGACACACATCATATAAATTGTTAAGTGTTATCAGTGTCTAGTTAAATTAATTCAGACTCAGTTCAACCCAAAATTATTTTGTATTCTTTATTATTTTTAAAGATCACAGACTGGAACGTACCTTAGCCTAGGCATGATTAGGCTAATCATTTCTATGACTATTATTTCAAAATTCTTCCGAGCTGATTCACACAAAGCTGACCTCTTTTGTTGTTTCTCTATAACTTTTTAATCTTTCCAGCTTCGCCAGTTCACTTCCTGCCTATGAAATTTTGTTCCACTTTATGCTTTTATGAACCTGAACCAATTGTACTGTAAAAGGTTTGAGCAGATGGGGGGGAAAAAAGAGCAATCACCAAGAGCATTGCTGATTGAATTGTGTGAGGGAACGCTGACGGGACAAACTAAGATTGGATTTAAACACTATTATTCTGGCAATTTCATGGCTGCTTAACTCCTAGCGACAAAGGAAAGGTGGAAAAGAGGCCCCATTTAAAATAATAAATCACCTGGTCGAAATTACCGCCACCTTTCAGAGTGACACTTTTATGGAAATACTGACATAAAAAGAAAAGGCGTAGAAATTAACCTAGATCGGTGGAAATCGGAGCAGGCAAAAGAACAAGGCTGTAATCTGCAATAAAGGGTGGGAAATAAAAACAAAACACTTCATTTCATTTTCAATAACAAAACCAATTCCAGCTATGCAGGGGAGAGCTCACTTGTTGTTCCCATTTGAAATTGATTTGGGAGTTCATTTCATTTCGGGCCTACAGTGAGCCTCCCGACTGTGAAAATGATTCAATCTACAAGATCCATCTCATGAAAGAAAGAAATTGGGTGTTTAAAATGGAGGAAAAACGGTAAGGTGGAGTGTTCAATCCATCCAGCAATCTCCCAGCGGTGCTGAAGGAGCAGCACCATGGTGCCAGGAGGCATGAACGAATTCTACAGAGAAATACAACAAAGCAAAACACTGCTTATTATGTATCACACTGTCGTGCTGCTGCAGAAAACCACAACATCTGGGATGTTGGAAAGTTATTCAGACTGTACATAACATCAAGATGTTGGAAAGAGGCAATGGGGGAAAACAGCTGTAATAACAGATTCTGGCCTTTGGCTAGAAGCTGAATATTCATGATCACAAATGATATGAAGAAGAGCTTCATATCCACCTGAAAGGAGCTTATGATGAGAAGCGTTGACGCATTTATAAATACCATAAATCCGACACACACCAGCATTGACACCACTGCACAAATCTTGCCTATTTTCTGCCTGGGATAATGTTGCTCAATTACAAAAACAGAGATAATTTAGTGAAACAAGCATTTTAGCCGTTCCTTGAGGAGTAAAATGTCAGCGTCAAGCACTGCATGCTGCGATTGGCTTGCTGTTGCACAAACACTTCAAACACTTTGAATGCTAACACATCTTCACAGGGTGTCTGATATTGTTAGTCTGGAGATTACAGCCCTGTCAGAGCCAAGGAGACACAACACAGCTGCTATTCCCACTGTGGCTGCCTTAATGTGGCACTATGGAAACATCATTAGCAAATAGTCCTTCCCGAGTCTGCATTCATATATTTACCATCTGAGAACCACTGCTATGACATGTGCATTAAACAAAAGAGATTTTAGCTGATCCTAACAAACGAGAGCACTGTGAAGCTTTAAATTACAACCAAAGGTAATTGTTCAATCTTCAGGACTTTAATTCCAATCAGTGGTGTTAAATGGCTGTAAACTGAGCACAACACCTTTCCCAGCCAGTAGTGGCTTTCCCAAAGCATGTGGTGGCTGTAATAAAAGTGTATCTTGAAGTAATTCTTCAGTATTCACTCTCTTAACTGCAAAACACACCCTCGTCAAATAGTGCCTCAGACGTGTGGTTCATTAATTAAAATCTGGCACTATGAGAGTTGAGGACTCGCTCTGAAAGAGCCAAGAAGGCAAGAGCCTACTGTGTATGGGCTGCTGTCTCACCCAAACTCAACAAGAGGGCACATGCATACCAGGGAAAGTGATAATCAACGACGTGCATTTAAGTACAGCATATACAGCGAAATGGGATAATGGCGCCCAAAGAGGTTATTTGCACCCTCGAATGGAGGCTATAATAAACCATGTGCATAAGTCACTCCCAGCTCATTTCACCCTCCTGGAAACAAGCAAACAAGTAAAATGTACAAATGAAGCCAGAACCCCAAGCTACTTACTTATTGTTATGCTGCAATAATTACATTCAGTCGGCTTCAGTTTGGCTCTTTTAAAATCCAAGGTATTTAGACCTGGAGCACAGAAATATATGAGGCAGTAAATAAGAAAAGATTTTCACCTAGCACATGAAAATATCTGAGTTGCAATTCCAGTTTGGGTTCCTTAAATCATCCATGTAGCCTAAAGGAGGTGGGATTATTTATGCTGATATTAAAGCAGGTTTGAATTATGATGGTGAATTAGTACATAATCATAAACACACAGGCCATAAAGGATGCTGTGTATTCACTATGGACACACTGGAAATGACTCAATGAGTCAATAAAAAAAAAAAAAACAACAAAAAAAAACAGTTTCTCCTTTAGGTTGAAATCTTTAGGTTTCCTGTGTTTCTTTACTCAGAGGCACTGTGGTCTCACAACAAAATCCAGTGGCATAAATAAAGACAAGGAATGAAAACAAATACGAGGCTGTTCACATGACAACGGGGGAATGGTTGTGTTGTCAGGTAAGGAACAGCAGAGAGATAATTAGCAGTCCGACCTTAAGCACTTAATCACCCTGAACCTGCAGACTGCACACCGTTTCACTCCTCAGCCCTGACAGAGGCAGACGAAAAACCAGCACAGAAAATAACACCAGCCACTTTTCGTGAGCAGCCTTTCCTAAGAGCATCACGCAGCGCTTACAAATTCAAATTCTTTGACCCTTAACATTTTACCCGACTTGCTTTTTGATTGAAGTAGGTTACATACGATTGAAAAGCTTGCTTGTGTTTTGTTTCTTCTCCTCAAAAATCTGCATAATGGCACTGATGTGTGATGCGTCTACAAACCTCAATGGATAGACTCTCCAGTCAGACTTGAATGTTTTCTCGGTTGGAAAGGGCTCCGCACATTAAACATGCTGCTCAACTGTTGTGGCACCATGCTGCGTGAAACTGGCACACTTTCACAGGAAACACCTAATCCTGATTTCCTCTTTCCAAGCAGGAGACGGGCACAGCTGGGGGTGAGGGGCCAATTATACACTCTCAATCACCACCAGGACATATCTATGATGTGTGTGTGTGTGTGTGTGTTTGTGACTTAAAGAAAAGAGATTATATAAATATTGAAGGGATAAACAATTTGAAACGTCATATCTGAGAACATATACTGTATATGGTCTTTCATATCCCCTATTCCACCCCCATACAATCCCACTCAATGCTTTCTGCCACTTTAAAATGGCTAATCTTTTTCCCGTGGTCACACTTGAAGCCATTTCCCCCCCGGATTAGAGAGGAGACTTCATTGTTTCAGAGCAGTTTGAGTTAATCACTAATTTATGGGGAAAACAAGCCCCAGAGGCAGGGCTGAAAACGGCAGTTGGACATGTTCACTGTGTTTCCAAAACCACGGCTTCCAACTATTGCATACCCAGAGGGCCGTCATCAGAAAAGCATTCGAATGACCGCTATATGTGATTCCCACATTAAAAATTCATAAATTGGTCCTTCGTTATATCCACACGTTGGCCGAACTGCCAGGCAAAACTCCCACAGGCCTTTGATGTTATGCTTTAGACTAATGGTGAAACACAGTGAGATAACATGTTTACAGGCATCTAATCCTCAGCAGGAACATGGCAGTTAATTACAGAACAGTGCTTCTTGGCAGGCATGAATACTTGTTTACCACACTAATAATCCTGATATTTAAAATACTCTGGCCTACCTTAATAACCAGGTACTGGGCACAGTACATTCCCAATTCATGTGTTACCATGGCAACCCCCTCTATGCACCCAGTTGGCCCAATAATCCCAGTCATTAGACCCATGTAATTAATTGGCCCTGACTTCATTCATCTTACTGAGGAGAGCTTGTGCAATTGACTATCTGCTGATTAGACAAAGAAATAACATCAAAACTAGCGGCTGCTAGGTTCTCCCATGTCAGATATATCAGATGTCATATATTGTTATTGCTGTTCTTATTGTAGCCAATTATTTCAATCAATTTCCTTCTTCCAATTGCATTTCAAGGCCATGGATGTTTTTTGGTGACTCATAGCTGAAGCACTTCCACTGCTTCTGACTGTCTTTGATGACATCCAGTCACAGAGCTAAATATAATCTACAGTTTTAAATATTTTCCACTCTCCAACTCTGGGTCAAATTTATTGCTACATTCTGAATTTACCATGTGCGTCATTTGACTCAATGTTGATACAAAAAAAAATATTGATTCATTCAAATTCAATACTAGGATGCAGTATCAGCAGGACATATATAAGGATGAATGAACATTTATCTCCTGGTTGAAGGGAGGTTCCCAGTTAATGCCTCCATGTTTTTTTCTTAATCTAGCAACCCAGAAGACCATTAGATTAGGTTGAGGTGGGTGAACACAGGACATGCTGACAACATGTGCTTTCAAAGCTCGCTCACACTAACCTCTCTATTCACGGCCTTCTTCTGTAAATACATAAAAATAAAAAAATATATAGACACTCATTCACCCCATTTTCACATGCCTCCCTCTTTCCATGTCAGTGATCTCTATACACCAAGAGTGACCTCAGGGTGAGCACTTAGTTATGTGTGCTCAAAGAGGCTCTGGCAAAAACTCCTTTGCACCAGTGTCGCTCCTCATTTGTTTCTGTGCCGCTTGGCCCAGCTTGGGCAAACTTTACCCTCTTAGAGCCGACCCGAGCACAGGCTAGCAGCGTGGGAAAAAGCGTTTCCAGCCCTGCTTTCTAGCCAAGAACAGCTCTCGTTCACGCTCATCACATAATTCCTAACACTCGCCTTTCAGAAATCTTTCACGTTGGTCTGTGTGGCTGAGAGCTTTCATGTCCTGTGGCTTCCATTTATTGATAGCTAAAAATGGAAATGGCTTTCAAGAGCGCAGCAGCGACTAAAGACCGTCGCTGTTTAACTCAATCCAACAGCGACTCATTAAATGAAGAGGCCTGGGCCACACAGACTGAGCTCCCATCAGCAGTCTATTCCCTGCGGTTGTGCTTGAAATGTCAGACGAGAGTTGGAGGGTGCTGCACTATGCACGGTCACACTACATAAAACTCAAAAGGCCCTGCAGGTAAACAGGATGAGAAACGCACCCCTGGTTCTGCCTGAGGCAAACTAGGCCCTTCTGTTCCAGCGTTTAGCAGACAAGTGCTCCATTGATTCCCAATTAATATTTAATAGCAAAAAAGACAAAGAGGCATTTCACCTGAGAAGAAAGATGGGAGATGAAGAGATGAAGCTTGAGGGATTTTCACCATTTCAAATATGAGGCAAGTTATTTAGTTATTATAGCAAGTAAGTGCTGCAGGGTCTGTCACTATGACTACTCAGGTATTTTAATTATTTTGGCTGATTAGACCTCATCCTCCATATTCATATATGCTTGTCACTGCACCTTAAAGTATAAAGTCGCCGTTTGTATATGCAAACACACATTCACTATGTGATACTAATGGAAGATTAGATGTCATGATAAATGAACAAAGCTATCCTGGATGAGAATACACAGTCTCATGCAAATGAACAAAACATTTGGCGACATGATCAGTCAGAAAAGATAATCCTGACCACTGCAGACAAATGGGCTTTTGTGTCATATGGGCTAAGATAACATTAATAGTCAAATTATTGTGATTCTGTCTGAGAAAAAATGTACGCATGTCACTGGTCAATATTTGCATGGTCTTTCTATGGGACCATAGTCTGAGCTGCACTCTTTCATTACAACGATCCCTGCGAGCTTCTAAAGTGTGGCAGCTGTTCTTCCATGGGTCCAAACACAACACATTAAATATATGATGAAAATACATATATGGCTCAAAATAATAGCAACACAACACACTGTAATACCTACACCAAAAAGGAAAACCTTTAACAATTCAAGATGTTTCATCTCAATATGCAATATGCACCCAGCAGAACTATTAAACTGTAAGTATGTATAGATCTTCAATATAACTCCAAACCACAACAGCACAGACGTATAAAGGCATCAGCACATTTTTAAAGCAATCAGGAAAAGGAAACCACAGCAGAATAACTTCATTTGTGGTACTGTGATCTTATTATGTGACTCTTGACTAAACAGGAAGAAAAAAAAATAATGTGGATGTAGAGCAACCTATGTAAAGAAGGCAGTATCAGACCACAAACTAAATCTGCAAACAAGTCACATTCAATCAGTTAATTGAAAGAATTCTAATCACAGATGTCAGCCCAGGTTAGACTGAGACACCCACTCAGCCTTTCAGTGAGTGCAGTGTAATCAGTCACGATGAAGGTCAAACGACACAGACAAGGAGCACAAAATGTGAACACCATTAGTAACCCTGTATGTGAGCTGATTAACTGTAATTTTAGAATCCACTTTGACCTGAATGCATATGTACTGCAGGAGCACACTGGTTAGTATCTCACTTAATGGACGCCATCATCATCAGACGGACCATTATTTTAAATTTTAGCGTCCATTTTGAGGCGACAAGGTCAAGCTGATGGCTGAAATAAAAAGTAACACAGGAACTTGACCAAGATCCCACTCGTTACCAATATGTTCTGGTGTGTTTTTGTGTGCGTGTCGTCACAGGTGAGATATAAACTCACCTTTGTGGGTGCACGGCTGCCGTGGTGGTACTGGCAGCAGTAATGGCGGTGGTGGAACATCAAGGCTTTTGGGTGTGCAGGCTAGACTCTGCGATGAGAGATTCTGCCGTCTCTGGATACAAGCCAGCATGATAGCTCTCTAGGGCTGCACACACCCTGGATAATCCTGCTAGAATGAAGGAAAAACTGGTTTGAACTCCATAGTCAATACACTTAATAACATATAAAATTAAACAGGCATGCTTGCAGCTTGAGGCTGTACTTATGCTCAGCGAGGAGCTTTCAGAAGCACGTTCAGAAACGTTAACTTTTGTTAAGACAGAGGATCAGCAAAGTCAGTGGGTTTCATCCTGAAGCTCACTGGCAGATTTCATGCAATCAGTCCTATAATTGAGATATTTCAGTCTTAAACAAAGAGGTGGCGGAACCGTCCAGGAATGACGTAAAAATCACCAACCTCACCAGAGATGAATTGATCCTGCACTAGTTTTGTCTTTATTTTAAAAGTTTTTTGTGACTGCACAGTTAGGCTGCATAGTTTCAAGCATCACTGGAAATAAAGTAGATAACATTAGGTAACATTAAGTTTGGAGAGACATCAAATGATGCGCAGTACATCCAAACTCTTGCATCAAACATCAGTTTGATGTTGGATGAAAACTGCAAGCTTGCTGCTAGAGAACATTAAAACCCTCATAGGAGGCTCTCCTCTTAAAAGCAAAAAAAATAAACTCCACGTCACTTCAGTAGCTCCCATCTGAAACTCTGCAATCACTTGGGTACTTTTACCATATTAAAATTCAGGAGCCCCTCTTTGAACTGTCGAGACTGTGTTTTCCAAAAAGTAATATCACTTAATGATGACTCCATCTCCTCCTTCTTCTTAGCTGTTATGATGGCTCTTTCCTGTTATCAGCCTTGTTCTGTCGGTTGCAATCACACAGATCATTTACAAGGCCTCCTGTAGCCTCGGGCTGTGTGTTTCAATTTATAACTAGCCCTGAGACCTGGGCTCATTCTTCTATCAATTTATGGCTTTATTGATCAGCAGCGAAAGCTAAAAGCAGCTCACTCCTTAAAATAGGCTGTGCTGTTTACAGAGTTAAGTACTGTCAAAGGGAACGAGAGGCTGTGTGTCTGAAAGAGAGGCGCCTCAGCACAGATGTACTGGTTGAAGCAATCATTCTGAGGATAAAACCATGCATTGAGGGAATATTTCAGTGAAAATCGCATTTGACATTCTCTTTGATTATCTGACAGAGTCATCGCGTCCAGATGCTAGCACTGCAAAACTAAAACAAACCCTGGGGCAACCATGAAATACTCCTTACTGTCAAATACTTCTTACTGTCAGGTGCCTCACAGACAGACAACTGCAGCATACGCAGCAAAAAAATCACAGACTTATAGGTTATTAATAGTTAAAAAGTCCAAAGATTGTGGGTTGAAGGAAACACAGTATTTTCACGAATGCATGTAGCCAACAAGGCTAATAGAAGCCTGCAGCACACAGCTGTCAGTGTGCCTCTTTTTCCTGTTCAGATTTAAGGTTCTTTTGGATTTTTGCTTTCATTTCTCCCTCAGGGTCCAGAGGGCAGCCAAAGTGAGTCAACCACAGAGCAGAGTGTTCGGTGACGAGCTGCAGAAACATGATTACCTTTGACTCAAAAGGAAGAAGAGGGAGTCTTTCATTTCACTCAGGTGCCAAAAAACAAGATTCCCTCACTCTTCCCCTTTTTGTGTGCCGCTTCCCCTCCTCCGCTCAACATCTGTCCCTTAGTGACAAGCTCACTTCAAACTGCTCAGTACAACCTGTCTCATCTATGCACACACATCTGAAGAGCTAAAAGCCTCAGTGTGGTCAGATTCCATTTAGAAAATAATGGCAATTTCACAACAACCCTTCCATTATCACACATTTGTCAAGAGGGAGGTGGCGAAAAACGTAGAAGGAACACAAGAGAGGAAAGGTTTCTCCAGGGAAATCCCTTCACGAGCAGAAAATGAGAAGCCCTCCATTACTCCTGTCATTTGCAGCTGGAATAAAACACATCAAGGAGAGCATTATAATTCAAAGAGAAGCCAGTGGCTTAAAGGAAAAAAAACAACTTTCTCTGAAATTATGCATAAAGTGCAAGTAATGACACTTTCTTTCATCCTGCTATCTAAATTTTAAATTTAAAAGGATTTTGTGAAAACTTAAGCTTAAATTGCCTTCTGACTCTTGAGAAGAATTACTCAAAAAATGGAAGAGAGATGTGAGATCAAAGTGATCCCAGAATGCATGATACTATCTGGGCTAATCTATCAAGCAATATCAATTTTCTAGCCTTCCTTATAATGTTCTGCTCAACAAAAAAGTTTTATGTCTGACACTCTCTTACAGTGTCACATCAGGATATCTCTCAATACAGGACACACGAACATGGCAACTGAAAAGTCAGTAATCTTACAAGTATGAACCATAGCTCAACTCAGCCTGCGATAATGACATCATTGCTGCCATTAACATAATGGTCAGTGTGTTTTCTTCAGCTAGCATTCTAATCAGCGTCTACCCTGTCTTTGTGCAAAGCTTTATGGTAGAGATTATGAACCAGTTGAATCATTTCTCCTGTACTTTGGCTCTTCTAATGTCTCACAAGTTCACATATTCAAAGACTTCTTCAACGTTGATAACAAAAAAAGAACATCAAGTTTAAGCTGCAAGGGCGTCTAATCATTTCTTCTCTGGGGTGACATCCGTGACGCTGATAAGTAGCATGATGTGGTCCACTGAAGGTCTGCCAGGAAGATAAAGTCCTCGTGATATGCAGTCCATCTAACTGTCCCCAAAGGATGTCTTGGCAGATATGGTTTTTTTTCAAGCTCCTTCCCTGGTCATTGACAGGATGTTAATGCTAATTTATTTCCAAATGTGTCCTGAACTGAAACTCTGTGGGAGATCAAGTCAGTTAAAGAGCCATGAGGGCAGTGAAGGGGAGATTTTATAATATAATGGCTACTGTAGTTTAACAAGCAGATAACTGATGCCTTAAATGTGAACTGAATTCTAATGGCATCTTCAGACAACTATAGTGTACTGTCATATAAATAGCACCATCCTGGAAAAGAGAGAAGTCAAATAGACTCTCAAGGCTACGTGTCTATGGGTCATATGCCTTGAGCTAATGCATGGAAAAAAAAAAATCTAAAATGCACCATGACTTTGTGTACTTGTTTGGTTATTAAAAGTGGCAGCACAAGAATATCCTTCAAAGCAGGAAAAGCCCTACATTATACAGAGACTCAGTCGAGAGCATCTGTCTGAACTTCTGGAGCCTTTATGAGTTTGTGCAGCATCAAGGGTCAGAGCACAGATATGAAGCAAATTGCAAAGAGAGCCTCCCTCTTAACAAACATGGAACACAGAAAAAAGACACACTGACTCTACATGCACACCCTCGCCCTACTACCATCTCAACTCCTGTTAGTAGTTCTCAGAATCCTCAGTTAATAATTAGATGATAATGAAAAAAGTCCAAGACAAGCACCCTTTTCACTCTCTGGGTGGATTAGCATGTGAGTGCTATGCTAATGTCTTTCCTTCCTTCCACTCTAAAACTGCAGAAGAGCAAAAGGGAAAGAGCACAAAAGCAGAAAAGGGTGGTTAATTTAGTAGGGAATAAATGATTAACAAAGAACAATTGGTCATCCCAGAAAAGAAAAAGCAGAGCCATTCTGAGAACAGCAATGACACGGACCATGAATAACAACCCACTTACTGTATAATTAATTGTATATTATGAATGGCTTTTATAGTGTCTTCAAGGTAGGCACTGCAGGAGCACATCTAAGTAATGGAGACCAGACAAGTAGTCTGACGTACAGACAGAATTAGACAGCAGTGCTGCAGCAGCTGCTAGATTCATCTCTATACACTCACTGATCCCCCCAAACCCCCTCATACATTTTTAATAGAATCTATTACTTCTGGATTAGCCGATAAGAGCTGGCCTGGTTAAATTCTATAATAGTTTGCATAATTGGTATCAGAGCAGCATATAAGAGAGGCCCAGATTTCTCTCTTCTCCTTCTCTGGAGAAAAAGAAAAGAAAGGACACAAAGGTTCATATACAGGATAACCAAACAAGCCCGGGGCCACTCAGCTCTGTGCTGCAACAACACTCGAGGCCCACGGCTGATAACAAAGAGCCTCATTTCCATTGAGATGAGCTAAAAGGTATTACAACAGTGCTAAAAAGTGTTTCCCATACAATTCATGTGCAAGCACAAAATTTATGTAAATACAATCACTGGGGCAATATTCAGACAGATGTCCAGAGCGTTCAGTTGTAAATCATCCAGCGTTAATAGCTGCATATCTGGGGGGAAAACAATTAACATTATACAGTTTCTGTCTTCCAAAGTTTCACAAAGCTATCATCACGGTAAAGCTGAGGGCATTTAAGTTTGCAAACACTAAACTAAACAGACAACACCGCTCCCATTGGTCCCTCAGTGTAAACTTCTATGACACTATTATAATTATTCATTTGATTGAAATACAACTGTTCAACCACCTCCTCATGAGGCTTTTCCATTTTGGTAAAACATGTTGTTTTGTTATATGCAATCTCCATAAATAAGCAGCATATAGCTCCTTCTTACGTTACAGTAGCATTTATATCACTGACTTGCCTTCTATATTGCATATAGCTTGAAATTATTTGGAAATAAACAACTACAAAAAGCTTAACTGTGTGTGAAATCTACACAAAAAACACAGCAGATATGAATATCTGCAGTCACACATCAATTTTTCGACCATGTTTCCGCCCAACGGTGAAAAAACTTACAGTACATCAATGTAATTCTGAGCATCCTCAAACAATATTTTCAGCGGAATTTAACATCCAACACTGCAGCAACAAATGGTTTGAAACGAATGACAGTCCAACTCCCCGGGATAAGTGCTTGCGCCATTAATTTTAGCAGCAGCAGTCGCTGCCACTGCCAGCATGAAGAATTTGTCTAGGAGGTTTATAGTTTTGACAAACAATTAATCATTTACTTTGGAGTTAATATAGGGCCATTCCTGTGAGCCAGCCTTTCAAAGCAGCATTGCTATGATGATTAGTGGTTAACCTTCCTAATGTATCAATACTGTGTAGAAATGATATAATAGCTGAGGATTTGAATTGTTGGTGCACATATTTTGTCCAGCTTTCATTTGTGCAAAGTGCTCTGTAATACTAAGAGGAGGCGGTTGGTGAAGACACACATTATGTTAGTTTAGCTACACCACATCATATTAACGGAAGAGAGGTTACACTGCAGTGTTTGAACATCTGGCTTTATATGTAAACAGATACCTTAGCCTTTAATCCAAAATTTGCACAATTAAGTCTTATCTTCATGAGCAGCCTTGGTAGGGAGTAGAAAGCCTTGGACTGACCCAAATAAGCCCTTGCCCACAGATGGTGCCAAGGTAAAAGAAACACACCACGTAAAGTCTGGCCAATGCCAAGGTAGCATTAGTAAACAGAGCCTTATCTTATCCATATCCCAGTATGTACACTGAGACACGCTGTCAAAGAGCCATGGGTATGCTGTCCAGCCTGGAAAACCTTGACTTCAAAGATAACAGATGGTAAAAAAAGTGAAGTGTGAAAAGGTGAGGTATTTTTCAAAAGACTATGGATAGAATCACTGACACGTCTCTCGTTCTCATCAACTGTCAAAAAATGACTTTACATTACACAAACATTCAATCCTCCCAACCCCCTTTCCCCAAGCCCCATCCTCTGGCTGTTTACTTCACTGATACGCTGTTTGAGGGTCACTGACTCCTTCAAGTCATTAAAATCTTCAAGCAAACATGAAACTCATTAGAAACTGCAGAGAAAATGATGCCTGCATGGGTCTAATGTGGGAGATAACCTAATGATACGCTCCCTTCCATGCATCACAGAAACATCAAACTGTTCTAGGGGAAAAAAGGCTCTTTGATCTCTGGACTAACTAAAATGTCATCGTCTCAAAGCCTTTCTATTTAGGGCAAATGAGGATGCATCAATTGCAATTTGGCGGTCTTAATTGTTAATTTGAAGTAATGACTGAGCGCCGTCATGTAGACAAAATATAAATGACTGGAGCTCCAAATAACCCTCGCTGTCCTGTCCCCTCCTCAGTCACCTCGGAGGCCCAGTCCTTAACCTTCAACCCTTAACCCCCGTCTAGCTCCCCCTTCATCCTATTAGAATGAAAAGACCAATTAGACAGATTTCCAAAGATGGCAGGCTGCCTATAATTACACATGACATCCCTTAGCAGATAGAAAGGTGATTAAAAAGAGTGCACGAGAGAAACTGCTAAGCAACCAAGCCATTGACATTATTCCTATAAAACTGGTGCATGTATACGCTTCAGGTCATTTTGCATTGTCTTATCATCCAGTCTCCTAACCATAGCTAATCCACAACAGAAAACTCACTGTACGCTAAACGTGAAGCTATGGGTGACACGGCAGAAAAAGACATGACCTTAATCAGTCCTTGCACTGGCCTCAGTAATAGTCATCCAAGAAAAGGTCATTCTTGTGGTGAGCCGTTTCCTCCATTCAGTAATTCAGTAGGCATGGAGATTGAAGGAGCTGGGGGAAACTTCACAATAAATCAGAGCTCAGCTTCACTCCTGAGAAGGCAAAGGGAAGCAGGCAGCCAAATGACAAATCCTTTCCCTTCACAGAGTTGGAATTACTGCTGGGGTGTGATGCGAGATCAGAGGGAAACCCCCCATGGGACACCTGCACATTGACTGCTCATAACACAAGCAATTTACAAGCCTATCCAAAGGACTGCAGGCCCAGGCAAAGCACATTTCAAACCATGAATGTGTCATTAAGACCACTTTGCTATAAAGGGCTATAATTGGAGAAAACAGTGGTGTCTTGATTATATGACATGAAAACCATGCAGCACTAACCATTCACTGAGCAAAAGTGGGGGGATAAGGCACTAAAATCTTTATTGTGTCACTGTGGTAAATCAAAGGCCACTATGTCATGATTTACATATGTTTATGGGAAAACACGAGGCAGAGAGATAAGCCTATTCCTCATTGTCATGTGCCTCACAATAAAAATAAACCAAAAGGGAGTCGAGACATTTTTTTCTCTTTTGGACAGAAAACAACCAGAAAAAGGAAGGGGGTTGCAGGCTTTCCGTCCCTGCCTCTGGTGGGAAGCTGTGACATCCCATCTTTCTGGGTAATAAAGGATCTGGCAAAGGCAGGAAAAGCATGCGGGGTAGAATTTCACACCTGGCCAATAATCTATAGGCCCCCTCTGCTGCGGCTAACCTTCAACCTCGGCTGCCACCGGTGCAGTGAGGTGCGATGATCCCACCTCCGGCTTCTAGACAATGGAAATGGAAACCTTCAGAGGCAGCCCAGAATGACCGATAATACACTTCAAAGCACTTCCCGTATATCCACTGAGAAGCTGCCATATAAAGCGCCTTTCACTGCGCGCAAAGCCATCATCCCGACACGGATGTCATTTGAGGATGAGAAGGATGAGACTGGAAATTACACATAACAGTTTTCAGAGTGAAAAAAACGTTAGTACATGTTTTTGTTATGCAAATATAGAACTCATATTACATTTCCTATATATTTAAGCATAACTGTTGATTGTATTATAGGTAGGAATACATGAATAGTCTTCCATTAGCACATTTTATATGATGAATTTAAATTACAAACATCATAGTTGGCCTTTATAAATGCACATTAGTCAATAGCAGGATACTGACATATAGAAAGGGCGAGACGCTCCAATCCATTAGTGCGCACTGGGCATCTTTCACCACTTTAGCACAGTCGACTTAAAATCAATGCAGGAAGCCAACATTACGCACTGAGGCATCTGTACAAGCCTAAATACATGTCTTACTCTGTTATTGTCATGTAGTTACACAGCTGCCTCTATTCAGCCAGTTCAATATTTTCACTGATAAACATTTCCTTTTTTCACTAGTCCACACAGTGTTTCTAAACATCAAGGATGATTATAATAAACACAATGGATATCTTACAGAGTTTGGTCTTATCATAAGGCTTGTTTATCTTTGGTTCGCCACGGCTGATTGGTTGTTATCCTGCTCGGAAGGCGTATTTCCTCTGCAAAAGCGAGCTCGCCACTGATTTCCAGAAACCTCCGGAGAAATATCCATTGATGAAGCTGGCTCCATTAACTGTACTTCCTGGACGTTTTCAGCAGGACGTGAAGGAAGATAATTTCACCGATCGTGTTTTCCGTGTGGCTGCTTGTATCTCATCTCGGCAGCTGACCAGGCAGTGTGTGTGTGTGTGTGTGTGTGTGTGAGTGTGTGTGTGTCAGAGAGAGAGAGAAAGGAGAGAGAGAGTGATGTCGGAATGGAAATGAGTCCCCTGCACAGTTGAAGCCGGCTCTGAGCCAATCCATCAAGGCTCTATTGAATATTCCCACGGCTCGGCCAATCCTATGGAAGAGGAGGCGGCCGCTGTGGTGATGAGGAGCCCGTCAAAGTAAGCACGTTGCTGTTTCGCGGACAGATTTAAAGGAGAAGCGCGTCTGATATATTAGCCCAAAACAAATACAAGTGCTTTGGTTTATCTTGACTCCTGCTGGTCTGATCGATTATAGAAAAATGCAATCGATCAGTGGACTTAAAGTGTTTTGGAGATCAGCAGTGTCCATGTGTGCAGGAGCATAGATGGAGGAAAGGTGAGGGACAGGATGAGAAATGCTATTCTGATCATTTAAACAAAAGTAATAGTACAACATATTCACTATTGATTACAGAAAGCACTCTCATAATTGTGATATTATCATAAAAGGTGGTAGCGATTTACTGTTGTAGACATAATGGTGTATATTTTGGATATCTGTTTATTGATGCTTTATATTTGTCATATTTCCTACTTTGAAAGTATCAGATTTGATACTAATTTGTACTTTTCAGCAACCCTGAGCCAAGATAAGGTCTGTAATAAATATTGGCTAGTGGTGTAAAAAAAAAAAAGAAGTATGCCAGATTTGTACTTGACTTAACTACTTTCCATCACTGAGTTGATAACAATAATAATAATAATAATAATAATAATAATATTTAATAACATATTTAAATGCCAATTCACCTCCAAAGGAGCCTTGTAAAAAATGAAAGCGTTGAACAAAGATAGTAAAAAAAAAAAAAAAGCAATAAAACTCAACCATCTGTGGCAACTACAGGTTTAACTCATGAGGCTTCACAGACAAAGTGATGGTTAAAAATGTACAGGAAATCCTCTTCAATGCACATGATTGTTTTGTGACTATGACCTGACAGCAAACAGAGCATTAATTTCACAATAAAGAAGCTGGAGCTTGTGATGATTTGTTTCTGAAAGTAATTTAGTAGCTTATGTCGTTTTCACAGCAGTGTTAATGTTATTAGTAGCATCTGTGCTGCCCTGACGAATCAAAATGTCAGCAGTGCAAAAGACCTACTGACCCCAATTCCACCAGAGGTATATATGTGGAGAGCTAACACAGCTGTGCTCACTTCTGCAGGAATTTGGGGAAATACATTTAATCGCTTTCTTGTTAAAAATTTGGAGAGTGGACTGGTGGCTGGAGAGGTGCCAGTTTCGCCTCCTGGGCACTGGCGAGGTGCTCTTGAGCAAGGCACCGAACCCCTAGCTCCCCAGGCGCCATACATGGCAGCCCACTGCTCCCTGAGGGGATGGGTTAAATGCAGAGGACAAATTTCATGTATGTAGCGATATATATGTGACAAATAAAGTATCTATTCAAATCGAGACGATCGATACCCCTCATAAATACTGTCCAAGAGTTCTGTTCATCTTCTCATCTAAGCATATATTTTTCAGAATTTTACACTCTGAAATGTTGAGTCTTTGAACAGTTATTAATATTTAACACATAATACTGCACTCAGCACTCTCATAAATCTTCCCAATAAACATGTGATGATGGAAACCAGCCATCACTATAAATTCAACCCTTCAAAGACAGGTGCTTGTTATTTTCTTAGGGAGACAATGGTGTGCACGCCCAGCGATTTGCAGCAGACACTCTCTGACCCACTGAAGCTGCCAAGAAACAATACTGAATTGTTTCTTCACAGCTTCCTGAGTGACATTTTTCAGTATGTATGAATGAGGCCTGCAGATGGGAAAATGAGGTTACCATGCCAACTAATGTCCCTGTATTGAACACTGAAGATGGAGATGGCTTATTGTTCTCTGGTTGATTGCATGTTGTTTAATGGCTGTATACAGTTTTTTAATTAAAAGGAGCACACAGTATGTGGGTTAAAGAGTATTATGCAAACATCCTACTGATCCCTTGTGGTCAAATACATGATACAATCTCCAAACTAGTAATTATAGAGTGATTATAGAGTAGACCTTTCTTCCTCTTTCAGATCTAGGAAGGATGCTGGCTGATTTACAGACAACCTTCAGTAGTTACCTGCTTGTGTGTATGTGTGGTAATATATTAGTATTAATACATATTAGTTACAGTTCTACTTCCATGCAGTGATGTAATTAGTTAGTGGTATTTTATTCAAATGTGAGTAGTTTGTGACTCCTGATAGGTGTTCAGAAAGAGAAAAAATGAAAACCAAAATGACTGATGTTTTATGTGTTTGAATGAACACATCCAATCAAAAGCTTTTGTATTACATATTTTTGCTATATGTTTCTCAATTAAGCCATATATGAAAGAATGATGCCCAAAGTTTAGATGTTCATCTAAATAAACATGTAGAGGGACTAAAATATCTCAACAATAGGCTGCAAGAGGAACATTTATGCATATAGCGAACATTATGCAAACATACACACGAGAGATACAATTGAATCCCTGACTGCAGCTAAACTGAACAATGAGTTCGTGAGCATGACAATAATACAACAAAACAAATGAAAGAAAAGAATGGGTAAGCTTATAGTGAATGTGCACAGGCTCTATGGGGCCGTAACTGTTTGTTTCTCATACCCTCATCCTGATAAACAGAATGTTTTTGTCCATGTCATCGTGTCCTCACATGATGTCAAAGCTCTGCCTCTTAGGATGGTTCTCATCAGAGCAGAACGTACCTGGCAGTGACACTAATAAAGAGCTCCATCTGCGCCTGGCAGGCACAGGCAAATGAACCAATTAAGGTCTGGTGAAGTCTCCTTTTTCACCTATCGCAATGGCTGCTGTCATCTTCATGATGAAAAGGAGAGAGTGCAAGGGTAATTAAATACCAACAGGGGCTGGGGGCCAAACCTAATAACTCTCTGTAACAGGCCAATAAGAGACCTTTATTGCTTGAGAGTTCACACAGTTCAACGCATGTTAATAATGAAGAGGACCACTTACTGCACACAAACATCCAGATAGTTAATAGGGCTGCATGCTCCTCAGATAAAACTGACCTTGTGGAGAGATATCTGCAGTAGCTCAGAGGCAAAGGACAGAAAGCCTCTTATGCCACCATATATCTACCCCAATGATCTCTTCTGCTCTGGTCAGAACAGGCTTTCACATAAACATACACACTTTGCTACATGCTATAAATGTACAGTAGTATATCTGTTGTAGTATTGCCACCTGCTGGCAAAAGTATGCTGTGCAGTAATAGCCTGAAGCATCTCCAGTATGAATGTGTAGTGGCTACATATTGCCTGTTGTTACTGTGATTTTTGAGAGTTTTTTGAGTATAGGCATTGAACACAAATAGAGGGAATAGGACAGGGCATGCCAATATAGTCATACAGTTCTTCCTGTTTAAGTGTTATATATGATTTGTTCAAAGGTTAGACAACATTGTAAACTGTAACCTGATGTGCAACATCCTGGCCAGTATGAATATTATATTAGCTTGTTCAACTGAAGGTCAACCCAACTAGCAACTGCCTTTGTTTACTGTGTTTGTGCATCCCATTGTGTTGTGTGACAGGCCCTGCCCTGATCCTCCCTGGGTGTGCGTGTGTGTGTGCCAGTCGCTCAGATCAGAGTTAAAAAAGCTAAAATATAATTAATAACAATGCAATAGTGGCCTATCAGCGGAGATGCTGTGGGAAATAATTAAAGCCCTCTTGCATTAAATGTGATTGGACTGTCAATAGTCAATATGACTGAAAGTAATTCAAATGGCCCTGCATTGATTTAGATTAGATCCATTGTAATTACATGTGGTACAAGTAGACGGTAATGAAATGCAGATGAACATACAGTAGGCTATATTTAATAACAATGCACTAGTATAGGATATGGAATGATATGTAAATACTTAGAGGATATACATAAGTATATATTATGCTGCCCCCATAATCATACTGCTATTTTTTGTAAACTTTATTTAAGTCAAGCATTGACAGGCATTTGTGTAGTCCTGGCAGTGTAGCACAACATATAGATCATTTGTTTAAATTTATAAATGAAATAGAAGTAGGCTACATCAAATAAAAATGTCACAACAGGCCAAAATGAGGCTGAAAAGGCGTCGACTCCGTTCCTACGGCAACGCGGTGAGGCTTCCTCCAAGAGGATCATGGGAAAATATTCTGGCAACTGGAGCGGAGGGAGTTTCGAAATGTTTCATGATTAGCTACGATTTACCATGTAATATCACAGTTATATCAACATTTCCGCGACCAAATGATATGAACACTTCGATATTTTAATCTAACTAATAGTCAAAGTTCTCAGGTAAGGTTTTTTTTTGTCAATGCTCCCCGCATTAGACAAACAAGCTAGGTGGCTAATGCTAGTTAACGGTAGGGGTAACACTGGTGATGTGTTTTTGTTAGCTCAAACAATACATAGCATGAGCTAAAACCACTTAAACACTGTCACTACGTGTTGCTGTTGCTGTAAACATATACCGATATATTTGTTTTATTGAATAGCGATAATGCTAACCAGCTCCGTAGCCCATTGTTCGTCAGTTAACCTAATGTTGGGTTCAACGCTGTGTCGTCTTGTCTAGCGGGATCCTGCAATCTCGGTCTTCTCTAGTGCATAACGAGGAGGAACCGATGCTGTGTTTTAACCATGGAGCTAAAGCTGGAGGTTGTTTTGTCATCCAGCATTAAAAGGAAGAAACCATGGCCGCGATTCTGTTGGCTTGGGAAGGTGAGGACAGTAAAGCATTTTATCCGGAGACACTAAACATCTATATTCTTGTCAGGAGAACGTTATTATGAGCCTATGAGTCCTATCACTCTGCAGGAGAAGGAGTCTGTATTCCTGTTAGACGACAAACGGATCAGTGAGATCAACATGGTGTCTGGTCGCACCAAGAAGAGAACTCCTAAACTCCATCCTTTGCTCAACAGTGTGGTGACAATGGCTTCATCCCACAACGGTGAGTATAATATGGAAACTCAGAGCAAAATATGTCACCTGTCAGTTATGATAATACATTACGTGTCTCTTGTTGTTTTTTAGGTATGTGGCTTTGTGGGATTTTGGTCTCAGGAGAGCTGTTTCTGTGGAACAGAGATAAAGACCTGTTGAAGACTGCTGCAGCAGTTCCAGAAGTAGTCCAAATGATTACTATTGTTAGAGGTATGCACAGTACTCTTTTGTCATGTGCTTGTATGTGTATCATCCATATAGTGAGACTGTAACAGTATAGTATGGGAAGGTGCATTCTTGACTCAAGATATACTGTACATTAAAGTCCATATTGGCTTCTATCGTTTATCCTGGCTATAACAGGCAGCAGATTGTGGGTGATTTTCTGTAAGGTCTGAAAGGCATTTACTCTTTTATTTTTATCTTGAGCTTCACATAGAGTATCCTGGTTCCAGCTATTACATTTAAATGCTAAAAACCTCTTCAATCCATGGTCTTACGTGTATGTTTTCACAGGGAATGCTACACGACTGGCGCTCCAGGTTTCAGGGGATGGGACGCGTGTGATCCTGGTAGCCATAACAGGGCAAGTGTACCTGTGGGAGTGTTTGGATGCCAGGGATTTGGCATTAGTACGAGATGGCACAGTCAAGGGACACTGGGCACATATACAGCCCCTTGAAGACTCCATTCTGCCTTCCTCACAAGACAAAGAAGCATCCCAACACACCATCTTCATCAAGACAGAGGTCTGTATGCTGAAAAGAATATTATTTAACATATTGTGTCGTGCTTCAGTATATGACATGTATTTTACTCTCCATTTCTTATTTTCTGTAAGCCTTATATCTTATTTTATGTTTCCCCTACTTAGGTTATGGGTGATGCCTGCTTATCGGCCTTTGTTTTCACATCTGGGAAGAAGCTTATCATCACCTGTCTGAAAATTCAGTGGGAAGAGGGCCATGTGAGAGTGGGGTGAGTGGGCAGCTCTATATACCAGGAAGGACTCTCATTTGGTATTAAAATGGTTAAAAGTACACATTTCTTGTTGTAGCTCTGTGGGATACAGCATACAGTGGGCGATCAAGACATACACCTTGTCTCATCTCACCCCACCTTGCCAACCAGTGAAGTCCAGAGGGGCCTTGGTACCAGCCTTCTCTCCAGATGGCAGACTGTTAGCCATCGTCCTGAACCAAAGACAGCCTAAAGTGTGCATCTGGCATCTCTTTGTCTTTTTTCACATCTTTATGTATTCCAGGTCTGTGCTTCTGTAGAAATGTGAATCAAACTTTATGTTTCCTCTTGCTGCAGGCCACTCAGGTCCTCTTTGTGAGTACACAAAATTTTGTCACAATATCGAGTAGCCTCGGAGGATGTGGAAGTAAGAAACTGGACATCCCCTCCAAATACATAAGGTACAGTATGCACAAATATGAATGGGAACAGGTGATGTGATTGATGTTGTTCAGTAATTAGCCAATGAGAGGCAGGACTTAGGGGACCACTTGTATTTAGTCACACTGTCTAAATATTGCTGGTGGTGTGCTTTATATAAACATGGTAGTGCTGATAGCACCATTTCCAAACTCTAAAATGCACCAGAGGGGAATTGTCACCTCACCACATCACCGGCAAATAGAAACTTGTCCAGACTGCCAAGATGTAAGACAACATGAAATCATTGTTACCAAAGAGTTGCATCACATCATTGCTATCTGTCATGAGAATTGCTTTCAAAACTTTGATGTACAGTGTTCATTTATTTAGACTAAACATGTGTTCTCTTTAGGTCCTACTGGGTGGGCAGTGTGAGCTGGTCACCAGGTAGTCTTTTCTTGGCCTGTGTTCTGAAGAGAGGCTCCCTTCTTATGTTAGCTCGCCTTGGGGGGCTTATCACTCTGACAAGCTCTGGTTGCAATGTGGACTTTGGGCCTGCACACTTCCTACCCCTGCACCCTCTCGTCACTTATCGGTATTTGAGTCATTTTCGCCTATCATTTACTCACCCTTGTTCCAAGTTATTGATTTGTTTCTGCTCTCACTTATTCCTAATTCTCATTTATGGTCACCTTTGCTATTGATTACTTTACTTTCACATTTAAACAGAAGTGTAGTCACGTTTCTCCTTTCTATTGTCATAAGAATTTAATTACAAATGTAGTGTGAAATTCTGTTATGTATACAATTAGGGCTGCAATTAAAAGATACTGATTAATCTGCTGCTGTCAGAAAACATGTAAAAGTGACTGGTAGGACTTCCTAAAGCTAAAGTTGAATGTCTTCTTTTGTTTGACCAACAATATTCAAACAAACAAACCTAACCCAACTATTCAGTGCTGATATAATGTAAGCTGCATTTTCTATCCTGTCCCTCTCCAGGGCACCAGTGTCTGCAGGAAAAGGGGAGCCTTCTCTGTCCAGCTCTAGCTTGTCTGTACGAGATGTCCTGAGGCAGCGTTATTCTGTGACCTGGCATCCACGGCTGTTGTATCTCATTGTGTCTGATGGTTACATGACCACAGTTCTGAGGGTGCTAGATCGACCTTCTCCTGCTATGCTGCTGAAAACACTTCTAAAGGACACAAGCAAGGACCTTGAGAAAGCAAGCCGGATACTGGATAAATCACAGGTGGTGAACCAGGCACTTCTTGAAGTGGGAATAGGGATCTTACTCTGCCTCAGCTTCTGTATGTACGTTCTGCAGGACTATTCTTGACAATATGGTTTCCTCCTCTTTCCTTCATTATTTTCAGATTCATGTCAGGGCATGGTTGGAGTCCCTATCTTGCCTGAATCTTGACAGCGGCCTTGCTACACATGGGCCCAACGCGACAGACTCTGTGATTTCAGCCAACACAGATGGATCCACTTTACAGCTTTTCTTGCAGGATCAGATGACACTGGGTGAAACCAGTGAGCTTCTTGAAAAAGTACAGGTTAGTTAAACATGTATAGCTTTAGATTCACATATCCTTACAGTACTTTTTTTTTTACTGGCATTGGCTTATTCTTAGTGTCTTAAAGTTTCTATCCCTTTGTCTTGTAATAATGATAATAATAATAATAATAACAATATAAATGTAATCAACAAATACACCCTTCCCTGTTTTTGGTGCATTTTTACTATAGTGTATTTCATTACCCTGAGTAATAATGTCTGTATCAAGTGTTAACTGCCTTTAACCAGCTTGTTTTGTGTGGTTGTCTAGTCTTTCTTTGAGGACGACTCTGATGTGGAGGGACCTCCTGCTGGTTCTCATGTGGAGGATGGTGGCCGCCTGGAGTTTGCTTCGATGTTTGACACACTCCATGCCTTGGACACACAGACTGGACTTGTTATGAGCCCAGATCATGAAAATGACTTTATTGAAACAAAGAGGAAGACTCATCTTCTTCTTCTTGAACTTGGAAAAATCCAGACTAAACTGTTAACAGCTTGGGCTTTTGGCATGTCTCTAGGAAATGCTGTGGAAAACAGATCTCATCTGCTGAAGCTTACCCTCTACTATGTGGTGCGATTGGCTGCTTTACACTGTTTGATTTCCCACTCTGTTGTCCACACAGAGCAAGAGAATTCTTCGGTTTCTACTTGCCTTGTGCACCTTCTTAAAGCCCTTCTTTCCTTTCTTCCTTGGGATAGCACTCACTCAGATGGGCCATGCTGCCTGGGGCTGGTGGTAGAGCTCAGTAAACGGCTGATACGCCTCCTGTTGTCCCCTCACCCTCAGTCCCACCAGACTGGTCACTGTCAGTTATCGTCTCATAGTCTATCCTCAGTCCTTCTTATCCTGCAGCTGGTCTCTGATTCTCTTGACCACACCTACAGCCTACAGCAAAGAACTGTCTGGTCCTCTGTAGAGAAAGAATCTCCACCACAGCACTGGCCTTCAGATGCACATTATGTGCCTCTGTTACAGGATGACAAGGAAGAGAAATCCAGTTTTGTACATCAGGTGCCACTTATTCCCCAACGTCCGTCCAGCAGGTACAGGCCATCTTTCTTGCTTTTCGTGTCTGTGTTTTTGATAAAGGTTGTGAGTTGTTTGTTGATTTAGATGTGTCAATGTGAAAGAAGATCAGTGGTTTTCTTTTTTGGCCAGGTTATTGGGAGTGTGGAAGTGGGTCTACAAGATCTCCCAGCAGTATATGGAGGAACTGAAACACTTTAAAGGCTGTGATGGCTGGGAGGAGGAACGGCAACAGTTGTCGGTCATCACATCCCAGATTCAAACCGCTCTGCAGGCTACAGGAGAAAGGCTAGAGGAGGGTCCTGCATTGCTGAGTTACCCAGGTCTGTAGCAAAAGTACTATTTATCTGTGATTTTTGCACCAGCTACAGTAAATTTATTGAGTTTAGTACGTGAAAATGCAACATAATTTACAGTAACTGTATTTCAGATCCAAGAAAAGCCCAAGAGCTATGTCTGAATGAATAATACTTGTTATTTGGTGTTTCATCCCCCAGGTGAACATCTTTTCCTGTGTGGCTCATATTCAGAAAGTGCTGATACATGGCGGGCACAAATTTGTGAAGAGAGTAAAAAAAGTATGAACTACCGCTTCAGTTTTTTCTATTTAAATACACCACATGGTCATGTTCAGTCTGAAATGGTGATCGTTTGTCTTTCTATTAGGCTGTGATCGTAGTGTCTTCAAGCAAACCCGATTTTGTCTGGCGCTCTTATACAGTTTGTTATCCCAGTACCGTCTGAGAGAAGGTCAGGAGCTGGGGGACCACATGGCCCGACTGATCCTGCACAGGGCTGGACACCAGAAGGACAACATGACCTGCATAACAGGTCAGCCATGGACACTAATTCCTCAGCTTTTATGGGGCTCCTGTGTGTGAGTCAGTTATTAATAAATGTGTCTGCAGTCTGCAGAAAATGAATTATTCCATGACTTAATCTGAATTAGAACTGGAATTTGCTCCATGATGATCAAATCTGTTACTGCAGATTTTTTTTGTTAGTGGTGTCACAAATCATCTCATACCTTAAAGTATGAGATGATTAAAGTAAAGAAAACTGTGTCGGAAAAAACTGATGTGCCCAACCTCAGCCATCATATGTTCAGTCACTTAATTAACTGTTATCTGCCTTTATGCCCTGCAGCAGACTGCTTTTCTTGCCCTTGGCTGCCAATGGACCTTCACAGTGATGCAGCTTATGCTGTGGTTCAGACCCTGGGGAGATTCATGGCCTCTTATTTCACCAACCAATCGCTCCACATCCTGCCTCCTCACCATGTGGCCGTCCTGCCTCCAGTTCATCTACTTCATGGTGTGTTTCCATAATTATTTGCCAGACAAACAGATAGCTCCCTCATTGGTATTGCTTTATTATTTGGTAATATGTCCTTTCTCAGCTCCTAGTGTTGGGCGCTTGGTGCCACTGTGCCAGGAGGAGGTGGCTAGAGCCGTGCGACAGCAGCAGCTGTCAGAGGTATGGACAGTAGACTACACCCAGGACCTGCTACTGCTCGGAGGTCTGCTCCCTGAGGCTGTGTGGTTGGCTTACCATCTTGGCGACTGGAAGACAGCGGCCTCTCTGAGCCTAGCCTATAAGAATTATTGCACAGACCACTTTGACTTCACTCGGTCAGTATAAAAGCATACAGTATAATGAAGTAGTGAATGTAATTTATTCACTAAAATAAATTACTGCAATGTTTGTTTTCAGGCTCAGGAGGAGAGAACTCTACCTCCCAACAGATTTAGAACCAGAAAGCATTTTTCAGGTGGAGTTGGAGTGTCTTCTTGGCAATAAGTGTGACTCCCAAGAGTGCAGAGATAAAAAGGGTGACAAGAGCTTTACAGGTCGGTGAGACGTGACAACGAGAAGATGATCACAACACAAGTAGAACTCTTTGATTTGAATCTATTATTTGTCTCAAATCCTTTTACTAGACCTAGAAGGAGAAGACTGGGACCTGTTACAGGTTTCCACACAGGAGCTTCTGAAGGCTTCGGTCATGGCTGGAGTGAATGTTGTGTCTTCACCGTTGTCTTCCTTGCTGGACTCAGCCAAAGACCTGTGTTCTTGCCTGTCTGCCTTGGTGCCCAGCGGGCTTTATCTACCCTCCCCACCTCTTTATTGCCCTCAGCCTTCCCCCAACACACAGGTACAGATCATAGAGAATCAGACTTTAAAACAGTGTGTTTACATATAAATTCTATAATTGCATGGTGTGTGTTTGTCATGCTCAGGACCCAATAGGAACAGTAGCACAGTTTGCAGAAGTTGCATCACGTCACAGAGTGTCTGGAGTTCTCCAAAAATTACTGTTACTTCTGAGGTCTGCACACTGTTGCCATCCTGCTGCCCAGTGGTACATCAGCCATCTGCGCCGTGCCAGACACATACTCCACAAGGTACTGTCTAGAACTGAAGGGGTTAAATGCCAGGTCTTTTCCATTTTGCTCCACTCCCATCATGAAGATAGGAAATTAGAATAAAGATGAAACCTGCCTGTAATGACTGCAGCTCATCTGCCTCATCTTTTACAAACATTACATCAATTTCATGCCCCGTTTTAAAAGTTGGTGATTACACTTTTGTATCAAGTCCCATGCCACCCTAAATATGTGATGTTGTTTTCAGATCAAGAAGAAGTACTCCTATCCATCAGCCACTGAGGAAGAAAAGGCTTTCCCAGAGGGCTTGATGAAGTTTGTCACCCGTAGTGGATTCTTCAGACGGGGGCCTAACAAAGACGGTCACCTGGACCCTGGCACCATAAAAACTATTAGTAAGACCTCACTCATAGTGGATTGTGGATATCATAATCAATGATCTACTTTCAGATAGTGCTTATTGATGAGATGTTTCCTAAGTGTGTTTCCGGGAGTTGTGTGGTTTGTGCTGGATGCTCCACGTCAGGGATCAGCTCTCCATTTCCTGCCGGAAGTATCAGGCCACCAGACAGCATGGTAGAGATGAACAGGTATTCCATTTATGTTTGATTGTGCAACATTGTTATGTGTAAATATATCCTCAATCACTGGTGCCTGATGTTTGTATGTGTGTCCCTCAGACCTCTGGTGGTTCAGAAGTGAGGTCAGCCTGTGTTGATGCTCTCCGCTGGGCCTGTCGTTTCCTGCCTTTCTCTTGCTTCCTTAGTGCTGAGGAGGTCCTCCAGGACATACTACTCAGCTTGGTGTCAGAACTTCCTCCTCTTTCTCTGGTGACTTTTTTTGTCTTTTCTTACATAAGCAGTAATTATCAAAGTAAAGAGAATAACCTTGAGTAAGTAAATTTCTCCTCCTTGCTCATTCTTCATCTTAGGTGGCAGACACGCTAGTACGAGCCTTCCCGGAGGAGGAAGAGTCTGTCAGAGTGCCCTTGAGAGAGAAATATAACTCTCTGCTGCAGAGACTGGGACGATGCAATGTCCTTGGTACGAACACTTCTGTTCATTAACAAGTTGCTTTGAAGCACTATTCAGTTATTCGTTTACACTGTAGGAATGTTTTTGTTTGTTTAACTTACCTGATGGCTACATTTTATTATTGATATATTAACATGGATTTTTTCTCTCCTTTTAGCATCTACAAAGACTAATGAAAACATGTGACAATGTTGAATTGTGCTTTAATTGATGCGGTTTAAATTTGGTCACTAATGCTAAATTGCCGTACAATCCTCAAAGCTTTGTGTATTACTTTAAGTAAGAGATTTAGAAAATGTATTTCACTTTTTTTCCGTCCATAACTCCCACACTCCCATGTCACTCACAGTATTTTAAATTACACTTGTTTTTCTCTCTGTTGTCAAGATGGGGAAAAAGAGGAGGAGAACGAGTTGATGATGATTGTGATTCAAGACAAATTCAGGCAGAGGAGAAAACATCTTGGGCGTTTGACGAGGCACCTGGCGGCCCCTGAGCTCCATCTGTGGGAGAGAGAGGAGGAAAAGGAGGACAGGGGAAGCAAACATGGCATGTCAGTTTTAAGGCAACACTCACTGGGTACCAGTCTGAGCACCAGCACCACAACAGACTGTGGGTTCCCCCCAGTTTGCAGTGATGGAGACACAGTGGATAAAATATCTCAGGCTGTCTCTCCTGAAATGCATAACAGAGCCACAACCAGGTAGCCAGCATGGAACAGTAACACTGCTTTTACACTGATGTGACATGTATCTATGTTGTTGCTTATTCTGTGCTCTGTGTTGTTCTTTTTAGGGGCAAAAAAGTCCAAAAAGTAAGAGAACATGCAAAGAAGACTGCTGTTAAGATTGAAAGTGTCATTCAGGAGGAGAGTCAGGCAGGCGACGCTCAGGAGAATGAGCAGTCTTCCCTGCCAGTGGTTGGCACCTGGGAGTTTGAGCTAGAGGATGAAGAGTATCTAAATTTCCTGGAGCTCTTCCTCAGCTATGTGCTAGAGAAGGACAGCGCTGATGGGGTGGACTCAGGCAGTGAACTTCCTTTACTGAAGGGCTTTTCCTCCCAGCTGCGGGAGAGAGAGTTGCACTCCCTCACATATGATGTGCTCACAACTGTTCATCGCCACCAAAGAGATTTGCACCATCCAGTGAGAAAACACCTGGGCAATGATCCTCCAGTTTTCAGAGCCGGCTGCTGCTACAAGCCAGTGAGACAAGGTGCAACACCTGATCTGCCGTCTTCCGCTGTCTGGAGTGAAGCCCCTGCACCCAGAATTAGCCTCTCCGTCATCTCTCGTCCTGGGCTGAGAACCCAGAAAGGTTTGTTTGGCCTACGACAACAGAAGCCTTTAAGCCAAAGGATGAAGAGGGGCCCCTTTGGTTCTGAAACCAGCCCAATACGAAGTGCCTTTTCTATGGAGAAGCCTTCAGAGAGCTCATTTGGCTGCTCAACTTCTGTGGAGGCTGTCGTTGAACTGCAGCAGGGCCTAGACCCTAAACTAGAGGCTCAGTTTCCGGAGCTGGGCAGGCTGCTGGAGTGGATGGTACGCTGGGCTGATAGGAGGGTGCTACTAGGACATCATGGCAAAAAGAAGAGAGAGAGGGGAGGGCTGGATGGTGGAACGGCTGATGAAAAAGTAGTGATCCGTGTCAAAGCCTCTGCGTCCGCAGTCCTCACTTCCCTCAGCTTGCTGGAGCGCAGGTATGCTGCTCTACTACGGACTGACCTTTACAGTGCCCACATCCAAGTTCCAGAAATACAATGGACTGTAGCTCCTGTGCTGCAACCTGAGGCTGATATGAAGCTGGAGAGAGAGAGCAGTGTTGATACAGGCTACCCTGGATCAGCCAACACTCCCATCATTGGTCTTGATCACAATCCACAGCAAGGAGAACTGTCCATGTGAGTCCCATAAGTTCTTTTTACATAAGGTTTCATTTTTCAACCTAAATTAGCACAGATACTTCAAACAACAAATGTCAGCAAGTAGTGTATAATTTAATTATAAGTTAGACTTTCATATGGCTGTCATTATGTCTCAAAGAAAGAGCTTCCTTTCTGTTTTATTGTACATATATAACATAAATACTGCACTGTTTATGTATTATTTGTTTCCCTGCAGTGGTTCTTGCACAGATGAACCAGAGGAACCGACGTTTCACAGGATACCTCTCCCCATTGACCAGGATCAACTGATCTTCGATGCTCAGCAGAGACAATCCAGTTCACAACAGCCATCTCTCGATGACTTGGATGTTACACCTGAAAAAGAGGGTAGACTAAGTTGGGTCATCAACGCTCCTGTAATGCAATTATAAGCAGCTTCATAACAGTGTATTTTAACTGACGTGTTTAATATTTGTAGGAAAAAGTAGTGACAGTGAAGCCTTCGATGTGTCGTCCTCTGTTTCCAATGGGATAATCTCTGGAAATATCTACATGCCTGAAACTGTGAGTATTACCATTGTTTTTTTCCACTCTTCGTACGCATCAACAACGTTGCTAAAACGGACAAATTATTGTCACTTTTGTTTTTTGCAGAGTTTAAAGCTTGCAGACTTGGACTTCTCAGAAAACGTTGAAGACATGTCCAGCTCCACCTCTCTGTGAGTTTTTAATGGAAGCTTTTTTACTTTGCAGGAAAACATGGATGTGTAATGATTTTTCTCTCTAAGGAGAACCATGACTGCAGTAAGACTGTGTCAAAATGACAACAGAAATTTTTTTAGGTGACAATGTTTTATAACGCTGGCAACAAGTGTAGTTCCCTTAAAATAATTTAACCATCCACTATACAATTATGCAAACAGAATGAAACAAGCCCTGCTGAGTCAGTCCTACATCAATATTTTGATGGTGAAACCTCAGGCCAAAACATACAAAATCGTTGCTGACAGTGGATGCTGAAATTGCCTGTTTTTTTGTGTAAGCCACAGTCAAGCTGAAAGACAGCAAGCACCCTTAGACCCAGAAGCCCTGAAGCCCCAAGCTCTTCCTACAGTCCAGCCTGAGGCAGTGGTCCATGCAGAGCCTTCTGGTTCAGAAATGCCGCTCCCCAGCACACCTGTGGATCATCCAAGCCTCCAGCCACAAAGCTCCACAGCTGGTGCACCCACTGTGGATCCTACACCCCCAAATCAACCTTTATCCACTCAGACGACAGCAATGCAACAGCGTTTGGGTGAAGACTTATTCAGACTGGTTCAAGTAAGACTAATCTAAATGTTTGGAGCCAGTTCACTCTTTACATTTACTCTGATCTGAAGTGTGTTTTTGTCCTTCACTGCAGAATATCAACTACATGAGCCTGATGGAGGTTTTGGGAGCTTCATTTTCCAATGTGCAACTTGCCCATCAGAGCTCTTCTTTGGCCCAGTCTAAGATGAACACCTCACACACTCATGTGCCATCATCTTATGCTCCCAACTTTACCCCTCATCCAAATGCCTTACCTGTTCAAACCACTATTTCTGTGCCATCTCAGACAGCACATGTGCCAAGTTCAACATCCAATGACCCTTTGTTCAGTCAAGCCCCCGCAGGTGTGTTGTTGAGCTCAGAGAAAACTCCTCCAGCAGGTAGCCATCAAAACACTTCCAGGAATGAACCCTCCACTCTTAATGATGCATGTGTAAGTTAGCAGGTGTTGCTCAAGTGCTCTGTTAAGCTGTGACACATATTCCATATGACCTATATTCTATATTAACAATATTCAAGTCTCAGTGGGACCAAGCTGAATACAGTTTTCTTTTTTCAGGAACTACAGCCACTCTCTGTTCAGGCGGCGCCACCTGAAATCCAGTTTATAGAGAGCAGGAGGTTAATCCCACCGTCACAGGGGCTTCTGGCCACTACTGACTCCGGTCATGCTGTTCACAGGGCCCCTGTGTTACTGCCTTCTAATGATACCATACCCATTGATCCGGCTCCCCAGGTTTTTGGCTTGAAGTTACTTCAGATTCACCATCCATTTCCCCAGCAGAAAGGTCCACATCACCCCCAAGACCACCTGAGGCTCCCCGCTGCAAACCCCATAACTATAGAATCCCGTCAGCACAAGAGACGACTCAGTGTTTATCCTCCACATGATCCAACACTCAAGAGTCAGACTTCAGACAGAACCAGGGGGCCTCCATCTGCTTTACCAGCTCACAATCCTGCACCAATGCAGGGCCTTCGTCTGCTGCGCTTTGAGCCTGCTCCACACAGCAACACCACGTTCCCCAAACTACCCATACAAACTTCCTCCAGGCCTGCCACTGTCATTGCCACTCCACTGGGAGAAGCACCTGTGATCAATCTTCTACATATAGATTCTGGTCCACAAATGGCAAGAAATACTTCCGTTATTTCAGTTCAGTAAATTACACAATGTTGCATTGCAGTTTAATTACAATTATCCATCTCTACCACAGATGTTTCCCACAGCACCTCCCACAGTCCCAATGACCCGTCCCATGTCCATGGAGGAGTTGAGTGCAGTGATAGGGAGGCAGAACGCTGAAGAGGCTCGACTGCGGATGCTTCGTGTTGACCCTCCTACTGAGAGCACGAGGAGAGCTACCACGTCTCCCGGCTCCAAATCCAGCAAGAGGTAAGCAAATTTGTTTTCATGTTATTTTATTTTTATAAGCTGATATTTTATTCACTGTAGTCACTGTGTGTTGTTTGTAGACAGAAGAGGAGAGAGGAGAACGCAGGGAGGGCGAGAAAAGCAGCTACCACATTCAGACGAAATGAGTCTATTATCCCCACACAAGAGGTAGAGCAATATTAATGATGGTAAAATGTGTTTTGTTCTCGACTGTTATTTAAGTGTAACTACACTAACATTTATTTTGTTCCAATACATCTACAGCCATCAAATGACCCTGTTCTCAAAGAGCCTGCAGCTGCAGAAGAAGTCGCCCCTGGAAAGGACGGTGCAAATTCTGCTCAGTTTGGTTAGTGACAAATATATACCTGATAAGCCTTGCCTGTCTCATCAATAAACTGTAACATGAGAAGAATTTAGCTCCAAGAAACTGATTATGATCTGTCCTGGAAGATGTTCACTGTGCTACATTTAGTTGTGCAGAAATAGTTGTTAAGATTGAAAAAGAGTTTGAAAAAGTTCCTGTCTCCTTTCCCTCCTCCATGAAATTAGCCTGAATGTCTGGGTGATTTCTGATAGATTCCAAAACTCTGACATCTTAAGATGTGGGAGGAGGAGAGGTTTCTAAAACCAAAACCATGAAACAGCTATATTGAAGATTGAATATTTTAAAACAGGATTTGTTTTAATTTGTAGGCTTGTCTTTGCCCCCAAGAACATGAGTAACATAAATGAAAGTAATCAGAAAAGGCTCATATACCTAATTTCACAGTGATTTATGAACAGACCCTTATTTTTACACGTGTAACAGTGTAATGTTGTTCTTGAACTGATAATTCAGAGCAATTTATTGTCTACTGATGTGTTGTTCTATTTCTAATGAATTGGCAGCATCATTTGACTCCTTGCTGACTGGTCAGAGGTTATTGGACAGGGTTATGTCCACTTCAGCTGAGCTCCATGCCTTTGCTTCCACATGTAAAAAACCTCCAGAGTGCCATGATGCTTTCACTAACACAGACCCAGGTGGGCTATAGTTTGGTTACAATGTTAAAATTATTATCATTATTATCATTATTATTATTATTATATAATTGTTTTGCACAAACTCATATTTGTAATTGATTACAATTGTTCAGAAATGTTAGTGAATGGTAATGTAATTAGATTTTTTTCGTGTGCAAAAAACCTGGTGCTGAGCATGTAACATAGCGTTTATTTTTCCTTTCAGCTTCTCCTCCCACACTTGTGGATAAAGCTGTGTCTGCCTCTGTGACTGTTAGTATCCCTAAATGTAAGTGGATTTGGGTGCAAGAATAACTCATTGATTTTCGTTTGTTGTGGACAGAATGAACAGTTAAAGTTTGTGTGTGTGTTTTCTCTATCCAGCACAAAGCTCAGGGAGTGTGCAGTTTTGCAACGAGCGCCTTGTTCAAGATGCAGAAGAGACCTCACAGAGGAACCTGGTGAGAGGCCAGACATACAAAGAATAATAAAACTCACATTTTATGAAAAGGTTGCTTAATGAACTGATGTTTGAATTAACTTTTCTTTGTCTGTCAGGGTCTGGATGGCCGCCAGTTCATAACTGTCTTGGATGTAGAAGACAAAGACCTGCATCAGGACTTGCCTCTCTGTCTCAGTCTAGGACCACAGGATCTTCCTTCTGTCCGCCCATCTTCACACACTTCTGCTGAGCTTCATTTACTTGCGACTTCTGTCATTAGGAGTGCTGCTGCTGCTTCTGCTGATGATGATGATGATGATGATGATGACGATGATGATAATCATCATCGTCATCATCATCCACAACCCTTAGTCACAGTTCCAGAGGATCTCCACCAGAAATCACACACAGGTCTTTATGTCTTTTATTTGAGGATCTAATGCAGCTCTGTCTTTATTCTGGAGTCAATCAGGTCAGTAGTGAAAGACAATACTGTTAAGTCCAAATATCTTTCTTACTGTACACTCTAGATATCCCTGAGGAGTCATCACCTAGTCACGTTGAGCCGAACAGGGATCCAGAGAGAATCGCTCCACATGAGTTGGCAGATCCACCTGACTCTAAAATCTTTCAGGCCATAAAGAGAGGTGGATCTCACAGCTCCTCGTCCACACCACCTACAGTCTGGTTCTCCTCCCGCCTGTCAGAGCTTGATGCTCAGTTGGCTGCTCTGCAGAACATTGCAGATTATCTGGAGGCGGACTTTTCCAACTCCAGGATGGTATATAAGCATGTTGTTCCCTCTTTATCCTACTTATGTTATTAACGACACACAAGTTTACGATTTTTCTTTCAAGTCTGACAAATATATGTCATTTATTGTTCTTTGTGTAGCTGGTGAACACTGTTGACAGGCTCACACCAGTCTTGGCTCCTGATGTGAAGACGATCACGGCTGTAAAAAAAACTGTGAGACTGTCAGTCCCACAGGAAGGTATGACCGAAAACTGTTCATCAGTAATAATATCCAAAAGTGTCTTTAAAATGATTGAATGATGAGTTTCATAAACTAAATTGAAGTAAAGAGTACTATAGCATAAACCACTTATTGTTACCCACAAGACTCTACATTCTGTGTCTTTCACAGCACGGTTACCACGACTGGACACTTTAACTGAACTGACTGCATGTGAAGAAGAGGAAGAAGATCAGGAAGGAGAGAGTGTGCTTCATAATGACTCCTGGGCTCCTAGACCAGCTTTTCATGATTCAGCTTCTTCTAACAGCCACAACGCTGACCCTTCCTGCCTTTATACTCCTCCAAGTAAAGATGCATTTTAGTCAAATATTTCTTAAAAAAATGAAACCGTAAATAAGGGGCTAGCAATATGACAAGCAACTACATTTTAGTTGATATTTTTGGATGTATTCTTTATTATTGTATAGTCAGATTCAGACATAATGTTAAAAAAATATTTTATTTTAATTTTATCTGTTTGTGTTGCCTCCACAGAAATGAAAGATCAGCTGACAGAAGCATCTGGAATATCTCCTGTGTAGGTTTAAGTGAATCTTAATCATGTTCTGAATTCACAGTGGATGTGCTTACTGCTTTGTAGTTTATTTTATTTCACGATACTCTGCCCTCTCTCCCTGTCTCTCTCTAGATGGGCAGATGAGAATCTGGGTCAGACTGAGCTATCCGATACAGCAGAAATGTTAGATGAGTTGGTGAGGGAAGGATATTTATCCATGACTGACCTGGATCTGTCCAGTTCACAGACTGCATTCGATAGCAGGTATGGTACCTTCTAAAACTCAGTGTCGCCCAAACAGCTATGATTTCTCACTGAGCTGAAAAGTAATGTGACTCTTAGTAGGCTGGACCAGCAGCAAAGCAGCTGGATGTCGCAGAAACGTGTTCTTCCAGAGGACGAAAGGAGAGAGCTGAGGATCTGGATGAGAAGGAAACAGAGGGAAAGACTGGCTGTTTATCAAAAACACAGAGAGAGCCTGAGGGAGAGGGAGCACAAACCTTTTTCTACCTCTGGAGCAGCGGTGAGATACGTTTGCCACTTTACTCAAATTGTTACTTCACTGTGTCTTCCTTAAAATATATATATTATGGCCACATCGTTGTTCATCTGCTCTGCCCCTGCAGAAATCAACAAACAAGAATCAAGCCACCGTTTGGAGAAACAGAGAGGAAAAACAAAAGTATGTACCTGTTTACCTGTCTGTGCACAATAAACATGCATGTGCATACGCAGATCTGTTATATTTGATTTTATAGGTTCATGCTCCTGGAGCGATACAACCAGAGGACCCATGAAGCCTGTTCTTTGGCCAGTGACTTTCCCACCCAACACACTTTTTCGCAGACTGCAGTTTCGCCAGTTCCTCTAACTAGACGACCCAACTCCACCCCACCCTCTGGTAGCACTCATAGGTATCCCTTGCAAAGGTAATCTGACCAGGATCTTGTCTCATTAAAGAATAATTGTACTTTGATCTAGCATTTGAACAAACCATTAATCATTCATTCATTATTCCACAATGATCGGATGCTGTACAGAACTGCTGTTGATTTTACACAACTGGATGAGCTGGTCATTGAGGTAATGTTTTTTTCTTAGGACTTACAGTGTATCTGCCAATGATAAAATAAGTCTTAAGTCAGGACAAGCTCAGCCTCACCCACGACCATGGACTGCTGAGGCACAGGGACGGCCTCCAGAGGATCATAGCAGGAGACTGGGACTACATAGACCAGGTATGACAATGAAAGAGAAATGCTTAGTGCTTAAATGGACACCGTGTAATTTTTTCTCCCATCTAGTGGTTAAATTTGACTTTGCATGCATTGCAACATGGTTGAAACTACGGTAAGCAGAATGGGTAAACTCCCGGGCGGCCACTATCACCGCGGATCCCCGACCCCTGGCCCCCCTGGCTCCAGTCATTTTCCCCGGACCTCCACAGCTCTCCTCCCGGTGGGCCCCGGCCGGCCGTGGCTGGGCATGGGGCGCTCCCGGGCAACCACTCACCGCAGATCCTCGGCCTGGAGCTCTGGTCATTTTATGGCCCTTTTACGCTTTTTTGGCGATGAGGATTCGGTGCGGCATAAGTATGGTCTTGTATTATGACCACAAGTGCAGTGCAAGTTTTAGTTTAGTGCTGGTTAAGTAAAACCGGCATCTCCACCTGTGAAAAGTGAATTGCAGAACGCAGTAATTTTGTCCTATGGGTACTAGTAGGTAGTGCTTTAGGTCCCTCTCGGCAGTTCATAGTTTTTGATAGACCGGAAAGACATGGAAGCCTCCGTATGAGCGACCCGCTCTATACAAAGACAGATAACTGATTCTTCGCCCAGGAGGATAAGCCAGATTGTTGGCATAGGTTATTTTACACCATTGAGGATCTATTTATGAAGACGTTGATTTGAGGTCATAAAATATTTTTAAAATTACATAGTGTCCCTTTAAAGGAATACCCTCTATGTGTATTTTCACTCTGTTGTCAAAACAATAACATGAAGTTCACTGAACCTGTTTATGTTGTGTGTATTTTGTGATAGTCACCTCTCTGCCGAGGGACCGTCTGTCTCAGGTGACCCGGCGTGGCATGATCTCACATACCAAGAGCCACACCAAGCAGCACACAGCCAGCCAGAAGAGGGGCTGGAACAAAGGTTCTTTAAGAGGGACTGCTGCAGGAAGAGGGATCCTGAAGGAGCAGATGAGGACGGAACAGGCAGAAGACGAGGTGAACCCTTTGGATCCCACTCCAGGATTGAATAGGCTGCTGGAGTTTAACAGCATAAGCATCACATTCATCACATATTGGCCCATATCTGATTCTAACTCCTGTAGATGGACAGCAATACTTTTTGCAAATTTGTATATGGTTTCATATCTAGTTTCAAACTTCTATGTCCACTTCTCAGGTTTTGGCTGGACTGTTGGATGAGCAGGATGCTGGTGCCAGAGCTGGTACGTCAGCAATGAACTGGCTGGACAACCTCTCTGAGAGCGCCAGCAGCAGCCTCAGCAAAATAGACTGGGCAGCTATCGAGAGGATGGTGGCTGCAGAGGACGATTGAGATAGAGTTTACTACATATACACTGATCAGACAGAACATTATAACCACTGACAGGTGAAGTGAATTACACTGATTATCTCTTCAGTATGGCACCTGGGATATACTGTATGAGACAATAATTGAACATTTTGTATTAGAAGCAGGAAAAATGTTGAAGCAGATTCAGTTTGAAAGGACATCTCCAGTGCATCTCCCCAACTTGTGCGGTGTTCCTGGTCTGCAGTTGTTAGGGCCGTTTGGGCAGAAAAAGGGAGACCATCACAATATTGAGGCAGTTGTCCTAATGTTATGCCTCATCAGTGTATATATTAAATAAACACCTCCAAGTTTCTCTGTGCCTTTTTAATATACTTCAATTCAGGAGCATTTTAAAGTATAATATAAATAACAGTTTTGATGTTTAAAAATATGATCAGCGGTGCCAAGGCAGATTGATTTTTTTTTTTTATTGTTTAAAGTATGGTAGGTCTTCAATAAATTATATGTGATGTAATCATTTGTATTTGCATATAGAACTTATAATGTTTGCACTGAAATCTGCAGTGATGTCGTCTTATTGCAAAATGTGTAATTTTTCTATGGTACTAATTTATTTTCATACAGACTTTATTAAACTATTGGATCTAAGACTTTTGAAGTGGTTTCCTCTCATTTTCATTGTTGTCATTCTTCTCATATGACAGTAGCTTTTATTATGTGCATAAGAAGGTTATTATTACTCTTTCATCCACAAGTCTATGAATGTGTGTAATTTCACAGACGAAAGATAGAAAGATGTTTCCCTTAAAAGCTAGAGACCTCATGGTGGTGCTAGAGGAAAAGACAGGATTAGAACACATCATCTGGAAACAAAGAATGTACACATTGTGTTCCATAGACCAGGGCTCTGCAACCTTCACCATCAGAAGAGACATTTTCATACAATGACATATAATAACATTTTAAAAAGCCACAAAACATGACACAGCTTCTAAAGTTTTTTTTTTTTATAGTTATTCTACATAAAAAAACTTGTACTTAAAGTTGTACTTATGAAAATATAGAACAGTAATAAAGAACATTGAATATATTTTTATTTGTTATGACAAACAACTCTATAACAAAGAGAACAATGTGTTGTGTTCATGTCTATTTAATTAAAAAGGAATATGCAGGCCTATTTGAGTGCTCCTCATTTTTGTTGAAAAATAATTAACTTAAAATTTGGGCCACTTTTTTGCTAATATGTTGCCACATATCAAGCATAAAGGCAATCCAGCATCATTGGCATTGAAGGGAAATTAATCTGTCAGAGTCAGAATTAAACTCTGTTTTCGTCATGAGACCTTCCTTTCTTTGAATTATCCATGATTGGCTTGCAGGGGTTTATATTATATTTTAACATCATTTTGCAACAAAAGAAATTTTCAAAGGCAGAAGGAGCCACGGCTGAGCGTTGCTGACCTCCGGTATAGACTGTGTATAAGTAGTACCACAAATCAATCTCGTGGTGGCGCTAAAGAGAAAATCTGGGGATTCATTTCCCCAAAGACAAAGAAGAAGAAGAACTTCCGGAAGTCAGAGGTTGTTGCTGTATTTGAAAACATGGATCCCAACAAAGTGGATGAAGGTAGAAACGTTTTGCTCTCTCGCATCTTTATTTTTTGTACATTCGTCCTCCCCGTCCTGAGTGTTTGTTCAGTCACAGCTGTATTTCTAGTTAGTTTATTTATCAGATAGTTATATTACACCGCGTCGGTGCTGGTTTAGCTAGTATTTGTTAGCTTATTTGTTAGCTCGTGTTTTCTGTGTTCTCTAATTTACACCATAACTCTTTTTAGGGTAATTTATCTGAAGAAAGATTTAAACAGCTTCAGTGTGAACTATCCCGAAAAAAAAGAAATATTTAATTTTAATTCTTTTAAACGAGAACAATTATATTACATGTTAAATTTAGTCTTCCCATTCGTAATGATAACGTTGTAATGTTGTTAGCTAACAGCCAGACAGGCAGCTCTCACAGTCAATTTTATTTGTTTTAGTCAGTTCACATACTATGGTGTGTACGTTATATTCTTTCTTTATTTTGTTATGTGTTTCTTTCACGTCTCCATGCGCAGCATTTTCTCCTTTAGAGTAATTTTCCCCTTCAGCACAAGCAGCCTCTCAAGTAGTCCCTGAAGGACTACCTGTAGCTGAAGCTGCTTAACTTACAAAGATAACAAGCACTCAACCCAGAGGGCTGTGTCCTGTATTTATATGAATTCATGTGAAAAGTTGTTTGTCATCACAGTTTCCATGATACACAAGACAGGCCAGGCTATGATAAATAAATTGCTCAACTCTTTTGTAGCGTCGGGCAAGGGTGATGGAGACATTGCATCTGTAATGGGATTCTCTGGTTTTGGTACGTACAGTCCAGCACAAAACAATGTGACATTATTTTGTTATTTCCTATATGATAAACTGGCAAAAAGGGTTGTTAGTTATTCTTTATTTTCGTTGTCTTTGTTCCATTTAGGTAAGAAGGCCCGCACATTTGACCTGGATGCCATTTTTGAACAGACCTGTCGAACAGCCATTGAGAGGAGTCAGCATGTATTAGGTAGGTTTACTAACACAATGAGTTTTTCATCCTGTCACCAAGATGTGTCTAACTGTGGACTGTAATTGTTGCATCTGTAGAGGAGCGACAGAAGGTTGTGTCAATGGAGGAAGAAGGGGAAAGCTCCAAATCAGTCAAGTCATCAGTCCAAGCCCAGAGAGACAAATCTGCAGCTGCTACCTCCAGGTAACTAGGAATTAAGAACTAATTTACAGTTTGGTCAGGCTGCCACTGCCTCACAAGTTAGTTACATATCTGTCATTGAAGCACAAGATAACTTTTTTTTTTTGTTTTTTCTTCGCTTCAGGAAACAGGAGAGTGAGAGCAGTAGTGATAGTGGTTCAGACTCGGACTCAGAGCTTATTGGGCCTCCGCTTCCTCCTCAGTATTCAGCCCAGGACAATGATGATGAGCTTGTGCGAATGTCTCGTCCGCCAGCCAGCACGGCTGAGAGTGATGAAGATGATTCAAAAGATGATGAGGATGATGTATGTCTGAAGTAGCCCACTAAACAGTAGGTGTTATGTGGGGATTACAAAATGTTTCCTGTAGGGTTAGACATTTTATTCGTTTTGTCTAAAAGGCTATATCTGTTTTCTTGCTGCCTCAAATGTGTTTTTTTTACAGCAGGCATTTTGACCTGTGGAAACGGGAAAAGCACAGGTGTTATTCATGATATAAGTGTTGCATCAGGATGCTGATATCAAAGCTGCTAAATGGAATTCAGCCGTCTTGACTTTTCTTTCCCTTTGGTTTTGCTACAGTAAATATCACAGTGTCTTCTGTGAAAAAGGCCTTCAAAGGCACTTATTTATTTTGGGTTATAGGGTGACTTTAGAATTTCACCACTAGATGGCATCACAAGAAAATATATTCAGTCCTGAGTGTTGCATTATACAGGCTGACCACTGGGATCTTATGTTACTGGATAATATTTACAGTGTCTCTTCCACTGTTTCTGTTTCAGACCAAATGTTTGTGCCACCTGAAACATATCAGCATCTTAAATGCAGCATTATTCAAAATTGTGGTGATGTATTGGCTTTCTCATAAAAAGTATTAACACACTATCACGTAGGGAAGTGAATACCTCAGGTTATGGGTGAAGAGCTCACATCCAAGTGTGCAACTGTTCCCAGTCAGTCATTTATTTAGTTAAAATGTCATGTGTAATTGAACTCTTGGAACCCATTTCAGCTCTCTTCAGTCTTGTATATTTTCTTTATATTCAACTTTCCGCCTTAGAATCCAGTGAAGAAGATTCCAGACACTCATGAGATCACTCTGCAGCACGGCACCAGGACAGTAAGGACTCATTCAGTGACTTTTTGTAAGGAAAAAAGAATAATAAGGGCTATATTCATTGTAAGTAGCTTGTAATCCACACCATAATTTATTTACATTATGCACACACTAAAACATCTGGAGATCTCCATCAGTTATTGTTTTTTTAGTCAATGTTCCTGAACTTTATGCTTAATTTTAGCAATAAGAGCAAGTGTGTTTCTCTTAATAGTTTATAGCAGTGAGGAAAAAATATCTTGAGTCTTCAATATCAAGCCAATCTGGTGTCCAGATCCAATGCTCATTCCATTTTTTTAACATTTTAGATGTGAATAATTTGATCATTGCACAAGAACAAACTTACTAAATATCTGGCTTCTGTTTATTTTTCTGCATGTAGAGGAGGCAGTATGACTAAACTGTCAAATATTTCCTACAGCAGAAGCAACCCTCTGCAGTTGGTTGGCCTCTGAGTTGTATCAACAAGATAGTCTTTTTGTTTTAAATAAGGTCATTGTCTCCTCAGGTATCAGCTCTGGGCTTAGACCCCTCTGGAGCCCGTCTGGTGACTGGTGGATATGATTATGATGTGCGGTTCTGGGATTTTGCTGGGATGGACCAGGCTTTGCAGGCCTTCAGATCCCTCCAGCCCTGTGAGTGGTGAGTCCAGTTCTGAGAACACAATGTGGAACATCAACACAGTTGCTTAACATGTGGTTAATTAGTTTCATGCAAACAGCCAGTACACAGACACACACAGACACACACAGACACACACACACACACACACACACACACACACACACACTTGTTGAGCTCCATTGAGCCTCATGTTAACTATGTGACATCCTCTCTTTTCATTCAAAGTGAAGCAGATGGTGGAGATCTGTGTTGCTTGTGTGTCTGCCTGTGTTTACTTTGTTTCACTGAAGCTATCATCAAAGATCAAATTCCTTCGTGGTTTTGGGAACCAGTGGCCTGAGCTGGAGCAGGCTTCCCCTTATTAACAGAAATTTACGCTACATTTATTTTGATTACAACGTGGTCCAGTAGCCTGTTTGGTTTACAAACAAGCTGGTCTGCAGATAGAAAGCTGTGCTTGCTGAGGTCCACTGATCTTCATTCCTGACCCAAAAAGGTAACTTCAGAGCTCAGTCGAACTAAAACAAGAAGGAAAATGAGCCTTTGGTGCATGTAATGAACAGAAGATGACAATTTTAAAAAGTGTATCAATGTTAGCCTCACTTTCATTTCAGCAGTGGGACTTTTTTGCTCTGTGTATAAAAGTGTTGGTGCCCCATCTACCCCCGCTGTGCTAATGCTATTTGCTATTACTGCCCTGAATCTCACTCTGGTGAGACAGTTCAGATAGTTGTCTCTTCAGTTGTATGCGCTGCTGTAAGCTTTTTAGTTATTTAGTGTAAACTTAAAAATCACACATCCAGTCTAAAAACACAGATGCATGCATACCTTAGTGTGATTTTGCTTATGTTGTTGTTTTATATTTATTTTCCTTTAAATGTGTTTCTTGGATTAAAAGCCATCATGCTCACTGTTATGGTTGTTGTCTGTGTGAGTGCCTGCTGCATGTCATAGATCAAAGTCCCATCATCACATGAACATCAGATGTTGTGTTGTTTTGTTCCTATAGCTACCCATATGCACTATGTTTTTCCCCCTGATTTTTTTTAAATTTTTACAATGACTCTTGTACAACAGAAGAAGTCTTGTAAAATCACAACACACAGATGCCAAGCAAACAGGCATCAACACGCTTATCAGAACTGATCAGCACCATAAATGCAAATTGAAAGTAACTTCTTTACCTTAGTTGTCTTCTTCATGTTTGCTGTGTGTGTCCTCAGCCATCAAATCAAGTCCCTGCAGTACAGCAACACTGGTGACGTCATCCTGGTGGTGTCTGGAAATGCGCAGGCCAAGGTGTTGGACCGTGATGGCTTCAATGTTATGGAGTGTGTGAAGGGAGACCAGTACATTGTGGATATGGCCAAAACCAAGGTAAAGTGGTGCTTGTATTATAGTTTGGGTCACATTTGCATTTCTCTTAGTTATTATGAAAATATTGTACTCAGCTGAGACTGGTGACACAGCGACAGAGTCAGATAGTCAGACAGGTGATAAACAAGCCAAAAATTTAACCAGATTTTAGGGCACTTGATAATGTCACTGTTTCCCTTCCTTCCTAACAAGTTTAACAAACCTGGGTGTTTTGTTCAAAACCTGTATGACCATCATCATACAGCTCATGTTTCTTGTCCTCATTTAAACTATCTTGCAGCGTTTCAGCAATTCTCTTGGTGACTACAGTGACAGTACAATCAAATTAATGACCCAAACTGTAAAAATATAACCCTTGTTGTAATAAACTGGAGTAAGCCAGATATGTTGGCCTTGTACATCCAGTAGTTACAGAGTATTACCATTTTTTTAACCAGCATTTGCAGTCTTGGTCTCTTGTTGAATGTAAGTCTGATTTTCAATGTTCTTTATCTCTGTTTTTGGTCTTAACACCTGCTGAGGGAAAAGCTCCACTATCTTCAACACCTGGTCGCTGACTGTGTCTCTGCACTGTATTTTACTTATTAGAGCAGAAAACAGCTGCGTGCTACAGCCAAAAAGACGCTTCGAGAGCAATGAGAGTGACCTAAAACTGTTTTCACATTTTCATGTTTTCACAATTTGATAAATTATTGCAAAGCTATTGATTATAGCCAGTAGCCACTTTGAAAATGTTTCAGGAATTCATTTTTTCTCTTCAGCAACAGCAGCCCAACAGTGACTGCTCACTCTAAACACAGGCTGGATCCTCTGCTCTTGTTGGTTGATCCTGCCAACGCATAATGGTAGCAAGGTGGAGCCATGAGCTGCTCTGTTTTTCTATTGTACTGACCAGCCTGTGGCAGTCTCCAGGGGAGAGGACCACCAAATGCTTTCAGGACCGTTGTGGTTCATGTCTTTTTTTTTTTTTTTTTTTTTTGGAATGAGAATTTATTACAGCTAGCAGTGTACAATACAAATCACCTTTCATAGTGCTCAGCTACCACCTTCCTTAACATGGCTGATATTCTGAGCAATGACACAGTAAAATGACATAAAACAGAAAAATGTGCTCAAATTTATAATCTCAATTTGTTTCTATTTTTCTTTTTTTCCAACAAATTTTTGTTTATGATCTAAGGTCTAGTCACACCATATCTAGACCTGGCAGATTTAATTGTTTTATTCTTTTTTTAAGATATAATTCATTATTTTGAGATGTTTTTTAGGTTTTTTTTTTTAATGTTTAATATTTTTTTCTTGTTTTCCATCGGTGAAGCAGGTTTCAAAATGTTCCATCTTAGACACTGGGAACACCAGCAGGGGTGGTAGACTTCTGATTAGCCTTCTTGGCCTGGTGGGCCTGAAGCACAGCAACAGCCTCATCTGCTTTTGAGCACAGGGACTCTGGTGACTCCAGCATGTGGAGAAGTCCTGAGTTGTCGACCTCCAGCAGCGTGCCGGTGATTTGCCTGCCAGGCTGGGGTGCATGTTCGAATCAGGGGAAACACACGCTGACTTGTAGGGAGAAGGACAGCCAGCATGGAGGCAGTTAGGGGCTCTTCTCCCTGGACATGGACAGCAGGATGCTGCACGGGGACCTGTGGCTGGGAAGCCATGTGCTGCTGGGGGTTGCACACACCTGGAGCGTATTTGTGCTGGGTCATGGCACGCACTGGAGCGGCAGTGGCCGAAGCACTGGCAGGACACTGGCTGAGGGCCTGGGTGGGCATACGTTGGGAGGCCATCATGCGAGGGACCTGCGCGTTGGGAGTGGTGGTGGGACAGATGGTGTCGAAAGTCTGGTGCCTGGGAGCTGAGGGACGCATGGCATTGCGCATATTTCGGAGTGTTGTGGATGCACTCCTTGAGTGGACCGGCTGGGGCGGAGCTGGGCCAGTTGGTTGGCAGAGTAGTAGGCATCACGATTCTGGGCCTGAGAGGGATGAAGCTGAGGTACAGCTGCCATGAAATAGCCTGAAGGTGGGGCAGGCTGATATGAGTTGAGGACAGGGTTGGGCACCGTGCGGCCTGTGGCTCCCCTCTGCATGTACTGATTGGTCAGATGAGCCTGACGTTCTTCCTTGCGCTGGGCCAGGGCCACATACAGTGACTTCGTAGCAACAATACGTCCGTTCATCTCAGTCACAGCTTTACTGGCCTCCTCTGGGGAAGAGAAGCATACAAAGCCAAATCCTTTGCTGCGGCCGCCCTCCATCATCACCTTAGCACTTGTTATGGTTCCAAATGGAGAGAATTCTTTACGCAGACGCTCGTCATCCACGCCATCATCAAGGTTTTTCACATACAGATTGTGGCCCTGGCATCTGGTAATGCGATCCTGTTTCATCTGCTCAAATTTATGCTTGAGCTCATTCTGGCGCTCCCCTTTCTTCTGTGCGAAGCCCACATACACTTTCCTGCCATTCAGTTCTTTACCGTTCATGTCGTCCACAGCCTTCTGTGCATCTTCATGTTTCTCAAAACTGGCAAATCCAAATCCCTTTGACTTGCCACTCTCGTCAGTCATAACCCGGACACTGAGTGCAGGTCCATATTTGTTGAACAACTCCCTCAGCTTCTCATCGTCCATGTCCTCTCCGAAGTTCTTGATGTAAACATTGGTGAACTCTCTGGCACGAGCTCCAAGCTCAGCTTCCCTCTCTTTACGGGACTTAAAGTGTCCAATAAACACTTTTTTGTCGTTGAGCAACATGCCGTTCAGTTTCTCGATGGTCCGCTCAGCAGCCTCTTGGGTCTCAAAGTGCACAAAGCCGTAACCCTTTGAGCCATTTTCATCACGAGCCACCTTGCAGGAGAGGATGTTTCCAAATGCAGAAAAGGTGTCATAAAGGGCAATGTCGTCAATGGACTTATCAAGGTTCTTGATGAAGATGTTGCCGACCCCACTCTTCCTCAGTGAGGGATCACGCTGTGACCACATGATGCGGAGAGGTCTGCCTTTAATCTCATCAAAGATCATGGTGTCCAGGGCTCGTTCAGCGTCAGCGCGCTGCCGGAAGTTGACATAAGCATATCCGAGTGATCGGCGGGTGATCGTGTCCCTGCACACTCTGACCGACAGGATGGGTCCAGCCGGGCTGAATTTCTCATAGAGCATGGCCTCGGTAACGTCGGGATGCAGGTCTCCCACATAGAGGGAAGCCACTGGATCGCTCGGCGCGCTGGGATTCATGTCTGACGGCGTTAGCGTGGCCTAACCGACGTGGCTCACAGGTTCAGAGTTTTAAATCTGTACTCAGTCACAGTTATTCAGGAAGGTAAACTGCAGTTTGCAAACGAATCAAAAGTTTGCACTTACTAAAATGACCATTAAAGAGAAGAACAAGTGGTTAAAGAAATGTCTGGCTAACGGCAATCACCTCCGCTTTCAGCAATGACACTAAGTGCTTTTACCTCGCTACCGTTCTTCTCGACTCCGTCTTTCGTTCGTTTCGAAGGCTCGTTTCGAAGGCAGCTCCATCTTTCGTTCTGTTTCTCGTTGCTAGGGGTTACGGGTTGGCGATGCTGGGAATTTTGGTATCGCTCCCATACCAAGTAAATACTGGGCTAGTGTCGCCTATACCGATACCGATCCTTTTTACTTGAAACGTCGTCATCATTGAATGATTAATAATTTGCCTTTAGTTAGATGATTATAATAAAACAATAAATAAATAAATAATAATAAATATAATAATAATAAACAACTAATGTATAATATTTAAAAACTATCTTTATATAAGTGTATATTTTTACAGAGTTATAGTAAAGTAATTACATTTTTTAAGATTTTTTTTCAACTGGCTGAATTTCTGAAAGTAGTTTAATCAGTCTGCTAAAATTGCCTCTCTGATCACTGTGAAAAACATTGCTTAATGCTGGAGGTTACCTGTATACTCCTGTTTTTTTGGCTGAAAAGTCTCTGCCAGACCTCTGTCTCTGTATGATGCTCTGGTTTGGGGTTGGGGGTCTCCCCCTTCCTCCTCCTTCCTCAAACTTTTCTGCAGCTCGCAGTTCTCTACAGGGTGAACTGCTTTAATATGTTTAAATAAATTGGTGGTGTCACCACAGTGGTGAATGTTTTTTTTTGCACACATCACATGTGGCAATGTTCCTGTCAGCTCTAGTGAATAAAATTCACACAGTGCTTCTCTTTCTCTCCACCGTCAGACGTTGCGCTCGTATGAACTCTGTGGTAATTTACTGGAGGTATAGAAGAGAAACTGCAACTGAAGTATCAATCTCATCAAGCTGGTATCGATCCGATACCGACACTCATCTTGGTATCGATACTATTGATATTTAGATCGATACGCCCATCCCTAATTGGGGTTGGCAAATGAAATCCTGCTTCACCGATTTTTACTCTGGAAATTCTCCTCTGGCACGTTAGCGCTGGGTGTTGCTCCTCCTCCTCCTCCTCATGAGGAGGTCCATAAAGACATGAGGCTATACTTGACATTCTTGATTGAACCAAACTTCACACTTCTTCATTCCTCCAGTGTAACAGAGCATAGACACCAGGGTTCAAACAGGTGCCAAACACACCAATCACAACTTGAGTCGTTGTTTGTATAATCTCATTTCATATTTTTTCAATCCTGGCCCAGGCCTGAATTCATGAGGATTTCTTCTGCAGTCTCAGCACCCCAAGACTATTTTTCAAAGTTGTATGGCCTAAATTGTTAATTTTATTGGTCAGGACTTTGAAAACAAGAACCACCTTGAACCACTGTGGAGCCTGCTGAGGCCAGGCTGTAGAAAGTGGGCCTCTTTTGAATGGACCTGCAGTTGGCCCACAGTACCAGTGGGAGTATGCTACTGCCTGTGTCTGGTTAAACATTAGACTTCATCTAGGTTATTTAGTCTGTCTTCCTATGTCAGAGAGTCTTTGTTGTGTTTTTTTGAATAGATTTGTTGAGCATGATCACTGGACCGCCCAGCTCCTTAATTGAAGGTCCCACTAGTGGTGTGGAATCTCATTCATAAGAGCTGCCTCCTGGCCCCTTGAATGATTTCATTAACAGAGATGTTTTTTCCTGAGAGGAAGTGGATGAGCGGGCAGTACTGATGAAACAGACATAATAATACAGCAGCAGGATGGTAGTGATTGTCCTTTCACACTGACAGTTGAATGGGAGGCTTCAGTTTGTGCTCGGACTGTGTGAACGTGTCATCATTCACATTCTTCTGTCCTTCTGTTTGAGAGTCCTGTGATTGTCAAATGGCAAAATGTTTTCCAATATTATTCATGTTTGATCCAAAAGGGAAAATGTGTTTTAAGCACTGAGACACTTTAACTAAGTCTTTGCTGAAAGGCTGGACACCTGTTTGAAAACCGCAGATTTATTTCTTAGAAAGTGAAGGCAGTGTGTGCTGGGTCTTCTCCCAGTGGAAGTGTTTCTCTGGCAGCACTGAACTTGAAGTAAACTTCAAAATTATGACTGGGACTTTTGTGTCAGTCATGGTTTTAGAGAGCTGCGGCCTTTTTAATGAACAAAATCCGAAACAGTAGCAGCTTTAAAGCTTTTGAATAAGCTTACAAAATGTTACCCCAGACCTGTAGAATGTTAACAAACTATAAGTAAGGGAAACTTTTCGTTAATGGCCTCTTGACACTGTTGTTTTACTCAGTGACGTTTTGCAGCGCTCCAGAATGGCGATCAAAAATTCATGTTGTGCTCTTTTTGTGACTGAAATTTCAGCCAGTGGAGCAGAGGATAGGACAAATGGCGACTTTCTAATTGAGTCCACATGTTACTTCCTGTGGAGTTTTGAGACGCATGTGCACACACAAATACACACAATTTGAGGAATGTGTCCAGGAGTTTTGCATGCCAGGGATTCCCACCATGCTGGCCTGATGTCAGGGCTGCAGCTGGACATAGATGTATGCCAGGAGACCCAGAGGACAACATGACAGGACCTTTTACTGTTGAGGAACCATTAATTTGTCCAAACACAACCATCTACAGCCATCAAATGAGCCTGTTCTCAAAGAGCCTGCAGCTGCAGAAGAAGTCATCCCTGGACAGGACAGTGCAAATTATGCTTGGTTTGGTTAGTGACAAATATATACCTGATAAGCCTTGCCTGTTTCATCAATAAACTGTAACATTAGAAGACTTTAGCTCCAAAAAAACTGATGATCATCATCTGTCCTGGAAGATGTTCACTGTGCTACATTTAGTTGTGCAGAAATAGTTGTTAAGATTGAAAAAGAGTTTGAGAAAGTTCCTGTCTCCTTTCCCTCCTCCATGAAATTAGCCTGAATGTCTGGGTGATTTCTGATAGATTCCAAAACTCTGACATCTTAAGATGTGGGAGGAGGAGAGGTCTCTAAAACCAAAACCAAAAAAACAGCTATATTGATGATTGAATATTTTAAAACAGGATTTGTTTTAATTTGTAGGCTTGTCTTTGCCCCAAGAACACGAGTAATATAAATGAAAGTAATCAGAAAAGGCTCATATACCTAATTTCACAGTGATTTATGAACAGACCCTTATTTTTACGTGTAACAGTGTAATGTTGTTCTTGAACTGATAATTCAGAGCAATTTATTGTCTACTGATGTGTTGTTCTATTTCTAATGAATTGGCAGCATCATTTGACTCCTTGCTGACTGGTCAGAGGTTATTGGACAGGGTTATGTCCACTTCAGCTGAGCTCCATGCCTTTGCTTCCACATGTAAAAAACCTCCAGAGTGCCATGATGCTTTCACTAACACAGACCCAGGTGGGCTATAGTTTGGTTACAATGTTAAAATTATTATCATTATTATTATTATTATATTATCGTTTTGCACAAACTCGTATTTGCAATTGTTTGGAATTGTTCAGAAATGTTAGTGAATGGTAATGTAATTGGATTTGTTTCGTGTGCAAAAAACCTGGTGCTGAGCATGTAACATAGCGTTTATTTTTCCTTTCAGCTTCTCCTCCCACACTTGTGGATAAAGCTGTGTCTGCCTCTGTGACTGTTAGTATCCCTAAATGTAAGTGGATTTGGGTGCAAGAATTTGGGTGTTTTCTCTATCCAGCACAAAGCTCAGGGAGTGTGCAGTTTTGCAACGAGCGCCTTGTTCAAGATGCAGAAGAGACCTCACAGAGGAACCTGGTGAGAGGCCAGACATACAAAGAACAATAAAACTCACATTTTATGAAAAGGTTGCTTAATGAACTGATGTTTGAATTAACTTTTCTTTGTCTGTCAGGGTCTGGATGGCCGCCAGTTCATAACTGTCTTGGATGTAGAAGACAAAGACCTGCATCAGGACTTGCCTCTCTGTCTCAGTCTAGGACCACAGGATCTTCCTTCTGTCCGCCCTTCTTCACCCACTTCTGCTGAGCTTCATCTACTTGCGACTTCTGTCATTAGGATAATGACGATGTTGATAATGACGATGATAATGATGATGATGATCATCATCATCATCATCATCATCATCCACAACCCTTAGTCACAGTTCCAGAGGATCTCCACCAGAAATCACACACAGGTCTTTATGTCTTTTATTTGAGGATCTAATGCTGCTCTGTCTTTATTCTGGAGTCAATCAGGTCAGTAGTGAAGGACACTACTGTTAAGTCCACTGAAATCTGCAGTGATGTCATCTTGTTGCAAAATGTGTAATTTTTCTATGGTACTAATTTATTTTCATACAGACTTTATTAAACTATTGGATCTACGACTTTTGAAGTGGTTTCCTCTCATTTTCATTGTTGTCATTCTTCTCATCTGAGAGTAGCATTTAATATGTGCATAATAAGGTTATTATTACTCTTTCAACCACAAGTCTATGAATGTGTGTAATTTCACAGACGAAAGATAGAAAGATGTTTCCATTAAAAGCTAGAGACCTCATGGTGGTGCTAGAGGAAAAGACAGGATTAGAACACATCATCTGGAAACAAAGAATGTACACTGTGTTCCATAGACCAGGGGTCTGCAACCTTCACCATCAGAAGAGACATTTTTATACAATGACATTCAATAACATTTTTAAAAAGCCACATGACACAGCTTCTAAAGTTTTTATAGTTATTCTACATGTAAAAAAACTTGTACTTAAAGTTGTACTTGTGAAAATATAGAACAGTAATAAAGAATAATCAAGTCAAGTGTATTTGTATAGCCCAGTATCACAAATTATGACTTTGCCCCATTTGGCTTTACAATCTGCACAGGATATGACACCCTCTGTCCTTTACAAATGACCCTCAGATTGACTAAGGAATAACTCCCCAAAAAAAACCTTTTAACAGGGAAAAAGAAACGGAAGAAACCTCAGGAAGAGCAACAGAGGAGGGATCCCTCTTCCAGGATGGACAGACGTGCAATAGATGCCATGTGTACAGAATAACAACAATGAAAACACATTAACCATACAGATAAAATTGTATGAAAATGTCCAACTCAATATAACAACAGCTACTATACAGTGTGTATATATAGAATTGTATGAGAGTGTCCAAGGGTATGAAGAGCATCATCAAGCTATCAGCAATGGATGAGAAGCACGTCTTCCTCTCCACCACGCCAACCAGAAGAAACCTGAGCAGCACGTCTTCCACTCCACCACACCAAACAGGAGAAGCCTCCGCAAGATGACCTCGTCACCACCACGTCGTTCAGCACCAGAAGATGAAGCCTGACTGGTCTGCACAACGACTACTCCACCAGGTAGACTGGATCCATGGATACCTGTGAGATGAGAACGCACAGGGACTACGAGGCACAAAACTAATCTGCAGCATGTGTTAAAGGGAGGAAGAGTAAACACATCCTCTTCTCCACTACTCTGACAGATACAAACTGAGCAGCATCGCCTCTTCTCCATCTCACCACCATGACGACAGATGAAGCCTGGATGACACCACCTCCTTCTCACCAAGTAGCCTCAGCTCACGGACACCTGGGAGCTGAGAGCACAGGGACTCTGGGGAAGAAGATGAGTTAGTAAAATGACTTAATGGAGGCATCGAAATGAAGAAGAAGAGAAGCTCAGTGTGTCAGAGGACGTCCCCCGGCAGTCTAGACCTATAGCAGCATAACTAAGGATTGATCCAAGGCAGCCTGAGTCAGCGTTGGATCAGTCCGAACTATAAGCACTATCAAAAAGGAAAGTCTTAAGCCTACTCTTGAATAAGGGGATGGTGTCTGCCTCCTATACTGAAAGAGGGAGTTGGTTCCACAGAAGAGGAGCTTGATAACTGAAAGCTCTAGCTCCCATTCTACTTTTATAAACCCTAGGAACTGCTAATAGTCCTGCATTCTGAGAGTGCAGAGTTCTAGCACAGGGATAATATATATTATAAGGCACTATTAGCTCTTTAAGATAAGATGGTGCCTGACCATTCAGTGCCTTGTAGGTGAGGAGGAGGATTTTAAATTCTATTCTAGATTTTACAGGGAGGGCGGCACGGTGGTGTAGTGGTTAGCACTGTCGCCTCACAGCAAGAAGGTACCGGGTTCGAATCCCGGCACCTTTCTGTGTGGAGTTTGCATGTTCTCCCCGTGTCTGCGTGGGTTCTCTCCGGGTACTCCGGCTTCCTCCCACCATCCAAAAACATGCATGGGGTTAGGTTAATTGGCTAATTTAAATTGACCGTAGGTGTGAGTGTGAGTGTGAATGGTTGTCTGTCTCTATGTGCCCTGCGATGAGGTGGAGACTTGTCCAGGGTGTACCCTGCCTTCCGCCCTAAGACAGCTGGGATAGGCTCCAGCCCCCCTATGAGGATAAGCGGTAGATAATGGATGGATGGATTTTACAGGGAGCCAGTGCAGAGAGGCTAACACCTGGTTTCCTGGTTCTGGTCAGAACTGCTGCAGCGTTCTGGACCAGCTGAAGAGTCTTGATAGACTCTTAGGGTAGCCTGATAATAAGGAATTGCAATAGTCCAGCCTAGAAGTTACATATGCATGGACTAATTTTTCTGCATCGTTTTGAGAGAGAATATGCCTGATTTTTGCAATGTTACGCAGATGGAAAAAAGCAGTTCTAGCTGTTTGTTTCATGTGGATGTTGAAGACATATCTTGGTCAAAAATTACCCCTAGATTCCTAACAGTGGTGCTCGAGGCTGGTGCAAAGACAACTAGAGTAAATAAGTCATTTTTTCGAGATTTTCGGGGCCAATTAGAATAACTTCAGTTTTGTCTGAATTTAACAACAAGAAGTTGTCTGCCATCCAAGTTTTTATATCCTTAAGACATGTTTGGAGTTTAGCTCACTGGCTGGATTCGTCTGACTTTAATGACAAATATAGCTGAGTATCATCTGCATAACAGTGAAAGTTTATGGAGTGTTCTCTGATAACTTGCCTAAAGGAAGCATATATAAAGTAAATAGAATTGGCCCAAGCACAGAACCTTGAGGAACTCCATAACTGACTTTGGACTGCATGGAGGACTCATCATTAACGTGAACAAACTGTGAATAGCGAATACTGAATATATTTTTATTTGTTATAAAAAACATCTCTATGACAAAGAGAACAATGTGTTGTGTTCATGTCTATTTAATTAAAAAGGAATATGCAGGCCAATTTGAGTGCTCCTAATTTTTTTTGAAAAATAATTAAGTTAAAATTTGGGCCACTTTTTTGTTAATATGTTGCCACATATCAAGCATAAAGGCAATCCAGCATCATTGGCATTGAAGGAAAATTAATCTGTCAGAATCAGAATTAAACTCTGTTTTCGTCATGAGACCTTCCTTTCTTTGAATTATCCATGATTGGCTTGCAGGGGTTTATATTATATTTTAACATCATTTTGCAACAAAAGAAATTTTCAAAGGCAGAAGGAGCCACGGCTGAGCGTTGCTGACCTCTGGTGTAGACTGTGTATAAGTAGTACCACAAATCAATCTCGTGGTGGCGCGACAAGTCTGGGGATTCATTTCCCCAAAGACAAAGAAGAAGAAGAACTTCCGGAAGTCAGAGGTTGTTGCTGTATTTGAAAACATGGATCCCAACAAAGTGGAAGAAGGTAGAAACGTTTTGCGCTCTCGCATCTTTATTTTTTTGTACATTCGTCCTCCCCGTCCTGAGTGTTTGTTCATTCACAGCTGTATTTCTAGTTAGTTTGACATTTATCAGATAGTTATATTACACCGCGTCGGTGCTGGTTTAGCTAGTATTTGTTAGCTTATTTGTTAGCTCGTGTTTTCTGTGTTCTCTAATTTACACCATAACTCTTTTTAGGGTAATTTATCTGAAGAAAGATTTAAACAGCTTCAGTGTGAACTATCCCGAAAAAAAAGAAATATTTAATTTTAATTCTTTTAAACGAGAACAATTATATTACATGTTAAATTTAGTCTTCCCATTCGTAATGATAACGTTGTAATGTTGTTAGCTAACAGCCAGACAGGCAGCTCTCACAGTCAATTTTATTTGTTTTAGTCAGTTCACATACTATGGTGTGTACGTTATATTCTTTCTTTATTTTGTTATGTGTTTCTTTCACGTCTCCATGCGCAGCATTTTCTCCTTTAGAGTAATTTTCCCCTTCAGCACAAGCAGCCTCTCAAGTAGTCCCTGAAGGACTACCTGTAGCTGAAGCTGCTTAACTTACAAAGATAACAAGCACTCAACCCAGAGGGCTGTGTCCTGTATTTATATGAATTCATGTGAAAAGTTGTTTGTCATCACAGTTTCCATGATACACAAGACAGGCCAGGCTATGATAAATAAATTGCTCAACTCTTTTGTAGCGTCGGGCAAGGGTGATGGAGACATTGCATCTGTAATGGGATTCTCTGGTTTTGGTACGTACAGTCCAGCACAAAACAATGTGACATTATTTTGTTATTTCCTATATGATAAACTGGCAAAAAGGGTTGTTAGTTATTCTTTATTTTCGTTGTCTTTGTTCCATTTAGGTAAGAAGGCCCGCACATTTGACCTGGATGCCATTTTTGAACAGACCCGTCGAACAGCCATTGAGAGGAGTCAGCATGTATTAGGTAGGTTTACTAACACAATGAGTTTTTCATCCTGTCACCAAGATGTGTCTAACTGTGGACTGTAATTGTTGCATCTGTAGAGGAGCGACAGAAGGTTGTATCAATGGAGGAAGAAGGGGAAAGCTCCAAATCAGTCAAGTCATCAGTCCAAGCCCAGAGAGACAAATCTGCAGCTGCTACCTCCAGGTAACTAGGAATTAAGAACTAATTTACAGTTTGGTCAGGCTGCCACTGCCTCACAAGTTATTTACATATCTGTTATTGAAGCACAAGATAACTTTTTTTGTTTTTTCTTCGCTTCAGGAAACAGGAGAGTGAGAGCAGTAGTGATAGTGGTTCAGACTCGGACTCAGAGCTTATTGGGCCTCCGCTTCCTCCTCAGTATTCAGCCCAGGACAATGATGATGAGCTTGTGCGAATGTCTCGTCCACCAGCCAGCACGGCTGAGAGTGATGAAGATGATGATGATGAAGATGATTCAAAAGATGATGAGGACGATGTATGTCTGAAGTAGCCCACTAAACAGTAGGCGTTATGTGGGGATTACAAAATGTTTCCTGTAGGGTTAGACATTTTATTCGTTTTGTCTAAAAGGCTATATCTGTTTTCTTGCTGCCTCAAACGTGTTTTTTTTACAGCAGGCATTTTGACCTGTGGAAACGGGAAAAGCACAGGTGTTATTCATGATATAAGTGTTGCATCAGGATGCTGATATCAAAGCTGCTAAATGGAATTCAGCCGTCTTGATTTTTCTTATTTTCCCCTTTGGTTTTGCTACAGTAAATATCACAGTGTCTTCTGTGAAAAAGGCCTTCAAAGGCACTTATTTATTTTGGGTTATAGGGTGACTTTAGAATTTCACCACTAGATGGCATCACAAGAAAATATATTCAGTCCTGAGTGTTGCATTATACAGGCTGACCACTGGGATCTTATGTTACTGGATAATATTTACAGTGTCTCTTCCACTGTTTCTGTTTCAGACCAAATGTTTGTGCCACCTGAAACATATCAGCATCTTAAATGCAGCATTATTCAAAATTGTGGTGATGTATTGGCTTTCTCATAAAAAGTATTAACACACTATCACGTAGGGAAGTGAATACCTCAGGTTATGGGTGAAGAGCTCACATCCAAGTGTGCAACTGTTCCCAGTCAGTCATTTATTTAGTTAAAATGTCATGTGTAATTGAACTCTTGGAACCCATTTCAGCTCTCTTCAGTCTTGTATATTTTCTTTATATTCAACTTTCCGCCTTAGAATCCAGTGAAGAAGATTCCAGACACTCATGAGATCACTCTGCAGCACGGCACCAGGACAGTAAGGACTCATTCAGTGACTTTTTGTAAGGAAAAAAGAATAATAAGGGCTATATTCATTGTAAGTAGCTTGTAATCCACACCATAATTTATTTACATTATGCACACACTAAAACATCTGGAGATCTCCATCAGTTATTGTTTTTTTAGCCAATGTTCCTGAACTTTATGCTTAATTTTTAGCAATAAGAGCAAGTGTGTTTCTCTTAATAGTTTATAGCAGTGAGGAAAAAATATCTTGAGTCTTCAATATCAAGCCAATCTGGTGTCCAGATCCAATGCTCATTCCATTTTTTTTTAACATTTTAGATGTGAATAATTTGGTCATTGCACAAGAACAAACTTACTAAATATCTGGCTTCTGTTTATTTTTCTGCATGTAGAGGAGGCAGTATGACTAAACTGTCAAATATTTCCTACAGCAGAAGCAACCCTCTGCAGTTGGTTGGCCTCTGAGTTGTATCAACAAGATAGTCTTTTTGTTTTAAATAAGGTCATTGTCTCCTCAGGTATCAGCTCTGGGCTTAGACCCCTCTGGAGCCCGTCTGGTGACTGGTGGATATGATTATGATGTGCGGTTCTGGGATTTTGCTGGGATGGACCAGGCTTTGCAGGCCTTCAGATCCCTCCAGCCCTGTGAGTGGTGAGTCCAGTTCTGAGAACACAATGTGGAACATCAACACAGTTGCTTAACATGTGGTTAATTAGTTTCATGCAAACAGCCAGTACACAGACACACACACACACACACTTTTTGAGCTCCATTGAGCCTCATGTTAACTATGTGACATCCTCTCTTTTCATTCAAAGTGAAGCAGATGGTGGAGATCTGTGTTGCTTGTGTGTCTGCCTGTGTTTACTTTGTTTCACTGAAGCTATCATCAAAGATCAAATTCCTTCGTGGTTTTGGGAACCAGTGGCCTGAGCTGGAGCAGGCTTCCCCTTATTAACAGAAATTTACGCTACATTTATTTTGATTACAACGTGGTCCAGTAGCCTGTTTGGTTTACAAACAAGCTGGTCTGCAGATAGAAAGCTGTGCTTGCTGAGGTCCACTGATCTTCATTCCTGACCCAAAAAGGTAACTTCAGAGCTCAGTCGAACTAAAACAAGAAGGAAAATGAGCCTTTGGTGCATGTAATGAACAGAAGATGACAATTTTAAAAAGTGTATCAATGTTAGCCTCACTTTCATTTCAGCAGTGGGACTTTTTTGCTCTGTGTATAAAAGTGTTGGTGCCCCATCTACCCCCGCTGTGCTAATGCTATTTGCTATTACTGACCTGAATCTCACTCTGGTGAGACAGTTCAGATAGTTGTCTCTTCAGTTGTATGCACTGCTGTAAGCTTTTTAGTTATTTAGTGTAAACTTAAAAATCACACATCCAGTCTAAAAAACACAGGATGACTGATGCATGCATACCTTAGTGTGATTTTGCTTATGTTGTTGTTTTATATTTATTTTCCTTTAAATGTGTTTCTTGGATTAAAAGCCATCATGCTCACTGTTATGGTTGTTGTCTGTGTGAGTGCCTGCTGCGTGTCATAGATCAAAGTCCCATCATCACATGAACATCAGATGTTGTGTTGTTTTGTTCCTATAGCTACCCATATGCACTATGTTTTTCCCCCTGAATTTTTTTAATTTTTACAATGACTCTTGTACAACAGAAGAAGTCTTGTAAAATCACAACACACAGATGCCAAGCAAACAGGCATTAACACGCTTATCAGAACTGATCAGCACCATAAATGCAAATTGAAAGTAACTTCTTTACCTTAGTTGTCTTCTTCATGTTTGCTGTGTGTGTCCTCAGCCATCAAATCAAGTCCCTGCAGTACAGCAACACTGGTGACGTCATCCTGGTGGTGTCTGGAAATGCGCAGGCCAAGGTGTTGGACCGTGATGGCTTCAATGTTATGGAGTGTGTGAAGGGAGACCAGTACATTGTGGATATGGCCAAAACCAAGGTAAAGTGGTGCTTGTATTATAGTTTGGGTCACATTTGCCTTTCTCTTAGTTATTATGAAAATATTGTACTCAGCTGAGACTGACACAGCGACAGAGTCAGATAGTCAGACAGGTGATAAACAAGCCAAAAATTTAACCAGATTTTAGGGCACTTGATAATGTCACTGTTTCCCTTCCTTCCTAACAAGTTTAACAAACCTGGGTGTTTTGTTCAAAACCTGTATGACCATCATACAGCTCATGTTTCCTGTCCTCCTTTAAACTATCTTGCAGCGTTTCAGCAATTCTCTTGGTGACTACAGTGACAGTACAATCAAATTAATGACCCAAACTGTAAAAATATAACCCTTGTTGTAATAAACTGGAGTAAGCCAGATATGTTGGCCTTGTACATCCAGTAGTTACAGAGTATTACCATTTTTTTTAACCAGCATTTGCAGTCTTGGTCTCTTGTTGAATGTCAATCTGATTTTCAATGTTCTTTATCTGTTTTTGGTCTTAACACCTGCTGAGGGAAAAGCTCCACTATCTTCAACACCTAGTCGCTAACTGTGTCTCTGCACTGTATTTTACTTATTAGAGCAGAAAACAGCTGCTAAATATGTTACAGGAATTCATGTTTTCTCTTCTTCAGCAACAGCAGCCCAACAGTGACTGCTCACTCTAAACACAGGCTGGATCCTCTGCTCTTGTTGGTTGATCCTGCCAACGCATAATGGTAGCAAGGTGGAGCCATGAGCTGCTCTGTTTTTCTATTGTACTGACCAGCCTGTGGCAGTCTCCAGGGGAGAGGACCACCAAATGCTTTCAGGACCGTTGTGGTTCATGGTTTTTTGTTTTTTTTTTGGGAATGAGAATTTATTACAGCTAGCAGTGTACAATACAAATCACCTTTCATAGTGCTCAGCTACCACCTTCCTTAACATGGCTGATATTCTGAGCAATGACACAGTAAAATGACATAAAACAGAAAAATGTGCTCAAATTTATAATCTCAATTTGTTTCTATTTTTCTTTCTTTTTTTTTTTCCAACAAATTTTTGTTTATGATCTAAGGTCTAGTCAAACCATATCTAGACCTGGTAGATTTAATTGTTTTATTCTTTTTTTAAGATATAATTCATCATTTTGAGATGTTTTCAGAGTTTTAGTTTTTTTTTTTAATGTTTAATATTTTTTTCTTGTTTTCCATCGGTGAAGCAGGTTTCAAAATGTTCCATCTTAGACACTGGGAACACCAGCAGGGGTGGTAGACTTCTGAGCAGCCTTCTTGGCCTGGTGGGCCTGAAGCACAGCAACAGCCTCATCTGCTTTTGAGCACAGGGACTCTGGTGACTCCAGCATGTGGAGAAGTCCTGAGTTGTCGACCTCCAGCAGCGTGCCGGTGATTTTTGCCTGCCAAGCTGGGGTGCATGTTCGAATCAGGGGAAACACGCTGACTTGTAGGGAGAAGGACAGCCAGCATGGAGGCAGTTAGGGGCTCTTCTCCCTGGACATGGACAGCAGGATGCTGCACGGGGACCTGTGGCTGGGAAGCCATGTGCTGCTGGGGGTTGCACACACCTGGAGCGTATTTGTGCTGGGTCATGGCACGCACTGGAGCGGCAGTGGCCGAAGCACTGGCAGGACACTGGCTGAGGGCCTGGGTGGGCATACGTTGGGAGGCCATCATGCGAGGGACCTGCGCGTTGGGAGTGGTGGTGGGACAGATGGTGTCGAAGGTCTGGTGCCTGGGAGCTGAGGGACGCATGGCATTGCGCATATTTTGGAAGTGTTGTGGACGCACTCCTTGAGTGGACCGGCTGGGGCGGAGCTGGGCCAGTTGGTTGGCAGAGTAGTAGGCATCACGATTCTGGGCCTGAGAGGGATGAAGCTGAGGTACAGCTGCCATGAAATAGCCTGAAGGTGGGGCAGGCTGATATGAGTTGAGGACAGGGTTGGGCACCGTGCGGCCTGTGGCTCCCCTCTGCATGTACTGATTGGTCAGATGAGCCTGACGTTCTTCCTTGCGCTGGGCCAGGGCCACATACAGTGACTTCGTAGCAACAATACGTCCGTTCATCTCAGTCACAGCTTTACTGGCCTCCTCTGGGGAAGAGAAGCATACAAAGCCAAATCCTTTGCTGCGGCCGCCCTCCATCATCACCTTAGCACTTGTTATGGTTCCAAATGGAGAGAATTCTTTACGCAGACGCTCGTCATCCACGCCATCATCAAGGTTTTTCACATACAGATTGTGGTCCTGGCATCTGGTAATGCGATCCTGTTTCATCTGCTCAAATTTACGCTTGAGCTCATTCTGGCGCTCCCCTTTCTTCTGTGCGAAGCCCACATACACTTTCCTGCCATTCAGTTCTTTACCGTTCATGTCGTCCACAGCCTTCTGTGCATCTTCATGTTTCTCAAAACTGGCAAATCCAAATCCCTTTGACTTGCCACTCTCGTCAGTCATAACCCGGACACTGAGTGCAGGTCCATATTTGTTGAACAACTCCCTCAGCTTCTCATCGTCCATGTCCTCTCCGAAGTTCTTGATGTAAACATTGGTGAACTCTCTGGCACGAGCTCCAAGCTCAGCTTCCCTCTCTTTACGGGACTTAAAGTGTCCAATAAACACTTTTTTGTCGTTGAGCAACATGCCGTTCAGTTTCTCGATGGTCCGCTCAGCAGCCTCTTTGGTCTCAAAGTGCACAAAGCCGTAACCCTTTGAGCCATTTTCATCACGAGCCACCTTGCAGGAGAGGATGTTTCCAAATGCAGAAAAGGTGTCATAAAGGGCAATGTCGTCAATGGACTTATCAAGGTTCTTGATGAAGATGTTGCCGACCCCACTCTTCCTCAGTGAGGGATCACGCTGTGACCACATGATGCGGAGAGGTCTGCCTTTAATCTCATCAAAGATCATGGTGTCCAGGGCTCGTTCAGCGTCAGCGCGCTGCCGGAAGTTGACATAAGCATATCCGAGTGATCGGCGGGTGATCGTGTCCCTGCACACTCTGACCGACAGGATGGGTCCAGCCGGGCTGAATTTCTCATAGAGCATGGCCTCGGTAACGTCGGGATGCAGGTCTCCCACATAGAGGGAAGCCACTGGATCGCTCGGCGCGCTGGGATTCATGTCTGACGGCGTTAGCGTGGCCTAACCGACGTGGCTCGCAGGTTCAGAGTTTTAAATCTGTACTCAGTCACAGTTATTCAGGAAGGTAAACTGCAGTTTGCAAACGAATCAAAAGTTTGCACTTACTAAAATGACCATTAAAGAGAAGAACAAGTGGTTAAAGAAATGTCTGGCTAACGGCAATCACCTCCGCTTTCAGCAATGACACTAAGTGCTTTTACCTCGCTACCGTTCTTCTCGACTCCGTCTTTCGTTCGTTTCGAAGGCTCGTTTCGAAGGCAGCTCCATCTTTCGTTCTGTTTCTCGTTGCTAGGGGTTACGGGTTGGCGATGCTGGGAATTTTGGTATCGCTCCCATACCAAGTAAATACTGGGCTAGTGTCGCCTATACCGATACCGATCCTTTTTACTTGAAACGTCGTCAATTTGCCTTTAGTTAGATGATTATAATAAAACAATAAATAAATAAATAATAATAAATATAATAATGGCTGAATTTCTGAAAGTAGTTTAATCAGTCTGCTAAAACTGCCTCTCTGATCACTGTGAAAAACATTGCTTAATGCTGGAGGTTACCTGGATACTCCTGTTTTTTTGGCTGAAAAGTCTCTGCCAGACCTCTGTCTCTGTATGATGCTCTGGTTTGGGGTTGGGGGTCTCCCCCTTCCTCCTCCTTCCTCAAACTTTTCTGCAGCTCGCAGTTCTCTACAGGGTGAACTGCTTTAATATGTTTAAATAAATTGGTGGTGTCACCACAGTGGTGAATGTTTTTTTTTGCACATATCACATGTGGCAATGTTCCTGTCAGCTCGAGTGAATAAAATTCACACAGTGCTTCTCTTTCTCTCCACCGTCACAGGCTTCTCTCAGTAGAGAGAGACAGATTTGGAGACGTTGCGCTCGTATGAACTCTGTGGTAATTTACTGGAGGTATAGAAGAGAAACTGCAACTGAAGTATCAATCTCATCAAGCTGGTATCAATCCGATACCAACACTCATCTTGGTATCGATACTATTGATATTTAGATCGATACGCCCATCCCTACTTGGGGTTGGCAAATGAAATCCTGCTTCCCCGAATTTTATTTTTCTCATAAAAATATGGCAGAGTGTGCTCTCTGGCTTTTAGTTTGTTGGTTTGGTTTGTGCAGACCGATTACGGGAATGAAAGGAAGCGTTGTGGTTCATGTCTTGCTTGTACCTGACTCTACAAAGGAGCATCATAATTAATTGTCCATGTTTATGTGTTTCTGTGTTTAAGAAAGCTGTGGTGGCGGTCATTAACCATGTGTGCCAGCTGCAGTGCATTTAGACATAGTTTATACCACCTGTCTGAATTACTAGAACAAGTGAAGGCCCATTGATCACAAGTAGTGTTTTCCTGGACAGCCTACATTCTTGTCCTGCTCAGTTCCATCTGGAGCTGACAGGCCAGTTTGGTTCAATGAAACTGTGTTTTGGCCTGCTGACATGTTGGCAGAAAATTTCTTGCCCCCAACTTCATCCAGCTTTAATTTTCAAACTGTTTTTTCCAACCAACAGCCTAAAATCCAAAGAGAAAAACACAGAAAATGAGCAAATTCCCACAAATGTTTTTTATTCTTGCTTCATAAATGACTTAAATCCATTGGTCCAATTTTTAGTTGGTCAACCTATTAACTTAAACCGAACAAATACAGGAACCCTTTTTGCTAAAAGCTGCAATGAAAACAAACTGTTCATGCCAGTGTTGTCCCCAGCTAGTCACTTGTTAGCTTCTATTCTTAGTGCTGTTTGTCAATAGTTTGCTAGTATGAACATCAGCCTGCTTCTCTTTAGTCATTCTGTCTTTTTTATGGTTTTGCACAAAGAAGGGAAGCAGTCATTCACAGCTCATTTGAGCTTTAACATATACCGAGAGTGTATTTTACCATAAAATTTAACAACTTGTTATTACTACTTTTTAGTCATGAAACAGCAAGGCCGAGGCACTTCCCTTTTATCAATTATGAAAGTGGTGTGTTTAAAGTATTTGACAGTGAACAGACAGCCGTGTGTTCATGATGCACACATACCAATGCCGTTTAGTCAACTTGTGCTCCTACAAGTCTCAGCATCCTGTCGAATAGCGGTACGTCATGTCTGAAGCGTCTTTGCAGACACACATTGTGTTCCTCTTTGACCTGGCAGAGGGGGAGGCCTCTCTCTAGGTTATCCCACTTTGAAGTCATTTGTTGTGAGTAATTCTCCACAGGACTGCTTCAGCAGAGGAAATGTCTTAAAGTTACTCTTGTAGAAGTTCGCTGTTTGAAGCTGTGACACAGTCTACTGCTCTGCTTCAGAGATCACAGGCTCCGTTGTAGGGCCAGACTGAAGTTGATGAAGGCCAAAAGTCAAGGTTACAATATGAACACATTAAAGGTCCAGAAAGATCCTTTCCTCAAGAGAGAGCCCTTTAAGTTGCATTTATATTAGGCAGCATAATTGGTGCCTCCTGGGGAGTTGTTTCTGTGGCTACAGGCCTCGCAGTTGCCGTGCAGTTCAAACTCTGAAAATGCTTTCTCACAAAAAGGTAAGAGCATCCCTGAAATAATTAACTGGTGACCTTTTGCGAACAGTTTTGGCGAGAGACCTAACAATAAAGGACAACGGCTGTCTGTACACATAATTTGTGTGTGATAAAATTGCAAAATACGTCTTCATGAATTCACCTTCTTTGGTTCCTCCTGGCGACATTTTTCTGTTTCCACCAGCTCTTCCAGGCTACAGCTGCCACAGCAGTTTCATATGAGTTTGAAAACAGTTGTAAGGCAAATGGCAGCTCTGAATGTTACCCACTGAATCCACAGTAAACCACACGATCCACAGGTGTTCTGCTGCACCACCAAGTGACTGAAAGCTAGTCGCAGGATCTGGCAGCAACAGTAAAGTGTTAATTTTCACTTTCTGCACTTTTCAGGGTCACACAGCTATGCTGAACAGTGGCTGCTGGCATCCTAAGATAAAAGAAGAGTTCATGACTTGTTCCAATGATGGGTGAGTGTAAATATGCAGAATCTATTATTTTGTTTGGTTTTTGTTGTGGTGGCAATATTGTACCAAGTCTGTTTGCTGTTTTTAACGAAATGAAAATGTACCAGGGAAGTGTAGAGAAACAGACAACAAATTGTCTGATGTACAATAATACCCAGAAACAACCAAAATACTCATTTATCCTGTCTGGTGAAATCCTTTTTGGATGCGTCATGTTTAATGAAAGCAATTATGGACACACCCTGAACACTGTAATTACTATTCCACCCTTTATTCAGAGTCAGCTCTACTGGGCATCTACTTGTATGTCATGTCTTTTTTTTTTGTCCTCATCCTCTGTCACCAGCAGGGAGTCCTCGAGTCCAGACGATGCCTCTGGAAAGGGTAGCTCAGCCTCCCAGATGACACATTTTATACTGGATGCAGTCCTCAAGAGACACTTTATAAGTCTGACTTGATTTGGACAAGACAATCACATACACATTTATAATATTTTTGTTTTAGAAAGCAGCGCTTTCGTTGTCTTCTGCCTCCTCAAAAGCGACACCCGTCCCGTTTGACTGCAGAAGCTGCATCGTTCTGCCATGTGGAAAGGTGTTGGTGAATATTTGTGAGCGTGTAACTTTGAGAGAGAGCACAGTGATGAGTCTAAGTGAGTGTGGCAGGCTGCAGTGCAGAAATCCAGGGCTATCATCATTAAGTGGAAACAAGGGCCTGGCTTTGTGGGCAGGTTGTGGCCCAGTGTTTACCAGTGTTACTGCTCTCCCAGATGTGGAGGCTGGTTTATTTAGCTCTTATTGAGCCTCTGGAAATCCTCCCCTGGCACGTTAGCGCTGGGTGTTGCTCCTGGCCGGCTCGTAGGAGAACAGTGGAGAGGAGCGCACAGGGAGCCATTGACAGGCAGAGCAGCTGCATGTGGGGAGGAGGAGGAGGAGGAGTAGGAGTAGGAGAAGGAGGAGGAGGAGGAGGGGGGTTCACAGCAGTAGAGCAGGTCAGCACAGCAACCTGGGTCCAGAGGTGGAAAGAGGCTCATAATGTGGTTTTGCTTATCATCACTAATTTGCGCTGTAGTACAGAGGCTACGTGGTGATGAAGTGCTGTACTTGACATTCTTGATTGAACCAAACTTCACACTTCTTCATTCCTCCAGTGTAACAGAGCATAGACACCAGGGTTGAAACAGGTGCCAAACACACCAATCACAACTTGAGTCGTTGTTTGTATAATCTCATTTCATATTTTTTCAATCCTGGCCCAGGCCTGAATTCATGAGGATTTCTTCTGCAGTCTCAGCACCCCAAGACTATTTTTCAAAGTTGTATGGCCTAAATTGTTAATTTTATTGGTCAGGACTTTGAAAACAAGAATGGTTTGATTTATATTTTTGTAAGTGTATTTGCTGTATTGACAGTAGTGTCGGCTCAGGCCACCTTGAACCACTGTGGAGCCTGCTGAGGCCAGGCTGTAGAAAGTGGGCCTCTTTTGAATGGACCTGCAGTTGGCCCACAGTACCAGTGGGAGTATGCTACTGCCTGTGTCTGGTTAAACATTAGACTTCATCTAGGTTATTTAGTCTGTCTTCCTATGTCAGAGAGTCTTTGTTGTGTTTTTTTGAATAGATTTGTTGAGCATGATCACTGGACCGCCCAGCTCCTTAATTGAAGGTCCCACTAGTGGTGTGGAATCTCATTCATAAGAGCTGCCTCCTGGCCCCTTGAATGATTTCATTAACAGAGATGTTTTTTCCTGAGAGGAAGTGGATGAGCGGGCAGTACTGATGAAACAGACATAATAATACAGCAGCAGGGTGGTAGTGATTGTCCTTTCACACTGACGGTTGAATGGGAGGCTTCAGTTTGTGCTCGGACTGTGTGAACGTGTCATCATTCACATTCTTCTGTCCTTCTGTTTGAGAGTCCTGTGATTGTCAAATGGCAAAATGTTTTCCAATATTATTCATGTTTGATCCAAAAGGGAAAATGTGTTTTAAGCACTGAGACACTTTAACTAAGTCTTTGCTGAAAGGCTGGACACCTGTTTGAAAACCTCAGATTTATTTCTTAGAAAGTGAAGGCAGTGTGTGCTGGGTCTTCTCCCAGTGGAAGTGTTTCTCTGGCAGCACTGAACTTGAAGTAAACTTCAAAATTATGACTGGGACTTTTGTGTCAGTCATGGTTTTTGAGAGCTGCGGCCTTTTTAATGAACAAAATCCTAAACAGTAGCGGCTTTACAAAATGTTACCCCAGACCTGTAGAATGTTAACAAACTATAAGTAAGGGAAACTTTTCGTTAATGGCCTCTTGACACTGTTGTTTTACTCAGTGACGTTTTGCAGCGCTCCGGAATGGCGATCAAAAATTCATCTTGTGCTCTTTTTGTGACTGAAATTTCAGCCAGTGGAGCAGAGGATAGGACAAATGGCGACTTTCTAATTGAGTCCACATGTTACTTTCTGTGGAGTTTTGAGACGCATGTGCGCGCACAAATACACACAATTTGAGGAATGTGTCCAGGAGTTTTGCATGCCAGGGATTCCCTCCATGCTGGCCTGATGTCAGGGCTGCAGCTGGACATAGATGTATGCAAGGAGACCCAGAGGACAACATGACAGGACCTTTTACTGTTGAGGAACAATTAATTTGTCCAAACACACATTAAGGAATTATCAGTAACAAAAATAGAAAGTCACATGAGGCACATTCGTGATCTAATGCTTGGATAAATCCTAGTAACAATTATTGTGTTTCTTGCATGTGAGTAGGCACTTCAGTCAGTATTTATTTGTCTCAACTGGTAATTACTTTCATATTGATTTTGTCAAGTAAGTAGGTCATCTATTTTTTTTTAGTGTTTTCAGCTAAATGCTTGGTGATTGCTTTCTTTGGATTTTTGTTTTTGAGAGGAAAGGGAAGGGGGTGAAATTACTCATGGGTTATTAAGTGTTATCTGCGTGACAGAACAGGGATCAAGATAGAGGACAGACATTACAATGTGTGTGAGCATGTTTGGGCGATTCACACAGTTGTACACACCAGGTTCATCCACAGTCCAGCTCATCTCCAACTGCTGCCCGCCTTACACAGCAAGTGTTCCGTATCCTGCCTGAGAGTGCACATACCATAACTTTCAGTGCTTTTATCCTTTTTGTCCAATTCACATTCATGGCTGAATGTTTGAGTGACAGTAACTTGCAGTGTGTGAATGCAGTGTTTTTTTTCCTGTTGAATAAATGTGGGGCCCATTATTCCTTGATTAAATTGCTTTTTTTTTTTTTTTTTTTGCTTCGAGCGTTTTCTTCTTGTGGTCTTACCTGCCACACTGGCGTTTTTACGTTGATTTTCTAATAATGTGATGAAAGTATTTATTAGCATCTCACTGTCCCCACAGAGTATCTGTGCTTAGACTAGAGTGTTTCTTTGTTTGCTTCCTTGCTTGAGTGCCTCATCTCAAATCCTTTTGTTATTTCCCCCTCTTTATCTTCTTCAACTGCAATACAAGATGGACCATCTTCCCCTCCTTATACCTGTTTCTCATAACACAGAGCCCTAGTTAGTCAGTCACCCGGACATCAGGCAACATAGCCTGTCACCGTCACCGGAGTTTGACCAGTAAACAACCTTATATAAGATGTACATCTTTCTTATCCTTCTCTCCTCCTTATGTCATCATCTGGAAAAGTGATCCCAGCAACTATCTCCCCCCACTAGGCCTGTAACCTGACGGACAGATAAAATCTGGGGCCTCCTCAGTCGATGTGTGAATAACTGTGCTACTTCGTAAAGTGCACATGCATGACTGACGATGTATGGGTCTCATTTTATTACATTCACACCTCTGTCTCTGAAGCATTTGTGCAGGGGGGGAAAGGGGATTGCTGATTGAATGGAAAACAGGGTGTCAGGAAAGGGGAAAGGGCACACAGAGTTGTTTCTTCATGCCACGTGAATATTTTGACGTCTCACTCTTTCATTAATGTCACTGTCCCAAAACATTCATCTTCTACCAGAGAATACTGTATCAGCCCCAGATGTTTCCCTCTGCAATTAAGGTATAATAAAATCAGTCATCATTTTTTACTCCAATGGGGGACGGGAAGTTTTTACACTTTAATTATCAATTCTTTTCTACCATGTATTAAAGCTGACAGTTTCCTGTCTCGCCCCTGATGGGTGAGGGAGTGCAGGTTTGGCTCAACGCTGCTGAGCTCCATCTTATCCGTTCTCTCCCCCTGACAGCCAGCACTGCCATGTTTTGGAAAGAGCCCTTACGATAAATAGCATTCCAGGTTTTGTTTGCTACGCAAAAGGTTCTGTTGTCTTTATTGGCTTGACAGATGCCTGCAGTCTTCTGTAAACAAAATAGAGATGTCTGTGTGAGGCAGCAGGTGGACCAATTTGTCATCCAGTCCTCGGCTATCACTCTTTCTCTTTCACTCTCACACATGTATATCTGTTCATGTATACGCTTACTGTACAATGCTGTATCCTTCAGATAGCAATGGGCAATGTCTTTGTACAAGTGGCTTCAGCATGTTTTTATCACCAGCAAGAGACTTTTTTATTTATGAACAGCTTGGTTCATGTGGATTTAAACACAACTATGTTTTATTTGACCCTTGCTAGTCCTCACTCAAACCATATGTCTTCACCTGGCATTTGTGTCACATTGTTAGACTTATCCAAACACAGTTGAGTGTGTGTCTTCGTAGCCGGCCATGGAGGAATCCTTGCCTGGCTGTTAGTAGCAGGCCGGCCTGTATGTTTATACTCCACTACTGACCTCCTGACCTGAAGGTCACAATGCTCACTAAAGCAAGCAGTGTGTCACAGACCCATTTGGACACACTCTGTCTGGCATGAGTTTTGACATGGCTGTGTGAGAGGTTGGTCTTACATGTTTCTGTGTAGTCAGGTAGTTCAATAAATAAAGGTGGAGGTCTATGGCTCTTGAGGTCACTTGCAATGCTGGTGGGCACCTTAATTTATCCTCTTTGTCATCATTTTTGTCTTCCTGTCAGTTTCTACAGTAAGTATCTTCCCATTTTGAAAAGAAACCGAGCTAGTTGATTGTTTTGAAAAGATTTAAGTTAGGCAAGTGGAAGTTGTTTGCAGTGTCCCTTGTTTGGACATCCTCTAGTCAGCAAGCCGAAGGGTCAAAGGTCAAATGCTCCACCTTGTTATAACAACATGGTGTCCTCAGATCAGTCCTCTCTTCCATGTTAAAATACAAAATACAGAGAAATACTGGCAACTGCTTTAACTAGCCTAAATAATCTTCTTGATCCAAGGGATTTTTTGGGGGGTAACTTCATACTTTTTAATTTTAACAGGTAATTTAAAATGGCTTAAGATAATAATGGGCTTGGATTTTATTACTTTTTGGAATCAAACCTCCTGTTTGCACATATTCTGTATGAAAAGTCTGTGTTTTATTTCCTCCTTCTCAGTAGTCCAGGCTGTGTAATGTGTTCAAAGATTTCATGGGAGCTCCAGACATGCCTATCAGGTTGATCAATTGTTCTGCTGTTTGCTAACCTCCAACACATAGCTGCCTAACCCTGTGTTCATGAGAATGGCTGAGACATGCTGTATCTCTATATGATTCTCATTTATCACAGTGCTGGGTGGCACTGATGACCAAATATGTTTTCAGGGCTATACATTTATGAGAGATTCATGGCCGTTGGGTGAGGATAAATTTATATCTCTGTCTGTCCACAGCACTGTGCGCACATGGGACCTGAACTCGGAGAAGACGCACAAGTCTGTGTTTAAACCGCGATCCTTCCAGGGGAAGAAGGTTGTCCCCACATGCTGTACTTACAACCGTGATGGGAAGCTCATTGCAGCAGGCTGCCAGGACGGCACCATCCAGATCTGGGACAGAAACCTCAGCGTGAGTCTTAAAACGCACACAGCAACCACCTAAAGGTGCAGTGAGTTGTAAACATAGGGTGCCTGTTTTGTTATGGCCTCAGACACAGAGTCATGAGACCCAGGTCATCAGGTCACAGGTCAGAGTTCAACATGTCACTCACACTGACCAGAATTCAAAATGACTGGCTTTAGTCCAAGCTGGGAGTAGTTTAGAATATTATTAAATATCCTCTCTGGTCTATATTGAGCAGACTTTTGAGAAATGAGAGCTAGCCTTGTTAGGTACAGTGGCAGTAAATATTATCATCAGCAGCCATAATCTTAGTTATGTCGCTTATTGTAGCTCAGGCTGGTGGGAATTTCAACCAAAGCATTTGACAAGTTGAATTAAATGATCTGGTGATAAGGGCTCACCAAAGTGATCTAATAGCGGTGTAGTAATATTGCCTTCCCTACTGACACGCCACTAGCAGGGCTCAAAATAGCTGATTATGTTAGTGAATTAACCTACATGTGATTATTGAGTTGAGTTATAGGAAAGCTACCCAATGTCAAGTTCCCTCTGTACATTTTCCACTATTAGTTAATCATGCATTTAAGTGATCAAAGTGTTCATTTCATTCTTCAAGATTCACATTGTTGAGGTAATAGTTGATCTTGGCTATATATATTATGTTTGACAAATCGTCACTGTGGACTGAAATGACGTTCCATTCGGGGTGCAGAATGCCTCTCCTACATATTTTTCAGGCTCTCTCCGTTGTTTTGTCATGATGGTTACACTTTAACCCATGCCTGCCTGTCCTCTTATTACTTCTGGTTAGTGTATGGGAGCGGTAGTGTTTGCGTGTTTCACAGCTTACTGCACACAGAATTCACCTCAACAACACAGATGTGGAAAGGAGGAAAAAAAGAGAAAGGGGAGAGTGCATTCCTGTTGAAGAAAAGGCTTCGGGGACCTGCAATACTCATTATTCAGTATTTTCAAAGGTGACATATTCCAGACATCATTCCAGTTTAGTATTTCTTGCATTATGGATCACTCTTTTGCAAACATGGTTTCACAAGTTGCTTTCTCCTCGGCGTGAGAAGTACTTTGTGGACACTCACCTGGGAGCCCTAAATCACTGTTTTGAGATAGAAAATAAAATGATGGAGGGCTGCACACAGGTGTTGCGAAGTACTTTCTAAGACAAGCAGTATCTGGACCATAAGTTTTGTACAACTGGTTGGTCTATTTTCATGAGCTATCTAGAGAATATGAAATTGTGTTTCTATCCAGAATGATTCAACACATTTTTGCCATAATTGTTCTGTTCCACTTTATATCCTTTCCATCTGTCCAACCCCAAATGCGGACAAGGTTGAACGCTTCTGTTATTTCATGTAAGAATAGACAGCGACAATTAAGCTGCAGTTAGTCAGTTGGAACAGCTTGATTGAACAGGGGGGCTTATCCAGATTAGTCAAATGAGAAGTAGGCTACATGATAATTACTCCAACAGCCAACTTCATAATCACACAACACACACAAAAGAATGTGTTTAGATGGAGGATTCCTATTGTAAGAGCTTTTGTGCTCACGTGTGTGCGTTGTTTTGACTCCACTCACCTATAATTTCACCCCTGGGCTGCTCATAGCAGCAGGCTCCCAGTGATTGGGGTAAAGCTCTCTGAATTTATTACCCCTCTTTCTCCAAACTAAATATTTACCCTGCCTCCCATTGCAGCTTACAATAGCCATGTCTGTTGCCTGACCACTGGAGCCTGTCCTGTCAGAATGGCTCAAGAATTTAGTCGGTACCCTCTGCCCTAATCAGCAACCTGTGCTGCTGACTCAAATTCAGCCACAAGCCTAAAAAGGAGTTGACCTCCCGATGCTTTTATTGCTGCTACCTCCCCCACTCAGACGAAACCTATCTCCTGTTATATCGCCACTATTACTCATGGCCAGAATATGCAGGCAGATCAATCACAATCAATCACATACATGACCTTGATCTGGAGCTGAGCCTGAAGAGAAGCTATTGAGGATGACACATCGTGCTCTTGAACCCTGACATGAGTTGATTGATCCTATGATGGGAGTCAAGTAGGTCTCTTCTGGTGGACTGCCACAGAGAGTGATTGCATGCTCATTCTCTGACCAGAGGGCTCGTTACCAGAATTACAAAACTGCATTTAAATGGTTGCCAGGTAATGTGCGCTCTGGAAGTTTGTGCGTTTCGGGTGCAGGCCTTCGTTCAAATACCACAGAGACCTTGGGAATGTTATGATGTCATTGGTGGACGAGGATGTTTCCAGACTTCAAAGCGGGACCCCAGAAGAGGTGGTTTTGATAAACAGCTCAGCTTGGGAGTCTTATCACGAGATGATATGGCAAACTCTCTTGTTTTCTGCTTTTTCTGGCTTTCAGTGTGTCACTGCAATCGATCCTTAAGAGAAACCAGAGATACCTAAGAAGTCATAAATAGGATTATTTTCAACGTGCAGGACAGCTTATCTCCACTTTTGATCCTTTGTAATTTTTGCCATCAGCCCATCTTATCCTTTATTAATTGACTTAAGATTCCAGGCTCTTTTTATTCCATTCATCACCTTTTTTCATCAGCATATCATTTATAGTTAGTGGCCTAATAGGACCTCACAGTATCACTGTGAACCAGTAACTCGGTAGATAATAAAAGATGGAGCTGTGGAAGATTAAAATAGATAATAACAGAAGAACCTTTTAAAGTCCAATGAAAATGTTTAGAAAACTGCCTAGGATCTGATAACTGGCTCTTTTCTTGTATATGTCTTTGTGGCAGCATTCACCAAATGATCTAAAGTGTGATCGTACACATTTACACCAGATCTCAGTCCTGCAGCCTCCATTGTATCTTGCCCATGATTTCTTTCATTGCCACATGCAACCTGATCTTCCGTAATCCAAATCTTTCTACTCTTTTTTTCTCTCAGTGTTGTGCCCACTGATAAAGACACATACAGAATCCTACTTCTTTAAAGTTTGTATATGACAAGAGTAGAGTCATTTCAATGGAACAAGCTGTCAGATTATGTGGACACTCACTCCAGTGTGATACACACACACACACACGGCTGTGCCATCACCACTTGTTGATTTCCATGAAAGATCAGAGCAGCTGCTCAGAACTGTGGTTTGGCCACCTGATCCTCAGAAACTAACAGAGGTCAGAGTGAGATGTTACTGACTGACTGCACAGTGGTCATCATTAAGTCTTTCAGGTGTGCGGTTGTAAAAGTATGGAGGTTGTGGAAAGGCAGCGCCATGCAGTATTTATATAATGATACCCAGATAGTGTGGTCAGGACCAGTTGGCTGTGTGGTAGATTGTTATCATAGTCTGCTGTGGATGAAACCTAATGCTCTGTTCTTTCAGCTATTTATCAACTCCTGCTGCTGAATGGGTGTGTATGTGAATCAGCGCTTTGTGAGCGCACACACATATAAGTGTGCATTTTAAAGCACATATTCACAGTCTTATTTCTAAAGGTATACATGCATATCTGCATGAGAAACTGCTCACTTTGGCCTGCTGAATAAATTTGTGTCAATTTATTCTGATGCCTGTCTAGGCCAGGGAGAAGGGCACAGTTTACAGAGGAAGTCACAAGGTGCGAGAGAAGTTTCAAACTGTGTATGAGAATCCAGTTTCACAAGCCGGCTGTGTAGATTATCACAGGAAGCAAACACCATGGCATCTAGCAATGCTCGCCAACATCAGGATAGTAAATAAACACTGCAGCTTTCACAACAGCAGTAAATGATCTAGAAATAGCTGGAGGGGTTATGTTTGCAATAGGTTGCTAGAATAACCACGGGCTTACAATTGAATGCACGACTTTTTTAGTTTTAACAAAAATGAAATAATTCTTATTCTTTCTAGCCTTGTGTCAGTCATCATTTATTGCCTGTATTTTATTTTCATAATTTACTCCAGGGTTGAGCAAGGCTTGTCTTTTCCTCGTTCCACCTGTTTGGATAAAGAATATTTTTAAATATATAAATGGAGATTTTTTTTTTCTGTGCAAACAAAACAGCCACTGACAACAGTATAGCACAACAATACAACACAAAGCAGTTAAAACACAGCATGTGCTACCAGCAGATGGTGTTCATTTCGAAAAGGAAGACGTCAGATAAAAAGAGGAGGAAAAAAAAATCTTTGTGGAATGATTCATCACACCTCAAACTCATAACTTTTCTTACTAGTTGGCCTGAGAAAACCTGTGGCGAAAAATGTGTTTTGAAGTTATGTTTACAAAAACACATCTTCACAGTTCTCGCTGGAGTTATAGAAAGCACATTTCATCACCATCTGCTTGCAGTTTGTCTACTTTTAATGCAATGCATTTTCACCCTACAATTCTGCACCTCTCAGACAACAATATGGTTTTCCTAGAAGCCTGCACTGTCCTCTTCACTTTTATGGTGTGCCATTGAGCTTCATGTTACTGCCATTAGACAAGATAATTACAGGAAAACAGTTCATCAGCATACCCTCCTGTTCATAGTCCGCTGACTCCACCCAACCTATTTGTGCTACCATGCATAGCTCACATTTATATTAATGGAATTTTGTAATTGTGAGTTTATATTTTTCACAATTAGTGGCTGGAATGTGGGACCTGTTTGTTATATTGTGATATTCAGTAGGTGAACATTTTGTTATTTATTTTTTTGGGTTTTGAAGTATACACCTTTAGTTTCATTGTAGCGTGAGTATCATTATTTTAGTTCATTTGAGTAATTAATGCTTTAATTTTGAAGGTAGCTGGTAGCTGGGTGTGCACTGGGTGAATCTATGTATATTGTTCTTTTGTTGTTTGCTTAAAAACGGAAAATAAACAGCTGAAATCTGGAAAAAAAATGAATGGAATTTTATGTGTTTGGATTCGCTCCCATTGTCTATGTGCACATGACACAGTGGTCATGATTGCATGGTTGAAATTGGGCCCCAGTGTCTTTGTTTTAGGCTGATTAAATAATAGAGTGAGAAATAGGTTGGTGAATAGGCATGATGTACTTTTTAATTTCTCTTTTTGGTTAAGGAGAAAGTCTGAAGAAGAGTGGCATGAGTTATTTGAAGATACTGTCTGGGAGGGGAAAAATAGTCTAAGTCAGTACCAGTTGTATGCAGAATATATGCTATACTGTTAGAATACAAATAAAATTAAAAATAAATAAATAAATAATAGAGTGATGAAGGAATGATGAATTTGTGTATGCCAACCAAGATATTTTCCGTTAGATTTTAGATTAGAAAATGTGTTCAGCAAAAGAATCCTTACAAATAAATAGCATTTTAATGATTTTATGATGAAGTGTGAATGCAGTTTTCAGAAGTAAAAAGCTAATACTAGACTGGAAATTAACTTTACCACAGTCACGTGAGCAACTTGTCAACCATAGATATTATTTCAAGTGTTAAAAAAAGGAAAAATAACTGTTAAAATGCTCTCATTTCAGGTTTTAGGACTCATCACTGCATCACTCTATTTCCTGAACTCACCATGCACCTTTTAGGTAGTGTGTTGTGTGTTTGACTGGGTTTAAGCCTCACACACCATTCTTCAACTGCTGTTTAGTAAGCCTGTGATAGCCTCTGGCCTGGCTATTCCACGCCAGCTGTAAGATTAGAAAATGTACTTTTTTTATATTAAATTGACCTTTTGACTTTTATTTCTCATCCAAGTCAATTTCCAATGCGGTGAACAAAAGAGCAGACATAATCTGAGATTAGAAATGAGGAGAATAGATTTGAGTCACATGTAATATTTGAGCAAAATGATGATGGGAAGCAGAAAATTATCCCTTAAGTGACTATAGAGGCTAAATGGCCAACGCCTGGAAAAAGTGGAATCCATGTTATCTACAGTTCAAGGTAACACTGTTATCTGTCTCGTCCAAGTTAATAACTTCCCTCTATTTCCTTACTTTGGAAGTGAAGTATGACCTCGTTTCCTTCTTGTGTCATAAGGACACATCAGTCATTCACCTCACGCTCCCCTCTCTCCTGCTCTCTTTGCCAGCATTTCTCTAGACCTCTCTATCTTATCTGCTCTCCACACTCTGTGCTCACTTCAAATTCCTTATCCACCTCTCCAAGTCAAAAGCCTGTATTGCTGCAATTCTCTTTTCACTGATTTATTTGCATTCCGTTTAGAATTAATGAAAATGTAGCTGTATAAACCAAGGTTATGTTTGTTTGAGTATTAGCAAGCCGACTTCCCAGACTATTGCTTCACTGCTGTCTTTTAATGATCCATCTCTGCAATCTGGCTGTACTCAGTTAAAACTAAGGCAGTGAGAAGCAGAGAGAAGGCTCAGTCAACAAAGTTAGCACTGAAACAAGTAGATGATTAATTTGATAAGCCAATTAGTCGTTTAAAGAAGTTATCAAGGATAAATGTGAAACAATTTCTGGCTTCTCAAATATGAGAATTAACTTTTTTCCCTAGCTTTATGTCTTTGAACATGAAATGCATTTGGATTTCAAAGCAGGCAGTTTGACAACATCATGAGACAATGTATTGGTTAGATAAGTGTGTGTGTGTGTGTGTGAGAGAGAGAGAGAGAGAGAGAGAGAGAGAGAGAGAGAGAGAGGAGGGGGTTGAGCTGGGTTATTTCCAGCCTGGAGCTGCAGACCTTGGCACACTCACTCTGCACTACAGTAGTACACCACTTGCTCAGAGTAAGCACCGAGGAAGTACATTACATGGCTGGCCATCTTGAAAACAGCTGCTTAAATGACAAGTTAAAATGCTTCTGTTTACAAGAAGGGGGTCGTCATTGGGCTGGGATTAATTAGAAATAATTTGAATGCCTTTTTAATTGGGAGTATTGTAATTGGTAATTGTTTCCAAACTGCCTCTGAAATGCCCCTTGTAATGCAACAGTTTAAAGCAACTCATGACCTATAAAGGTGAGACTCCTTTCCCTCTAGCTTTTGTAATCAGCCTGTTCTCACCTCTATAGAATGACCTCAGCTGAAATGTCACCTGGCCTTCTTGGTTTTCAGCGATGCATGCTGATCATCACAGCCAAGTTGAGTAAGATGTCATTCTCATATACAGCAGCATGCCGAGGAAATAGTGACAAGGGCAAAATTATATACACGTGATTTGCTTGACGAAGACCTTGATGAGAGAAATGTAGCCTGGGGGCCTGCAACACTTAACGTGCAAACTACCTCTTCTTTTCCACTGCACTGCCTCTGCTTCAGATTGAGATTATTTTCGAGTTTATAATTTGTTTGGTCTATAATATGAGAAAATAGTGATCAATGGCTGTAGGACTTTCCTGAAGCCCACAGTGGTGTGTTAGAAAATGTTTTTCTTTTGTCCAGCCAGCAGCCCAGAACCCAAAGATATTCAGGATCCATACAATACCACAGTTCATAATGCAAAGAAAATCAATCACTTTTGTGATTTCATTGTACAATATATTTTCTGTCAATTTTAGATTAATTTATAATGCAACTCAGTATTTTTCAGCAGACATTCCCAGCCTTTGAAATGCTGTTCTGTTACAAAAACAGTAATATCCAAGCCCCTGCAAGGTAGACTGATTACATTATTATCTTTATGTTAGTGTCATCACAGAAGTTTATGTTTTCCAGACTTGACAAAACTCACATTTACCCACAGAGCCCTTCAACTTATTTCAGAAGTGAACGGTGATACTTATTAACTTCCTTGCTTGCCCACTGTTAAACTTACTTTCATTTGTAATCATCTGTCTCCTCTGCTCAGGGCACTGGTCTTAAATCCTGCTGGTCAATAATAGTTTGATGTGCCACTAAATAGTTGTTTGTAACACTTGTTTAATGTTGGCTAAGAGAATCAGAAGAGCGATGTTAGCCCACAGCTGCAAGTAAAAGGGTGTCCGATGTGTGTTTATTGGCTGGTAAACTGTACGAAGTAGGAATGTTATAATACTGTTTCAGGTAGGAGCAAAGGAAAAATAAAAATCTGTCAGACAGACACCTTCACTTGCCAAGGTAAATCTGTGGTCTGCAGTCTCACTGAAGAGAGCGGTGGGTACAGTGTGTGAAGTTACTGGCATTTCATAAGTTGTAGTGGGATTTATGGTTAAATATAAAATATAGTGTTCATGGAGGAAATGGAAACCGTGTGTTGTTTTGAAGATGTCCAGAATGAAAAGGTCTTTTTGTTACGGCAGTGAAGCAAAGCAGTGGCAGCTTCATGCTGTAGCACAGCAGGAGCTGAGAGGAGCTCCTTTAATGTTGATGAGCAGCAGTGACCAACAAGAAGAGAGAAAGCTGGGCCTGCTCCATTTATTCAATTTCTTCTGTAATTAATGATCAAGTCCATCTCGTCTAGGTTTTGTCTATCTATGTGTGATATACATCAAGCATTTATAAATAAACTTGCTTGAGTCTTTCTGCTTTTGTCATTTACTACTATCACACACAAGCAGCGGTTAATTGCTGCTATGACCTCTGTAGCAGAATTTCATTTTCATACACAGACCAAGCACATCACCTGGAATAATAAAATGGCAATTAACCTTTGTTTGACCTTCTTATCAGTGCATTGTTTTCTCTTCTTCTTAGGTCCATACAAAATTCCACTGTCGGCAGGCACACATTCCAGGGTCAGACACCTCCTGCCTCTCCTTTTCCTATGACGGCTTGACTCTCGCTTCACGTGGGGGTAAGAAAAAGACTCTAATCTTACAGCATCGCCCAAAATCCACAGTCAGAAGTTGCAAAATATTGCAAAATATCAGAAGCCACCACCAACAAAACTCACAACAGATCCTACGCTGAGACCCAACAGTTCCTCCCCATGTGATCTAGATTTCCAGTTTTTTACCAAAGAGGAATAACTGTGTGTAAAAGTTCTTCACCCCACATATTTCTGTAATATAATCAAAAAAATAACTCACAGCTCACTGCTGTACAGACAAGAGTAGGCTAAATAAATAACAGCTGCACTGTGGTGAGGTAGTTGGCAGTTTGTTGTCTGCTATGTTTTCTAGGTGATGACACTCTGAAGATGTGGGATATACGGAACTTCAAGAAGCCTGTGAATGTGGCTACTGGATTAACCAACTACTTTACAATGTGAGAATGTTTGTCTCAATAATAGTATGCTTGATAACTGTAAATTGTTTGTGTTATATGACGTGATTATATTGCACATGTGTAACTTTCTGTCTCAGGACTGACTGCTGTTTTAGTCCCGACGACAAGCTTCTTGTGACGGGGACCTCAGTGAAGAAAGACGAGGGAAATGGGAAGTTGGTTTTCTTTGACCGAGCTTCCTTTCAGAAGGTCTATGAAATAGAAGTCACCAATGCAGTAAGTCCCACTTCAATATCCACAACAGACCTCATTCCAAGATGTTTCTCAACTGGTTGATATGATACTTTGGTTACACCAGTATGACCCAAAATAATGTGCAGTGGAAAACACCACAGTGAAACTTAATGAAAACAAAATGAAACCAATGTGCATGTCAAAAAGGATGAGAGGTGAAACATCTTCAACAAACCTTAAACAAGTCCAGCTAACTGTTTTTTGCTCTTTTGATTTACTTCGACCTGGATGACTGAGAACCTTCACAGAAATGTGAATGTCATTCCTCTCCCATGTAAGTAGCCTCGGCTGAAACTGCTACACTTGTATTTATTAATGACTCTGAAAACACAACAGCTGTCTAAATCCTCATCTTGACAGCAGGACAGATTTTACTGGCCTGATATGGAGATTTATTTTACTTCCTATTTACCCAAAACAGGATTATGCCAACCGATTAGAATTTGGCTCTATTGTTTGGTCGTATTAATTTAAATGTAACTCTGTAATACAACACAGGAAGGAAAGAAAGATGTGGAATTGTGCTGTCAGCAGCCACTGTAATGTAGCATTATGGAGTAATAATTCATGAAACTCAAGTCTGCAAAACTTTCAATAAAATGTTGTTTCAGAAAGTTCATTTTTCTGTAACTCAAATATCAAGTAGCTAATCCTCTGGCAGGGACTAGACATTTTCCTTTAAATCACAGTGTGTCTGAAGCTGGTCGTATATCAGCAGTGTAGCAAAATGTGTATTTTCTCCATCTTCACCCTGGATGATAGATTGACGTGGCGGTGTTTAGGGGAAAATACGGAGGAAGATGAGATTGAGTTATGGAGGGGAGTGAAAGGAAAAGAAGGAGGATTTTTTTTTTTTTAATATTAGGCAAGCTGAGAGAAAGCGAGTAATGTGACCTTTCCCTTCTGCTAAATCATTCCCACAAACCTTTGGCAGCACAGCTATTGACGCTTTTATACGGGCCTTTGAGTAACATTTGAAATTAAATTATCTACGGACACAATCGGCATGTTCCACTCACATGCGCTGCACTGTCAAACATGTTACTATACTGCACTTTATACTAATCCAGCTTTCTCAGAAATCCATTTGGTGAGGGCAACCAGCCATAGGTGCTGAAATGAAGGGTAGAGGTGCTGTCTTCACTAAAAATCCTTTTTTTTTTTTGTCGCTTCCTGCTCCTCCTCTGTCTCTCCTTTTCAACAGATTTAGCTCTGTGTATCTGTAGTCATAACAGTGAGGTCTGACAGAGGCTAATGGCTTCTAACTTGGGCTCCCTGACTAAGGCATGATATGTTCACACGGGCCACTGAGTGAACATCTCAGAGAGAGGTAGAGAGAGACAAAAGCCCGGTTTGTGTCTGTGCATCCCCCTGGCCTTCCAGCCAGCTGCTGTTAGCTTGCAAACCTTGGCACAGCATTGACGCTAAGTGCACACTCCACTGCACAGTTGCACTAACTGAGGGAAAGGGAGGGCCGTCTGTGTTCTGGTTGACTGATTTCATCTGGGATTTTAACTTGAATAAATTCAGTTTTTTTATCTATTATCATTTCCATATCTAAATATGACTTGATAGCGTTATTTAAGATGTCAGTTTATTTGAAAGAATGCCTGTTGAATACAAAGTTTAAAGTTGAGTGTAAGCTGAAGAATGGCGTAAAATGTGTTAGCATTTTTAGTATGAACACGCTCACTGTCGACAGCTCACAACTGAACTGTGTCACAATAATGTTATACTATTGTTACTAGAAATGAAAAATAATACCTCGCTTCTCTCTAGATAGCTAGAGCTCCTATAATATTAGAAGATGGCACAAACCTAACAAGTAAATAATGCCACTTCACTTTAAATGTTCAGTATTAATGTTGTCACTCAAAGACAGTAGATGGTGTATTAATCTGTACAACATAATCCTTATATGTATGGAGGCCTGTCATTTGGATCAAGTAGTGGTCAGCATCACATTATGTTATTTAAGGGCTTCATAAATAGAATCAGCTGTAACATTTGCACCCACTTCACCGTGGTGACCATGTCACTATAGGCAGCATCAAAGAAAGACCTCAGACATTTTGGGTCAAAGAGTCTGTTAAGAACTTAACAACCCTCCTCCTGCTTCGCATCACTCCGTGGACGTTTGTCTTCCCTTACACTTTACTGAAGAGAGTAAACATTTGGAAGTGATTTTTCCGTTGGCCTTTCACTCGTTCCACCTTCCACCGTTGTGAGAGACTCTGAAAGGTTCGGCACACTTTCATTGGAAGGACAGCAAAACCTCTTCCTGTCTGCTGCTCGCTCTCTACGCTGTGCTGAAATCCAGCAGATTTCCCACAAAATCCCACCCTGTACCACAGAAAACAATGCAGTCTAGAGGCTCGTACACGCTGCCAATCGCCTTGGCAGTGGATTTATTTGTGTTGATTATAACCTCTCAAAATGTATATGGTAATGATTAAAATACTTCAATAATGCTTTGTTCCTCCAAGAGGAACTTCAGACGATGTAGCCTATGAAAATATCCTTTAAGGCCATTCACATACAGTATTTGGGTTGTTTGGACTCATTTAGTCTAATTGCTTTCTTGGATTTGTGCAACAACATGTTCAGCTGAAGGATAATAGGTAGAAGATGGATGGATGTTCAGTTGGGTGGCCTCATGGATGGCACAGTTGGGAAGATTTTGCAGTTTTTTAATGAAAATGTTGTAAGTGGCTTATATTAATTATTATCATCGCTGAGATCAATTACTTTAATTGCTAGGTTGCCCAATCAATATTTTGGTTACTTTTAATGCCTCTTGCGGTATGTTAATGTATGTTCACAGTTTGAATGAACTCCTACAGGAGTATAAGTTTCTGTACTCTTCACCAGTCAGTTCGAACTGAAGAAGCCTCTTGGATGAGAGGTGAAACATCTTTAACCAACCTCAAGCAAATCCAGATTCAGACCCTACTCCCAGCACGCTAACCATTATTATCAGTCAGATGGCATTGTATTATATTGTGTTATACATTAAATTATACATAAAATTAAGTAATTCAGAATTTGGATCCAGTAAAATTTTGTTAAGCAGATCAGGGATTTCTGGTTGACATGCACTCAGTGAACCTGATGAATGTGCTATTTACTATGTTTACATCAGCCGTCTGCTCTTTGGATGGCCCAAGAATTTAAGTGCAGTCTTTATAAAGTGGTGTACCAGGCAGGCGAGTGAAAGGAAGGGCCACCAATCATTTCTAACTAAACAGTCTACATAACCCCAGTACCTGGGGTACGCTTGGGAGCGGAGGCTGTTTTAGGCCCATTTTGGTAAATACTTCAGACACTCTTAAGCTTATCAAAAGGAGCAAAAACCAGGTGAGTCCAAACTGACTATCAAAGCACTGAGCTTCTGGATGGATTTCAAATGGAACTCAAACATGTAGCTCTCAAGCACTTTCTATAAATTTGTGTATGTTCCTGTATTTGGTATTTTGTGATGACCTGCACTTCACAAATTTGGCTCCCTCATTTTATACAGGCTTAAAAATTGCTTCTAAAAATCTAAAATGTAAAAGACTACTAAAAAGACTACTGGTGCTGATGGTGACTTTACTAAATGGATTGACAGACATTATGTACTATTTGTAGACATATAATTTAATAATGTGTTAAAAAAGAGGTTTTTAATCTCAATGGGGATCTTCCTGGTTAAATAATTGTTATATATATATATTATATATATAAACACAGCTTAATAAAGCTTCCATAGTAGAGAAGCATAACTTTTAATAAATCTAAAATCTTATGCTTATACAGTAGCTGTGTAGTTACAGCCTCGTTACCTTACACATAGATGAGTGATCCCACTCAGATCTATCCTGTGACATTGGTAGAATTTAAATAAAAACAAGCACTGGCTTCAGATCAGTTCTCATCTACATCCTGAGAAGAAATAGAAATCAATATCTGGAGAGGAAAAAGAGGCACCAGAGCATCCCTAATATGATGTGTTTGGTACATTTTTTTCACTTACAGGTATAAGATTCTCAATCATCACAATGATTAGAAATCAATATGCTGAGAGGTCTGAACAACCCTCTGATCTGGTGTTGGTCTGCATGGAATGGGACTCTTGTAGTGGAGAACTATTTTGGAGCCCTTCATTATTTGCCCCCCATGCCACTCTGACCCTCTCGTGCTTGGTGGCTATTAAACAGTGGGCTGCTCCTGTGCTCTGCTGCTCTTTAGGGAGGCCTTTGATAAGGATGGTTAGTCTTTCCTCCTCTGTAAGACCGGTCAGGCTGGAAACTCCTCAGCTCTGTTCTTTCTTGTGCATCTCACCCAAGTAAATCTTGCACGAAGTAAAAGCCAGTAAGGCAGTTCAGACTAATTACAGACTTGGACATGAACCCGCTCAGTGTGTAACCAAGGTGCTAAGTCTACAGCTCTCCTCTCTCCTGCTGCATCCACTTGGCCTGTGTAGCTCAGTCAGTCAGGAGCATTGCACATTTGGATCCACTCAGCAACTAAACAAAGAACACAGCTGTGGCTATTATGTCCCATTAGTGCTGCATAACTTTATTTCATAATCAGCGTACACATTGAGCGAGTCGCTGTTGTCTTATTTATCTCTAATCAGTCGTTAGTATTTTAATCTGACGGGACGTAGAAAGCTACTACTGAAGAACGGTCTGATTAAAGTTTTCTCCTTCATGATGTGATGTAATTTTGTGGACGTGAAGCGTAAACAGGGCTTCCTAGAGTATAAACATGCTGCTCTGACTATCTGGGAAGCAGTTTTACTGTTGGACTGGACTGAGCGCTGCTTGGCTCTGGTCTTTTCACTGGATCCAGCTGGGGTGGGCCCCACTGAGCTGCTCTGTTGGACTTGTTTGGCTGCTGACAGAATGACTTGTTTGGGTCTGAAGAGGCTGTATTCTGAACTTGGCTCGGTTGCTGCTACCTGGCCGTGTTGTTTTGGTTTCACTGTCCGTATTGGGTCGCTTTATGTTGTGTTGCCGTACAGTGTACTGGGTGAATTCTAGCTTTGACAGTAGCTGTGGAGTGTAACTAAATTCTTCTGCTTTCCCTCACATGCAGGGACTGTCCGTGCTGCTTTAACAACCCCGACGAGGCAATTTATAACCCATTACGCGTTTACACTGAAGCACATCCACAGTTCATGATGCATACATGTCGAAACATGTTTTTATAAGTGTTGAGCGTTCTATGGGAACAGCATCTCCCTCAGGACAAACACGGCTCATTCTCACCTTTCTGAAGTATTTGTTAAATTAACTGTTTTTATGCTAAGATACCACAGTGCAAACATGTTCATGTCTGTGCTTATTAAGCCATTTGTTGGAATTATGCCTACATGTTATTATCTCTCTACCAGTGCATTAATGGAATATGTGAGGCTCATGCTAAGCACATCCTGTTAAAAGCATTTTCCAGAACTTTCTATCAATTACAACTGGCTCATGATCTGGTTGAGCAGATTAACCCTCATCTGTCCCATGAGCTGCACACCCTTGAGCTGTTGGCATGATAGTGAAGAGACATACTGTATGTCGGAGTTCTGTGTCAAATTTAAGCTGAATGTGAAAGATCTAAATTCACTATCGTGCCGAAAATGCTAACTTTATAACTGCTTGACGTATGCACAAGTGCTTTTCTTTGTGTGTGCGTGTGTGTGATTGAGACTCCTTGCAGTGGTATCCTGGTGGGAAGCTGAACAGCTGGGCGCTAAGCAGCTTTCACCATCACTGAGTCTGGGCATCCCAGTCATAGTCCTACCCACCCCCCATCCTACGCCCGCTTCTAGACCCCCGCCCCCAGATTGCCTATTCTGTTCCACTTAAAGACAAACACTCAAACATCTATGGTACACACACACAACCACACCAAGTATGTATACGTGCGTTAATAATAACATTCTTAAGCACAAGGAGTCACAGGAGGTTGTGGTGCTCTGATACACTCACTACTGTAGCTCACATATCACAGAATGAACAGAGGGTCTTCATCACTGTCTACCAGCTTTTCACTCTCTGTCCTTCTTTTGCTCTCTGTCTCTATCTCACACACATACACACCTCTGGATAAATGTGGTCACATTTGCCTGTTGGCACTGGGCCATCTGTCACACACAGACTGAATGATCCAGCCCTCATCCCAACAGCCAAATATAGTCAACTAGAGCAGCAGAGCACACTGGGACTGATCCCTACTGTACCGCAACCAACCTGGGTCACATACTCACAGTACAGAGAGTAATATACGATTATATATATATAATCGAATATACGATTGGACAGAAACATCCTGCTGTAGGCTGTTGTCTTAAAGCATGACCTTTCCTCACATGCACCGCCCTCAGGTACCAAAATCCTTAACTATATGTTGTTGTTTGTGTTTCAGAGCGTTGTCCGCTGCCTGTGGCACCCAAAACTTAACCAGATAATGGCGGGAACTGGGAATGGACTGGCCAAGGTTTACTACGACCCTGTTAAGAGCCACAGGTATGTTCAGTTTAGTCCTTTTTCCTTCTGTTTATTGACAACAGTTGCCTAAAAGAGACGAACTAACAATGGATTTTATCATAACCATTTTATTCTTTGTTGGCGCAGCCTGACATAACTTGTTGCCATGCCATAGAATGCTGTTGTTGTCCAAACAATTAAAAACACATGGAAGAGACATGCTGTTGCAATGTGCAACATATGCGTTCATTGCAGTCAATGTAGTGCAAACCAAATACCATAACTGAGCCATTTATAGTTCGAACTATATGTAGATCTCAATCACTGTCTCTTTTATGTAGTTTTTTATGTTTTTGAAACAACAGTTGAGCTCTGTGGAAAAAGGCAAAAGATTGTAAGAGTGATAAATTCATTGTTGATTTAAGTCTCTTCAGATTAAAAGCAAAGCTTTATTCTTGATCCTTGTTTTCTATACGATTTGTTGAAGTAGCTTCATTTGTAACCAACTGGCTTTTTTCCAGAGGGGCGAAGCTTTGTGTAGTGAAGAGCCAGCGGAAAGAGAAACATGCAGAGACATTAACGCAGGATTACATCATCACACGTAAGTTCTTCCATGCCTGTTCAAACACTCAAAATGTTTCATCCGCACCTTCTGAGAATAAAATGTGTCACTTAATAAACATTGAACTGAATTCTCCGCTCTCTTGCCATGGCGTGCAGTGTCTTTTCATCATTAAACAGTTAGTAAAGTGAAATTAAAGTGAAGTGCCTTTCTCAAAGCTCTCCAGCAGTTTAGTCCACCTTGTGCCTCTAACCCATCTGCCTCTCACATGATAATGCATCGTGTGTTTAAACAACAAGAGATCAACACCAAAACAACGGCAGCCATCTTCCAAGTGCGTGCTGTGGCAAGTATTCTAAGAATCCCTTTTTTTAGACATAATGAACAAAAAACAGCCCTAGTTTACATGCTCACACACATACGGAGGAGAGTGAGTGCTCTGGGCTTTGACAGGCCCATTAGCTGATGGAGCAGGGTGTGGATGAGTGGATCCACAGCTTCAGGGCACTGTGCCACGCGGCAGCCATGTGGTCTGTAGTCAAGCCGGATCACGCTAGGAACAACCATGTCTCCCACCTCTGGCGGCGTGATATCCTGCTGGTCCACACATGCAGACTACCCCCCCCCCCCCCACCTGTCATCCTGTCATATCACCAACACACGAGGCTGTCATCTCTTTGGTGCATGCCTCTCGCTCCTCTGCCCCCAGACTGAGGCCATGAACCTGCATGAACGGAGCAGCTGCCGACACGTCGTCCCTGATTGGCTGCTGAGACCCAATTCAGACGCCATTGATTGTTTGGCCTCTTCAGATGCATCATGTGATCTCATTGCCATGCCAACAGGGTGTGAAATAGGCAGGCATTTGACTGCCACGAGTGGCGAGTGACGCACTTGATGCCCTGGCACTGGAAAATTAGAGGGACAGGAAGCAAGTGATGGCCCATTGAGAAAAGCGAGGGAATCTGTTAACAGTAACCTTTTTGCTTAATGTAGCGTGGAGGAGAAGAATTAACAGTGAGCAGCGACAGGGCTCCTGAATGGAAAATCACTTTATCTAACCCTTTACTAAAGTGTCTCTTTGTAACCCCTGTGGGTAAGAGCAGAGCATACACTCACTTTACACAAACGCTCATTCTGTCTCACACACACACACACACACACACACACACACACACTTTTGAGGACACTCATTCACACTCACTCACTCACATGCTCATGGATTTAAGTGCTGACGGTCTTTTTATTGTGATAGTGTTCACAAAAGTGTGAAGAGTGGCTGGGTGATTGTCTGAATCTAAACATGGGGGATATAATGATTATGTTGGTGTGCACGATGGCAGAAGGAGTACACAAGAGGAGAGGCGCAGTCAGAGGTCAACAGGTGCGTGTAGTTTTGCGTAAATGCTGCGTATCCTCTGCAGGGTGTATAGGGGGAGAGACTGTGTTTGTGCACTTGCTGTATGAAAACGCTGCCACATCCCTGCCTTGCGTTCTGTCTTCATTTTACTATAGCTGAGCTATAAACGCTGAGATTGTTGCCCGGGGCCCTGTCTGCTTATTTGTGCGGCTTTGTTATGTGATCTTGCAGTTACCTAAGCAACTTGATTATCCTTGTTTACCCTGTCTGTCTCCAGCTCATGCCTTACCCATGTTCAGAGAGGCCCGGCAGCGGAGTACTCGAAAACAGCTGGAGAAGGACCGACTTGACCCAAAGAAATCCCACAAGCCAGAGCCTCCTGTGTCTGGACCAGGTGACGTTTTATTCTTTTAAAACCAAAAAAACATTAATTTCCCAGAATAAACACAAAAAATAACAACAAAACAGACAAAAGAGGAACAGGAAAGGCATGAAATAAGTGTGTAAAATAAGCAAAAACACAACAAACACTGCCGTTTGAATATGAATATGTATTATATATGAATATGAGTAACGAGGTGCAGCTACAGTTCTACCTTATGAGTCATGTTCTTACCTGGATGAATACAGGATTCTGTGTGCGGCAGATATCTAGACGCACAGTTGTTGATGTGTTCGGTATTATGCACCCTAGCTGAAGTGGAGGACTATAGCAGCATTGCTCCCACTTGGCCTCTTTATTTTTGAACCGCTGGGACATAATGATGCATCGTGACCTTTCTCTGGGACCCATGGTCAGTCTGTTCATGTTGTCACTGATTTGAGCTTAGTTCCAATATGTCGAGGTGCCAGAGAGTATTTCTTGCTTCGTTATATTCCAGCTGGGTCACTGCTGCTAAATGCTCTTGGTTTTTTCACTCTCGCTCTCTTGTTGCTTCAGTTCCTTTGCTGTACTCACAGTGATCTAATGGCCCCATAGTGCAATGCAATACAAATGTTTCTCAGATTGAAAGACAGAAAAATAAATTGAGTAGTCCACAAATGAGAATAGAGGTCCACTTTATAAAAATAGGGTTAACTCCTTGATAGCAGGCCAGTGGTTTTTAGACGACAGCCTGTCTTTATATTGTTTATCCTGTGTGTGAAATGACTTTGCATAAGTGGAAGATAATGTTTGGTGTTTGGCTGAATGCTTACAAGCAGTGGAAAAAGATGCCCCTCAATCCCCTAAACAAGCTCACCGCTCAGCTCAGGAAATCCCTGTGCCTTTAATGATGGAAATGTATTCTGTCCATGATCTTTTAAGACAACCGTAACAATGTCTCCTGTGGAAAGAAGCGAGTTTTCTCCCAAAAAAAACTCCATTAAGTGCAGTCAAATACAGTCAAAAGCACAGAAGCACTTTCACTCCTGCTTTTAGGAGCAAGTGCAGTTTTTTATTATATTCGTATTTCTAGTGTATTTGACTGCTATGACGCTTTAATTTCCCTTTGGGGATTAATAAAGTCATCATCCATCCATTTAAAACAAGTAATAAAAGCTCCTTATGTGATATGCATTAAACTTTAAACGTGTGTTTTTATTATACATTGGTCTCAACAGCATCTGTGTTTTGCTGACAGGTCGTGGAGGAAGAGTCGCAGCTCATGGTGGCACTCTGTCTTCATTCATCGTGAAGAACATTGCTTTAGATAAAACAGATGACAGTAACCCCCGACAGGCCATCCTACGTCACGCCAAAGAAGCTGCAGAAAACCCTTACTGGATCGCCCCGGCGTACACACAGTAAGAAACCCTCATTTCATCAGTATGAGTTGTTATTCACACCCATACTCACCTTTCTGTGTATTTCCTCTCTCACTCATCTCCTCTCGTTTCCGGTTCGCTCTCATTAGCAGACAGTGTAAGATGAGTACTGGGAGTGCTACGTGTGACAGTACTTGGGTTTCTTCCTACCGGTGTGACACATGAATGTTTGAAGAGTTGCAGTTTTACAGGCACACACTTCACACTGCAGGAAGGAGAGTAACGCACAACTTTAGATCACTATCGGACTCAGACAGCTATGTAAACGTGGAGCAAAACTGTGAGCCAAATCAAACACACTGTTTCTCATCCTGCAAGGATCTCTAGTTAAAAATAACATACAAGTGATGTACATTATAGTAGCTATATCTGATGAAGGACACCACTTTAGTTTGGTTGTTTTCTTTGCTTGGCTGGGAGCCGCAGCCCTATAAAGGCAGACAGTCATCTGCACCATTTACAGTAAACATGACATATGCAGCCTGAGCTTTCTTCTCTCAGGTGGCCTGTTTGGACAAGAAATCATTTGTCCAGAGTTCTAAAATTTCTATTAATAAACCAGCCCTGTGTCCTTATAGCCCTATCATCTGGTTATTATCTTTCATTTGCAGTTCAGAGCTTTGCTTTAAAGGTTTCTGAAAAAGAACTGTTCTCATTTCCCTTCAGCACCCAGCCAGAGCCCATGTTTGCAGAGGAGTCAGAGGAGGATGAGGAAGCTGAAAAGGAACCAGCGTGGAAGAAACGCAAGATCTGAGGTTCCTCAACAGCAGCAGCTCCTTTTCAGTAATATAGCAGACAGGTTGGGCTTAAGCTACTAAATTGTAAATCTAAATCTGTCCTCCCTCTCATAGTGTTTGCATATACTGCACATGTATTTATGTGCTTGCTTCTGTGTGAAGGGGTAGCACGTGAACATGCAGGCATTTTTACTGTGCAAGTATAATGTAGTTTTATACAGTTTTATGTTCCTCTGCTCGTCCTTGCAGTTCATCAGCGTCTATAAGAACTAGGCTTTTTATGTGTGCTTTGATTATATGGACTTTATTTCCATCATTTCTTTTGTCCTCTGCTCCCACAGCTCCAGTTTGCTAATGCCTCATAAATTGTCTCCAGATTTTGTGGTCTGGTTGTGTTCATCAGCTATGAAGAACAGTTTGCTAGTTTGTAAATGTAAATTGCAAAAGAGTACACAAACTTGCAGCCAGTTCCACTCTCTTTTTTTTTTTTTTTTTTTTTTTTTTTTAAAGCTGTGCAGTTGTGTTGGATGTGATATACAAAACTTCAATCAGCTATCTGCTAAATTAGTTTTTTTTTCCATACCATATATCACCTCATGACCTATATAAAGGAATTTGTATTCTCTTGTGAAATAGTCATATATTTATTTAAATTGACACAATAGCTTTGCTTTTACCGGCAGATCAAAGGAATTCTTCTGCCAAATATATTTTTATGAGGCACCGACTTCAGATGCTCTCAGAGCCAGCCAAGGCCCGTGATCTGACTCACTGCTTCAATTAAAGTTTTTACAGGCTACTTTTTGCAGTTATTGTATAAGTGTACATTACTGCAAGTATTACGATTTCTAATATTGATGAATAAATAAAAAAGTATGTTATCATTTTAAATAATCTTAAAAATTCCATGGTACACTTGCTACCATTTTCTGTAGATTTCTCAGTCGAGTATGGGATGCAACATTGAGTTAAGATCATTTTCTGTTCTCAAATGAATAATGAACTTTCACACTGAAGCTCCGAAGCAATCAACATCACATTTTTAAGATAGTAATACATTTTTAGATTTATTTTATGAATAAATGAAATAAAATCTGAAATAACTGCCGTTTATAGCACACCTAAAACAGAGTAGAGCCATTTCTCTGTTTTCTTTGTTAATGACACATACGGTGTCTGTCTCAACGGACAGAACAAACCACATGAAACCAGTTATTTATCTCAACTGATATAAAAAACAGACTGTGCTTATTTATTGAACTAAACATGGCTCCCTCAGATCTAATGAAACACAAACTGATTTTCAAGTAAAACTAATTTGTAACGAGAAATTTGAGTCACATGCTTCATTCCACTGTATGAATTTAGAATTTTATGGCAAGATGACAAGGTTATGATAATAAATTCGCTGGTGTTTCTACTCACAGTGGGTGAAACTTAACAGTCTTAAATTCCCAGCCAAGAAAAGTTACAAGCAGACAATCCAATGTCTTAGTGTCCTGGCAAACTTTCTGCGGCCGTAAAATAAATATGAGTCAGAGAGAGACCATAGTACAAAGTATGGAAGTACCAAAACAATGAGTGATGTTTTTAAGAGCAACTAAATTGGAGAGTTTAGAGGAGATGGGCTGCATGCAGGACAAAATGACATCAAGCTGTTCTTGAGGAGAAGAGTTTTCAGCCAGCAGCAGGAGGTGAGGAGTGACTGAACCAGCTGGCTGGTGGAAAAAGGAAGCAGCGTGGAGGTGAAACCATAGCCTCCAGGTGCAGACATTTTAAGACACAGGTCACTTTATCCCAATGATTTTTTTTTTTTACTTACAGTACCTGCAGTCGTATCATCTATGCCCCACAGAACAGCTGCTTCTTTGTGTGTGGCTCAAAGCATAACATTTTGAGAAAATTCACCCCCAGATACAGCGTCCTTGCTGAGCTGAATATCCCACAGACCTTGTTTCAACTGGAACATCTCTTTACCCAACAAATAGTCCCAGAGAAAACCACCAATCACTGTCAGCCCCAGACCTCATGGGGGATAAAATCACATTTAACTTGACAAGAACAGTCAAACCCAGATTTGTGGAGGAAATGATACAGTTGACAATATTCTATATTTTCCTAAATGCTAACAGATATCATGAGTTTGTCTGTCAGTACTCCCCCTGTGTGTGAGACACAAGCCCATTGGTTCCTACTGAAGACATGCACAAGAAAAGGTCAACACTGCATTCACTTGTTAGTAAGCCATTGCTTATTTACACATCCAGCAGTTACGGAGTAAACATCATTGATTTGGAATTATGCTTCTGGCCATCTGGTAAATGTCCATCGAGTCCTCATTGTGTTAGGGTGAATCAAAACATTATAGCTGCAGACCGTAAAACCCCCAAAAAAACAAGCTGAAAAACAGTAAAGCCTTTTTCCAAACACGTTTGATCTATTGCTGATTTAAAATGGATGATGAGAGCTTTAATTATCAGGTTTCATCGTTGACAATTCATGTTATATATTATTTTTTTTTAAGTTTAAATGTGTTTATCTTGCAGGTCGTTATTAAGAGGCCCTGAGGATTTGGAAATTGTGAAAGTTTTGTCTTGCTATGACAAGAGTTGAGACTTGACTTGAAAACAGCTGTTGCAGGACCTCAGCTATACATTGTATACACACCTTGAGCTCCTGCTTAATGACTCACTGTTTGTACTGCTGCCATCTTGTCATCCTCTTGCACAGATCCCCTCTGCCCAGTGGAAACATTCTTGAACGTCTTGATTTACAGCTCAGCGGTGCTTTATGGCGAGTTGTTGTTTACTGTACGACCCTGAGCTAGTGTTCAGGAATGCACCATACACTGTAGAGGCCACCTCTCAAACCATCCCCGCAATTCATTTCTCAAACCCAAATTTTCATCCACAATTTTACATGATGCTTATGTAAACACATCCCAGGCAAATTAGCACCATCTGGCAAAGGGGCATTGTTGTACATGGCAGAACACCAGGAGACACTCTTGTTTAATAGAAACAAGTTTAATTCTGTAAAAAGTTATAAAATGGATATTGTACAAAAATAAAGTTTGCAGAGAGCTTTGGTTCTGTAACACAAAACAAGTTAGACGACATGACACAGGTGTTAATACAACACAGAGTGAAAAAGAAATGCAATCCTTTCGTCTAATATTAACACTGAGGATGTACCGTTTGCTTGTTTACCTGTGGATCTAAACCAGAGGACTAACCACAGAGGAACAGTTGGGCAAACAGTCATGAGGATGAGAGGGCTAGTGGTCACAGTTTACGCTCTGTAAATTATGGTATCAAGGAGTAGCGAGGCGCTCTGAGGCTTCTGGGAAGTCTCCTAACAGTACATTCTCATCTGGAAAGGCTTACGCACAAATCAATTGTTAAAGGGGAAGATGATCCAATTGATGAGGTATGCTGTGATAAAAGCTCGAGTTTTTTTCCCCTTTCTGTGCAGTGTTTGGCCTAAATTCAGCTTGACGCAGTAGATTTGTTCTGTGTGCGGGGGGATTACACAGTAAAGCTGGCTTGCTTGCTGCTGGGTGGGCACAGATACCTTGGTCCCTAATCCGTGTTAACATCAAGACCTACCAGAGGGCTCTCTTTGTTCCACTTAAAACCATCCCCTGGCTGGGTCACAGCAATATGTTTTTGAAGAGCAACCTGGATGTATATGTGTAAATAGTTTGTGAATACACTCGGCTGCCTGTGTCATTACATGTAAAGCATGTTGAGCCTACCCATCACCGTTCTCCTGTAACTCCAAAACATATTCTTTTGTCCAAACGTCTAATGTTGAGCTCTTTAGTTGCACGTTGACAGCCGCTACAGTAGCTAGGTCTTCCTCAAACTGCCTTCACCAAAATGCCTTTTTCCCCGCAGGGCTATTTGGTTAAGACTCGTGTTAGAGGATCACTTTCAAATCCCCTTTCAGGGAGTAAGACCTGTCTGTCAGAGGCGAGACAGAAACACAAGCAGTCTTGTGAACTTTAAAGCCTATTGGGACAGGAACCGCTGCAAAGCCTTTGCTCAGACTTGGTGCAAGGCCAGAGTGAGGTTTCGGGTAACGTTTGCAGATAGGCAGGCTTTCTAGCAGCTTCTGTACTCTACGACTCAAAGGATGGGGCCGCATAGGCACCTGCAGATCCTCAGAGAGACCACTACCCTCCTGTTCAATTCAAAGAAGTGATGGCTCCTGTTTGGAGTGACGATAAATATATTCTGTAATATTATTTGAAAATAAACAGCAGCAAAGTGAGCATAACATCTGAACTCCTCCCTGTCTTAGCATGGTCACATTTGGAAAAAATGAGGTGAAAATCCTGCCATCCGTCAAAATGCTCCAAAACAACAGATCAGTTCATTTGAAAGTCTTCTATTGGTCCCCTCCTCTGTGTCTCTTTCTACCCTCCCTTCACTGGATAGCTGATGCCAATCCTTTGGAGTCATGAACTGAGAAGCTATTGGAATCTAAGTGAAGGAAATAAGCATTGCTAGGATGTGTGGGTGAGCGTTTAGCAGTTCTGAATCAATGTTTTTAGATTTTGTTGAGAAAATGCTCCATGTTGGCACCATCCAGGACAAACAAAGCTTTTAAATAAATAAGAAAAACAACAGTTTCTTTCATAAAATGCATTGAAATAAATAACAATAAGTTAATTCCCATCTTAATAAATATACCTCTTACACACACGTGTATATATGTGTATATATATATATGTGTATATATATATATATATATATATATATATATATATATATATATGTGTATATATATATATACACATATATATATATATATATATATATATGTATATATGTGTATATATATATATACACATATATATATATATATATATATATATATATATGTGTATGTATATACACGTATATATATGATATATGCGTACATACATACATATATATATATATATATATATATATATACACACACACACACACATATATATGTGATTTTGACGCGTTGCACCATGAAATCTTTGCTGACACTCCTATGTGGTGTTTGTCATCCCTTGGCTCTGAATGGAAACATCAACATCCAGACTATGCAGAGACAGTGACTTAGATTGCAGCTGAATATAGTCCACAAATCTCTGTGTTCATCTGGAGTCTTGGGCACCAGCTATGGAAAAGCTGATGTTCCTGGGAAAATTAATTCCTTCAGAAAATACAAGCCCACTCAGTGCCAAGCTGTCTTCACCCTCACCTTTTTAGGCAGCAGAGTTAGCAAATCTGGAAGTGTAACCGTGTCGTTCGTCCTGCTTGTCAGAGTGTGGACTGTACAGTTTGCTTCCTTAGCAGCTGTTTTGTCATCTGTGACAAAAATTTAGAGACAATACACTCCCTCTTTGACCAGGTATAACTCCAGCAGAGATCCCACCCGCTGCTGAAGGACATCCTTAGCTCGCTGATGCTGGTCATGTCTGCCGCTTCCTCACACACAGCCACACTTCCTGGCAGAGTGCTTCTTCAGTGTGTGATACACCACATTGTCGTCCAAGAAAGATAAGTCATCATCAAAAGCGATTGGCCGACAGCAGGTGCGAGAGGGCGTGTCTTTGTCCAGCTTCTTGTTGTGTGTGAGGTTGTTGAGGATCTTGTCATAGTTGGTCTCTGCCTCCACGCAGGGGCCGCTACAGTACCGGAAGATGAGCTCCTCTTTAGTCTGGTAGCCCAGTCCCAAGTCCGTCACATTGAGGTGGACCTCCTTCAGCAAGCAGCCTCGGGTCTGCACAGATATCCTGTCCCTCCCCTTCTCGCCTCGGCCTCCTTTGCCACCTCGACTTCCCCCTCGGCCCCGACCACGCCTCCTGTCGCCATGTCCTCTCCTCTCACCTTTCGTGCCTCCTGTGTTTGCTGCTCCCCTCTGTCTCCGCTCCTTCCGTCCCTTGGAGCCTCCCCCGGGCTCTGAAGATCTCCGGAGTCTGCCAATGGTCGCCTCAATAAAATCCATGACATCATCAAACTGCTCTGGATAGGGACCTGTGATGTCAACTGAAAGATACAGAAGGAACAGATTCACTTAAAAAGCTGGTATTAATATAATAATTTCACTTACACAGACTTTCTGAAATGTCTCATCAATAACATGACAATTAACGATACACTGCTGTCAAAGATAAGACTACATTATAAATACCTCTTTAATCAAACGTTAACAGGTATGAAAACATTGCAGAACAAGAGCTTCAGCAAATGAACATATGAATGCATCTAAGTAAGAAATAAAGCACATAAGATGAAACTAGACTTACACAGGGAAGTTAAGTTTGTGATTTTTTTTTATCCTATTTCATTTTAAATAAGGTAGCCTGCCTATTAATAATGACTATTTGATGGGAAATGCACATGAAAAAGCACTAATAGGTCTGAGGGCATGCTTTGGTTAAAAACATGCCCATTTAGTTGAACTGTAACCATGCTCTGCATTCAACAATGCTCTCTTCCCTCAGTACAGATAATGTGCCAGCTTCCCATTATATAGGAATTTAGTAAAATTACAACCCTCTGCATGCACAGTGTGCTCTCCCATCACATGTGCAGCCCACACTCCTGCCAACACAACTGCACTGTCTAGCCAAAGCACTGCATGCTCTCATGTGTCCCAACCTTTTCTTATTCTATTGAGTAAATATGTTTTATGTTTTGTTTTGATATTTCAAATTCAAATAGTTTGGTAATTTAAGTAGTTTATAACTTGTTAACATGTTATTATTATTATTATTTATTATTTATTATTATTTATTTTACTTTTAATTAATATATTCCCATTAAATTGAATATACACACACACACACACACACACATATATATATATATATATATATATATATATATATATATATATATTAGTTGTTTAAACCCTAAGTTGAAACAAAGTTTCAAAAAAAGTTTTTGCAGACAAAGCCTGGCTCTGTCCAACAGTGGTCTAATGAAATGTCCCCAAAAGATAACTGATTAGCATATGTTATCTTGTTTGTTTAATCCTCATCCTATAATTGAGCTCTCTGCAGATATAACTAGTACTGTTGCTTCTTAACAGTAGATCATCTGTCATGTTAAATAGGTTGGCAGGATGAGGGTTAATCTGTAGAAATGTGAAGCGATATTAATATTTCTTTAACATTTTTCACAAAATGTCTCTATTCCTATTCCTTTGTCTATAACATGCATCATTCAATTATTGTACTTCCACTAACCCATTTGGGGAGAAAAGAATGTGGTTGTTGACTGTTCGATGCACATGTACTATACTATCTAATATGTACTGATACAAATGCTGACAATGTCCATGAATACAGAGAAATGTGCAGATCAGAAACAGTGCACGCTGATTTATAGATTAGTCTCAGGCTGAGGAATGCAGAAGGCAGTCCAAAGATGTTCTTATGGACGTGCAGGTGTCCGGCTTTAACTCTTTTCAGTATGGTTGTTGGAGGCTGATGGTCACAGGGTGTTGTCAGTTGCAGTTTGAGATTGTTGTAGTCAGAAAAGAATCAAACTTGTCTCTGTAATGACGGGACGTGGGCACGTTTGATTTTGCTTTCACACACCAATTACCTGTACTGATACAAAAGGCATGGACCAATTACACCACCATGAAAGATTGTTTTTCAGTCATGTTAACTTTCATAGCTGTTTTTTTTGAATGTCAAGACTTCAAAGGAGAAATAAAGGGAAATCATATGCTTTGGGTCATTAAGATAAAGCAGATTGTCTGCTCAAAACTGAAAACATGCACCAGCACAACTCTCCACCATCCGCTGTGAGGAGCGATGAAGACCTACTGAAAGTCTTGGACCCTCCTGTGTTACATGTTGATTCTATTATGGAGTAAAGCCTCTCCTTCTCCAACGCCTGCAGGTCTGGCAGCGGTGAGGATGGTGAAGATGTATTGTTCTGAAATGAATCACTTGGTCCAACTCTAATTACATTACCTGCATGCGTCTGTGTGTGTATGGAGGTGTGTCAGGAAGCCAGGGCAACGGGTGTGATGTCTGGCAGGTGGTGTTGTGGTTAACGCAGCCTCTCTAATGCAGTGTCACCTATCTCTCTTGTCTTACTTGTTCCTTTGGCAGAGCACATGCCATCTGATCCACCTGCGCTCCACAGCTGATTGGGCCGCCGCTCGTATGTCAGGTGAGTCTGGGCCAATCTGTTTGGACACACCTGCCCTTTGATTTAGACACCTTCTATTGTACGTCAGCTGACAGGCAGGGTGACTACAGTGTACATCTGCTGACAGACTGGGCTGGTAGCAGCAAACTGAGCGACTCATGGTGCAAATTGCGCCATTATTTTTCAGTCATTGGCTGAATACGACAATATCAGCCTCTTTGTGCAGCCTGCAGATTTTAGCCTTAAAAAGTAAGCGAACACTCCATTTCTTTCATTCTTTGCAAACCAAAAGACGCATCTACAGTGTTGTTTACACTGGTTGTACATAGTTAATGGTCTTGGGTTACAAAGCAGATCAGTGATGTCACCACGGCCCAAACAAGAATATGAGGTGGCGTAGCAAACATTTGTCCAAATGTTCCATTCCTTATCTAGTTCTTGGCTGCATCTACCTCTGTGTGAAGAAGATACAGTGTCACATTGATCCAAACAAAATAAATTCCTGCCCACTGTCGCTGTTAAAATGAACATAAACACTGAACTCTCACTTAATGCTTCAAACTTTCCGGTACTGTCCAGCCTCTCTGCTGGAAATTCCTGCAGCCTGGTTCATGCTGCCTTCTCTAAAACTGTGATTTTTGACTTTTGGCAGATGGAGAAAGGTCATGGGTCTCCATGTTGCAGAGGTGAATATAAACAAAGGGAGGAGGAGAAATGTGGAGAGCGACCTCTGGGATCAGAGCTGCTCATACTCTTATTTATGCTGCTCGCTTGTTTTGACAGTGTGATGTAACCCACAGCAGCAATAAAACACAAATTAAGATCTTCCGACTGATAACTCGCCTGTCTGAGAGTCTTATCAATGTAGGACTCTCCACTGTTGGCTCAACCCACTGGATATCATTTTACCTGCTGTTTCTCAAGTGTGATTAGTGTAAATTACTTGGCCAGCAAAACAACTGTGTCACATTCATGTCTGAATTGCCCTTGATCAAAATGTCTCGTACAGTATGAGTTATTCACGCTGCCTTCTATTCAAAAGTTTATGATGATCATTATGTCTTATATTACAAAATTGTTGGTTGCATGTTATTGAATGGTTTGCTCAAACAGCACAGATCTATACCATAATATGACCCCCATGTGGGCCAATTATCCACCATTCAAGACAGTGACTGCACATCACAAAAAATTAAGTCACATAATGCTGCGTGCCTTACATTGATCCTCCATGGAGATCTCCTGCAGGTTGTGCTCTTTACGCTGGAACTTTGGCTCTTTATCCTCTACCGACGGGGACGCAGAATCACTGTAGCTGCTGGGGAAATAAGTCCTCTTGGCTGGATGAGTGTTTTGGTAGAGAGGCCGTGTAGTAACAGAGGTCAGGAGCAACAAACACGTGGCCAAAACATCCCATAACTTCATCTTAGACTCAGTTCCAATGAAGAAAGCTGCAAAATGAGAGAGGGTGATTTATTTTAAATAAGGAGGCAAAACCAAAATTGAATAGAAATAATAATGATAATGATAAAAGAATCTACATACACCCACAGTCCAGTCAGAATGTAAGCCAACTCTTGTTTATAATGAAGTCAGCAAAGAGTTTGAAATAGTGTGACAGAGCTAGCCTGACTCATTCTGTATTAATAACTGTGTCATCATGTCAAGATGCTTTAATCTTCAGTGTACCAGAAAATTATAAATAAATTAGGCTAATCACAATGGCAAATATGCTATTGTGTATTTGGTAATGTCCAGATATACACAACATGTAAATAAATATAGAAAGTACGATGCGTAAATTGTGCGTAAAAGTATTGTGTTTTAAAATTTCAAAGGTTTTTATCAGCAGCTCTCTACTGACAGCACTGATCTAACAAACATATAAGATGATATATTCATGTTGATGTGATGTCAGACGAGTTCTTGCTACTTGTAATGAGGCACGCAGGGTGCGCCTCACATAAAAAATGCGTTGGATAAAGCACGCACCAAAGCGTGTTGGCAACGGTAGCCTAAATAATAGTGTGAGTTGGCCAGATGGCGAGCCCCAAAGATTACGTGACTCTGTCTAATGGCATGTTGAGTCTGCACTAGACCTGAACAGCTATGCATGCATAAATACTGGGCTTAAACATGCAAAGTAAAAGTCCTGACAAATGCACAAGTTGCATTTTTTATGTTAATTTGCTATTTCAAAGAAATCAGGCGTCTACGACCTTTGCGCACAAATAATTTGAGGGTGAGTTCCATTTTAAACTCTCAAATAAAAAAAAACATGTTGCCTCACTTACCTTAAATATGGCCCATGCAGACCTGAAACTCGCTTGGCTGTTGGTGTTAAAATCCAAAACAGAAAACGCGACTCGCACAGTGTCCTAAACTGAATCAGCTGCATGAATCGCTCAACAGACACAATCCGAAAATGTCCTTGGAACGAGTTCAAATTCGGTTTATGTCCTGATAGAAACAAATGCAGAAATACCACACCGGGTCTGTTTTTATACTCCGATCCGATGCAACGGCGCGTCTTTCCACACTCTGGAGTGCAAAGGTAGAAGAGAAGCGGACCGAGAGCCACTGCGCCTCACAGGGTACAGTTGCAGTCGCTGATTAATTGGATGCTACGTTTCCACGTTGGAAATCCGAGAGAGTTCCACCATCTCCGACTGAAATGAGTCCAATGAAGACATCAGCGTCTCCTGCGCATAATCTGGTTGCAAAATGTTCACAATATCTGTTCCCCAGAGCGCAAGGAGCTCCTGTCTGTCCCTTGATAAAACAGTTAAAGCGCAGTTAAATCCACAACTGCGCTAAACGTTCATAGTCTCCAACATTTGACAATATCTTCACCTGGTAAACAACATAGATAGGAGTGTTTACTCTCCATTTTCTCCGGTCAGCGTCTATGCAGCTCGAAGAGTGTCCACGCGCGTTGTCCTCATACTGGACTGAAGTAGGACAGATGTCTGCGCACATCACCGCACCGCGCGCAGAGGGCAGTTTGGAGAGATTTATAGTTAAGTGCGCGCTGACGTTTAGGGCAGTTGGTGTCCGCCCCTCTTTTATATACCCCCGCAAGAGCAAACAGAGGTCCACATATTCTCCAAACCACCCCTGGAGCCCCGTTTGGAGGAGCGCAGTTTTCAGATGTCTTGGGGATTATGTCACACATCCTGATGTCCTCGGATTAGATTTCAGTATGCGGAATGCGATTTGGAGATGTTCTGTTGCGATGCATGTTTCTAACCTGATCTCCGCGCTCTCTTTGCGCACCGGTGTCAAGTTCCGTCTGATGGCCACACACATCTCAAATTTATGAGTCCCACTTCACTTATTTACTAGAACATATTTGTAAATACGCGAGAGGAGCATTTATGGCACAGTGGACAATTTGATATGTTGTTTTAGCTTACATGTAATTTTAATTTACTCCACTCCACATTTATTGCATACAAATGTAACTCATACCCTCCACGGAGCATCTGGTCATTCAATAAGCGGTTTCTTGTCAAGGTGAGCCCGGGGCAACACCGCACAGACCACAAAAGAGGACTGAACCAGCTAAGATGCGGCACCTGAGAAAGCCTTTCCATCACCCTTCATGATTTACAAGCCACACACCCGCCTTTCATCTCCTGCACAAATGAAATTCCACAAAGCTCCTCAGTCCTGTAAGGATTCAGCTGAGTTTGTGTTCATGTGCCAGAATAGAGCGGCTCCTTCCAACAACTAAACGCTGTTTTTTTTCCGAGAGGCTTTCTGGTTTTAATTTGACACGTGAAATGCTGCTAAAGATGGCTGCTCAATAAAGGGATAGAAATCCCAGCACTGACACTTCTAATCCATGCTGAATTATCTGTTATTCAATGGCATCAAGGCTCATGGATATGTGTTTGCTCATGGGCTGAAGCTTCGTGTCAATACATGTTTTCTTTCAAGCATCTATGTGCGCCCTACCCATTCTTAATGGTACTGAGCCAAGTCCTAATTGTATGGATTCCTTTCCATCATGTTCTCACATGGTTTCATTGTATTGACTGACAGCTACTGTGTTTCAGTTGTGTTGTGATGGAATCACCTGAATGACTGTTTAAAAAATACTGTTTCTGTAAATTTATGGTAATCTGTTCCTGACTTTCGCCTCACCTCAGAGAGTTTCACTGTTCATTTTTGGCCTTCCTCTCCCCTTCTAAACTATGTTGACTGGACTGTCCAACTAAGTTTTTGAATTAGAAATAGATGGTAATTGTCTTATTGTGTTCTTCATTTAATCTCCACACTGAGCTTTAAATCCAATGATGTTCTGTATTCATGAGCTGCCTGGACTGAAAGTGAGCCCACTTCCTGTTGCAGTGATCCCTCACATCAGCAGCCCTCACTGAAGCATCACACCAGTTCAGGACAACCAAGCTACACTTTAACCATCTAACATATTCTTTTTAGAAATATATTTGTTTCATTTGGTTCAACAGGAATATTAAACTGTTCTGAAAACAGGCTCTTCCATGCCACTGCTTGCTGGGATCGCCTCCAGGCTCCCATTTACTCTGAACAGGAATAAGCAGGTAACAAGAATGAATGAAAGCAAAGCGTACTTATGTAAACAAGCTCAAAAACATGAATGTAATGTGAACTGGCATACAGTACGTTATAATAAGACACTGAGTCATTGGAGAGCAGAGCATGGTTGTCAGGATTCACTGTTTTTCAAGGTTATTGAAAGTTCATCAGGAGACATTTAGTGAAGTGGGAGCGGAGGAACCTACAGTTCATCTGCTGATTGCAAATACGTCTGCTGTTGTATTTAATTACATGTACAGTTACATATCTGCTTAGTAATAACAAAATCATATTAATTTCTGAAGTGTATCGCGTGTATATATATATATATATATATATATATATATATATATATATATGTGTATATATATATATACACATATATATATATATATATATATATTATGTGTGGTTAGCACTGTTGCCTCACAGCAAGAAGGTACTGGTTTCGAATCCCGGGCCCGGGGCCTTTCTGTGTGGAGTTTGCATGTTCTCTCCGTGTCTGTGTGGGTTCTCTCCGAGTACTCTGGCTTCCTCCCATAACATGCATGGTCAGGTTAATTGGCTAATTTAAATTGACCGTAGGTGTGAATGTGAGTGTGAGTGGTTGTCTGTCTCTATGTGTCCTGTGATGAACTGGAGACTTGTCCAGGGTGTACCCTGCCTTTCACCCTAAGACAGCTGGGATAGGCTCCAGCCCCCTCGTGACCCTATGAGGATAAGCCGTCAATAATGGATGGATGGATGGATATTATGTGTGTGTTCATATATGTGTATATACATGATATACGTGTGTATATGTATGTGTATATATATGTATATATATATATATATATATACATATATATACACGTATACACGTGTATATACGTACAGTCATGGAAAAAATTATTAGACCACCCTTGTTTTCTTCAATTTCTTGTTAATTTTAATGCCTGGCTCAACTAAAGGTACATTTGTTTGGACAATTATAATGATAACAACAAAAATAGCTCATGAGAGTTTAATTTAAGAACTAAGGATTATTCATTTTCCATGGTTTTCTTGATAATAACCAAAATTACTTAAATTCTTACATCAATAGCTATGGCATTGTACCGCCAAAAACACTACTTTTAAGCATTCCATGTTTTCTTTTCTGTTTGCTTTAAACACATGATACACACAAGAGTTAATACTTGATTGCATAACCATTGTTTTTGATGACTGCAGCCATGCGTCTTGGCATGCTCTCCACCAGCTTCTGACATTGTTCTGCTGTCACAGCAGCCCATTCCTGTTGGACAAATTCAAACAAATTTTCTTTGTTTTTGGGCTTGTGGTTCTCCATTTTGAGTTTGATGATTTTCCACAGGTTTTCAATTGGATTAAGATCTGGTGATTGAGCAGGCCAAGGCATGGTGCGAATGTTGTGGTTCTCCATCCAGGCTTTAACTGACCTTGCCGTGTGGCAAGGGGCATTGTCTTGTTGGAAAATCCAGTCATTCGAGGCAGGAAAGAGTTTTCCAGCTGATGGAAGAAGACTGTTTTCAAGGGTAGTCCTGTACTTGACCTGGTTCATTCGGCCTTCACACAATTGCATTTGCCCTGTTCCACTCAGACTGAAACAACCCCAGATCATGACTGATCCACCCCCATGTTTTACTGTAGGGGCAAGACAGTCTGGGTTGTAAGCTTCTCCAGGCTTCCTCCTAACCAGTAAGTTGGCTGGAGTGGGCATCAATTCAAAATTGGATTCATCACTGAAGAGAACCTTAGCCCAATCATCAACAGTCCAATCCTTGTGGTCTCGAGCAAAGAGTAACCGGGCCTTCCTCTGCCTTTCATTGATGAAGGGCTTCTTGCGTGCTCTGTGTGACTTCAAACCAGCTTCAACAAGTCGGTTTCGAACTGTCCTTGCCGAGCAAGTCACATTTCTCGACAGTGCCCACTCATTTTTAAGGTCCCTGGAGGTCTGACGACGATTCCTGACACAGGAACGGATGAGTGCACGGTCATCTCGTGGGGTAGAAAGACGCTTTCCTGCCACGGCCAGGTAGCAATTTGGTAGTGCCATGTTCAGCTTGTTTTTTTTGTTGTAATGAACGGCTGTCTTGGAGATCTTCAGTTTTTTCGCTACCTGTCTCTCACTCATGCCAATTTCCAGCAGTGCCAAGATGGCTGCCTTTGTTGCTTCACATAATTATTTTGTTTTAGGCATTATGTGAGAGCTGACAACTTCTGAGTTGTGCTACGGCTTGAATGTAAGCAGGAAACCACTCTAGGCCTTTGCATGTGCAGTGCTGCTTGTGACATGAAATGGCCTCTTATATACCCTGGGAATCAATTAAGCTGATGAATGTCAAATAGGACATAAAGTATTATGTGACCAGCTGCATTTTTTGTTGTGTTCATTGTGTTATACGTTTAGTGGTACCAGATATTAGAATGAACAAGAAATTGAAGAAAACAAGGGTGGTCTAATAATTTTTTCCATGACTGTATATACGTACACGTGTATACGTATATACACGTGTATACGTGTATATACGTATATATACACGTATATATACGTATATACACGTATACGTGTATATATATACGTATATATACGTATATACACGTATATGTGTATATATATATTATATATACATACGTATATGTATACGTATGTATATATGCGTATATATATATATATATATATATATATATATATATACGTATATACATATATGCATATATACATACGTATATATGTATATATGTATATGCGTATATATATATGTGTGTGTGTGTGTGTGTATATATATGTATGTGTATATATGTATATATATATATATATATATATATATATATATATATATATATATATATATATATATACATATATACACGTATATATACACACACACACACATATACTCTATATATGCGCTGTGTGAAGACGTTGGTTTTGATCTTAAGGAAACTGGTGGATATTTTACACTTTTATTAATCAGAAAACATAATTGTAAGAATTTACTAAATCATAATTTATTTGACATACTGTTGAGTGCAAAACAAGTGCATAGGAAACTGAGGTTCTCAACAGTCATTGAAGGATCTTTCTTTTTTGCTGGCTTTCTTTATTCCTCATCATTATGACGCATTGTTTGGTAGCTTAAAACTCATTTTGATTAATGACTGGAGGAGATGTCACATAGGAGATATTTTTACACGTCACCGCATATGACATCTCAAGCTGGGACACAGCCTGCTCAGAGATAGGACAGACAGAGGCCATATTGTTTATTGATATCTTGCAGCAGTGTCACCAAAGGATTCCTCTGTCTCATACAAGCAGAGTCGAGAAGATAATGGTCACCGAAAATAGAAGCATCTCACAGACTTCCTTTATGTGAGAGCGCTGCACAGTTCAGTGGGGATCATCAGTCCCCTGAGCTGAATGCTTGAGTGACTATACTAAATATTAATTTGTTTGGAGGAGAAACATGAGTCAGCTGAACGAATCACCACCACATGGGTTGTGAGGAAGAGACTCGTCACTCACACAGAAGAGCCCTCTTTCATTATTTGTGCCTCTGATGGGACAAGCACCTCAATGTTTGATGTCAAGCCTCCACAAAGCAATGACAGGCCTTCAGATGGTAATAATAATAACTCCTCACAGTTCATGTACATGAACATATAACAATACTCAGATCACAGCAGCTGTTTTAGCTTAATGTAGAATTGTAAAACATATTAATAAGAAACAAATGGCTCATCATTTGCTTACTCCTTTGGTATCTTCGTCTGCGTGTTGCTTAAATCATTGAGTGTCAGGTCAACCTGTTAGTGGTTATGTTCATGTTTTGCACCTCTTCATTCTATGAGTCACTCTTGAGGGTAATATGCAATAAAAGTGCAACATCTGATCAGACTTGTTTAAAATATTTCAACTTCACAATGTTTTCTTTGACGAGTTGAAGATTTCAAACAGCTATGCGTCAGGAGGACGATGCAGTAAATAGGCTAGAATGAGGAAAACAAAATCAAACAAAGACACCAATTCATTTAAAGTTGTATTTAATGTGGTTTTAATGATTCATATTTTATGTTCCTCAGATCTCAAGAGATTTTGAGAGTACAACTTCATTAGTATTTGCCTGCCAGTTGTACTTTAAAATGTATTTCATACTAAAGGTCCGGTGTGTCTATGCACCGTGATGTTACCCACTGATTGCACCACAATATAATTTATGTTTGAAATGAAAAGAAGGTAATGGACAACAGCAGGAAAGCATGCAGGATTATAAGTTCCTGCTGTGATGTGTTGATGACTGCAGGTCACCAGGCCAGTGCAGTTTGCCAAATTAGGCCAATCAGTACCTACTGAGCCCCATTTCAAACACAATACATGGATATTTTTGCAGATCAGCATACATCCCTTCATGACCAAAGTGTGGCCTGTTCATATTTTCACCACCATAATGCATGGTCACAAGCGTGCATCATGTCAAAAATAAAAAATAACAAGCAGCATGACATTGATGTCAGTTTGTACACAAACAAGAGACAATGTAAACTATTGAACTAATGAACATTCAATACCAGCGTGCATGCTCACACATGAGAAGCTAATGACAGAAGTGTTTTTAATTGTAAGAACTTTTGGCGAAAATGTGTTTAGAAAGTAGTGAGGACTGGACTATGATGAGGACTGGTCCATGGTGTTTTGATGATGTTAAACCTCCATTTACTTCAATTCAAAGGCTTTAATTTTTTTGTATTTTCCTGTCACCATGGAGATGTGAGGAAACAAGTTTTCTTCATGAAGTCAAGGAAACAGACGGTGAGTAAATGAACATTTTGTAATGTTGCTGACCTGTATGTAGGCCGTTATAAGCTGAGGAGAAGATGCAGTGCATCTTCAGATTTCAAATGATATTTCAAATCCTTCAACAGACAGAGCCAAGTGCGGATTTCTCCTATTTTTGTATTTTTTAACCAGTACTTGTAAACATGAAAGAAACCAACCAATAATTTTAAAAAAATTAAAAAAAAATAATAAACCAAAGCAGTAAAAGTAAAGTAACAGAACAACATCAAGAATAGATTAAAATATATATATATATATATATATATATATATATACACACGTATATACGTGTGTGTGTATATATATACACACACACACACGTGTCAAGAATAGATTAAAATATATATATATATATATATATACACACGTATATACGTGTGTGTATATATATACACACACACACACGTGTCAAGAATAGATTAAAATATATATATATATATATATATATATATATATATATATATATATATATATACGTATATCAAAGTCAAATTAGTCAAGTCCTCCTGTAAACAGTACAGCTGAGAAGATATTGCACATATTGTCTATATTAGAACTGACCAAATGCAATATCTGAAATAAATACAGCATCAATGAGGCTAATAATGACACTGAGTGTGTCTCAGTTATGCAATAATTTAACTGTAGTTATAACTGCAGTTTGTGTGGGTATTGTATTAGTTGTTTTACTTTACAAGGTGAACCCTCTGTAAAATTCATGGGTGAAAAAAATGGAAAATATCTTACAAAATCTTGAAATCCATCTATATAAAGATTCTCCTTTCATTGTATCCACTCAGTTCACAGTAGCTCAAACTTTCGGCTTCATGACAGCAGCCTCTCATGCTGTATTGTGCATGTGGTTTTGTGCAGGAGTGCCAGTTGCCTGCCAGAGTGTCAGCTGTCAGCGGGCACAGAGCCCCCGGATCACCCTTGGCACAGAGACGAAGAGACGGAGAGCAGGTAGGCAGGGCAGATACTGAAGGATTCACATAGCTTTCAGCTGATCCATTAGGACATGCTACAATTCAGATGTGGCGAGCCGCCAAATGCCCAGCCATTGTGGCATTCAGAGCAGTATTTCCATCTGTTTCAGTCATTGCTCAAACATTTTATGAGTATGTGTTGGCATCGTTCACACGTAGATTGTATGCATGCAAAAGTATGTGCTAGCAGGAGTGTGTGTAAATGAGATCACTTGGTACTATCAAAGTGAAGGCAGGACTATGACACTGTTATAAATAGAAGGGAGGAAGTAAGGAAGGTTAAATCTCAGACACTATGTAGAGAGGGGAGCCATCTAAAAACCTGCATGTCCTTTTAGACTCATTTCACCATAAATATAATATATTATGCACATTTTGTGCTGTTCTCCTGCTATTCGGCATGAACAGTGGACTGAGGCAGTTACAGTCACTCAGCTTTTAGTAAGGTAGAGTCAATGCTAGCTGCACACTGTGTGCACAGCTTATTATTGGTCAAGGTTGAATTATCACCCCATGAGCAAATGGGAATCCAGTAAGCTCCTTCCCACGGACCAATTACTACTGTGGGCTATGGTGGAAATAATAAATTCAAGGCATTTTGAATGGAGGGGAGCAATGAGAAAGTTATTGACCTGGGAGTGTTTACGAACCTGCTCCTTGTGTTTTCTTATTCACACATACTGATGAAGGATAGGTTTTTCTCCCTGCAAAGCTGGGATACAATGATGGAGTCTAAGATGCACTTGGGATATCTTGGCAAATGCATGACAAAAGGTGGATAGGAATAAGGAATTTCAAAGGAAATGTGTGTGTGTATCATGTATTGTATGGTGGGCCATATGTCCAAACACTACGCCTAAAGACACAGCAAGAGTGGGCTGTGGTTAGACTGGTAGAGATGCTCAACTCTTTAAATTCAGCCCTCCATCATCCCTCGCTGCCTGCAGCTCTCACTGCTGATATCTACCTGGCATGACTTTGACCCCTGACTTTCGCCAGCTGTCAGTGGCGCCCCTCATCGAAGGCTGGACATGTGGGACTCTGACACTCCTCCTCAAGGTGGCACAGTGTCAAACTCCATGTTGGCTTTACGGTTTTTAGCATTCAAAGAGTGTCCGCCAGGGCCTCCTCCTACTGTGTTACTAAACAAACAGGGCTGGCCAAGCACTGATCACAACCACTGGGCAAGATGAAAAGCGCTCCTGGGGGAAGGGACACGTTACGTCGCTTGTTGTCCGTTTGCCTTACGTATCTGTATCGGTTTACAGATTGGAACTGAGCTATTTTGATTATAACCTCTAGCCTTCAAGCCCTCTCGCTGGATCGGTTTGCTAAAAGTGTGGTGCATGAAGCCGGGTCTTGACTTTCACAAAGCTTCCGTGTCCCCAACATAACAAGGTCACACTAATTGGAGAAGGAAGTGTTGAGGATGTCTTTGGGAAGGAGTGGCAGGGTTAGAGAGTGACAGCAGAGAGGGTCAGATCCTGTTTCTGCTCTGGTTCCCTGTTCTAATCCAGCCTGGTATGTGTTGAGATCAGAGCAGGTCCCTTTCACTGCAGCCATCCGGTGGCTGTGCACTGGGACTTGCTAAGTCCCCGTTTCCTCTACCGCTGTAAATTAGCTGTAAAAAGCACTTGACGACAGTCTGGCAAACTGAAAATGATGGGAACCCAAGAGAAATAGTCCCACCATCCATTTCAGGTCCTAACCCCTAAGAAACATGGCACTAGACAGCTGTGTGTTCCCCTTGATGTATTTATGTCAGCCGCTTACATAAATACACTGTGACACACATACACATTCACACTCGTACACGTGGGCCTGTGTGTAAATGTGCATGCTCACACGGGCACAGTGACACACACATATCATGCTCCCTGTCAGTAATACCCAGAGGATATTATGTCTCTCTCAGCAGACTGATCAGACCAGCATGACCACATGGTCACTTTGATGTAAATCACGTAGTACAGTCACCTAGGAAATAGTTTTAATTGTAAATATGAGAGGAATCTCGCTCTCAGATTAATCATGTGATGCATTGATTTATTCACAGGAGAGAAAAGCACTTCCTTCAGTGGTTCTAAGCAGCTAGCACACTGATAAGGCACACTTATTTTAAGATGATTAAAATTTTCTGTTGTCTCTTACCGAGAAGAAGCTCAATAAATGTAATTACCCAGATAGGTTGCATGTGTTTTTCTCAGCATAAAGACTGATGAACCAGACTACGCTGCTGTCTACTTTCAACAGCTGTGGTATTTTTTTTTTTCACAAAATGCCAAAGATGTCTGTGAAGTCAGGATAGGAATTTCTGACAGCATCACCTACTTCCAAGGTGGGAAGGAAATGACTCCAGGTCAAAACTCCAGAAAAACCTTTAGCACTATATGAAGAACAACTTTATTATGAGGCCAACAAGTCGAAATGTAGGAACATTGTACATTATATTATTTAATCTGCCAATAAGTGGCAGAGGCCACACATCCAGGTTAGAAATGACATAATTCCACACTGTACACCAACATGTTTGGGATTCTAATGCAAAAAAATTGCAGTTTGGGCCACAGCTGGCTGCGTATTCTTTCAAGTAAACTACGTCTATTAACTTGACTTTTATTCTCCAGGCTGAAATTATAATCAATAATGCTCACACTCTCACACCAGAACACTCCGAGCTGACAGCACACCTCCATGCAAAGAACATGGCCCTCAGGTTTTAACTGGGCCACCCATGTTTAACTGTATAAACTCCTGCTCCTGCCAGACGGTCAAAATCCATTAAGGACAGATGTGGACAGAGGGGAGGAGAACTTTTCCAGCAATGAGAAACATGACTCATGATTATGCTAAACAGGATGTGGCATTTCCCCGTGTTTCGTATTTCACCACTCTTAAATTACATGACCACTCTGACACTTGAGTTTAAAAGCATTAGCTCATGTTGTTATCCAGTCATGCCACCAGACAAACACTGCTCAGATGCTCTTGTAATGAAAAGAAAGTCAATGTGGCGGCAACCTTGAACTTTGTTTCATGAATGGCACATAACAAAAGGCTTACAATAACAAACAGAATGGAGTTTACAAAGAGACAATTGGATGTAATGCCATGATAATCTAATCAGTTCACTTGAGAGTAGAGGTCATGGGAAAGTTGACTTGCAGTGTTCATTTACTTCCAAGGTCAAATAAATTAGCGATAGCTACTAGTCGTATGGATGGATCCTTGGATCCTAGATTAAATCAGCTGTAATGTAATATCAGAACTAATTAAACTGTTTATTATATAACCTTGATATCATATCTAATTCAGAGCAGAGTAAGCATGCTGTCTGGCTCCATTTTTAAAGACGAATCAGGATGCTTTTAGACACAGCCGTGGACCCGCGTAGGTGTGTCTGCTCTTACAGAGAGTATTGATGACGCTGTAGAGTGTGAGCTGCTGATATAGTGCAGATAATTAGGAAAAGGATGCTGTGATAATTATACCTGTTATCACCGTTATCAGAATATGTAGGTCAGGTTTGTTTGATAGTTATGGTCATAGACTCCAAGGACAAGAATGATTTGAACGCAACAAGGCTATGAGTCATTCAGGGCAGAGAGAAGCTGTCTCTCTCTTCATGCGTTGTTTTGAGTCAAGTATCTGGAGACATACGCTGGGGTTCACAGTTCAAGGTTCAGGTGTCAGATACTGAATCGCTCTGGGCATACTTTTGTCTCGTCTCTTACAGAAAAAAAGTTTGCGAACTTGGAAATATCAAAGAGTCCATTGAAATTCTACTTTTACTTTTTCATAATCTTTTGATTTTATTCAAGGAATCCAACCTAAGGTCACTGATGGCAGTCTTTTAGAGGCTGGCGCAACAACATTTGAACTTTATAATGACTGTAAGATAATCTGGCCTCGTATCATACATCAATCCCATTCCGAGACACTTTATCAGTTTAAGCCTCAGTCTGAAAACACTTCAGCTGTCTCTTTGACCTGTGACAGGCGATCTCACTGCAGGTTAGGATGCTGAGTCGGTTCATGTTACGAACAATTGGCATGTGCGATTTTGTGTGTAGAATCACCATCAACATCACTGACGCACTGAAACAGCTGAGAACACTATGGATGGACGACAGGCTCACAAATGGATGTGACAGATAGATAGATATATGGCTGCATGGATAGCCAGACAGGTGATACATAGATAGCTAGACAGATCCGTATGAGCACACTTTGGATATCAAAGTAGATGCTACAATCTTGCATATTGCACAGCATTGAAAAGTAGGAGAATACGGTGACGGTGGCAGTGAATGTTGCACCATTTGTGGTGAATTGTGGGTCAGCCTAAGGGTCAATTATTCAACTCAGTGAGGATCAACACACTCATGCATTCCTTTAGAACTGTTTTTCTGCTCTTTAAAATATACTGTTTTCACCAGGGGGACAAGGGTGCAGAGGGCAAAGCTTTGGAAAGAAACTACTATCACATTTCCAATACATTTCATCTGAGAACAGAAGAACCTTCGTACCTCTCGCAAGTGTAAAACAGAGAGGTGTCAAAAGTGAAACGCGATCGGCATATCTGACAAAGGGGAAACCGCTGTGAGGGATCAGTTCAGAGGCAGAAAGGCTCGCGTCCCCACAGCAGATGGGAGCTTTATCGTTATGGCCGGAGGGGGAGAAAGCCAAAGAAGAGAGACAAGAGACCACAAAAAAGACTGGAGACACGGCTGGACTGTGACACATGTCCCACTGTGGAAGGGGATTTTACTCACCTGGCCTTTGGTGTGTCATCATGTTACCAGTCCTGTCATGAGCCTCCACCCTGTCCGCCTGCGCTGTATTGTTCTGTACTGCATGTGGACAAGGGAATAAAAGAGAACAGATAATGAAAAAGCGAGTAGGCTAGGCAGTGGGAGTGAGCCACATTTTGGCCCTTTGTTGGTGCTCTATATTTTTTTAACAGTACTAAAGTGAGGGATAAAGCTGATCAAAGGGGCGTATATGATTGCTCTGGTGGGCGTTGAGGGTCATTAGTTGTTAAGTCAGTGAGAGTGAATAGAGTGGGAGGGGGGAGTCCAGTGTGTTATGGAGGAGGAGGAAAAATGGTGCAGTTGAAGAAGCTCACAACAGTGATATCTTACTACATCGTGCAGATATTGAAAAGATGCACCTGAGGATCGCTCACTGAATACCACACCTGTTTTTACAGCATCCCGTGTCTGACACCATCTGTCTCATTCACGGAAAATGTCCTACTATGATGGACATGAAGACGTTTCATAGCTTTATTGACAACGTTTTGTTATGCTTTCACATAATGTAAGAGAAAAGGGAAAGTGTTTGTATGAGGATCTGAGAGGAAGAGAGTGTCTTAGTCATAACACACCCCAGATGTGCTTTAAGCCCAAAATAAGCAATAGCCAAAGCCAGTTTTACTGTGTCGAGTCCTATCTACACTTATGGAAAGACAAGCCCTCACTTGCACTGTGTAGACATTGTGCATCCTCAGAATTAAACAGATCAAACAACAGAGGTGAAACACAAGACAGCTGACAGAATACAAAAATTTCAACAACTGGAAACAATAATGCAGAATTTACAGAGGTGCATATGCTTCAACTTTGAACATGTTTTGACTGAGGTATATTATAATATCAACAATCTCTGTAACAAGCAAGGATAGAAAAGTAACACTTGGAAACATGAGTCACTCTGTGCTCAGAAATGACTTACACTGTCCCAAAGACCTCAACATCAAATACCTTAGTAATGGAGCTGTTTTTCTAAAAAGGACCGTGCATATGGGTACATTTTTGTATGTGTGTGTGCATGTTAAAGTGGACCTTGAGGTTCTTTACATGGAGAATGAGTGAGAAAGCTGTATGCCAGGCTGATGGAGGTGCCGTGAGATTAAGAACAGTCCACCCCCAGGTGGTAAAGCTAAGCTTTCAGGGGTGAGGGGTCGCACACGTGTCAGAGCACTATTTACAACTGGAGAGGCCCACCTTAGACCACCTACAACTGCTCCTCCACTGAGGTACCGTACATCTGCAGGAGATGCTGTGCTCCAGCATCCACTAGGTGGTAGTAAAGCCCCACATACAGCATCTCTTCATCATTGCATCCTGACATGAATGTCTCTTATCATCCACCAGGAAACAGCTATAACATGTCTGAGCTCTGATCTGCTGCTATATAATCACAGATCTTGCACTGCTGCTGTCCTCGCTCAGGACTCCTTTGAAAATTTTTTTTTTTTTAATATCAGTGGGGACTTTCATGGTTAAATAAAAGTTACATAAAACAGACACAAATAAGAAAACTATGAAGATTGAAATCAAACAACACAAGTGTGACTAGATACAGCTTCAGATGCATAAGTGGCCATGGATGTGTGTGCATAACAATGTTGTCAGTTTGAAACGGGTCCATAACCTTTGGGATCCTGTTCAAGGTCCCAAAGGACTTTAGTGTGGATAATAGTATTGGAATGTGTGCTAGTTGTCTCGAGCAATGAGGCACACTTACTAAATTTATTATTCATATATTTAAAATAGAACAAAACTCTACATGCAATATGAGAGCATTGTCTCTATGTGCCATGAATGTCTTTCCCTGATCTGTATCCCGTGATCATACTCAGTTACACTCATCTAAGTCGCCAATTCCATGTTTGGTGAAAAGACATGCTGTGAATTACTGTAGGTGCAAGCTACAGACACATGCAGGCGACATGACGTATCATTTATTTGTACGCCAACAATGCCACAATGGCCTATGTACATAGCTTTTGTCTATAGTCCACTTGTACAACAAAGGACAAACTGAAAACTGAAGAGAAAGCTACTACAAATATGATTGATTGATTGATTTGATTATTGTGTCATGCATATACATACAATACGCCCAGCCCAAACAGGCAACAAGACACCACTAAAAGGAAATACAAGTGTAAAGACAGAGATAGGAACCTGGTAACCTGGTATAAATTACACATAGATCTAACAAAATAATCCCTCCTGTCGCTTTTTCAAAGCACAAAAAACAAAGGTAGCCAATTTATAAACATTATAGTTAAGGAGCCATTCCAATTATGCATCATCGGTACACCAAAACATTTCTGGATTCTGAACAAACATGTCATCCCAGATAGAAATAGAGATAGTCAAATATTTATTTGACTACACTGTATGTCACATTAAGTCATAGTGAATCACTGCAGTTTACAGACACTTGATGGTAACTTGAATTGTAACTACACCATTTTTTATGTCACTGAGCGCTTCAGTGGAGCTACAGGATGTAGAGGTGCTAGTGCAGCAAGTTATTTCTTTTTACCCTTTAAATATGTATTATTTAAAGTCACTTCTTCTAACCAAAAAACAGGAAGTACTGTATGTGAAAACCCTGTTTTAATGCACTAACATAATTTTCTCATGGAATGACTGATGTGTGTGGTATGGTAATTTGACTGCCTCCTAGAAGCATACAGTACACGTTCATTCCCATTTTGCCCTCTGCTGGTTGAAAGCAAGCAGTACAGCGTGCTCGAGTATAGATGACAGAAGAAGAAGAATGAAACACATAGAGGAGGGGTGTCAGAGTGAGGAGGCTGCCCTGTATCCAGACACCCCAAGCATTTGGGGGTTCAGTGCCTTGCTCAAGGGCAAATCGGTAGTGCCCAGGAGGAGGAACTGGTACCTTTCCAGCTACCAGGCCATTCTCCAGACTTGGTCTGATCTGGACTTGAATGTAGTGTATGTAGACATGTGATTACATGTACCCAGCAGTAGACATTAGACTGCAGTATTTTTTTCACACCATAATCTAATTTTTCATTGAAAACCTTTCATCATATTAGTAGATTTATTTATTATTTTTTATGATAAATCAAAATTAATTTTCACACAAATTAACAAATAGGAGGAGCCACTCCTAAACCACAGTTTGGTTTGTGGATCACTATTATGCCTTCAAACTACCTTCAGAGAGGTGGAATGATAACATTAGTAAGCCCTGGTACAAAAAGCTGTGGTGGGTAGCATGTGACCACTGCCGTTCAGATAAGGGTAGCAGGATCTTTGTTCTTGGTGCGGATTAATGTGCATGAAACAATACCACAGTGACTGAGAACGGGAAAAGGAAGAGGACGTAGAGCAAATGCATCACCCACAGGAAGCAGCAACATGTGTCAAAATACTTGCAAGAATGGTGCATGAACTACAAATGTGTAGGTGTTTGGCGTCTGATGTGGCGCCATCACCTCACACATTCATCACATATATCCTCTGGCTTTGACAACTTTGACATATTGTTTCAGGCTGCAAATTTAGTTTCACCGGTTGTAAACGGTTAATACAGCATGAAAAATTACTTTCTCATATTCAATGTGACTGAGCTTCAGCTCAAACTGACTGAGAAGTGTATTCTTGTTTTTAAGTGGCATACAGATGGATAATAAAATAAATGACAGATTTTATATGGTGTTTTAGGAGGAAGTGTAGAGTGAAGCTGTCATACCCTTGAGTAGACAGGTTTCAACAGGACATTTGTTAGCTTCACTAAGTAGCACTGATTGCAGGGGTGTTGTATTGGATTGTGTTATGTTGTACAGGTGCAATCATGTCCACACATATCACCATCATCATCATCATGTCTACACATACATTTTATCAAAGATATATTCACAACTGTCACAATGACAGACAGAAGTTTTATAGAGACATGCAAAAGAAATTGAAACAGAGATCCACTGAACAGACATGTTATCTAAACTTTACAAAGCCTCAGTCATGGATGTATTGTTTAAATATGTGTTGATGTTCAATGTAAAAACCTAAAGAATAAAGAGTCATTATTTTATTTACTGTCTCAGTAAAGCTCTGTCACAGTGTCACACTGTGCCACAGAGGTTAGCTTCATCGATAATCTCTCATTCCTGTGAGTTGCTGTGCCAATAGCTATAACTAAATCTGGATTAATGCGTATGCAGTAGACAGGTGTGCAGGAGCCTTAATATAAATGAGTAGTTGATCCTCTGTGCCATTAGATAATACTTTTCTCCTAATGACAGCCCTGGATGATACAGTGTACCTGCATCACTGATGCCGAGACTCTCACATAATGTAGAAAAATAATCAATATAGAGACATTAAAATTTACAACAGCATACTGTGAATGAGTGAGTAATCAATAGTTCATCATTTGTCACCGGTATATAGGAATTCATTTCTGTCATGTTTTTTTTCAGATGACTACTTCCAGAAGGGCATGTGAGGTCTCTATCCACTCCAAAGAAAATGGAACGTCACACTTGAACTGCTGAGGGCACGACTACAATCAGTCAAGCGATTTCTGAGAGCTGCCTACACACAGATTGGAAAATATCTTTTTTTTCCACAAATGATTGACACTCACAAATTGCTGCTTCGTTTTTATAGTCCTACAGGGCTCCTGCATGCTCATGACACAAGTATGTATTCATTTTGAACAGTGAAAAAGTGAAAATTAAGGCTGGTGATGCAGCTGACTGGAATCCAAACTGTCGAGAGAGAAACCAGGTTACAGAAATGAATAGGCACTCTCAAAATACAAGAATTATTTTATTGAGGTAGATGGTTCTTTTATTTCAAAACCTCTTGATATTGACGAAGTAACATCTAATCCCCATGTTGGGTCCTTAACATAAGTCTCCTTTACTCCCAACTCTTCTCAGTCATATCCTCCATTCTTCATTTTCTTATCTGGACTCAGAATTTTAATGTTGTTTCTCTTGTTTTAGTGGGTATTTCTCCAACTACGTTACAAGGTAATTCATTGGCCATAAAAGCAACATTTGAGGATTTGGAACACAAATCAGAGCACAGATGTCTAAATTGTGGTCTGAATTCTGTTCGTGAAAACACAGAAGAATCTGACTTTCACAATTAAATTCTGTAAGAAAGAAGGTATAAACTGGCAGACGGCTATTCACTGACACACACTGACGTGTGTTGTTGGTATTGCAACAATAGCCATTTTCATTGGGACTGTCCAATGTCCCTTCTTCTTCTATTTTATTGCTATGACTACAACTTAATGAGCCTGCCCAATGAACATCCATTCATTCAGTTTTTTATACAATACATGTTTGATTTGGCTCCTCACTTACTGCTGCAGCTGCTGCTGTTGGAGACCTAAAATTACATTTGAAAACGACTGATGCTGGCCACTTATTGTGATGATTATGATTGTCATTATTCTTGTTTCCTTTGAATGGGTGACTAAGATAAAGCCAGTTTCCCTCTTTTTGGTTTCTTGACGATTTTAGTCGGAGGTAGTTTCAAAACTGTCTCTATCTTAGGTGTGTTTCAGACATTCATGCATGTGAGATGCTGTGTATGTTCTGGTGGCCACATAGATCTTCTTCAGTTTTGGCCACTGCTTATCTCTAAAACCCCTTAAGGGCAGACAAATTCTCACATACAAGCTTTTATATTGAAGCATGTTTTGTGGAATGTGTTTGTCCTTTTCACACCTCAAAGGGAGTGAATAAGGTGACAGACCATTCTGACAGTAATTGGATGGTTGATTGTTGTGGTCGGGTCACCTCAGGCAGAGAAGCAAACAAACAGCGCTCTCATCCACTCTTATAGCCTGATGAGAACAACTGACAGTAGTATTGTGTTTTAGGCCATCTCTTGGTGGCTCTTGAGGAACTGGGGTTTGAGTCGACTGAAATTGTGCAGCCTCTGTTTTATGCACTGGTTGAAGCACTCCTTTTGTGCTGGCCGCAAACCAACAAAGAGAGAACTGCATAGTGAAAGCAAGAGGAACCAATCTAAATGCAGATTTTGTCAAAGTTCAAGTTGAAGCAGTTGTCTATTGCTATTCTTTATTTGTCCTTCTCCTGGCTTTGAAAAAGTCAGACAAAATGGTGATTCAACACGAGTTCCCACACAGTTCCTCCCTGGGATTTGTTCATAATGTATACGACAATTCATCACATTACAGTAGGTGTAATCCTATGCTCCAGTTATGCAGTACAGCACCACAAAATGAGAATAAAAATGATCACCGGGCTGAAATAACTCCTCCTGTACATACATAGATACTAGGAAACAGATTCCTGATTCCTGTCTGTCTGAAAGTATACATCTCTGAAAGCTCTCTTTGTCTTCACTACATAAAGAAAGCAGTTAAGCCTTGTCCTACAAATGCCCTGCCAGTGGATCAGCTGGTCATCACAATCCTGCAGTTTGACCCAGCAAATGATAGAAAATAAATTAGAACAAAAAAGCAAAACACAAGCAATGCCTGCATCCCTGTGTTGTGATGTCAGAATTAATAGTGGTGAAGCTGTTTGAAACTAGTGTATGTTGATAGGTCTGCAAGTGCAGTGACCCAGATGTGTAAAGGCTTATCCTCTTCTTGCTTGATCCAGACTGAATCTTCACAGAGAAAGCTCATTTTATAAGTCGCTGCATTTTCTGACCTTCTATGAACCGGCCAGGTGTTAAGGCAGTCAAATAAAGAGGCCAGATTTCAGCGTCCAGGGAAACATTAAGGGCAGGAGAAGGAGCAGCAGTCTTCTGCTCAGTTGTGCATGAGATGATAAACATTGGCTTTTATCTGAGTGCTTTTCTCAAGATTCACCTTACACAAGGATGAGCAGTGAACAAGTCTGATACTATGTAACACGTTTGGTGCTTCTCAAAACCAAAAGATCTTTGCAATTCTCAAAGCATCCAACTGGAAGCAGCAGCAGCTGGGGTGTGTCATTTTCTCACATCCCATGTACTCAGCTATGGCATCTGATGCTCGTGTACAGTTGTGCCACTGCCAATGAGTATTAGATAAATCAATTCACCACTAGTGGTAAGTGATCGGTTACTAGTGTTGGTATCATCCCACTGAAGTACATTTTGTTTTTAAAAGTGGAGATAAGAATTAAGATTTTACAGTTGTTACGTGAAGTGTATTTAAAATGATCAGACCATCCTCTTAACAAACAACACACACGTCCTCCAGCACGCACACACACCACACACTGGCTTGATCGATGTATTGTGCCATGTGAGAGCTGTGTGTGATGGGCAGCCAGCAGGGGGATGGGTCAATGTGCTGATGCTCGCTTTCTGTGTCTTTCTGTGTATTATATATATATATCATGTTCTCTCAAGCACTGGCAGTAGCAGCTTACTGTTGCTGCAGTGTTTACAGATTCCTCATGTAACTTAGAGATTAGAGATGCAATCATTAAGTTTATCCATTTGAACCTCAAGTCTGGTGCTTTTTTTTTTTTTTTTTTACAGCTGTATGGCTATCTCTGATCCTCTTTGCCAGTCTACTACAAACACAGCGGTGCCCTGAAGAGGAAAAGGGGCTTTGCTCTCTGGATGAGGTAAAGTAACACTTTAATATATTCTAACTACTTTCTTTTATTTTATTTTATTATTTATTTATTTTTTTGCAGTTGTATACTGTAAATCCTGACGTGAATCTTTTGAAAATCAACAAAATAAAGCAGAGAACAAAAACAGTTTTCAGGAATGGGTTAATTCAATAACTGTATCTATAATAACTGTGCAGCTGCAGAAACATGAGTGGTTCCAACACTCTTGCTGAAATACCTGTTTGCTTGTTTTACCAGTTTTGTGCATATGGTCAGATTGGCCACTATTTTTTAGCTCTTATTTTAAAGTATTTTTTATCACAATTTTATTAAACACATGTTTTTTATAACATGGTTTATGTGATTTTATTATCATCAACACGTTGATTCAAACTATACTCTGTGTAATGCTCACTAATATTTCTCAAATTAATTTCTTTCATTTACCAAAAGCTCTGTAGTTTATTAAATATGACTTTAGAATCCTTAAATGTAGTTTTAATATCCACTTGAGCTCAAATAATGTCCTTAAGACAGTACATGAAGCAGACAGGACATAACACTTATTTGTTTTAACAGTTTCTGGAAGAACAAGAACATCTGATGATACCTATCTCAGTTCTAAAATATTCATAAAAGATGGTAGAAGGTCCATTTCATCTTTTGGTGTGAACATAGTCACACTGGATCAGCCATTTATTCGACCCACGGCTCTTTTCAAATGAGACATTGCTTAGATGTCTAATGAAGGGAAGGAAGAGGTGACTGAGCGTTCCTCTGACGCACAAGGCTCTTCACTGAGCACAGCTAGCTCCCTGTTTGGACCTCACATCCACACACACACATCCACTTGCACTGCACGCTATGCCTATGCTTATCTATTCATTTTTTACACCATAACAAACAATTATGCACTATCAATACAAAATTTTAAGCATAATGTGTGTTTCTCTCATTCTTTATGCACATGTATTATTAGTCAGATGGCTCTGCTCTGGTGCACAGTGCCACCTCTCAGCTTTGCTTTGCGCTGTGAGTCAACAGACGTGATTTATAACATGTCCATGTTCTCAAAGAAATTATTAATGCCGTACATGACAGATGTTTTACAGCATGATCTGTGGCAGAGAGCATTGTGCTGCACGGGTGCCTAACTCCTTCTTCCTTCTGTGATGCAAATGAGAGGCAACGGGAAGTAGGTTAGGATGGTAAATGCTGTTAATATTGTGTGACTGGATGAGCACTCCTGATTCCATCACATTAACAAAATATAAAAATCATCTTATAATCACTGCCGTGGCTGAGCAGCGGCCACGTGGAACAGCATGTCGAAGTGCATTGAGCCATTTTCATCATCAGAAATTTCTTCAATTAATCACCTTTTTGAGAAATATTCCCCTAAATGTTTGACAGATTAAAAACTGTTACACCTCTATACATCATTCCCCGTACACTGCCATCCATTTTTTGCCTTAGGAGAATTGTTGGCTCCATTCTCTGAAAAAAAAACACATACTGTAGCTATCTGGCCTCATAGAAACTCTCAAAGCCCATCAGTTCAATAATACTGAGTGAGGATCTCACTCTCTGACCAGGAAGCCACGGCAGCTTCACTGCTCTTCGACTCTTATCGTGATTAATACTCAGCCAACTGATTTCACAGTATGCAAGGATCAATGATTGATATTAAAATGCACTGGCTGTAATAATCTTTCTAATTCTATTAGATTTAAGACAGAAATTCATTCCAATCAATATTCCTATTCCTAACAATGTTAAGACTATAATTTATCTTCTGATTGAAAAATACAGTAAAGTAAAGTGGATAAAAGGCATAAAAGGCCTTAAAAAAGAAGAAATGTGTGAGGGTAGATGCATGAAAGTTTGCAAATCACTGTGTGGACTGAAAACTAATCACACAATCAGTGAAACTCACTAATAACATAATTAAAATCACACCTTAGATCCCTATAGAATTATTATTATATATATACCCCAGTCTGCATGTAAGGGGCACACATTCCAGGTGTTATATAAATAGAAGTTACATGTAGGAAATGGCATTCACTGTATGATTTTTATGCGTCAGGCTGTGCAAACAACACTTCGAGTCAACCTACAAACAGACAGACTGTCGTTGCTATCCATAGAGTCATGCCCTTAGCAAGGTAAAAAGTGCTCAGGTGTAGGTTTTAAGGCTTTTAGCGCTGTTCTGTGTGAATGTTTTTCCCATACAGCTTGAAAGACAGACATGATAGACCATGTGAAATGTCCAACCAACCAAAGAGTCACACTTTGTAGCATAGTTCTGGCTTTTCCTCAGAGTTTTAGACATACTGTGCAATTTTGTTATGTTGCCCATGAGTAACCTTCAAAAGCAAAAATTTCCTGTTTTAAAACTCAAGTTCACTGGTGAGTTTCAAAACATCAAACAGTGAGCTGGGAGGAAATGTTTTGATTTCCTATTGGAAAATAGTGTTTCTAAATGTGAGCACTGAACATTTAAAAAGCATAAAAGCAATCAAAAATGAAAAGAACCGAATGACTTTTAACACAACGCAATGTTTAAACTGATGCAAAGAACCTTCTTCTAAGGCAAAGTCACATGACCTTGACCCAAACTGGCTCAACTGAATATAATATTGACATAAAGGAATGGTAACTGAATAGAAACTTTTGCAGACGCAAGCTGTATGCCATCACATCTTATTTTATATTCTTGCCCCCAGACGTTTTACTTGCTGATCATGATAAGTACTGTTACATAATGCTGGAGTTTAGTAGGTCAGAGGGGCGGAGAGGAACGCTGGGTTTATATGAAAGTCACTGGGACATGCTGTTTGTGAAGGCAGATCCTGATGCTGACATCTGTGTGTGTGTGTGTGTGTGTGTGTTGTTGTCACAGCCATGGATGTGGAACATGGATTCTATCGGCAGGTGGACGTCCAGGCCCACGCTCACTATATTGTTGCCTTCTTTGTCTTGGTGATTGGAACAGTGGGTGTTAGTGGAAACGCTTTGGTCATGTACGCCTTTTTCTGGTAAGTGAAGAACAATGGGCTTGTGTATCTGTTCAAATTTAAGAGCTGCATTATTTATCTACTTACTGGATTTACTAGTGTTTCCTGTACACAAATAACTATAGAGCACATTAAAATAATTTGTCTGCACACTGTTCTCAGGGGTCTTCGCCAACTAAAGTTAAAGCTACAGTCTGTCATTCTGTTCAGAAACACTTTTTTTATCCTGGGTGAAATGGTCCTTCCACCCTGAGAGCAGTCAATACATTATATATTCAGAAAAAGGAAGGAAAAGAATCAGATGGTACAGGAGTGTAAAAACTCTGACCAATCACCTGACACTCGGATCAAGTGGAACACTGAGACATCTGAAGGGACTGACAAGTGATGCAGAAGTTTCTGCTTTTGCTCTGTTGACATGGAATTATTAATTATTTGTTTAGCTTCACGAGGAGTTATTATTTTCATGAAATATGTAATGTTTGCTGACTTAGCTACTTTTGTAGCATAGCCTGATGCTTAGCTTAGCGTTAGCTTCTCTGTGGGTGTAAGCTGGTCGTAGGTGCGGCTTGTATCGAAGAGGTTATAGGATATAATTTTCACTTCAGTAATAATAATGTCATCATTGTTCTTTAATTTTGGTTTCATACTTTGAATTGGGTTGCTATTTACTGATAAACAGATGGAACAAATGAATTTCAGGAAAACAACATATAAACAAGAGGTAAAATATGCTGAGGTGATATGCCAACATTCTGCCTGTAAAACACAGCCAGTACTGATGTTATGTTTTAGATAAGTAGATAATATTTAATCGATGAGTCAAAGTGAACATATTAATTTAAATAACCATTTACTTTGTTTTTGTGATGATGAAAAGGTCATAATTAAAAGAAACACTTCAGTGAAAAATGTGATTGAAGCTGATCATTAAAACAAAACAGTTACAAAAGGTTACAGTGAATTGAGAGTAGTAGAGATGCAGTGCCTTGGCAAATAAGGAGGGACTAACAAGGGATCACTACGTTTTAAAATGCAAACAACAGTTCAGTGACTAGACATCTAAATACTTGTAAATCCCCAAAGGACTGCACTTTTTGCAGCATGATATATTATATTTGTTGTCATTATTTTCTTGCATGTGAACTGGTCTTATGAACAAACTCTGTTCCAAATTGAATGAGGTCATAGAAGCTGCTTTTGTTAATCAGACCATATCAAACATTAAAAGCCACCCTTTATTATGCTGGAAGTTGTATTTTCTCTCTGCAAAGATGCTCTCTCACAAGTAAAGGTCCAGCTTTAAAAATGAGCAGTTCATGTGATGTTTTTCAACCCGGCACAGTACACTGCTCAGTGTTTGGCTGTTGCTGAGACGCAGAGCGCTGAACGGGGAAACAGCGTGTTCTTGCATTCGGAAGCACAAGCAGAAAGGTCTTAACACCAGCCTGCAGGCATTCAATAGCAGGAAGTAGCTCAGTGATTTTTTTTTCTAACTGTACTGGATAAATCAATGCATGAATTCAATAATCCAGTCAGTTTCTCTTTTATTTACATACAGCAGCTCACTGTGCTTCAGTACCACCTAAAGCACATAAAGGGGGTTAGCAAGCTTAAATAACTGTTCTGGGAAATCCAGTCAACTACTGTGTCCAGCTACAGGTTCTCCTCTGGAGAAATTTGAACAGTTTTGACTTCCAGTGACATGCATGGTGATGTAGACTATAACATATCTTCCCTGCCTTTTTATTTTACATCCAAAAAGCAAACCAAGATTCATTACTTGGTGTTCAAACCTATACCTTGATATTTAAACACACATTTAGAACCAAAAACTTTGCATATATTTCATTTGAAATAATTTGAAAAAAAAAAAAGATATGGTCAACACAGCATACAGGTGTGTGTGTTATTTACAGTGTATTTGTACACCCTGGCTACTCACCACTGAATGAAATGGAGGACTGAGTGTTAGATAAAATCCTGGGCCTGACATGTTTTCTGCATTAAGCTCCAACCTCCAGTGACACACATCTGTCTCAAATGTTGCATCACTCGATCTCTACTCCAGTCACACTTCAGTATATACCCACTTACCTGCATGTAAACACACAAATACACTCCAAGTTGTTTGTCTGTGGGATGTTTACTCTTTCTGGTCTTTTTACAGTCAGTGGGCAAACAATACAGTCCACATAGAGGATTTCAATGCTAAATGAAGCTGATAACTATTAAATTAAATATTCAGTTATGGCATAGTATGAACACTGGCCTGTGGTTTATATATCTAGAACAAGCTGGAGGCATATGGTATCAACGTTTCATCATTTCAGCTGGAACACATATTCATCTGTGTCCCTGTACTCCCTTTACCTTTTATATCACACTAAATTCATATGTGAGCATAATATGTTTAAAAGACATCAGATGCTGTAATGAGACTTGCATTTAGTTCACCAAATGGAGAAAATCACCACACATTAGCCGTGCACGCAGTCTGTGTCTGGCACTGTTTCTGGGGGCTTGCTTCAATAAAACAAAGGCTATGATTTACTGAGTGCTGCCAAAAAGCAGGTGTGTCTGTGCAATGAGCTATACATGCTAACAGAAGGTTATCAAGTCCATCCATTACAAGACAACCATCTGTGCCAACTAACTCACAGTCTTGGCAACATCGTCTGTGAGCTACCTCCCAGCTCTTTATTGTTCATAAAACTCTGTACATTTAAATGTGCATAACAGGTTTTCATGAAGTGAGTGTGAATAGCAACATCAGCTTGTCCTAAGATCTGCTAACAGTCTTCTTCTTGTTCACTAACGCCTGAAGCAATGGATTTCATGCGTGTCTGTTTCGGCTGCATGTTGTTTTCTGTTTCTCTTCTGGGCAGTAGGGAAGAGTAGTGTCACCCAGACAAAACTGATTTTAGAATTTAAAAGGTTGTTATAAAGAGGACAAAACTTGACATATTTTAATAAGCACATAAATATAATTTTGCTGTGCAATTCAATTTTCTTCCTGAGTTTGTTCACAGGCTTGCCATCAATTAAAAAAACAAAGCGCTGCTTTGTTTGGGGAGATTTACCTTGCTGTATAGTCGAGGGGATCGTGTTCATTTGTGGGAAGTAGAGAAGCTTGTGTTGAGGTCAATAAATGAAAATACAGTACTGTCAATACCACTTGGACTTTATGGATGTCCTCAGTTTGGCTTAGGGTGTTTCCCATGCTGTCAGACAGTGTTTACTTTTAATTAGCTTGGGTTTCCCCAACTCATGTCATTGATTATAGTGGAGGATAATTACAGATATACAACATATAACAAATATCACATGAGTAGGTGACAGCAGACCTACTAACCTATTATGAGTTTGTTTATGGCACAAGTGAGCCTTGCTTCATGCAGCGATGTTTCAATTAAAGGGTCATTTATAATGGCATTTCTTTATTGATGACGTGCTCACTGGCTCTGCAAACAGAAGGGACATTGCTGTCACTGTCTTGTATTGACTTCCCTCGTCACTATGGATCAACAGTGGAGTCCACTGACTCCATTATTAATGATTATGTGTTTGTGTTTCTCCATTTTATGTGTAAAGAACAGTTGTAGCATGTTCATTTATGATCTTGTGATTCCCCTGTGCAGGGAAAGAGTTGCAATCTTTCATTCTTCATCAGCTTGAACTTTAATTGAATGTGAATGTTTTGATGTGGTATTGCTATTGATTTCCACTCCCTGTCTGTTACTGTAAGGTAAGTGGAACTAACTTCATGATGAGGATTTGGGAGAAATTGGATGGATATCCAACTGTCTCTGGAATTTGATATATAATAATGTGTGTGTCATTGTCAATGACATATTTGTGGGATGCTGATTTAAGACTTTTCACTCTTCATGTCTTTCAGTAACAAGAAGCTGAGGACTCCCCCCAACTTTTTCATCATGAACCTGGCAGTCAGCGACTTCCTCATGGCAATCACACAGTCACCCATCTTCTTTGTGAACTCCCTTTACAAGGGCTGGATTTTTGGTGAAACAGGTATAGTTTTTTTTTCACATTCATTTAAACAGTATGCGCTCCAAAAAAAGCTCCGTCCTTTAAATATCTATCAGTGTTGTTTATGTGTGGAGTGTGACATTTATGTCATTAAATATAATGCAAAGCCAAATGTTTTATTTTGGGATGTTTTTAATGTCTCAGAATATGTGTTATGTTTAAAATATTTGACTGAGACATAACGAGGATAATAGCATTTAGTCCCGACTCTAATCACCCTGAATACTGAAACCAAATGGTGATAAGAATAGAGTGAACTGCAATTCAAACTTATAACTTATCTCACGTTATGCATATGTATCCTCCAATCAGTAGAAAGCATATTGATGAAATACTTCCTGCTTCTTTTTCTCCACAGGCTGTAAAATATATGCCTTCTGTGGAGCTTTATTTGGAATCACCTCCATGATAAACCTCCTGGCCATCTCTCTAGACCGTTACATTGTCATCACCAAGCCTCTGCAGGCCATACGGTGGACCTCCAAAAAACGCACTTGCCTCATTATTGCCGTGGTCTGGCTGTACTCACTAGCCTGGAGCCTTGCACCCCTCTTGGGGTGGAGTAAGTAACTTTTTCTCTCACCACTTTTTCAGTTTTATTCATCACTCATCCTCTCTTTATACTTTTAGATCTCACACTCCCTTATTGTCTATTTTTGTCATTATTTCCTTTAAGGTTCGTACATACCAGAGGGCCTGATGACCTCATGCACATGGGACTATGTGACTTCTACTCCCGCCAATAAAAGTTACACTTTGATGCTGTGCTGCTTTGTATTCTTCATCCCTCTGGGCATTATATCCTATTGTTATCTGTGCATGTTCCTGGCAATCCGCCATGCAAGCAGGTGAATGAATTTACCGAGGTGAATAAGCAGCACTTGAATGCACGAAACACTTAATACTTAAAATGCTGCTATTCAAAGCAGGTTTACTTAATTCATATAGTCATCACGCCATTGCAGCAGTCTTTAGCTCTCCTGTAATATCTTCACTTCAATAATCCACTGCAATGCTTTTCAGAAGAGGCTCAAAATTACCACAATGTAATTTGTTATGTTTTCACATGATGGTGGCTTCCACAGCTCCCTCTAGTTGTTGCTTTTATGTCTCTTTTTGCATGTGTGTGTGTTTGTCATGTCTTGCCTGTCAACCAGAGGCTTTGCATACACATTCAGGGGTAGTCTTCAAGACTTTGCTGATGTACACTTTTAGTATTTATCATTTATCCTTTATCTACCTGTACAGAGTGAGCCATGTCTACTGTTTTCTTTGTTTTCTGTTTTTATACTGTTAATTTCTTATTGTTATCATAAGCCATTCCTATCAGAAGTCATATGCCATGGAATGAATTATCATTTTTGCCATATTTAAGGGCAACATTGATTTAAAGGAATACCTGGACACAACCTGTGTCTCTGTAAAGCTAGACTCTGTAGACTCCTTCAAAGGAGTGGCTCTGCCTCTCAGCATCTTTAGGACGCTAACCTGTTACCTTTTACCTGCTCTACTGTATTGTGTCCTTGTGATGTGTAAAAATAATAGTTTGTCACCATTAGGGGTATTTAGGTCATATTCATGTGAGGGAATAAGAAAAATCAGCTGCATTTTGGTCCACTGTCCTGCATTCAATACTTTACATAATAAAAATTGTCTCCCTGGGAGGTTTATCTATTTTCATTTATTCTGAATAGTTATTATTTTATAATGGTTACAAAGTTCCTTTGTTCATTCTTTCTCAACAGAGATGTGGAGAAGCTGGGGTATCAGGTGAGGAAGTCAACCCTGATCCAGCAGCAGTCCATCAAGACTGAATGGAAGCTGGCCAAGATTGCCTTTGTGGTCATCATAGTGTTTGTGCTTTCCTGGTCGCCCTATGCATGTGTCACCCTCATCGCCTGGGCTGGGTAAATATACAGTATGACAAGGTTTAGTAGTCTACATCATTTGCTGTGTGCAGACACACCTTGAAGTGTAAAAGATAAAAACAAATAGGATGCTTGGTTGTGTTGGGCTGTGTAAATCATTTCAGCCATTAACCATGAACCATATTCCATCTCTAGATTATCATTATATCAGCCATAATGAAGTGCTATGCAATACAGTCAAACTACAGAACAAGCATCGCTGCAGGTGATGTACAGTTCTACTCTTCACACACACTTTACAAACCTTTCAGATATGGAAGCATCCTCAGCCCCTATTCCAAAGCTGTCCCAGCTGTAATAGCCAAGGCATCGGCCATCTACAACCCTTTTATCTACGCCATCATTCACTCTAAATACAGGTGGGTACAGTCATGCAACTGATACTCTAAGCTTAAAATGAATACTGAGGTTTAACAGAGAGATCATTATTTTTTAACAGGGACACCATGGCGGAAAATATTCCCTGTCTACACTTCTTAGCCCAGGAGCCCAGGAGGAAGTGCATCTCAGTGTCACACAGCGAGTCTTCCCTCAGGGACTCGATGCTGAGCAGACAGTCATCAGTCTCCAGAACCAAGTTTTACAGAGTTTCCACCATGTCTACAACAGACACTGTGAGTTTGGCTTTGGCACTAGCTTTTAACGAGCAGAAGCAAATACAGGACTAGTAGCGCCAGCAGTGGTGTATTTACAGAAATCAGAAGTCAAACGCACAGAAAGTGTCTCTTTAAGTTATTTTCTGTGCTAGTCTGAACAGTCACTGGCCATGACATTTTAATAGTACCACAATTAACAGGAACCAATCATGAGCTGTCGTAGAGTCACATAACAATTCTTACCTTGATCCCCATGTATTAATGTGCATGTCCCTTGTAGCAGGTTTGGAGTGATGTGGAGCTGGACCCTATTGACCAGGGCCATTGTGTGAGGTCCAGCTATTCCCTTGGAGCTCTGAGGGACAAAGACCACAAATCATTTGCCAAGAATACCAAAGAAAGGGAAAGCCAAAACCAGGGACAGGTAGGGTAGGTGCTCATCATTATATTTGTTGATTTTAAATCAAATGGCATAACATGTCAGTATTCATAAAAACGGCGATGTCATATTTATTGCTTTTATATTTGATCATTTTGTTCTAGATGCTGGTCCCAGAGCGAGGCTCATTGAACAGATGTGACCACACCCTATTGCCTGAGTGTGTCAACACAGTAATACCCCCAGACTTGGGGAGGAAAAGGGAAGAGAATCCTGAAAGTTGGAAAAAAGAGAAGAAAGAGGATGATGAGCAAGAGAAAGATGGAGAACATGCACAGCGAAGGGATCAGCAAGTGCAAAAGGAGAAAGATGAGAAGGAGCTACAGGTCCTCATCCAGCCAGACTCTCTGGACAGTATCGTGTGTGTACACTCCCAAGAGGTCATCAGTCCCAAATCAAAGAAAAGCCCTCTGGATCACGGCTATAGTGAAGAAAAACAAAGCACACAGAGCAGACAGAGAGAAAAGCTGCTCGAATTGCAGACTCTGGACTGTTCTGCTCATGTATTTGAGTCTGTGCAGAGATTTATAAGCTAAATGTTTATTTCTAAACATATGTTTTTTATGTGGTTGACTGTGACAAATCAGAGTGAACAAGTTCTTTTTCTGTTGCTCAAGGATACTGAGTTCATCTTTTTAAGCAGCTTTTCCAAAACATTTATCTCATCTGTTTAGCAATGCAGTGCAAAAAAGTACATCAGTTATCAGAGGCATTTACTCTGTACTATCAACACTGTCACAGTGAAACAAAATCTCAGAAATGGAACCTCGATTTAAAATGACTTATGAACCGGTGGTTGTAGCTCAGTTGGTAGAGAGGTCGCTCCTGAACCCCAGGGTCACAGGTTCTATCCCCTCCCTAAATGTTCCTGAGCGAGACCCTGAACCCTGTTGCTCTCTGAGGGACGGATGAAATGCAGAGGAAAATTTCATATATGTATGTGTAAAGCTGGTTATTATTAAAAAAGTTAAAAATACTCATAGACTTTTGTCAAAAGAGCCAAGAATTAAATGTATGCCAAGAACAACTAATTAAACCATATTTATTATCAACTGGTTGCATAAGGACTACAGTTTGTCTCTTTTTGGAGTGTTTCTTGAGATTTTTATTCTCACATAAATGAGCAATGAAAAAATTTTGGTTACTTTCTTGTGATTGCCATGCACTATTACCATGATCATTCTGTCTATGATGCATTTATGGGTACAACTCATGAAAAGCACATACAATGCCAGTGTCTGACCACCATTATATGACTCATATATTCACTTTTATTCACTGCAGCTACAGAAAGACAAGAAAGTCAGAAAGACACTTGACACCTGATGAATCGTGCTTCATCATCTGTTATAATTTCATAATAAAGAGTAAGGCTACATGTTCTTGCACTGCAGCAATCACTGAAATTTTGCACCCTTTGTTCTTTTAATATTTGCTGCCCTTTGTGCTATTGTTAATTTTAAACTACAATCATGTATGTAGTTGTAAACCATTGATATAGCTCTAGCACACTTTTCCTTGCAAATAGTACACAAATAGTAGACTTTTTATGCAAGTTATAAATGTTAAATGGTATACTTATTTTATGATTACCATATCAATGAATATAAAAACACATTCACTTCAATCAAAAGGGTAAAATGCATTAATAATTCAATTTTACCACTGCAGAGAAACTTGCTGCAGCTATGAAATCATACTTGTTTCTTCTTTAACACACAGCTGCCAGTGTGCTAGATGCTAGTATGAAGCATCAACTCACCCATAATAAACTTTTACATAAGGTGTTATAGACATAAACATTTCAGTGGAATTAATGCAAAATGTTGTACACATACATTATAGCACAAATATAGTACAATGTGTTGTCATGTAGCAGATGGAGGAGGATCTGGTTTCCACTAATTCTTTTTTTTAAATCACCAAATTCCATTTATTTATAATGTCTGTCTGCATTTTGTTTTTGCATCATAGAGCAGCAAAAGTCAATACAGCTAAAGTGTGGGATGAAAGAGAAGAGCGTGGCATCAACAGATGTCCCCCACAGGATTTAAAACCAGGACACACTGTCCTTTGAGCATGTGAGACACCAGGATGTCCATTAACAATGTGGCTCTGTTGAATGTATGACTGGAGCAGGGGGTTGCGGTACTATGCATCCTTTTTATTTTTACTTATATGCTTGTGTAAGTAGTTGCATCAAATGATAAGATTATTTGTCCAGAGTGTTCTCCCTTGAAATTGAAACATCCAGCAAACCCCACTTCAAATGTGTTGTAGATTTATTTCAGATTTGTGTATCCAGTGATCTGCAGGTATGTACTCCAGCCTTCCATGAAGGACTGGTGCACTAAAGTGGTTAAATCACAGTGTCTGAGGGGATTTTGCTGCTGGACTTCCCTTTAGTCTCCAACTCTACATTGAATGCTTCACTGGCTGAGTACAGTTAATGGTAATCTATAGAATATGTTGTGCTTTTTAGCATGTAACATAAACCAATGCATGTTCATTTAACATTATATCACAGTGTAAAAATAAAAGGATGCAAAAATGCACCAGAGAGCTGCCAATAACGTGATTACTTTGAAAAAATAAACCAGATTGAACCAGTGTTACAAAGTAATATTCATTGATATTGAGTAAAAAAGTGTAGCACACTTGATGCACAGTGGCTGATCCTGGAATACTGTGAGCAGCACTGTGATTAAAATGTTTAACAAAACACGATGCAACAGATTCCTGTCCTGTTTGAAATGGTGGATTATGCTATAATCATACTTCATAATCCTCTTAATCTGTTGCCTAACCTGCTCTGCTTCACTTTTAGCCACACACCAGACAGGAAATGAAGTACCTATTACAGCTAGCGACTAACAATTATTTTTACAATTGACTAAGTTGACGATTGTTTCCTTCATTAATCAATCTATTGTTTTGCTTATAAAATCTTCAAAAATTGTGAAAAAAATGTCTGTTATAATTCAAGTTCAAGCCGATGTTCAGAGATGTTGAGTTTTGTCCAACCGACAGTCCAAACAGTCCAAATATATTTAGTTTACTATAGTCTATAACAAAGACAACCATCAAATTCTCACATTTAAATAGTTGGAACCATGAAAATCATTACCGGGTCACCTAAAATGAATACTTGATTATCAAGATAGTTGTTAAATATAAGTTAATGACTTAATAACTCAGTGAAGATATTGCAACAATTTGAGAATCAATAAAAAAAGAATAGCTAGAAATGTAGTCAACACTGGTAAATGACTCTCATTGTTGTTTTTTGTTTTAGTTTTTGATGTCCAGAAGAAAGTGTTTTCAGTTTGTTTTTTAAATTTACCTTCAGCTGTATGCAAACTTTAGCCTCAGGCTGGATGCCATGAAGATAAGAAACTACAAGATGAGTGACAAATATTTAGGTATGAAGGGAGGGAGGAGGGAAGGATAAGCTTTAGCCTGCATTTCTACCCCGGGGACACAAAGTCAGCTCAGTGGCCTTAAATCCTCTCTGTCTGCTCAAGCAGTGAAGCAGGTACTTTCTTTGCTGACCACTAGAGAGCAGACTAGCACATGCAGTACTACTACAGTCTACTACACTGCAACCTGCTGTCACAGTAACCGCACAATGAAAATGAACAAATAATACGAAAAATGACGCATCTAACGATGCTGCAAAAAGCTTTACAGAAATACACACACACACACACACAAAGTAAAAAAAAACAACAACAAAACTAAAGCACATAAATGATTTAGATGGAAATCTGTCAAGTCAATTTTATTTTCTGAGCCCAAAATAACAAATCCCCAAGGGGTTTAACAATTACAGCATACTCTCTGTCCTTAGACAAACCACAGACTCTGCTAAGTCAGTTTCAAAGAACAAATTACTGCAAAGGAGTAATTATTTCATTTTTAGAGTGCTTTATATCTAACGCCAAAGGAAACTTGCACTGCCAAATAAATGAGAATACAGTGTTAAGAAGAAAAAATGGATAACAAATCTGAAAATGAATAAAATATTAACTATTAACCACAATATACTGTTTGTATTGTAGCTGTAATACATTACATTTTTTTCAGCACACACCTGAAGGCTTATAGTAGGAGGACCTATAAAAACACATTTAGCAAAAAGCTTTTTTAAAAAGGTAGGTTTATAGCTTTTGTTTAAAAACATTTCTATTACCACTGACATTTTGCTCCTGGACTTGCATGACACAAAAATACCAATGCAATGCTTTGATTTAAATCTAATCTATATCATCAAGTACATTTCAGTATTTTATGACCTTTAGGGTTAAATCTAGAGCCATTTAACAGAGGCTTCTGAGCGAATCATGCAGGAAGGTTTTATTCTGTCATTCAGTCAGTCAATTTGTTCCTATAACTTCATATCACTGTTTTCTGTTTTATTTACGGCTTTTACATGAAAACTTACTGAAAATACCAACGTATTGGGAGTTTCCTTTGCTTTATATTTACATAAAATAATATAAAACTCCATGCAAACTAGCTAACCACTATTTCTATAAAAGTAGCAATACAATATGGGGAATGATTATGAGTGAAATCATTTCTGAACAGCTGGGAGGACTTTTCAACTCTAAGATAGGAAGTGATTTAATCCTCTTTTTGCATAATGTGACAAGGTTTCACCTCAGGAGAGTCAGCTCCTACTTCACTACCAACTCACCTGTTCTGCCCCAAAATGCATGTCCATACCTGCCTGGACTAACACACACACACACACGCACACACACACACACACACACACACACACACACACACACACACACTACTATAAGCCCTCCCACAGGCAGCCAGATGGGGCTGGCTCAGTTTATATGCGGAAGTCTCAGTTCCGCTCCAACCAGTTGACTTCAAAACTGAAGTGAGAGCAGTCGGTATAAAGTGACGCTTGTCTCTCTGCACACCAGACCGGCTCCTCAAGGCAAGGTGAGTCCTGGTACCGCTTTTATTTCACTGCTTTATGTGTCTGTTAGAAAGCTGCAGCGCATTGAGAGATGAAGGGAAGCTTTAGGAAAAAATAAAGGCTCTGATGACAGTGATTCACTGACGAGTAACAAGTAGGATAAACATCTATCATAATGTCAGACCTGCTTCATGTCACACCCTCTGGGGCAAGATACCAAAGACTAATTAAATGTTCAGCCTCCGTGAGAAAAAAAAAAGACAGTACTGGATTATACAGACTGTCTCTGAAGTAAACCTACTATTGAAATCACCATGACTACAACTGACGCTATGTTAGACCAGTTCCTTCTAAAAAGATATAATATTTATAGGCTATTATATTTGCACACTGAGGTAAGTGGATGTAGTGAGAAGGAGGCTTTTGACATGTATTGAAAGGGTCACGTGTTATGAGAGCTCAGAGGTTGCTTTAGACCAAACATGTGGAATCAGCTGGTGAACCAAAAGTGACCCATAAAGGCAGGTTGGAGCAAGCTGTCCCCTGAGCTACAGTTACTGTCGCACAGTTTGTAGCTTTTATATGGCGTAGTCTGACAAAACACGTACACAATGGGTTGTTTAGATGACACACTGGTGAGGTGCAGCATTGTGAAGAAATACTGAGTCAACATGTCCTGCAGTGATGTCACCAGGCTACATTGTCTCCTGAAGCATTGTGAAATGAGCATGACGTCTGAAAATGAAGAGGCACATTTCCTACAAATGACTAAAAATGACTTGAAGGAAACAGCTGTATATTCTGACACTTTGACACACAGTGGAAAGGTCAGACTAGTGACTTTCACACTTTCATTTGAGCCTTTTGATTTAATTTATTTGGATTTTTTTTGTCTGTTGTGAGGGGAGTTTGTTTGGAGAATTCATATTTGATCCTGCGAGTTAAAATAACATGTACAAGAAGATGTAAATGACTGTAGACGACTTGGTCAGCTCGGTCCCATTTGTGCTGTGCTGAAAGGACTGTGTTTTAATCTTTGTTTTTTGGTGTGAACGTGCTGAAATATTCAGCACAATAAAGCACCATTATGACAGGAACTTGAAAGATAAGGCTCGAGTGGAAAATAACCAGAATTGTGCTGGAAACTGTAGCAGAAGGGATGATGGGTGTGCTCCTGATAAGTTGCATGAACTCAACTGCTTTCCTCAGTTTGGGAACTCTGAAAGGTGTGTCTGCTCATGTCTATGCATGATATCATTAGGGAGTGCAAAACAAGCAGGGGCATGACATGAGCCGAGGTTTGTGCTTTCCATATTTGGAAAAGAAATGCTACTGATATGTGGGTATCACATAAGATGAATTTATACAGCTTTTCCTGAGATGTCACAGCTGTCTATGAAATGTGACACTGAATGCAGTTATTCAATGCTCTGTGTTCCTTTAGGGCAGCTTTCCTTTTTAGCTCAAAGACCTTTGAAAAAAACCTCATGTCCATTGTGTTTTCTGTCACCTCAGAAAATGAAGTGCTGTAGAAAGATGTTCCTTTTATTGAGGTTTGGATGTTGTTGGTGAATTTAGTTGTATTAGCTTGCTTTACTATATAAATATGTGCTCATTATCATGTTATGTTGAACAGCCTCCAGTGTCGCTGCAGTTTGAGTTGTTTAGGCAGAACGGCTTTATTTCTTGTTGACAATATAAGGACAATACATTGGAACAGGCTTTGTTATTTCCCTAAAAAAAAAAAAAAAAAAATGTGTTGGTCACCTATACCCTCGGTCACTATGAAGATGGAGACGGCTCTTTAATTGGTTACTTATCATAGACCTGTGTGTATTTGTGTTTAGTTAGATTGTGAAAGTGTGTTGCGTTATAAATAGTAGAGCTCGGTGCTTTCCAGGTGTATGCTGCCACCTCCCCTCACCATTTTGTGGCTCCTCCTTTTGCTGGCTGCTTTAAAGAGCCGGTTCCCCTCCAGGGCGAGATGGTGAAACACTCAGCCCTCTGATTTGAAGTGTGTGTCGTACAATTGACCAGGTGACGGGCTACAGCAGGTGGTGCTCCGTCCCTGAGGGAATCTGTGAAGGCAGCATGACTTACAAGCACAAAATGACATGCCTCTGAGATGACAAGGCATTATTATTCATGAAATACTCACCAGGAAAGTTGGTTTTCTCTGCGCTGCTCGGTGAGGAAATGTGTGAATTCTGCTTAATTTAAGAATTCACATTCATGCATGTTCTTCCAGCCATAGATTGTGTTGTGAAAAACTGAGAACCTGTATCTCATGGAAAGAATGACCGCATCATTACAGTTGAAAATGGACCTTTTTGATCGACGGTGGAGCATGGTCGGAAAATACCTAATAATGTGAACTATTTAGGTTGTTGAGGCTGTTCTTTAAGTAATGGAAATGAACCCTGACACAATGTGATTTTTTTTTTTTTTTTTTAAATTTAATTTACTCTTATCATTTATTTATTTATTTATTTATTTATTTATTTTTATTTTGACTGTCTATTTGTCTACCCTGTTTGTTTGTCCTTATTATTACACTGTGTAACGTATATCTGATATACATTTGCATCACATGCAGCAATATCTACGTATGTGATATGTTTTGTACCTGTTTTTTTTTCTCTCACAGATCTTGTCTCAGATACTGTTCAATGTTTAACTGGAAAAAAAATCTAAATAAAAAGTTCCCCAAAAAAAACCACTGAACTCCTGAAAGCCATAAATAAAAAGAGCTGATACAGAACCACCAGACCTTTAGTCTTAACTAACTATAAGTCTTAACTTTCTCTGGTTCTCAGTTTCTCTCTACAGTAAATTCTAATACTCACTAACAATCTGCACAGTCCGTTCAGAGTTGGACACAGCTTTGCTTCTACATTTCCATCCTTCCCATATAATTGCAGTGTACTGTATGTGACATGCTTGTGGGCTAACCTTTGATGTCCTGTTTTCATGTCAACATTCACACTTCCTCTTGGGCAGGGCAAAGGTGATATGTTTCCACCTGATCTATGTTTTTTCTGAACCAGCCCAGAAACACACACAGACAGATTCACTCAATGACCAATTTAATAAATGTAATAATACACGAACATTCTAGCATGTGACTGTACTTGACCTCAGTCTCGCTTCCACTAAATAGCTTGCAGCTTCAGTTTTTCAGGGGAAAAGGAATGCATGACAGCCAGGGCTTAAACCAGTGAAACTCAATAGTGCATGACATATTTTACTGCACTAAATAGTCTTCGCTGTGTCTCATTTTTTGGAACTGTCCATTTGATTTGAATGCACATATGTGTAATCAGGATATGGTATTTGTATCCATCCATGAGGTAATGTAGATGATGGTGCATTTAGCTGTTGAGACGTTGAAACCTGCCCTTCAGTGAAACATTGAGTTCCTGGCTGTGCTCTATCAAACTTCCAGGATGTGTTTGGCCTTTACTCGGACCTTATTTGGGCCCAGCAGCACCACAGTTCCATGAGGAAAGGCCAATGCTCTCTGTTACCTACAACGGATTAACAGGGTTTTAGTAGGATATAAGTGCTTGGGAGGTATTTTATATCAGGGTTTCAATCTCCTAATCACCATTTCTCAACAACAGGAGTGAGTGTTAAGCATGATAGCGGAATGGGACAGGTTCACTAGACCACATCTTGCAGGGAAGATAAATTCCATCAACCAATTCATTTAAGGACAATTTGATGTTTCTAGGCTGTCATAGAGTACTTCCACAATGTCAGTTCATGTTTTTCTCAGTCTGTGTACCACTGAGTTCAGGAAGGATACTGAGAACAAAGTACAGCTTCCAAGTTGTTGGTTTGAGATTCTTTCATGGTAAACAAAAGACAGTCAGTGCTTCCATGTTACACATAAATATCCTTGACATTTGAGGATTTACAAAAACAGTATTTAATGCTGCTTTGCTTTTCAAAAATGTCAGTAGGTGAATACTGTTATTATATATATTTGTCAAACAATAACAGTACAGTGGAATCATCCATTCTGAGGTGTGTATGAAAGAACTTTTTAACTTCCTGCAATGCACACCTCATTATAGGTTGTCTCTTACGTCTCTGTTTGCTCGTCCAGCATACCTTGTCCACTGGCACATGAGAGGATATTCTGTATGTGATATATTACACCATTATCCCCGTTGTAGATAGCATTGTCTTGGATTGGGGGCCTGCTCTAAAGCTGTCAGCAGAGAACTTTATGAGGACTACTGATAGAATGTACTTGAATTTAGATAGCTTCCATGTGATAAAGCTTAAGCTAGCCATAACACTGTGACTGGTGAGACGCTTTGGATGAAAGAAACACCAGCTGTGGTTTATCTTTAATCTAGACTCATCAGATGAATGCTTCTAGTTTAGCAGAGTATGTGGATTACAGAGCTCTGTCTTAAAAACAGTGATCTTTTCTAAATGCCAGTTGGTTGCACAACAATTATAAATGATGTGATCTTCTTTTCCTGTTATTCTCTTCCTCTCCTTTTTAATCTCCAGAGTATGTGATATTTGTTCTGTCAGGGTGTAATCTCTCTCTCTTGGTGGGTAATATGCCTGGTAGCACGCTCAAGTGTTAAATGTGTGTCCTTCTGTCTGTAGGTGAATCATGAGCAGCAGCTACAGTGTCTCCCTGACTGGCCCTGCCCCCTGGGGCTTCAGACTGCAAGGAGGCAAGGACTTCTGTTTGCCCCTCACCATCTCAAGGGTGAGTGGAACACACACACACACACACACACACACACACACACACACACACACACACACTCATGTACCCTTCACTCCTTGACAGTCACCTCTGAGGAATGCTGTTCATGCTCACTATGCCAGGCAGTCACTGATGAAAGTGTGTGCCATTCATCTCTCTGTGTCTGCATTTAGACACCTTCTCCAACACCTCTGTCATTCAGTCCCCCTCGGTCATGGCCGTTCTCCCGTTGAGGCTACGACTTTTTGTCATAATAATGTTACATAAGTGACCGTAACCACAATAACGACTTTCTCTAATGGCCCTTCAGGATAAATTTGCAGGATTAAGCTGATAGCTGTTTACGTCTGCTGTCATTTGGTCATGAGGGATGGTGCAAAGTGTCCTGGCCTTTAGCATGGAAACATCTGTACCTGCCCTTTAACAGCCCATCTGAGTTGAAACTCAAAGCCACAGTGGCTCTGTAATAACTATTTGGGAGTGTGGGCCCCATAAACGCAAACTGTTGTTTGGTTCTGGCTGACCAGGTCCTGTTGAGCCCTCAGGACTGCCGGACTGGAGAGCCCACTGATTGAAACACAAGCTTGTTTATGAGACAGACTCAACCTCAGCCTATACATAGTCCCACTGTTTGTGTTTGTGGTGTGAAGACCTTCTCCAACACTCTGATTGTTGCACAGATTACAAGAAGTGCAGCTTACTGTTAGTCTGTCTAGTAGCAGCCCTTTTCAAACCAAGAGTACCTGAAGTGTCTCAATTATACCAACATTGCTTCTTGTCAAACTGAGTTAAAAGTAGCCTGCTTGTCCTCTGCCAGTGAAGTCTGTGCTTTGACAGCGACCCTGGCAGCTACAGAATGCACAGTGTTATTAACTTCATGCTGCTTCCTGTTATGTAATTGTAATCTCATGTCGTGACCAAGGTCAGTGACTCTGTTTATTTGCTGTTGGCAGGATCAGTTACAGAGGTTTGAAAGTTTTGTGTGGAGAGGAGAAGTGACTTTTCTCAAGTGGAAACACAGAGCATGGAAAGGCCAGCGTGGCTGCTCAGACTATTTTTGTGCCTTGCCACTATGATAATAATGGAATGAAGGGCATTATGTTGTCATAGAGGCAGCATGTAGCTGTCTCTAGACAGCTTGTCATCATATCGCAGAAACAATACGGGAATATGAAGCACCTCCACACTTGTCAACTGATTACATGTGCACCTTTTCCAGATAAGAACATTTTTAAATAGATTTGTTTTGCCTCTGTTGTCCTTTTAATGTTGACATCAGCTGGTTTGAAAAACCACAGGACCTACCTCTGCTCAAAATACTCCTGCACTTTTAACAGCTCCATGTAGATTCACCTTGAGTTCAAACACAAGTGTGAACAAAATGAATACTCTTAAAACTGACAGGGAAAATAAAATGCTAATGGTACCTTATATCTTACTGGAGTAAAATATAGAGAGGCAGGTGATTTGGGAATATGTATATAAAAATCTAAATAAATAAAAGCCTGAAGCTGTTTATCCAAATCACAAATGTATGTAATGTGGTAGTTTTCTTCATTGTTGTGGTGAGTTGCTTCTCCGTGGACCACAGAAGTGTTGAATACACCTCCTGTCCACCAGCACTCTTGTGAGTCATCCGTGGTCTGCAGCATGCCACGGCACTGCTGAACCACACAACATGACAGTTTTTCATTCCTTCACGTTGTTGGTTAGTGCCATTCCTGTGACTTATTTTCATCCCAGCACATGACCAGTGAATGCATCAGAAATCACTCTGATTTCTGCACCAAGTTCCTGTTTTTTTTTTTTTTTGTTGTTGTTTATTTATAATCCAAATCTCGATGCCACAGAAAGGCACAGCCAACATATTGAATGCGGGACATTTCGGTGCTGCTCTTTATGTTTAGACGCTGATCAATGTCAGTTCTATTGCCACTCTGTTATCTGTAATGATTACTGCAATATACTGTAAGTGAAAGCAGTAACGGCATTTAAAAAGGGAGAAGTGAAGGTTCATGATGTGTGCTTGTAGATTTGTCTTCATAATTTTCAATTATCAACTATGTACAGTAATGGCATTGCACATAAATAAATGTTTTTTTTAGTGTATGATTGTTTAGCTGCCCACAGACTGTGGACTAAATGGACTAAATGTGGCACAAATTATTTTTCTCCTTTCAAGATATTTTTGTCCACAATCCTTCTTTAACAGAGACTAATGATACATGTATGGAAACATCTGCCAACAGTTTAACCATTACCTCAGTTCATTGATTAGCTGATTGTTGAGCAAATTGCGTAAATCACTGCCTATTTTAAGGTTCATTAGATCTAAATAGAATGACTGCAGTAAAGAATATGCCCTCACATTAAAGTTTCTATATATTTTGCTTAGATGGTGATTGTCATGAAATAATGATGTAATGACTTTACATATGCTTACCATTATATAGCTGATCCAAAGATTACAGTACTGTGTATAAACCTGGTTGCGTACAAGACAACCACATCTTGCTATCCTGAAGCCTTTTTAGGAACATTTGGCTTTGGCATACTAGTCAAACTAAATGAAATTATGAGGTGGAGTACATACCATAAGTCACATATATTGTGTGATACTACTGGGCTGGGATGTTTGCTAAAAGTGAGACCATACAGTAAGTATGACTTATGGAGGAAGGGCTCAGTTCTGTACAGCATTATGTGTCTGTGTTCCTGTTCCTGCACACTCTTTCCTTCACAATCTGTGGTTATTCCTGCTCTTTTTTAGGCATTTCATGACAGGCGTCCCCATTTGGCGAGACTCAAAATTAAATTTGTGTTGCTCATGATATATTGGACATAACACTGGAGTGAATCACAATCACATCAATTTGCACAAAGTAAATAAAGTTTTGAATTGAGTTGGACAATTATTCTTAAATATCATATTATAAGAAAAGGTGATCAGAACTAAAGTAATTCTGGCTACTAAAGGTCAGAAGGGTTTTTTTTCCTCATTGATCACTCACTTCCTTATCTTGTGTTTTCTGTCCTTTTGATTGTTGTTTGAGCGGCATGTGACACATTATGAGTGAACATTAGGAGAACCAGTATTAGCGCTGCACTTCCAGATTTGTTCTTGTTCAAGCACTACTTTTATGTGTTAATATGGCAACGCTTTTTTCCACACTTGAAAAGGAACATGATGGTGTAATGTATCTGGGCAACCAACTTCAACATTAGGGGCAAAAGTTTTTTTTTTTTGTGCATTCATTTTAAGAGAGGAGGAGTTCATTATTAGAGCTTATCTAAACCTCCCTGAGTGATGCTCTGTGGGTTTCCAATGAGAAAGCAAGACAGCCGTCATTCTTCTTCAAGTATTAATTTGGTTTGTAACACCCTTCACTGCGTTCTTTGATCAAACCGTAAACATATCCTTTATTCACCAGTCATCCACTCAGTCACTTTACATCCAGCTTGTGCTAAATTTGAAAGTCTGACCAAAACTCCACTTTAATTTCCTCTACACACTGCACGAGTGCAGCCAAGTTACAGTTGTAGAGGATGTTGTTTACTATGCAAGCATGGGAACACTTATTATTTAACAGCTCACAAACATGATGTAGTGTTTCTTATCTTGCATTTACTACTAGTGCTTCAAAAGTCTTTGAAAATTTGAGTAACCTATCAAACATTACGGCTGTACATGATCCCTACTGTGAGAGGAAATCTGCCTGTTGTATTTTTGTAAGTTTGTCTTGTTTAACTCATTGTATTAATTACCATCTGTCTGACATTGAGCCACACATTTTGGTTGAGCTCATGTCCAGGAAAAAAAGTAAAATCAAGCAGTGGAAAACTCCCCTCGCATTTCAGGAAACTATTGCAAAAGATAACCTGTGGTCTGTGCTGCATAGCTATCTAACAGTTTATCTGTTTGTTTTTTTTTATCTGCCTCTTGTATTAAAATCTCATGAGGATTTTTACATGGAAAATGAAATTCAATAGAAACCAGTAAAGTCTATATTTCATAGGCTCGTGAATATATGCTTCACAAAGCCTACTCAATAATCTGTGATTCTTTGCAGGGTCGTAAAGATGTGTTCAGGTTACATATGGGTTTAGTAGAAAACCGTTATCTGCAGTATGTGTTTGATCCCAGCATGATCTCCCTGGTGTCTCTCTGGAGTTGCATTGAAGGCATCTGCTTTCAAGCTTCCTAATACTACAGTAGCCTATATGGCAGAGCTGTAAAGAATAACCAAGCTGTCACTTGATTTGATTTAGTTTCCTCTCACTATTTTCTTTTTTGTTGTTCGATGAAAGATAGTTTAAGGAACAATCCACTTTTCAGTGTAATAAGGCAGAGGAATGATCTCATATACTGTAAATTCAAATACATATGGACCACTGGCTCTGTCTTCATGGTTGCAGCTCAGACTGCAACATATGGGTATCACTCTGTTTTTAGCTCAGTTCGGTTAAAGATGTGTAATAATGCAAAGTATGTGATATAATATTCACGTTACTCAGTCATGTTGTTGTACCTTTTTTTTTTTTAAGTCCGTGTTGTCATGGTATAGCCTGTAAAAAGCACTGAATGTTCTCCTAATAGGGTATGGTAGTCTTTTTGTGTCAGTCCAGTTATTAATCATACAGCCACAAGGTTTTACTACTTAACAATCATTATGCAGTGTGGCTGAATCCAGGAAAGCCCAATTTGAAACCCCTCAGGAGAGCTGAATCAATCATAGATGGAGGTGGAGACCAGCACTTGCACTTGGCTCAAGCCCCACCACGACTAAAAGGCTTTTCAGCAGCGCTAGTCAGCCGCCTTCGTTTCTGACCTGACTAAAGAGCATTCAGTATTCAGGCTGGTACAGCTTTGTTTTGTTTGCGTTGTCATGGCGATTTGACCAAGAGCTTGTACGTAGGTTTGCTTGGCATCTCGTGTTTTCCAGCATCCTGATTGATGTAGTAAGAGACGGGTTGAACCATGTGAACCGCAGGTCTACCTCTGTTCAAGTGGCCTCAGATGTGATGTTCAGAGTACTCACTGTTTGTTCCCCTTCTTGTTCCACCTACTTCTCATCTCTCTTCCTCATTACTGTTTGAGCAGTTTACTAGGTGTAAAAATGCAAAAGAGATGACCTTTTACAATAAACTGTACTTCATGGCTTCTGCTTGTGCCGGCCCTACAAGTTGCTGTGTGCTGTACCCTTAAATTAAAGTTCCTCCTCACAGAGATCCTGAAGGGTAAACTGGGTCTTTTTGATGAGCTTTACAGGTTGAAGGGGTGCATGCCAGGTCTGTGAGTCGATTCGCTTTAACCTTGTGTGTTTGCAGTGACTTAATGTTAGGCCTAAGTCTTTTCCATATAAGGTCGTCTGTCTCAAGTCTTTCCTGCACAGACGTGACATGCATCTCACAGGCCTTCAGTTTTTACCACAAGACACTTCCTGTAACATGACCACAACTCTCTTCCTTACTCCATAATTTCACTGAAGTTAAGAACCAGCATGCAGGATGATTTGTATCCCACTAGTGCTTAAGTGTTATCTTAAATGTGTTACCTTAAATGTCTGCTTCTCCCATAAAGAGAACTCAGTGGAATTTAAAATGCTCGAAGAAACACTTTAAATCTGTGGTTTAAAAATACGGCATTGATCTGAAGAATTCCAGTATATCAGGGGCGGCCCTGGAGAGAGGCAGTGCAGTCATAAATTTTGCTCTATCAACTGTGTAACTAAGCTGTTATGCTATATTTCACCAGTACTGACTGACTTATAGAATCTCTTATTTTTCTTCATTAATTTATTGCCCTTCTGAGGGCAAGATGATTACTGAATAAACATCTATATCCTAACAGTCTTAGGAATTAAACCAGATGGATGTTATTTTGTTATTTGCTTGTGTGACTGTATTTGATTATTGCTGTATAACAGATGGATTGAAGACATGTGGAAGCAGACTGTTGATTTCATGCTTCTGCTCCATTTCTGGTGTTTTTAAAGTTAATCCTTCTGAATTTTTCCTCACCTTTACAATCAGGTGAAGATGCGGAGCTTCTACAAAGACATTTATACTAGTAATAGTTTAAGGAGCTTTTTGCTTGTAAGATCTTAATCTCCAGTGTGCTATAGGATTTGCTTCAAGCTCTCAGATAGATCTGCCAAGTATTGTGCAATAAGCTGTACATTTGTAGGAGCAGAGGAACACGTCTAGTTTGGAAGAACTAATCATTACAGATAACTGCTCAGCAGTGTGGAGAGGACCACAGCAGCCACACCATTATGTGGCTGGAGTCTCATTCATGTAAGCACAGTTAGAAAGACACTTCATTCATTTGGAAACAACCTTCTCATCTGCCGAACTAACATAAAGACTCTTTAAATTCAGGTTTTTGTAGTGTGTGAAACAACCTTGGATGACTTTTTCTATTTGAAGAAACAAAGTAAAAGATAAACAGTAACTTGTGCTTTACAAACTTTGATTAAGTGACTTACATAATGTGGTGCGGTTGAAGTATTTACATGTTGCTGAAACATCCTGTTCTCCTGAGAGAGCTGGAGAAGAACAGCCAAAAGTTCCAGTACATTACTTATCTGCTCTCCGTCATGAGCTCTCTTGATTTATATTTATAGACTGCGGATGCCAGGGATTCCTACTGTAACATCTATTTGTTTTGTGTCTATGTGAGAAAGACGGTGTTTGACTGGAAGAAGCTGGGATATATAAAGTGCTCTCTGTTCGCAGACTGCAGCATCAAACACTTAACCGCATATAAAAACATTTTCTGATCATGTTATAAGACTGTTCTCTCTTTGTCTTGAAACATTGTTTGAGGAGTTTCCATATATAGAACGGTATAGTATTGTATTGTCCCACCTCCCTACAAGGAGGTCTTTAACTCTCTCTAACAAAGACACACAGAGGGGGAGATTGAGAGAGAGTAGACTCTGTGTCTCTGGGATGTGTTCATCCAAATATTCAGCTTTTTTCTGCCTTTGAGCTGACTGGTGGAGTCAGCAGATGTCAGTGATCTCTGAAGAGTGCTTACTTTTCTCTGTATTGGCCTCTGCATTGACGATTACTGAGTTATTTTATTGAAAGTACATGAGTCAGGACGCACTCATGGAGCAGGTGTCTGTGAGTCTGAGAGTGAGTCAGTTGAAGCAGTGTTCATGTCTGCGTAGTGAGGACCCTGCCCTTTGTGAGTAACACTTAGCATGTAGCTGCACATAGGTTTCCAGGACGCTGGTATGCATACATCAACCCCAGCTATGCATTCTGCACTTCCCGCTACTGCTCTACTTGATAATGACACAAGGAAAGACGGCTCCAGAGAAAATGTGTCGGTCACTGCCGCCGCCTGTCACTTCCTCATTCTTTCCCCCTCCGTCTCCTTTCCGCTATTTGATTATGAGGGTTAACACAATGGCACATTCTTTATGTCTCATTGGCTCTTGTCTTAAAGCAAATGGGAAGTCTTTTTAAAGTTACCTCATCTGAAGGCATTCTTTAGCCGTGAGGAGAGGGAATGTCTTGTTTTTGTGTTTTTGTGTGTGTCACTGCTATCTATAGATGGCAGTTGGGGAGCCTTTTGCTACTTTTGGACATCTAAGATCCAATTTTATATACAACACCGAGAAGAGCTGACAGATAAAATCACTTTCCTTCCATCATGCTTCACACCCTATTCATTATACTCCTCTGTCTCTCAACACGTTCATCTCACCTGAGCTGCCACTGAATGCACACGTGTCCCTATTTTAAGTGTTTAGTTCACGCTGCTTAGAGATGATGTACAGATGTGATCCTGATGAAGGCTGCATAGCGTATCATAAGAACACAGTTCCTTTTTGTTCCACGACAAGCAAGTTACAGTTTTATTTTTTATTTTTTTTTTTTGCTGAGTGATTGATGAGGTACTGTATGCACCTTTTACGTAATTACTGAAATATGGATGGATTTCCCATATTAAGTATTACAATTTTCATTACTTTTCATTTACTTTGGAAAATATACAAAACCCTTTTGTCATATTACAGGTTTAATTTACATATTATATAGAGTTGAAACAAAACAACCTGTGCACCAGCATGTTTAATACCACGATAATAATAAAGTGTTTACATACCATGATTCTAATATATTGGTAACTGAAATGTATATAGCACATACCTAAACTTTGGAAAAAAGGTTTTGATCTGTGGTTATTTGCTGGTATGAGTCAGTACTGCGGCTTGTGTTGGTGGATGTAGAATCCTGTGGATGTTTTGATGATGCCTATCTAATCTGAACAGTTACATAAGACAGGAAAGGGAAAGGAGAGCACATTTGTTGGTGGTTAGAAGAAATAAAAGTTAAATACCTTTCACTTATTCATTTTTATTTAATTGCATATCCAAACCCTGAAGTCTCAGACAAAGCACTTCTTATTTATTGGTTTTTGTTTTTGTTTTTTTTTATGTAATTTCAGCTGACTGATGGAGGCAAGGCAGCCAAAGCCAAGATTGGTGTTGGAGACCTCATCCTGTCCATTAATGGCATTTCCACAGACGGCATGAATCACCTCGAGGCCCAGAACAAGATTAAGGCCTGCACAGGCAATCTGAGCCTCACGATGCAGAGGTAACAGTTACCCACATGCATGAGCACACACTTTCTACGACATAATCTATGGATTTCCTCACTCAGCGATGGAATGCATACTTTGTTGATTTTGCCTGCCAGTGTGTATTTAAGCCTGTTTGAAGAACTTGAACAGAGCTAAGAGAGTTTCATTGCTGTGACTATGTGAAACAACTGGATTCAAAAAAAGATCTTTAGAAGAAGATCTCTTCTTTAATAGGAAGCTTGATCACCATGTTTGGATTGTTTGTGCTCTTTTTTATATTTGAAACAGATGAATTTCTGTTGTGCTGAAATAGTTCAGTGTTTCTGCCTCAGCACACGGTACGTCCCTGAGATCCTGCAGGGAGTTTGGGAATGTTAAAAAGAGGGAATTAAGCTTGATCTACCTTGCTCTGTTTGTGTATCTTGTGAACTTTATAATTAGAGCCTCATCAGAAAGTGACTGCATGTTAATGCTGCACACCACACACACAGAGACGTTCTTAATTAATGGTTTACACATGTTCTTCCTGGCTGTGTAGAGGAGTGGCACAGAATCTGTAAAAGTCCTCAGATCAGTTTTGGTTTGGTCCTGCTGAGTTCATCAACTGCTCCTCTGTTTCTCTCATTTAGACAAAAGGAAGACCCCTGCCTTCTGGGGCCCTTGAGTATATTAAAGCCATAGTGCAGTACTAGCAGCGCTTTAAGTGAAAACCCCCTTAACACTGTGCTTGGTAAAGCAGTAATATATGCTTCAAAGAAAAGAAAACAAGGATTTCACTGAGGGTCAATGTACAAGAAAGTCATCTTTCACTCTTAGAACACCCTAAGTTGGTTTTGTAGAAGGATAGTTCAAACTTAATAGTACTTAACAGCACAGAATGTCCAAGATCAGTCATCCCCACTCATGCAACAACTGTGCATTTTTTCTTTCTTGGAGAGGATCATTAAAAAAAGAGTGACCTCTCTAATGAATTGCAGCCAAACATTTTCTGCAGCCAAGAGTAAAGAAGAGTAACTTTAGTGTTATCCACAAACAAATAGAGGTGAAACACCCTTCAAGCTGTAAAACACGTTGACAGAAAAACTCGAAGCCTGGTTTGCATGTCCTGTCATTCCTTCACCACATCAAAGCAGGAAGGAGCTTCTATGCTTTAATCGTGGGAAACTAATCCTAAAATAGCCCCACACACAGCTGCATGTAATCTACTGTGGGTAATGACTGCACAATGAAACTTCAAACACTCTGGTCTCACAGGACATGCAAACTACAACTAAAATCACCCAATAAACAATATAGGTTTCCTCATTACAAATGGTACATGATTGCACTTTGCTTCCTTTCTGGCTGCATGTCTGCAGGGTTTCCATGCTGCTGATTATTTACTGTTTCCAGTTGTATACATTACTTTAAAAGTAAATTAAATAATGGGTACTTTGCAACTTCAGAGTTAAATATTGTATATTTAATTAGTATATTAGTGCAAAGAAGGTTGAAGAAAGTGGGATTAGATGTATTATCATGTCTTCTGAAGTAGCAGAAGCTCAGTGTGATTGGACTGTATGTAGTGCTGTAAGAAAACTATTTAAGTGGAATAATTCTCTCTGACATGCACCACTTTCCCCATCCATGTTCTCACATGTGATTTATGGTCTTGATGATCACTGATAAGACTGTTGTTATCATAATAACATTCCAAGAGTGTCAAGAGATGATTAATGAGACTGCAGTTTAGTGCCATTGTTTCACTTTGTCATAGTTCACATTCTTTGGCCAGTTCCCTAAAATTACACTTATAGGTATAAAAAAACCAAAGCTACAGCCCTACATGTATCCACCTTTTCAGTCCATTTCTTTTTTTTTTTAAATAATTCATTATAGCATGCAGTCTTTCCATACTGTGTCAAGCCAAAAAAAGGCTCTCAGAGACACTGATGAAGTTATTTCCTTGTTTCTGTAGAGGGGAAACAAGTTTTGAGAGAGGAAATGAACTTGGGGTTTGAAAGTGCTCTCCTCATCCTGTCCTCAACTGTCAAGATGAGTCTGAATGTGCAAATAGCTGCTAAGTGTCCTGTGACTGAGAGAGAAACCAGGTTTTCCTTTCCAAGATTGTGGTCTCAGCAAAACGTGTCTAAACGGTCTCTTACAGCGCTTGCTAACTTTGGGTAATACAATATAGTTTCCATGAACAGACTGGCTGCCCACAAATTTGAGTTTCAGTAACGACCACCACACGCAACAAGATTTACCTCGACAGAACATGCTTCATGTATGCTGCTGCAGAGTTATAGTGATTCTATCATATCATTTTGGTCTTCCATCCTGTTGACATGTGCTTGTTGTTGATCAATCAGTGAATTTTATAAGTACTTTTTGTTCTGCTATCATGGAGCTCTTGTTGCCAAGCAGTTCAGTCAGTCAGAGTAGGCTGCTGTGGGAAGTAGCCTTAGGAAAGTATGATAATTGATGTTTATTTATTGTCACTGAAATATGCAGTGCAGCGCAATGAAACCCCGCTCCCCAGAGGTTGTGGCTGGCTGCACCTGGTTCCAAAACCTCAAAGACAATAGATATCAACACGGCTAGCTCTGTGATCCCACCATACTCAGATGTTTTTACACAAGACTTTGTGTCAGCACCCCACAGCATGACAGCCTTTCGTTCAGATCTATACTTTGTATTTTCCACTCTGTGTGCCTCGAACACATGCGGTTTCTGGGGAAATGGGACGATGTGAAACTTTTGGATGGTGTTAGGTGTGATAACTGTTGTATCAATCTAGCACATGAATGCTGCCTGACAGGACAGATCTAACTAATGTTCATTCACTAGTATCCATATTCACTTGATGTGGAAATGACAAAAGTCTTGTTTTAGATAGCCTACACACTCTCAGTGTTGTTGCTGCTGTATAGGATACAGATGTTGGCCCTGTTCTGTAGCTAAACTCCAGCGGCTGTGGGTTAACTCTACAGATATTATCATATATGGCCAATGTACACCCAACAAGTCTTATGGAATATTTATAATGGGGTGAAATAGAGGACAGTTCGATGTAGCCCAGAGTCCCCGCTGACTCCTGGCCACGTTGGCCAGATGTGGTGTGGTGGTCGGAAGAAAAGCCTGAAAGGATGGGGGGCTTGTTATTGCATTGCTTGGACCTGCATTATGAAGATATATTAACTACAGTGGCAGTTTATTCTGCAGTGGTTTGCTGGATCCGGAGATCTGACCTCAAGGAGAACTCCCTTCATTTCCCATTCTAGCTTTACCCATCAATCACTTTTGATTGCTAAATGCTTTTGTCTAGACCTGTAGTTCACTTTTACGCCACTATTAGCATGAAGATGAGCACCTGTGACCAGAGAGGTAGCACATTGAGATGAATGGTATGAAAGTCCTCTGTCAATACAATGCATGTGACGGCTGATAAGGACGAGTACACAGGGTTCCTACTTGACACGTGCACAGACACATTAGACAATTCGAGTATCCAGGCAACAGTTACATGTCAATAAGCTTTAACTCTGCAAATAGCAGTTACGTTTCTGTCTTTACTGTCACAGTTTTAAATCTCTGTTTCGTTTTAAAAGCTTCTGTCCTGATGATTCTCATGAAGTGTCCTCATGGGCTCCGCTTAGAAGAACAACATCCCCTCCTCTGGGATGCTCATTCTTGGTGAAACATGAGGGAGCCATGAGAAGAGGGGGGATATATGCCAGACACAAACTGTGAGTTTTGCCACTGAGCGAATAGGCTGCTGCAAAAAAAAACAACAACAGAAAGAAAGGGTTTTTTTTCCACGGCCAGTAATTCCACAGCCCTCTGTTGGAGTTTTTGTTTTGCTTTCCTATGTTGTTTTTTTTCTCCATGTTTTCCTTCTTCGCCATGCTTTGGCTCAAATTGTCATGCAGCGGTAAATCTGAGAAAACACATGGTGTTTGTCAGATCGCCCACAGAGTCTGATGTTCATCACACAAGTTAAATATAAGAGGGCATGTCTTGTTCAACAGGGTTTATGAATAATGTAACCTGTACATGCAATACTGGAATATAAATAGCGTGTGACTTCTGTTATATTTATGCCAAGTACTAAGACTGACTGCTTTAATATGATGAGGGTGAACAAAGATATGTCTAGATACTGAAGCAAAAGACAGTAACAAATAGTCATAAGGTCATTAAAATATTGATATGGAACTTTTCCAAAAGAAACTGCATGTGATTGTCAAGTGAAAACAATGTGGGGAAATTAAAAACTACTCTTATGGAAGCAGTTTTCCCTCCATGTTAAAAACGGGATATGTGAGTCTGTTAGCTGTTGAGATGTCAGATGTGTGTGTCCATTAGCCGCTCCATTATTCAGTCAAATGCTGTTTCTCTTGGCCTTCAGAGAGACTCAGGCAGGGTGGAAATGTGTCAGTCTGCTTTACTCTCAGGCTTATTCCTCTGGATCACCTCCTCCTTCTCTTATACTGGAGCTGTGTGTGTGACAGAGAGTACCTGTCTTAGTTATCAGTTACATATTATGTTTTTAGTATTAGTCTTTAAAACTGGTTCATCAATAAGTCTTGTTGATATCAGCATCTGTACCCTAATAAAAGAAGGCATTCTGATTAGATTAGGAGGGACCAGCTGAAGTGTGTTCTGGGCTGAGCTAAGCCATGGCTGTACCTTCAACAGGGGCAGGATTTCTCTGTATTCAATAATAAACACACAGTAGCACTGTGGTACTGAGACACACAGTATGCACTGTATGTGTCCATTTTGAATCTGTTTATTTTTCCCACTGTGTATTGAATCTATTGCAGAAAAATTTTCTTTGTTATGAATAAATGTTGATATTATTTTACAAGGAAAGCAGGTATTTTATATATGTATGGACAAAAAGTCCATAAAATACCATCATTTCTTTTTTTCTGTTAAAAGGGTTTTCTTAGTCGCCGTGAGAGTCATTTGTAAAGAAGCGAGGGTGTCATATCCTGTACAGATTGTAAAGCCCTCTGAGGCAAGCTTGCAATTTGTGATACTGGGCTATATAAATAAAATTGACTTGAATAGCCATCATAATACAGAGGAAAAGGAAAGGTGAATTCATACATGTTATTTATCCTTCGACTGCTCTCCTTCAGGGTCATTGTGGCCCATTTGAAGACGCCTTCTATAATCCAATATATATACGTATATATATACGTATATATACGTATATATATACGTATACATTAGCAATGTAATGTACACCCAAAGTAAAGGCAGCTCAGAGAGGCTGCCTTTAGAGATATATATATATATATATATATATATATATATATATATATATATACATATATACATGTATATATGTATATATACATGTATATATGTATATATATACATGTATACATGTATATATATATATACATGTATACATGTATATATATATATACATGTATACATGTATATACATTATATATATGTATATATATATACATATATATACATATATACATGTATATATATATATATATATATATATATATATATATATATATATATATATATATATGTGTGTATATTAGCAATGTAATGTACACCCAAAGTAAAGGCAGCTCAGAGAGGCTGAGCTGAACAGATACAGATGGTCGGAGGACCACCCTACAGCAAGTGTTTGTTCAGTTTGCTCTGGAAACAGAGTGATAGGGAGTGAATCCGCCCAGCTGCCCCTCTCTGGGCCACTGATGGCAGACACACACTGCCTCATTGTAGACTGGGTCCACATTTGTGTTGGAATGTGCCGATTGATCTTTAGACCTTTTACTATTTTCCTTGGCGTAGCCTGCTGCTTCTCCATAAACAGGTCCAATAATACAATTGCACTGGAAAAATTGGCATAGCGTTAGCTTAGCATTAGCTGCTAAGTGGAAACTGTAAATGCACAGATGACATTAACATCTGGTGGGTGGGGCCCTTTAATAACCTGATGATGCCAAGCTCAGTTGTTGTGTTTCAGCTCCGTCACAGGGGAAACGCTAGAGAGGTTGGCCTCTGTTTTGGTAATGGCAGAGAAAGGAAGGACTGCTCCTCGTCCAGCACCTGACCTGCTGACTGTGACTCAGTCTGTTTTTTTTCTATTTTGTTTTTAATGAGCAATGAGGGACACACTGTCTCCATGTCCAGACCAAATATAGGACACATTAACACATCAACAAAGTCTGAATTTGAGTTTTACACTTTTTTTCATTCACTTTGGCTCAATTCTTAACTGAGATGTGCGTGGGTTTTTTTTTTCAAAACAATAAGCTCAGCTTAACTATCTGAACAATTACTTTGTTTACAATAGATTAGAGTTTCTCAAATAATTTATTTACATGAATGCACAGACATTTGTTTTCTGTTTAAAATGCATGTAACACATCGTTACACAGATACATTTACTGTAAACACAAACATGCATATCCTGTTTTGGTGCATACAGTATTGTCGTCTACAGTGTTGACTTAGACCTGCTGTTGAAATAAACAGCTGTTTGATGCACTATAGACTTCAGCTTGACAAAACTGACATTCTGGTACAGGAGCCTACAGCAAGCAGCCAGTGTCAACAAAGGTAGAACAAAACAGAATTGCACCGAAGCATCCTTTCCAGGGTTGACTGGTGAAAAACGACCTAACGTTTTGAACAGTGCAGGTCACACAATGACTTTACAACTTAACATTTTGGCCAATTTGCTGACACAATAACTGGGTTTCGAAGCATGAATGAAGTGTTTGGTGAGTGAGTAAAATAAGACTTCATAGAAGGTTTGTTGGATATTTCTTTCAACATTTCAAGAGAACAGACAAACAGACCAGCCCCTCTCCCATTGGCTATAAAGCTGTGGCAGCTACTCCAATCATAGGTGTAAATCAGATGTACGTACACTCCAACAGCAGCCTGCACATGGACACACACCCTACAGCACAGCATGTTCACACATACAGTACTGGCAGCTTTGCATGGTTTACCAGATTTAGATGGACATATATAGATACTTTATTAATGCTGAGGGAAATTCAAGTAACCAACATGTTGGTTACAAATACAAAATACAGAAATAAGATCAGCATTAAAAGTGAGTTTCCAGACCTTGAATTTTGCTTGAGATTTACTGCGAACGTAAAGGTGCATTTATTTATTTGTTATGTTGTTATTACATTGTTCCATTTCCAAAATCCAAGGTACAATCTCTAACACGAATCAGGTCACTGTCATGAAGGTACACCTGCGATGACAACTAGTGTGTTTAAACTTTTATTTTGAAATGGTTTACTGGAAGTGTGACTATGCTCAGCATTTATGCTACTTTGACTCATTTAATGTTGCAGATGATCACGGTTTCCACTAGAGGGCAGTGATATTGTCTTATCAACATGTTATTATTGATACCGCTAAAGAATTTAAATCAGTAGTGATAACTGTGTTATTCCTACCAAAGTCTCTCATGGAGTAAGTTTAACAAATTCTATGGTTGTGGTTCCTCTCTATGACCATTGACACTATTAATTGTAATTTTAAATACACAGATGAATTTAGCAGCAAGCGATCTTCATTTACCAGTTATTAAACCTGAATACTGTTAATTATATTTTAAACTAAACTATCTGTTATGAGTCAGCCTCTTGTGTTGAGCTGTTTAAATCAGGAATGTTCACTGCCTTCTAGTGGAGACAAAGTGTGACATTAAATATGTCAAACTGTCGTCAACTTTAAAATAAAAATGGTCAACATACACAGAGGTGTAGTTACTCGAAATCACCGTGGGAAGACAGTATATGCCAACAAAATGTCTAGAAACTACATGTTATTGCAAAATGATGCTTTAAATATGTGTGCAGTGTTTTATGATTTGCTTTCTGTCTTCCCAGACCCTCCACTACCCCTAAAGATGGCACACCCAAGGTATGAAGTAATGTATTTACATCACCTGTATTCCATGTTGTTTATAAATATGACAGCATTTTAATAAAGGTGAGCATGCTAGTTGTGCCCTTCTGAGATTATGTCAAAGCACAGATTGGCTTGGCATGCATAACTGAGCTCAAAAGCCACATTTTATAGCACCTCTTAAACTTGTATGGCATAGGCATGATTTGCATTCATACTTAGTGTGAAACACCATTGGTTTTGATGTGGTTGTTATGCAGTGCTTCTAAAAATGCTGGTATGCATGACATTATGGTGGATTTGCTGTATGTGCATGCTGTGTGTCTCCACCTTTATCCAGGACGAACCTCAAGAAATCATTAAGCCTGTCCCAATCACTCACCCCACCCCAAGCACCGCCTACACCAAGCCGTCAAGTCAGCTAAGCGCTGCGTACAACAAGACAGCCCGGCCTTTTGGGGGGGACAGCAGTGTGGTCACAGCTTCCTCCCCGGCTGCCCCCTCCATTCCCTCACAGTCATCTGCTTTCAAGCCAGCTGCCCCTTCTCAACCACCACAGCCTCCATTTGTGCTGAAGTCCAGCCTCCCTGCCCCAGACTCAGCCTCAGCCAGCTCAGTTCCCAGGCCCAGTCCTGGTCGCTCTGCCTTCACCTCCACGTCTGCCTCTTCCTCCTCATCTAACTCCTCCTCTCCAGTCAGAGTGACCGCCCCTCCCTCCCATCCTAATGTCCCACAGCCCTCCGTCTATAACACACCCATCAACCTCTACTCCAATACCAATGCTTGTGAAGTGGTCATGGGACAGAGACGAGGTCTTTTGGAGAGCCAGGGGCTGTCAGAGCACTTCAATGGGTACGTACCATTCATGATGTAGTAATAAATGTACTTAATGTGATTTAGTCAGCAGACCCAGGCTGAGTTGCAGCACTAAAACATTCTATTCTTCCTGTATCTCCCTATCTTCCCCCAAAATGTGCATTTCATTTGAAACATTGAAACAGACCATCACCAATGTTTTCACACAGCCACATACAAGGCAAATCTGAGGCACGCCACTCATGTTTGAAACTTCTACAAATGGAGAGGCAACAGAGTCTAGACAAGCTGCTAACTGATTCTACTGCATCTGTAAATGACAGCGTGGTTCACAGCAAACACACGTCTGCCAACAGGCACTGCTGCTGCAACACTTGTGTCTAATTAGCCAGACTTCTGGCTGCTCTGGGCTTCTAGGTGGCCGGGCCAGAACTAAGTTTACTTGGATTGGACCTCATCATCCAGACTTTGCTTGGGTTATAGAAGACTGAGCTTGGTTTAAGTGATTTGCCACTCAATCTTTATTCTCAGTCACCTGAAAAAAAACAGTCACAGTGATCTGTTTTTATCAGCTTTAAGCAAGCAAGCAGCTATACACTTACATACGTCCGTGAATCCTCCCTGTATCTGTAAGTTGACTGCAGTGAGGAATCTTGACTGTCAGCTTGCAGAGGTAGTGCATGTGTGTGTGTGTGTGTGTGTGTGTGTGTGTGTGTGTGTGTGTGTGTGTGTGTGTGTTCTGACCTGCATGCTTTGTCTGTGGTCTCAGTGGGTTTTCTTTGTGTTTGTGCATGTTCTCTCAGAAGGGCCTTTTCACTTATGAAAGGCATGTTTTTTTGGACTGTGGTCCATTTCTCAAACTGCTCTTTGCTGCAAACCTTTTCCATTTGCCCACTCTTTGCCCACAGGAGGAAGAAGACACAGACACCAAGTTAGTGCTGTGAATGATAATACATCTGCCACCATAGCTTTCTAACCACGTGGAATGTGATTCACATCTCTCTGGTTTATGATTACCAAAGGCATGCTCGCACCTCTTTGAGCTAACCCTCACAAACCTCACATTCATGCTCACCCACTTACAGAACATGCTCGTTTCCAGGTCCAAACAATTCTGCGAAAGCCCCGTAAATAATCCATCTTTGAGACACCACTAGACTCCCAGTGGGAGTCAGCTCATGCTGTTCATTCTTCAGGCTCTGTGTTAGCTAATACTGCATTTACAACCAGGCCTGTCAGCACACTCTGCTGCACAAGTCAACCAGCTCTGCATCTGTCAAGCTCCATCTGCTACTGTTGTCAGTATGTTTATCCAGGGCCAGACAAATCACTGCCAAGTATGTTCTGCTCTGACTAAGAATAGACTGACTGATGCTGTCTTTGATCATCCTTCACCTTGACTCACCTGACGCACAGAATGTAAAATACATGTGCTTTGACTGTTGTTTTTGAATTGACTCACAGTTTAGAAACTAACTAAACTTGAACTTAACTCTGCATGTAAACACTTTAATATTAATTCATTGTAGAGCACCTTCAAATCATTTTAAGCCTACCCTTTATTTTCTAAGCTCATTACTCCCACCTTGTGGTGAAATGCGGTCACTATCACTCTCGTCCCTCAAACAACCCCTTTTTATTATACTGTACATACACACCATGTACTTGCTTATTTAATTAATACATTTAAAGGAATCTACACATAGTTTTATGATCTGACTTTTACTTTGTTTTTCTTTCTAATAGCGAGCAGAAAACTCTTAATTAAGTATAGGTCAGAACAGTTTCTTTACTTTCAGACAGCACAGTGTCAAACAGTTTACTCTGCACTTAATGTGACTTTAAATATGTGGTCTTTTCTGTCCTTTTGCATCTTTTTCCTGCCTGCAGAACACCACCTCCAGTTAGACCTAGGAGGTAATTGTGAAATCTAACATCCGTTGGATCACAAATTAATATGTACCCCAGCTGCACCCCTGATTGATTGTGGAGCATCATAATAAGATGTGTGTTGCTTGTTACTATGATGTGAGCTTGCGAGTGGAAGGTTGTTGTCATGGTTTTAGCAGTGATGATACATTTGTTAAAACACTGATTATTTCCATGTCTGTAACATCATCATGGTTGATCTGACTGTACAGGAAACCTACTGTGGAGCCAGAGGAGCATGCATCCCCACTGAGCGACGCCAGCAAGAAGCGTCTTATTGAGGACACGGAGGACTGGCACCCACGAACCGGAGTATCACAGTCCCGCTCCTTCCGCATTCTGGCTCAGCTCACCGGCACTGAAAATGGTGTGTGCCAACCTGAGTGTTTTCCATAGTTGGTGAAGGGTTAACACTCTGTATACAGTGTGGAAGGAGTCCTAAAATGATTTTAGGAGTTCTCTGAGTATTGTAAGGTTCAGCTTTCTTTTCCTGTCACTTCACTTTAGACCTGTCAAACCACTTTAAGTGCGAGCACTTGACAGATTTATCCAAATGTTAACAATTTTTGGGTAAATTCTCTGCAGCACATTTTCCTTTCATATAACTTTCATTATGCCCCAGACTCTTGATCATATTCCTTCTTTCAAAATGTCACCGCCTTTTTAGATTACAGTGATACAGTTCCTCCATAAATGGCACAGCACTTTAAAAAGGCTTTCATCGCAGTGTGATTTTAATTTATTTTTTATATTCCTGTTTTGACTATAAGTGACACTGATGGTAACACAAGCAGACTGAGGCTTTGTGTCTCTCTGCATTCACAGGAGTTGTGTGAATGTGTGTGTGTGGCTCTGCTTAACTGATGCAAAATGTCATTTACAGTAACTCGGATATTAGAGTGAAGTGAGATGAGAGATTTGCACGTCTCAAATGATTTTACTAGTCTGGTGTGGAATATGTGAGCATTTAATGTGTACTCAATGTGCCGGGTGTTTCTGCAGCTGTGAACAATTGAAAGCTTGGTCCAGGAAGTGCTAACAGGGGCTAGTTGGCAGGGATTACACCCAGTCAATCATTCAATTCTTCCTGTAACAACGTGAAACTCAAACAAGTTAGTGAGCAACCACTAACAGTGTTGTTTTTAACAGTGTGTCACATGCCTTTTAATGAACATATTACTTTATTTTCATTGCTGTTTTTTTTGTCTTTTGCAGAGCAACCTCCAGAGAACACTGGAAAGAAGTAAGTGGCCGGTGGTTTATAATCCACTTTAGTATGTGGTTGTGAGAGTCAATTCCCTCTCTGAGTTTCATCTGTGAGTTCTTTTGTATGCACAGAATGAAAGGCATCCATTTAATAATAATAATGATAATCACAGAGGTTTCACATTCAGGACTCGCCCTCAAAATACTCTTGTAAGCCTGTCTAGGAGCCTGTGATTCACAGTAAAACCCTGACTTCCTGATCATATGGTCCCACAGTATCACACTTCATTTAAAGCTTAATTTGGAGAAAAGACGGTTGAGTGGAGACAGCCGTAGACTCGGCAGCACAGGCTGTGATTGCTACTTCAGTCCATTTAGTCTGCACTAAACACAGCCTGGCCTCCAGTACCAGATTTTCAACCAATCAATGTGTCACTCACTGGAACATGTGGGTAATTAAGTGGTATTTTGGGTAATATTAGCAGCCCTGCTTAGTGAGATTTTGAGGGCATATTGCACATCTGCATCGCGGTTTATAATTCAAAACACATTTGCCAGGAGAAAGTCTCTCATTTATATTCATCTCCAACTGTGCTATATTTTAATGCTGCTGTCTATTTTCCCCCTTCATTTATCCATGTGGTTTCTCTTGTGATGTCTTTCACTTCTCGTCTACAATCTTAACCTTTCCAACTTTCCCCCTCTCTCTTTTTTCCCCTCTTTTAATGCTGTCTTATGGGGCATCAGAGCAAACAAGTTGGATCCAGAAGTTATAGGACACAAGTACAAGAAGCTGAAAGACTGGCATCATGGCATTTCAGCACGTGTGCTAAATGTGCAGTAGACACAGTTCAGTTATCTTGTCTTGTTCAACGTTTTACTTATTTTATTTTGACCACTGCTAAAGGTACATTGCCTCCTTTTGCATACCAAAATAGTTACAGCCTTCATTTTACCCACTATATAATGACTTCTCAAATGTCCCAAAGTTTAGACAGCAGAATTGAAAAGTGAATGGAAAATGTAATTTTGCAAGCAAACAGACATTTTTTTTTTTTTTTTACAAAAAAAAATGTTCCATGTTATCTTGCTGTATGTAGTTATGATTCAGAATGTAAATAAATGCATGTGTGCAGGTTAATATAAATGTGTGCACTATTACAGTATATTACAATACTTCTCTGTTATATATTGTTTATATCCAAACCTCTGGTTCTCTGCAGACTTTCTATCATCTTATATTTAATTTTTCTGAGCATGTCTGTGTCCCTTTCCACTATTTTCTACACTAACAAAAGTAGTTTCATTTGTCAGCTTAACATGATTTTACTTCAATAAACTGTTTCCTTCTTTCCTGCTGTTTCTTATATCTCAATCTTTCATTCCTTCTCCTTTTATGGAACAAAACACATTTCAGTTAGAAATGTTCAGTATGTGAAGGGATGATACAGTAAAGGGTTAAATGCCTGTCGTGTACAATCCAATATGAATCAGTGCTGTTATTGACATTAGCTCTCTAGGCATACCTGGTCCTGTCACGCACTATTAAAGACAATAAACATGCAGTTAATGTCCTCAGTTTAAACACATGATCTGTTTTCCATTTAAAGAGCTCAGCTTTCTCTCCGTTAGATTTTAGGCAACAACAGCAATCTGTTGATAGCCTGAAATATCAAACCAGCGGATGATTGCATTGACTTCCCTCGTCATGATTCTGACATCATTCAAACAGAAACACCTCACTGGCAAGATATGAGAAAGAAAAGCCATAAGTCAAGATCAGAATGACAAGATGTGAAACCATAAGTCTGAGTTTGACAGCATAGTAGGCTCTGTTGTTAGTAACATGCAGTGTGTTGTTGCTGAAAACCCAAGCAGCTTCAGGGTTGTAAATTGTTAACCTGTTGGTGCAAATCCTTTGCTCAACCAGTCTACCTGAGCAGCAACAGCGCCAACATGATGGCTGCTGAAACATGATGTCTTTGTCCAGTTGGTTCAGATTTTCAGAGCCCTGTTTTGTAACATTAAGGATGCTGGCTTAAGAGTCAATCATTTTTTTTTTTATAATTAAAGAAACGTATTATTGTACCAGCTTGAAATGGAAGCTGTGAAAGTTAACAAGGGGTTTAAATAGAAACATTTTTAATAAAATACAGTGTGGCACTGCAGCCACAGACAGATATCCTCTGTCTCCACTACTAAAATTATACCATGTATTATCTCCAGAAATGATTGGAGGGTGAGTTACATGTACAGCAGATGTAATGGCACCAAAACCTGTAATTGTTTCCTCATGTCAATAATTGACAAACCATGTGGACAGAGGGCAGCAGTGCATATCTTTATTTAAAAGTGCCCCATAGTTGTCCTGATTGTTTGCATGTGTCACTGAGATCAGACCAACTGCTTTTTAAAGACGTGCACCTGCAGTTCATACTGAGTATTGGTCTGTGCTGGAGGTTCAGTTCAACTGGTGGCACTGTCCCACTAACTCCAGAATCATCAGGAACACAAAACTACTGCACCAGATATGAGGAAAATGCTGTGACCGTGGTTTGTGCTGTAGTGAGTTATGATGATTCACATGAAATATACATCTGTCTCCTAGTGATGCAGTTGACCAAACCACTCCTGCTGTGCACACGTCGCCTGCAGCAAAAACATTTTCAAAATCTGCAGCTTCACCCAGGAATGGCAACGCCGTCCCTGCTTCCACGTTCAAGAGCCCAGCGGCCCAGAACAAGCCGTCCTTCCAGCCTGGAGGCCCACCAGGTACAGGAGCACTTCTGATCATTCATTTTTTTGTAGTTGCTTCTTTTCAATCAATCAATCAGTCAAATTTTATTTGTATGGCACCTTACAACAGCCAAAATGATGCACAAGATGCTTTCCAGAATAAAATAAAAACAGCAGTTAGCAACTATATATTGTTATATAAAAACAATATGCACATAAAAACAGGACTCAACAACCATAAAAACAAAACAGATTAAAAAAAAACACAGATACACATAAAACAGCAACAGAGTCAAAGACAGTCGGCTACATGCCAAATGCTAGCCTGAACAAATGTGTTTTTTAGCCTACAGAGGGCAGCCCCATTCTTTTCAAGTCACTGCTGCTGCAGCTGCAACAGTTATTACAGGTTTAACATCTGACACAAAGCCATATAAGGTTATGAGCTCTATAAAAACAGAGGCATCCTGTTAATGAGCTCAGGTTAATGGATTTTCCCCAAGATCCCTTATATAAATAAATTGTGAAATTGAGATTTATACATTTTATTTTGGCTGCTCTTTACATCCAGCAGTCCCTGCCATGAGACCTCATGGTGGTCAGGCTGAATGTTTGCTGAAAGGCATCAGTCAGGAGTCATTATTAGCAATATTAAGACACAGAATCCAGTCATACATGAACAGATGCACTGTGTGCCCTAACGTCTTTCCCTCGAGGCCTTTTTAAGAAACGACTGCTGAAAGGTGCCACAGTTACTCCTCTGTTGACTGTGTTATTTATCAGGTTAACACACATTTGAGTTTAGGCATGTAAACAGGCACGTATCTCATAGCAACCATGTGGAATTGGGCTGGATGTGTGAAACTTTATTTACATGAATAAATAATTCTGTCACTTTAACAGCAGGGACATTAATGGAATATTTAGGTCATACAAACATATTTTTAAAATGCTATACTCATATTAAAATTGTGTACACATTTTATACATATAAAGCTTGTCAGCTAAGTTCGTTGCAGTCTCTGAACAGACAAAACAGTCCTGCTGTGATTCTGGTTTATTTTCTCCTTATCTTCTGTATACAGCAAGGCAGCAACGACTCACAAATGTTTCACTTTCTGTCTTATTTAATGTCACTTAGTCCTCCATCTTTGCTCTTGCCAAAGGATTCATTGGAAATATTTCTGCCCCGTTGACAGCTTATCGCCATCCGCCTCACTGAGCCAGCTTTCACAAAGATAAGGTCATATAGTGCCGCTGAAAAATAATTTGACTTTGGTGTAATTCCCTGCATCAACACCACATTCAGTTGATGTGGTGTCCATTTTCATTTTTTAATTCCTCTACACTGACCTCATTTGAAGTACAGAATACTTGTTCATTTTATTTTGAATTTACTGACTCATAAATACCTTTCTCAGGTAAACTTTGGCCCTTCTCAAGAAGGTTAGGCAATGTGGATATTATAGGTATATTTATGTTTGATAATGTTGGACAGTGGCTAAAGGTCTGCATAAAACCTTCAGATTAACCATGACATTATAGTTATTTTTTAAAAATAAAGCAAGAGCTTCTTCTTCCTATCCACATACGAGGAAGACCATGTCTCTCTCCACTTGTCTTTTCGCCCACAGTCTTCTCACATCCCTGCCATTGTCCCGCTCTATTTATTCAGTTTGTTTACTCTCTGTTATGAGGGAATTTAGGGAGCACTTGTCCTTTGACCTCCCAGATCTTTGATAATGGTGCTCTCTTCATTAGTGTCTCTGTCCCCAGTGTCCTTTAACCCTCTAGTGCTCCCTGTGAAAGACAGCACTGACCTCCATCCTGGATGTTTCTTTTCAGTGAAAAAGAGAAGGAAAAATTGTGTATCCTCTCCATATGTTTTGAGATAAGAGGAGTGGGGCATTATTTTCCCAGGTGTCTCCTCTGACTCTGGGAATGTGTTTTTTCTCTTGGTGGGGAAAAAAATATCCCTTGTCTGATTTGGGTGGAGTGGCTCTGTCCAACCCAGCTGTCTCATGCTGCAGGCGTGAAGGTTAAAGATCATCCACTCATTCATTATCTGGCAACACACACCTAAGCTGTGCACATGTGTTTTTTTTTGCTCAAGTAATGCAAAGAAATAAAAAAAATGATCAGTAGAATAAAACAGGTATCATTGATTGAGTTATTTCATTTTGGAAAGTGTGCTTGTCTTACTCACCCATTATTTCTATTGCCGGTTTAGGTTTTCCTAAAGGTGGAGCAGCTCCTTCATTTGGTAAAGTTATCAGTCCTGCCCCCAAAGGTCCAGACCGCCCGACCCCCCAGCCTCATCCACAGGACCTGCACTCTCTGGTGCAGCAGGCTGAACACATCCCAGCCGGGAAGCGCACGCCCATGTGCAACAAGTGCAACAACGTCATCAGGTAAATAACATTACATTATGAACGTTCACAACATGTTTAATGATAACACAGGGTCTAACAAGGGTGTCAAATCATAGACAACTTGAAATGTGAAAATTTTTTTCATGTTTGTATAATTTTATTTGACTCTTCTGTCCCTTACTTTTTCTCACCAGGGGCCCATTCCTTGTGGCCATGGGCATGTCCTGGCACCCTGAGGAATTCAACTGTGCTCACTGCCACTCCTCCCTGGCCGTGGGTGGATTTGTGGAGGAGAAGGGCCAGGTGTACTGCGAGGGTTGTTACGAGCAGTACTTGGCTCCCACGTGTGGCCGCTGCCGCCAGAAGATTCTGGGGGTGAGTTATAAAACTGAAGGGGGATTGTTCTCTGCCGGAGTCCCTGCTTTGTTTCTTTTATTTCTTTTGGTGATGAAGCAGAAACTGTCTGCTTCGTTAATTGTTGTGGAATGAATGGATAATGGACTGAATGATAATGCTTGAATATAACCATTAAAACAATTACAGCCCATGTATGTACATTATCTGTTGTCACACATTATGAAAATCTAAACATTTTAGTCTTCATTTAATTTACAAAAACAATGTTTACTGTCTTTAAGTTGTCCTCTATTTATAACTTAAACTTTATTTAACAGGGACAGGCCCTTTTGAGATTCAAATTTTCTTTTTCACAGGAGTTGTGGCCAAGATTGGCAGAAAAATAAAAACAAACCTTATTGTAAACAGACACAAAACAGAAGAACAGATTATACGGCAATATATAACATCATGCTTCCAAAATATCAGTTTAAGCACCGAAACCCTAATGAGTCTGTCTTCAAGTCTTTCAAAATTTGGTTTAAAAACAGTCAAATAAATTGGATCATGGAGTTAATAACTTAAACAAGCTGTTCCTTATTCTTTCTATTTTCTCTGCAGGAAGTCATGAATGCCCTGAAACAGACCTGGCACGTGTCCTGTTTCGTCTGTGTCGCATGCCAAAAGCCAATCAGAGGCAACACATTTCACATGGAGGATGGACAGCCATACTGTGAAATAGGTGCGGTGTGAATCCCGCAACAGTGAAATAAGTGCTGTAAAGCAAATCAAACCACATGTACAAACAGAATAACATTGTGCCAATGTGCTGTTCACTCAGACTACTACAGGCTGTTTGGGGCCAGTTGCCACGGCTGTGACTTCCCCATCGAGGCTGGGGACAAGTTCCTGGATGCTCTAGGATTCACCTGGCATGACACCTGCTTTGTGTGCGCGGTAGGTGCAGGAGACAGTTTGACTCATAGCAACAAGGGTTGGAGCTAAAAAATAACAAGTTGACAATACTGTATGTTTAATAACACTGCTTGGTTTAACTGTCTTTCTCCACAGGTCTGCTCCACTAGTCTGGAAGGTCAGGCGTTCTTCTCCAAAAAAGACAAGCCTTTGTGCAAGAAACATGCCCACACTGTCAACATCTGACGTGCCCCATGAATATGAAGGTGTCAGTTTACAGTGAGAAGTTAAATATTTTCACAATTATTTTCCGAACATTGGCTCAGAGGCTTTGCTATAAGCTTTATTTTTACTCACGTATTGTTAAGTGGTGTCAGTTTTTTATAGTTGAAAATGCAGGAGTATAGTGTTAGCCCCCTGTCAAGTCAAAGTGATTTTTAATACACGTTCTGTGCTGAGCTTTTTATTGGAGCTATTGATGGGCATTTCATGGGCCGTGACACAGAATAGGATAATTTACTGCGATGACCTACTGAGCCCCCCGGGGGTGGAAAGTTATGCTATTAGTGAGTGAAAGGTCTAGAAGTTATGATTATTTAACATTAAAGGGGAAAATAATTTATTTGTAAAGAAAGGTTGCTCAGCCAAAATGTGTTTTGGCAACAAAAAGACTTTTGGTCTTCAGAATAAAAATGGGAAATTTCAATATTTTATTGTTTTTTTTTTTATTGTTTTAATGTAATGTTATAAATAAGCATTCCCATTAACAGTGTGTAAATTAGACACTGTACAGGTCAAGCTTCATTGTTAAAGCATAATATATATATATATATGTATATTTTGTTATGTCTGTGGTCCAGGGGCAGGAGCATGCTTACATAAAACTGTATTTCATTCATCTATCTGTGTGGCATCTGTCTGTGGCATTAAATGCATAGAATTTGAATTATTTTTACTGTGTTTTTTTTAAACACTGAGCAACATTTCTATTTCCACAATGTTCTCCAAGACTTAGTCATGTTGAATTTGTTCTCACTGGTAATGTTTTCATTCTGTTTCAAGGAATTTGCTCAATTAACACAAAACAATGCTAACAGCCTATATCTTTGTAGCAGCAATGTATACTTTAATGTATGCACTTTCATTGGACACTGCATAAAAAAAGCTCCTCTGTCAATTCAAATAAAAGGGTTCAACCATAATCAAAGCTCTTAAATATGTCACCTAGTTGCTCCAACACCATCTGGACCTGTCATCTGTGGCTAACGCTGGTCTAAACCATGAAAAAGCAACTCTTCCTCCTGCAGAAAGCCTTGTTTATGTTTTATACACACGCACTTTCATGTGTGTACGTGCACAGAAAAGCACTGCAGCAAAGACCTGATGCATCCTTCTAATGTGTATGGTATGTGTGTTATATAAATCTAAAGTTGTGACAGTAATTATTCCGAGAAGACAGACAGGCACCAGCATGAGCTTCACCTGCAGTGAGACGGAACATTAGGAAAAACACCCATCAGGCGCACACTTGGTGCGTCCTCTCTTTTAGGATAACAATTCACTTCTGGTTAGAACCAGACAGTCACATTATTTAAGAGTGACCGGCAGCGGGAAACACACTCCATGTTGAGTGAATTGAGGCATTATGCGAGTGTTATTGGAGTGAAAAGTACTTGGAGGAACAGAGCTGTGCGCGTTGACGTGCACTTCTCCAAGTCGTCGGAGGTGTGCGCTCTTTGCGCAGGACGATTTGACCAGCCTCGATTCATTCACGCGTGGTACACTAAACTCTGCTGCAGGACAAGAGACACATATATCAAATTAAAACAGAGCACGGCAGAGTTTAAGTCAAGGCGAACTGGGATCATGTCGAGCTGCTTTTGAGGCGGAAAGAAGACGGTAAGGAGACTTTAACCTTGATAGAGAAACAAAAGCGGGTTGAGCCGCAGCTGTAGTCTTGCTGTTGTGATTATCAAGCTTTCCTCACTCAAACCAGAGGGCTTGGTAATTTGTTTTCTGTGCCGCTGGTTGTTAGAGTGGGACTGAAGTGCTTATTTTGCTGTCTGTGCTGAGTTTGATGCTGGCAGCAGCAGCGGGACACCGACAGTGTTGTTGGTGCAGTCTGGTGATGATGATGATGATGATACTATTATTATTATTATTTTTATTATCAGTAGACTAATTGGTGCTACGAGGATGAATGTCTCTTCTAAAATGCAGTTGAGCCTATAGTATTTACTTATTGAGCTGAAAAATGATGTCATGAGGGTCTGTCCAGGTAAGAAATGTATGAGTTGTTGGTGCCCATGTTGAACTGACTGACACATGTATGATATGGTTGATTAAACCACCTCACCTTAAAATCCACTTAGTAGCTGTCTTGGGGCTTATATTACGTTGTCATCATTGTCATATTTCGTCTTGATTATAAAAGCTGAATTGTTCTTTCACACAGGGCCCACTACATCTGCTCTTAAAATCCTCTGATATGATTTAAACTTGTTAGATGCACCTTGTGGATAGAATATTTCTTAACCTCTGATTGTAAGGTCAGCTTTATGATGTGATTTGATGATTCTTATGCTCACTTGTCAGTTAAAATCTGAGTAAAGTTCATACCCGTAGAGGTTAAACACAGTTGAGGAAAACCACTCTGTGGGTGTGTTAATGTCTGGCAGCGAGCTAAAGACTCCATCGCCAGTCAGTGTATAGTGGCATGCTGTCAATGGCAATATTTGACTGTTGAATGCAGGGCACAAAACCCCTCTGTGCTCTGCATTTGGTCAGGAGAGTCTGTGAACCAGAGCTGATGTCTGTTACCTTACTGAGCTCCTGATGTTTACATCAGCATCTCAGAGAGCAGAGGGAGTCGTGCTCAACCTGCTGCACTTTATCCAGGTCTGTGGTGTTGTCTTTGAATGCACTAACCACCCTCTGACTCTTCACAGGACAGAGACGCTCATTGAAGCAGAGAGTGAGTGAGTGAGTGTTATATTGGTGGTGATCAAACCATCATCACCATCCTGTCCTTGCCCTGATTTTGCCCCTGGCAGGAGTAACGCCCATCATTAGGCTTACATGATGGGGATGGCATGTAGGCGCATGGCATGGCAGCGCTTTGTGGTGTACCACAGACTCAAGTTGTTGGACTCTGTAGCACTGATGGCTAACTCAGTGTGTATGAGAGAAAGCAACGTTTGTCTTGTTGGGCCCAGTTACGGTAACAGCATGAAGGCAGACCTGTGAGAGAGCTCTCTCTGTAGTGCGATGTTGGTTAATGGAAATCCACAAAAATTAAGATCTGAAACTGAAAAACATTTTCTGTGTGCACACTTGTGGGATTCTTAATGGACTTTAATCCGTGCTTGATAGAAACCACCACAAATGGAAAAGTGAAGATGACGAGACTTAGACATGATGGAAATATGGCTGTAGAAACATAACACAGCCGAACTAACATAATAAAAATAATAAGATAAGTGGTGAATTATTTATTGGATTATATGATTTTTAAGTATATTTGATATTGTGCCATCAAACAAAACAGATCTCATAACAGTATGTTGGCTTAGCAGGAGGATACCAGCTGCCCATGTGAGGATATCTGCTCACAGAGATACAAACTCTTGGTTATTCTCTCACTGATGCATGTAAACACACAAACAGCTGGTCATGATCTAGGTAGACATTGGCCTGAGTCTGTTTGTCCACAGGGATAAACTTAGCAAGCTGCAACCCCTCACCCCAGTTTCCCCCTTTATAATTACAGGAAATGAGTCCAGCCAATCAGAGCAGATGCATTTGGTGCACATTGACAAACTTCAATGGGAGCAGTATTTGAGGACTGAACAGGTAATGCCAGAACATTTGAAAGATATGTGATATGTGTCCTGTAATATGAGCACAGCGACTGGAAGACAGTTCAAATAGTGGAGTTCCAGTATTTCAAGAGACAGACTTCTGTCAGAGATTCAGTCCCAGGCAGACTTTGTTCAATGACTTTTCCAGCTGCCAGGACAGTTCCTTTAGTTTGCTCTCCTCCACACACACTGATAGAGGAGCATCTCATACCGTGGCTTTCCACAGGTACAGTATGGCTTTTCCATCTGTCATTCATTCATTTACCTTTTTTTCTGTCAGTAGTTGGCAGTTCTTCTTCTTCCCACACACTAACACTGTGCTGTATCTCCCAGCAGCAGTATTTTTTCTTTGTAAAAACAACACTGTCAACACAGATGCTGCCTGTGATGCAGGCCTGTGCTTGCATTTGTTCGAGTCAGCCTCATCCATTTGTGGAGGACAGATGAGAGATCACTTTTTAGCTAAAGTTCTTGAAATGAACCCCTATTTAAACTGACCACTGACGGTGTTATGTTGTGGCTCCTCTGGCTCACATCTGCTAGAAATTAATGCAGCTGATCTTGTTCCACTTCTAACTACCTGTAGGCTCGACTGAAAATTAATTCAGCGACTACAGCTAAGACCTCTCTCACTGTTTCATCTGTAGTCACTGAAGAGAGTCAAATGCAGGCAACAGGAATTACTTAAAGCTGCAAGCTACTCTGCTCTTTGCCCGGGAAGTCACTCACCATGTAAGAGTGAGCCGACATCCTGTTATTAGAGAGAGGGAGTCAGAAAAAAGAAGGAGAAAGAGGTACAGGATGAGTGGGGGATGATTGAAGATCGAAGAACAGAAGAGGATCAGGGGTACTTTGCATGACTGGGTGAAAGTCAATGTGGGACGTGACCTGAGCTTGAAATGTAGTCTCGGTCATTTCAGTTATAGATGGCAGACATATGAGCTTCTTATAATTTCTCTGCTTTTTGTTCTTCCAGAGCGAGACAAGTGCTGGAGCTGTGGCTGGGTACAGTGACAGGATGCTTTCTGGTGTCCTATGTTTGGACGGTGAGTTGAGCTCTCAGACACTCTGGATCTGTTGTCATTCAGCTTCAGAACAATTTGAATGACGTAGCACATCTGCAATATCTTGATTACAAAACTGAGACGTATTGACAAAGGTTCAATATAAACTCTCAAATGTGATTTGGAGTGGTTTCACTTGACGTTCCAAACCGACGATACTGTGAAGAAAGTGAAATCCAAAGCTAAAAGCTGTATTGATCAAGATAGACTGAGTGTTGATTTTCCTGCAGTGGAGGTCGTATTTGGCAGGACTGATCCTAGTGAGTGTTTGTTAGTGTGTTTTCTGATTGTAATGCCGTCTCTGCAGTGATTTGCCTCCAAAGTGGAAAGCTAATTGACTTTCTGCTGAGAATGTGGACGGCCATGTAAAATAAACCACACAGACTATAATAGAATCCTGTATTCTCCTCTATCAGGATAGACACAGTCTCAGTCTACTGACTGGTGTGCCGGAAATGAATGAGATCAACATCTGATAGAGTGTAGTAAATTTTAGAAACTCTCAGAAGCTTTGATTTCACCTGAGTAATTTACCGTAGCAGCGTATGAAAGAGGAAACTGTTCTCTCCAGCATGTCCATCAAATGAGTTTCTTCTGCAATGTGACATATCTAAGCGTGTTTTTGTTGTCAAGTATAATTATTAAGACATTTTGAGCACAGCATTAAGTGAATTGCAACACAAAGAAATCATTGTTAGTCTCTGAGGAGTCCTCTGTATATTTGTTTTAATCTCTTGATTTTGACAGTGAGCAGACATGCTGCATTGTTTAATTAGCATTCCTTTAACATTAAGCCATGAACTTGCCACTACAGGACCCATCATAAACAGCAGAATATGCTGACACAACTCCAACATAGAGGATCAGTGTACAGTAAGGAGCCGAACACATGCAGGGATGTGAAACTGGAGTTACTGTACAGTACCAAGGAGAGGACAAAAGCAGCCTGTATATGTTGGGAGAGGCTCAATCGGACTCCTTCTGTGACAGTGACCTGCTGGCCAGGAAGTGAAGAGAGCCGAGGCCAAGCACGGGTTTGAGTTGGAGAGAAACTCACACCCGTAAAGAATGCCAAGAATCTACGTGTTAAAGTTCACACTGTATCACCATCTGTGGCTGGATCCTGGCAAATAAAAGACAGCTGTGTGTGTGCATGTGAAAAACAGAGGATGGACAAAAAATAAAAAGGTATTGTGCAGATGTTATGACTGCATTTGGAGGTTGTTGATTTCATTTTTACATGCATATCTTTTAAGAAATGTGTTCACATGGCAAATACAGTGAACACAGTCACATTCTCAGGCACATGCGCACATACCTGACAAGCAGGTAGCTGGTTGGATAACAGCCCATAATTATACCCCAACTTTGTGGTTTATTAAGAAAAGACATGTCAGCGAGAGACCACCCAGAATATACCAGTCACCTGTTTCAGCTGTAGGGAAAATTCAACACTGTTCACTGTGTTGGTTCAGCGCAGTACCCTGCTGTGACTCAGTGTCTTATTTTGCTGATCCAATGTTGCCTCAAGGTTACCTGAGAATGTTTTGTGACGCTTAAAGTTCATAATTCCTTATATTTGCATGAAAAAGGGGTTGTGTGTTTCACCAAACATGTCAGCATGATCTCCCTCGACAGTTTGATCTTTCATCAGACTGATCTGAAAAGCTTTGTTCTGAATACTTGCACGTCTGCTCTACCGTAGACCTTTTTCTGCACTGCGTCTGATTCTTCCACTGAAACTCACACATGTCCGCTAAACACCAAGTGACAGCGAGTGCCACTCAGACTGCGAGAGGAGATGGAGAAACAGATGAAGTCAATTTCTGTCTTGTTGGTGTTTTTCCTGTTGCTCAGCTCTGTGTTTCTGATGACAGATTGTGAAATAGGTTTCATATGTGCATTTTTTTTCCCCCTCCCATAGATTCGACAGAGGGCAGAGGGCATTCAGAGTCCTAGTTGTGAGGCCGTCTGCAGGGAAATGTGCTGACATCAGAGCTTTGCATTTTAAACTGAATGATAGAGGCGGCTGAGGAGGATGCTGCAGTGAGGATTCAGAAGACGCCGGGCCTGCATAGATCATATCAGGTGAGTCCACCCTCTGGTGACATGCCTTTTCAATACACTAATCCCATATTTAGAGCCTCAGTCTCAACCTGCCACAGTGAGGAGTATTAAAAACAGTGTTCCCTCAGCTGTGTTCACAGTGATTTGGAAAAATCATCACATGTTTATGAGTGTATTTGTAGCTTCTGTTGTAGTTTGGCTTACAACGCCACACTGCTTTATCTAGAAATAAGCCACATGCGATACTACATCACATCACAATCCCTGTCAGGTTTTAGCATTGCTTACAGGATTAGGAGGCCAGTCCATACAGGTGACAGGTGACAAACTCCACAAAGTCAACATGAAGTCAACACTTCATGAAAAAGATTTTAACTTTGGCTTAACTAAAATACTCTACAAATAAATGGTGAGTCATGTCAGTTTGTAGTAGATGTTCACCCCTCTTTGCTGTATATATACAGTATGTCTGTCACTTTTGACTTGTTACAGCTGTTGTTCTTTGTTGGAGCAGTTTAGTGTTTGGCACGATTTTCCAAACTTTCCCTAGTGACATCTTGACTGTTTTTCTTTTTATTTTTGACCAGTTCTTCTGCAGTTTGGCTCGAGGCAGTGATAATTTGTCCTCTTTGGAGCTCTATTATGTGTATTGTGTTACTTTGAAAATATCAAAATGCATAACCATAAATACCGCTGCAGTAAATGACGTTGAGCTTTATAGGATAGGATATAGGTCCTAGCCTATTTGGTGCCCTGGACGAACACCTCCTGTGGCGTGAGAGCACGCCCGCCCCTCCCTCTCCTGTGCGGCAAGCAGCAGGCACACCAGCACCAAATGGAGGGTGCCCTTACTTCCCGCAAATGGGCAAAAGAAAACCGATTGGTGAAAAATTTGCCAATGCCAGATGGGCATGATGCTGCCCCCTGTACAATGCCCATTTCGCCCATATCAAAACTGCCCCTGGGACCCACCATGGTAGCAATGTTTGTCATTATGATCGAGTTACTTCAGTTACGTTCTTTGTTTGTGGTACAGAGGCCTGATGACACCCTTGAAGGGTACAGACGTCCTTGATGCCTCAGTTGAATAAGAGGGAAAAGAATGCTTTTTCAGCAGTAATCAAATGAAACCAGAAGAAATCAAAGTTCCAGCACACAGCAGGGCTCTGGCACAGGCACTATTTTATTAGCAAATGCCATTAAAAAAAAATCAAGAAATGCCGACCTGTTTCACACGTTGCTTCATCAGGTTTGTTTTGGTATTTTTGATTTCTTGTGATTTCATTTGTTTTTGTGCTGAACCCTGAAGCAGCTGCACTCAGGAGAAGAGCCCTGCTTGAGAGACTAGATGCCCAGCCTGCCTTCACTTTACTGGAATACTTTCAGCAGCTTGATTGGCTGTTTTTGAAGGCTTGTTCTGTCGGGCTGTGTAATTTCATATATGACTCATAAAAACATACTTATTTATGCCATCATATTGATTTGCAACTCTGGAAATAGGTGTGTGACATTACAGTTAAAACGTAGACATGATCCAGACGTGGAACATTTTGTTAATTTGCTTGAAACTGAGTTCGCCTCACCCAATCACTCATTTCACCTTCATCTTTAGTTACGGTTTCTGCTCACTCTAAGAGGAGATGGGCCTCTCTCCTTGTCTTTCCAAGTCTGGGCTCTTCAGTGGCTCTGAGAGCTTTAGAAAAGGAGAGGCTGGATCGGATTACAATAATAAGAAAGAGAGAGAGAGTAGCAGTTAGCTAACCTGCTACAGCCTGGATTGTTATTGCAGGTGTTCAAGAGCAGACACAGCTGTTAATTACCTCCATGTTGCTGCACACGTTGAGCTGCATTCACACATGAATGGTGCTCATATGAGTGCGTGTTAGCATGCCAGAATACACAGATTAGGATTTAAGGATCAGAAGACAGTTTCACTGGTTAAAATGCTTTCTTGGTTTATTGAACCCTCTCGTATTTGATTTGGCCTTTTTTCTGCTACATGCATTGTTGAGGAAGTCTGTTTCATTGCTGTAGCCAAAAATCTGTCCACAGAGAACAGAAAAGACATCATCTGGAAAATGTACTTTATGCACACATAAGAGTGAGAAGGTAGAGAACATTGTGTTGAATTGTCTCATGTGTTAAATGTATCATTTGTTGCTTATACGAAGTCCACACTTGTGGTAAATTAGCCTGCAGATAGATGAACATTTTCCATTATGTCTGTCCATCATTTCAGTCAGTTCTAGACGAGTATCTTTTCAGGTTTAGCTCATCTCTGTCTGATCTGAGTTCTGCTCCATCTTCTTCCTTCTGTGCTTGTCAAGACACACCAATTACATAATAATATGTGGGAACAGCATCTTGATGGTGATGAGTATTGAATGTCAGTCATTTTGGTTTGAGGAAAAAAGGCTGATTCAGTAGCTGTTAATTTGAGTGATACCCTGTTAGTAATGCTTTAGATAATATATTTGAGGAACATGTTTATATGGGCGGCACTGTGGTATAGTGGTTAGCACTGTTGCCTCACAGCAAGAAGGTACTGGGTTCGATTCCCAGCCCGGGGAGTTTGCATGTACTCTCCGTGTCTGCGTGGGTTCTCTCCGGGTACTCCGGCTTCCTCCCACCATCCAAACCATGCATGGGGATTAGGTTAATTTAAATTGACCATAGGTGTGAATGTGACTGGTTGTCTGTCTCTATGTGTCCTGTGATGAACTGGAGACTTGTCCAGGGTGTACCCTGCCTTTCACCCTAGGACAGCTGGGATAGACTCCAGCCCCCCTGCGACCTTATGAGGATAAACTGCTGAATATTTTATTTATAGGTTTTACAATATTTTACAGCAATATACAATCGGTAGAACAAAAAAAGTACACAAAGGAGATGGGAATGAAAAAGAAAAAAAGGGGCCTGCTCATACATACACACATAAAAGTAAGAGTATTATGTTGACAAAGAGGGAAGCAAGGAATACATACAGCTGTTACGTAATTCTTATAATACAATAAAAATGGTTGCCACATTTTATTGAAGGCTGCCGTGTTAAGAGATACATTGTGCCGAATCCTTTCCAAATTTAACAACCAAGTGACTTCTGAGAGCCAGGCCTTATGAGAAGGCACCTCATCAGTCCTCCGGTGGGTTAAAGTAATCCTTTTTGCAATAACCATACCATAGTGCGCCTTCATGGGTGTAGAAAGGTGTCGAGAGCCACCTGCGATATGAGGGTCTGAGGGCATATTGCCGTTTTAAACACCAGCTGATTTGCACTTTGGGATGATGGATGTTGTTACATGAACAATATTCAATCTGCATCTCAAGTCAACTACTTTTTGACAAGCACTTCTCTGTTTCAGGGTTTGTGTTCACTCCTTAATTTTTACGAGGTGTGCGTGTGCGCGTGTCTGTTTTTGCACGGCCGTGCTCACATCTGTGTCGATGAACAGCTGCTCCTCCCTTTCTCCACCTGTGTAACGCAGCTTTGAACAACACAACAGTGCTTCTCTTGTTCTTCTCTTAAAGATCAAGTTTAATTAATGATTGCACCGGTATTGAGCTCACGACTCTCACTGGCGAGAAATCAGAAGATAAGCGACTCTTGTCTCAAGTGCCAACATCTTGTGGCTTTATTGGTTTCCTGAGCTGAACAGATCTTTATTTAAGCCCACATACAGACACACACTACAATTAACAACTGTTTTCTGCTTTTGGACACAAAGTGGTCAAGATGGTGGGTGTTCCCCCACCTTTTAAAACCTGTATTTATTTTACTTTTTGAAAGTGCTGCAAATTAAGCTGTAAGTAACCTTGGGTGGACTGTTCCATGGGAGTATGTGGGTGAGAAGGAAAAGGAGAAGAAGGGAGCTGAGAGGAAAAACCTCAAATGTGAAAATGACTAGAACTCTGAGGGTTTTCAAAACAGAGCTCAAGATTTCATTACACATACCTGGACAACTGAGGCATTGGAAAAACCCCTCCCTGCATGTGCACATGTGCACTCAAATACACATGCATGCAGTCAACAGTTGGGCAGGTCAGAGAAATAATAAGAATAATGTAAACTAAATAGAGCAGAGCCGACTCCCTGCTGACAGAGCCAACATGTGTCAGCTGCTTCAGAAATATCCAGAACCCCGGCCATCAATCACAGACAGGAGCTCTTCAGTCGCGCTGACAGGCTCGGACAGAGAGGGGGCAGAGGGTTTTTTTTTTTTGTTTTTGGGGGTATTTTCTCAGTGTGTGAATGGGTCGGTGGTGGCTCTGTTCCCACATCTGACAGCAGCTTCTTGAGTAGGTTTGGTTGGGACTCATCCAAGGCGTTCGACACCGACCAAGGATGAGGATGATCAAACCAATGTCAACATCAAAGTGAAGCCAATGGTTGTCACTGTTCAATAAGGCCTGTTCTTCAGCATTGTTTTATTAGGTTTCAGTGTTGGTGTAAGCTGTGTCTCATGAAACCCATAAATGTATGTGTTGTGGGAATATTCTCATGGTGGATTGACAGTTTACTGGTACCAGTATAACTGCAGGCACTAAATTGGCCTAAAACAAGCATAACGGAGAAGAAAGGGATACAGACAGTCCTGAGGGGCCAAGCTGGAGTTTAGTCCCTAAAATTGAACCTTTACCAGGGTTCAGAAGGACAATGAGGGGTCGAGGGATAAAAGAGGGGGTAGGGGATCCTCTAGCAAAGACAAAAGTCTCCAGGGTATCTGCTCTGAGATCTAACTTTGTCTGTGTAAACATGTCTGGAATGACAAACTGACTGCGTGCGTGTTCGTCAAGTGCACCACATGTGAAACCTACTGAGTGTATGGATCTGGGAAAAGGAAGAGAAGGGAATAGTTGAGATACAGAACAAGAATGCTGTTCATTTTGAAGAAAGGTTGAGACCTCTTCGGGGTTATGAAGTAGCTTCTGAGGGTATTTTTTCAGATTTTTTTTCTATTGGTTTCTACCTCAACTTTTGTGAGACATTGAATATTTCCAGCCCTCTTTGTTACTTTGTTAATAGATAACAGAAAAGTGTGATGAATCTGGTATTTACAAGCGTTAATTGTACATAATTAAACTGCACTGCAATGCAGGAAACTAATAGTCTCCTGTCTCTAGTGCAGACATAAAAGTGTTCTTGATCTTCCCAACTACCCCTCAGCGAGAAATCAAATGTGTGTTATTCGAACTGTCTTAAGCAAATCTTAAATCATGTTATGATTTAATTTATTTCTGTGCCTTAAAAATGTAACATACACTTTTGAGAAGACTTTGAAGAACCTGTTCTTGAGCTGCTCTGGATCTATTGTTTCAGTTGATATGTTACTGTAGAAACCCAAGCAGATCGTAATTCTCCTGTCCACAGTCACAAGTTAATACTGTGTGGATCCAGTACAAACGGAGTTCATCATCATCCTGATGTTCTCAGCCCCCTGTGAGTTGACTGGATGTCTCACTGCATCCAATCGTTTCTTCATCCTCTGTCTGTCTATATTAGACACAGGGTGACAGGACAGCTGTCTCTGTTCCTTGTCTTGGTCCATGTTTGAATGCTCAAGGATGCATGTGTGCCTTTGCAATAGATCTAGCATGGCAAATTAATGTTATGTGGCTTGTTTGACTGAGTACGCTGTCTGCCTGCTCCCGTCTCTGATCCTGACATTGGACCCAAAAGGGGAATCATCACCGAGGAATTTGGCAGGCTTTGATCACAGGGCTGTCCAGTGAGGGTGTGGGGTTAAAGCGCTGTGTGAAGAGGAAAACATGACACACTCATCTAATGCCAAAGAATGACTTGTGTGTGACGCAAACATTTATCAGCTAGACAGTGGAGTGTGAGTTTGCTTTGTCAGTCAGGCAACTGTAAAATTGCCTCTAGTGGTCCATTGTCAATCAGATATGTTTCCTGCTGGGAAACATAAATAACAAATTAACAATTATGACTTTATCTTGAAGGCCAAGAAGCACAGATGACTGTCATAAACAAACACAGACCGTAATGATACTATAATTACTTGCCAAGACTGTTTACTTTCTTTCACACAGAGCCTTCAGATAGACTCTCAACAGATCATAGAGAGCCAAAACTGCTGATTGGCATGTGCTAAAAGATGATAAACACACTGTAGAAGATCATCCTGACATTTTAGTGACACTTAACCCAGTTGTTAGTCAGCCTAAAACACTTTAGAAGGTAGTGTAACATGTTGCCCTCGCAGCATCGCGGCATTAATGATGAACATATGTTAAGAGAGGATGCAGGGTTGTATGCTTACATTAAGTTCAGGAGTAGTGGTGGAATAGTCAGTGATTTTAAGGCTGTGGCAGCAGGAATACCCAAGTAGCTGCATTTAGAGAAAACACTACAAAGCTGCTAGTTACAGTAAAAAAAACACAATTTGGCATTGCAGTAAATTGATGATAAATATGGGCTAATGTCAGATGCTTTCAGGGTCCAGGGTTCATACATCTGTGCTGGAAGGGTCCTTGAGGGGAAAAGGCCTTGTATCCTGCACACCAGCACTGAGACAAAGCTGAACAGGAACACAAGTCCTCTATAAGAACCTGTAGAGTGGGAGGAAATGGTCATCCATCATGGATGGCATGTGATGACATGTCTGACCCTGTGTCCTCTCTTTCTCTCTCTCTCTCTCTCTCTTTCTTTCTCTCTCTCTCTCTCTCTTTCTCTCTCTCTCTCTCTCTCGCTCTCTGAGCTGCTAGTCTGGCTGCTTCACCTCAGATCACAATGTTTCCTCATTTAGTGCCATTTATCACTGCTGCATCTCAACGAAGATGAAGAATAATGCATGTGTGTCTGACCATAATTCAGATCTGCTTTAACAGGTTCTTCCATAGCTCATACTACTACACCTTTACACCCCATTTCATCAAATTAATTAATAACTTTCAAATCAAATTAACAATAATAATCGACACAGTGACCACTGGCAGAAAAAACAAGCATTATTTTTCTGGTCACATACAAATCAGTGTGATCTGTTTTGTTTTAGGAATAATTTATTAAATGTAGATTTTTCTGCAACAGCTTCTGCAAGAACCAAGATACACAATTACAAAAATGTACTTGGTGTGTCTTTTAGAAGAGTAGTCACTACCTCCAAGTTTACAGAATGTACCTATGTAAACAGTTCAGTATCACAGCAACATAAAATAAATAGATACAGTAGGTATTAAGAATAACAATATTTTCTTATGAGAGGCAGTCAAGCCAAGTCTTATTGTAGGTTGGAATTAAAACCTGCAGACTTTCGGTCCGATAAGGCACATGAATCCTTGTTCACTCATGTCAGAAAAGGCCAGTGTGAAATGTTTAGTCATATTAGTCAATTCAGCTTTCCTCTCACAAACCTCCCAAATGAGGACTCTTTGCATGCACCATACTTTATCAGCGAGCGGCATAATCCACCACAGCTGCTCAACTGTAAATACAGTTAACCCCAGTAATTGTGTGATGTTGACTTTGGGTTTTGTACACTTTCTCACTGACTGCCGGTAGCCCGAGGATGACATCATGGGGTTTCAGGTTGCCCACTGTGGCTTCGGTTTCCCATGGGGTTGGAGGGGGAGTCTGAGCGTAGATCTGGAGAGCAGAGCCATGCAGTGAATAGACACTCCTTCTCTGTGCTCGCTGCTCAGACACATACATACACAGTCGACTGACCTCTCTGCCACCTCGCTGTGAGCTCAGAGTTTGTTATTGGCTCATTTATGATGTGTTGACAGATGAGGCAGATGTGTGTTCCTCTCTTCTAGATAGTTTTGTCGGTGTTGTTTTCAAAGTTGAAAAGCTGTGGAATTAGCTGAGTAAAGAGAATAATTTGGCTTAGTGGCAATCTGGTGGGTTGGTTTGTATGTTTAAGAAGCCTGTGCTGTCAATTAAGTAACACTGTTTTGTCTATGATTTTCCTGTGTGTGTGTGTGTGTGTGAGTGTGGGCCTGCTCACATTTTTAATTCCCCTTGTTTGCATCAGAGGAGTGCCAACGATTCCCAGACAAATGACATGCGCTATGTATTATTGCTTCTAAAGTATTTGATTTTTTTTATTTTTTTTTTGATGGAAATGCAGTGACCAGAGTGATTTAAAACAGAAGTGAGAAACCAAGGACAATGCCCATATTTTGTCTTGTGACCATTTATAAACCACTAAAGCAGTGAAGCAGGAGTTCTTTGCACAGGACCACTTCCATCTGACATGATCGGAAACATGTAAAATCTAAAAATAGACCATGTAGCTTATTGTGGATTGGTCTTTTCCCAGGCAATGTAGAGCAGGCCCTCTGTAAGTGTCAATCATTCTGTCAATCATCTATTTTAGTTATTTAAAGTTACTGGAGCCTGTAATGTCAACCTCTTCCACTGTGATGTCAAATAAGCACTGTGGTCCAGCTTCTCTGTTTTATTTTTCCATTCCCCTCATGGACACACCTGGTGATGGCAGCCAGTGGATCAGCTCTTAACCCCCCCAACACACACACACACACACACACACACACACACTCAGAATAACATCTGAAACTGAGGTGTCTTCAAGGAAGTGCTGCCTTCCAAAACTTCATTTTTGTTTTCTTGTTTCTGTCCATTAGTTTTATGTTAAAATGAGATGGGAACAGATGGTTAATGTATTTGACTGTCTTGACAGGCAAGCTGGAAAGTTCCAAAATCACCTGGCTTCATGAGGGCAAAACCTTTAACACATGAAGATTGTACACCATTAAAAACAAGGTCTGAAGCGAGGGATTTGTCCATAATCCTGTATTGATCCCTCCTAGACGGGCTGTCTGCTAGACTGACACTGTGCCATACCTACATGCACACACCACATCTAACTATAGAAGTGAACACAAGCCGAGGCCAATTTGTAGCACATTTAATGGCACATAGTGGAGTCGTTATGTTGGGTTTAGAATGGCAGAATTGTCCATTTTGTTTTCCAGTTTAAATGTCAGTCCCAGAAGTCTGCGCATTATTAGCTTGTTGTATGTAAAGCCTGAGTGGACATTTCACTGCTGCTGACTAGCACACTGCATCCATCTGTCAAACTAAACAGCACTACAGGGAGAAGTCAGCCAATTTAGAAAAGTATCCAGCAAGGACTCTCTATAAATAAGCTCAATTGTAACCCACCATATGTTGTTGTCTGCAATCTATTTTGTCTTGTTCCAGAAGAAGACATCATAGACATAGTACTCTGTAAACCAGTCATCATGATAAACAAGTAAATAGCTCAGATTTGTTCACTCAGGGTAAGTATTAATTGCATCTGTGATGTTAATATACTGTATTTTATAATATATTTTTGGTCAAACCAGTTTCTCTTTTTGTCTTTTGTATTGCTGTGTTTATCATTGGTCCACTTGTCCACATGAAAGGTTCCCGAGGGCCAGTCATCAGTGTAACTGGTGTCTCGGGAATCGTCATGTTAACTGGTGGCAGCATACCTCTTTTTATTAGGCTAGTAATTACTAGAATGATGCGCAATAATTACAGCTTCTAATGTATCCAACACAAAAAAACATGTACATGAGCTTGGCCGAAAGAACAAGGCCTTATAGTATTTTCATGAAAACTTGTATAATTTAACCAGCAGGCTCTCCTGCAGCAGCTGGGTCCCCTTTGCTTTGAGGATGCTGGAAATTGTGTGTATTTTATTGGCCAAGAGGACTGGAGGCAAAACATGTTTCTAAGAGGATTGAAGGAATGAACACTCAGTTCAGTAACTTGTTGCTATTTACAACACTTTTATACATGGGAAAGCTCTCCAGTGCCAGTGCTGCAACTGGCCAGTGTGGAACTGCCCACTAATAGTTTTTGTTTACCTGTTATATAAGCAAAGTTCTCCCATCTTAACAGGCACACTCATGTGCATGAACACACTATGTTCACAACACACAAACATAACTTGCATCTAAGTCAATTAATGTTGGATAAGGACTGCAATGAGTGTTTTTCTGCAGGTGTGACTTTTTCTGAGATTTCGATGTGAAGGATTTCTCTAATACCTTTCACTCTCTTGTAGGGTAAAAAGATGCTGCCATGTAGGGAGTGGTGTTCAGGTGTGCCGTTAAAACCAGCTTTTAACACCTCATCAAAAAAGTGTCAAAGAGCATTAAAAGATCTGCATGAGAATTAGAATTAGAGTCAATTCAAGGTGGATTTCTTTTGTTGTTATTTTCCAGACCCACACTGTACAAGCTTTGACGTGTAGAATAAGAGGAATTTAACTGTATTTGGAAGTGGATCAACTGTCAAAGTAGAATGATTTCAGCAACGGGGTGTTTTAAGGAAAACACTAATACTTAGTTAACTTAGTTAACTGAAAGACCCTGGAGACCTATTCATTCAAATAGTATTCTAATCGTAATCTAAAAGTCATATTGGCATTGAACTCGCTGAGTGCCAGCCCTTTTATAACACATAAAGTACCTTGTGCCAGCATTTTTGACCATTTTGAGTCATATTTCTAGACCCACAGAATATTTTGTCTCTGAATGTCTCTGAAAACACTGAATAGCTCAAATGAAAGCAGAGACTCTCTATTTCATCATTTTACCTTCTGTTCTTGTTTTATCAGAGTTAGAGGCCACTCCCACCAAAAACGCCAGATTTTGTCCAGAATCCGTCCATTTTGCGCTCTAATCTCGATCGTCTCCATTTTCTGCTTTGATCTCCGTGGTGTATAGCGTCTCTTTATGCTCCGGCTACATCTGCCAAAATTACTCACAGGCCTCAGGAGACCGTGATCGGTGATCCGCTGACTTATTACACTCAAGCATCGGATTTTAAATGACGTTGAAATACAGTCACTGGCACTCAGAGAGTTAAATTGTAGATGCAGCTAGCTTGTTTGAGACACCTGTCTGTAGGACAGCAGTTACCCAAAAAGATCTCCATCAATCAGTTGGAAGAACTCAGTCAGTGGATTTAGTGACCAACTGGACTGCACCACTGCTTTACAGGATAAAAGTCTGTCGTGAAAGAATCCAGGTCTCACAATACAGCAACGTTAGCAAAAGAAAAAATAAATCAATGACCGATGATGGATTGAACATGTTCGGCAAATATCCATGCTATGCATCTGGGTGTGACAGAAGAAGAAAAGGTAGAGGGAGAGAGTATGAGAGAGAGAGGGAGGACAATGGCTGGAGTGTGACTGAACACCCAGTCGAAACGTGTGGTTGCATTCTCGCTTTGTTCCATGAGATCACAGTTGTGGCAGATGCAGGATAGACTGGGAGCAGCTGTTTTGCTCTCTGTTCTCCAGTTACAGACGCTGGCACTGCCTGCACTCTGGGGATGGGCAACAGGGCACGTTGTCGAGTCTTAATAGTGTTTGTTCTCAGAGGGTGGGCACAAAGAGTCCTCAGACCCAGCAGTGTACTCCACCAGTGTTCCTGGCATCAGAAGAGAGGGACGTGGCCGAAGGTGGCAAAGAGAGTGGGACTGGTGACAAGACATAACAAGCAGCTGGTCCCAATCTCACAGGAGCCATGGCGCCATTAATTACACTGACTGTGGAGGCTAAGGTGAACTCAAAATATTATTGAAAAGTGCAGTGATTTATTGTGCTTGTCAGTGGAAGTCAGATCAGGTAAGAGTCAGGTAGGCTTTCCTGAAATTAACAAATATAATAAAGATGTGAAATTTATAGGAATTTGTAAGAATTAAAACGTAAAGATCACCTGGCCAATGTGGTTTAACAAGAGCTTGTTTTATTGCAAAGGAAAGGGAAAAACTGAAAGCTCTAATGAGAATTTAAACACTGTGCGCCCAGCTGCCTGACTCAGTGCCACAAAGCTCAAAGTTGTGCAAAAGATCAAACATATAAATAGTAAGGTTTTTTTCTCATTTTAAGCAGACCTTACTTTACTGCACTATTGATTTGCTCTTGTGTAGCCAGTGAACAGCACAAAGAGGCTAAAGAAATGTCCCCAGAAGTTCAGTTAATATTTTTGAAGCTCCAACATTTCCTGTCCTTATAGCAATGGATTCAAACCAGTGGGTGTAGTTTTGTTATTTCTGCTCTATAACACAGCTCTGTATACCGAATTCACACTGACAATAATGTGTTCTCTGTGCAGCACCAGTGTGGTGGACTTGTCTTTTAAATGTTCACACTGTTTCCACATGTTTTATTCTGCTTCAGTGATGTTGCATGTACCTTTCACAGCATGTGCATAATAGTTTAGTATAGCCCATAGCTTATTAGCCTGGCCGTAGCCCTCAGTAATCTTCCACTCAATTTTCATTTCTCTGTAGATTATGTCTGGGTTTGACTCGATTTCTCAGGATGATTTCCATCGTGGCCGATCAGCGAATGGTGGGGGTGTTAACGATGAAGTTGAATGCGCAGCATTTGCGTTGTTGTCTAGTTGGTTGTAGTTTGGCAATGGAGACGGAAGTGAAGGAAGCCATTCAGTCCGTTTTGGCTCGCCTCCCAAATATTCAGCATTTGAAGTTGGACCAGACTTGTCCAGGGTATACCCTGCCTTCCGCCCTAAGACAGCTGGGATAGGCTCCAGCCCCCCCGCGACCCTATGAGGATAAGCGGTATATAATGGATGGATGGATGAAGTTGGACCAAGAGGAATGTTTGACCAGTTTTATTGCTAGCAAAGATGTCGTGGCTTTACTCCCCACAGGGTTCGGGAAAAGTCTCATTTTTCAGTCAGCTCTGTGAAGGAGTTGGCTAACCTGAACGCTAGCGGCGCATTACATAACGACCAAATATTACCGATTGGGTAAAATCAGATCCAATTGTTTCAAACTTTAACAGAGTTCACACCTCCTGTCTGAAATCGGTTCTTAATGGAGTAATAACAGACCCTCTGTACGACAGTACGAGGCTCTGGTAAGACCAGGCTAATAGCTTAAATACGATCACTGCGACTTATAATGGCTGTTGCATATTTCAGCTTTGATGTTGGAAAAGGTCTAATGAGTTGCTTATGCCAACACGTTACCAGTCTCCACAGACAATAGCAAAAGGAACCAAATACAATTATTTTCAGAAAATCAAATCAAAACTCTTTTCTATTCTGTCAGGTTGAAGTTTCCTCGTGTGTTGACTGCCGACACTCTCTTATTGTGAAATGAGAGGTCTACAGTGTTAGTCAAAGATAAAAGAACTGTTTGATACGTAGTCTTAAGGATTGTATGAGAGATAAACAGTTATTTCTTTTTTAAATCACGTATAACAGACTTTTCACCAGGTACATGAAGGAGTTTGAACTAGACCACTAAACTGGTGTATCATGACATGTGAATCATAGATTAATTGATCCAAGCTACATGTTTCTGACGGGAAATGATTTTCAGTCTTCTAAATCTCAAAGCAAAGCAATAAATCATAAAACTGTGGCTGATGCTCATCCTCCACCTCTAAACACATTTTAGGTTGCTTTTTTTTTTTTAATAATTTTATGGCTCTTTATATGGACAGTGATTGCTTTTCTTTCATCCTTATCATTAGCAAGTATTGTCAGCAATACAGAACTTGAACTTGGCTAAATCAGCCTAAACATTTCTTTACACATAATATACACAATCCCTTCAACAAAAAAAACAGTCTCTGCTTTCTGATGGCGAACTATAACATTAAAATATATAATTTCTACAATACCATACATCAAATCACCTGGTACGGCCTATTTATTTCCATCCATTCCTCCATCAGATAAGTTAATTAAGCTCAGTTAATTTAGACTCTGACAGTGTTTGCATTCAATTATGTTCTGATCAAAGCGTCTAAATTATTCTACATTATTCAAAATCACCTTCAGCTTGTGTTTTTTCTCCTACTCCAGTATGACTAAATATAGTCCTCCTTGCCAGCAGATCAGAAGAAATGAATATCAACTCTGAAGCCAAGAGATTTTAATTTCAGAGGATATGAATCTTCATCCATAGGGTCTGTTTTTGTAGGTTATTTCTTACTCCTGGAATGATTTGAAACACTGGCTCATATTTTACAAACGAGAGCCAAATTCAGACGTGCAGTCTGTCCTCTGCAACTTGAATCGTGACAACTATGTCTGTGGGCGCATCTGATGATGCTCGGTCATCGCTGGGGCCGCCTGGTGTTGTCTTCCTCCCTGTCAGCAGTGTGGGGATGGTGCCCACAGTGATGCGCACTTACAGTAAGTGAAGGAGTGATGTTTCAGAGATGGATAGCATTTCCAGTATTTATCGACTGCTGTGTGGCGGCCCTGGATGACACTGCATTCAGATACATTAGCAGTAGAGGGAGACTTGACGGGCCTGTTGGAGGGAAAGGGGGTTGAGAAGTGAGGAGGGCAGACGTTAAGACATCACCTCGCTTATAGTCTGACACAGAGCCATCGATCGTAGCCCCATTGCTCTCTGAGCTGCTTCCTGTGTTTTCATTGTGCTATCATTGGATGAGAGCAAACAACAACGTCAGGGGGAAAGGCTACTGATAGCTCCGTATCTAATGCTCTCACATCTCCGGAGAAAGAGATTTACATGTGCTAGAATGCCTAATAATGAATGTCTGGTTGCTACTGAATAAGCTGTTACTGATGGAACAACAGCTGAAATACTTACAATAACATTCACACCACATAATTGTAGTGCACACAAACACGCACACAGTTTGTACACAGTATTTATTGCCACAGAATAGTTATTGGTTCAGATTTATTAGTGTCTAACGGAGGCAATTTCATATATATGAAAAATAAACATTTTTCTTTGAATGTGTAACAGGCCCAGAGCAAACCAGGAAGTGAAATAGTGAGTAAAAACAAGTGTTACAGATTTTATTCATTAAAGTAAGCTTCTGTATTAAGTCATCGTCTGGTGTCCCAAAAAATAGGTTGCAGGTGTGTTTAGATCACAAAATGTTCCTTAATTTAGCTAGCATGTTTATAGCATTGTCACCTTCATTGCTGCGTCCCTACTTATTTTCATCTGTGTAACATGACTGTGAAGCATTTAAAATAGTGCCGTTTAAATATGTAATACAGCTTCAAATGGATCAGTGTAATCCTTTTTAATATTAAAGCTGCAAAAACAGTTTAATTATAAAGCCAAAAAACAAGGGTCAGTTTTTCCCCAGTGTTGTGCAGTTCTAGATAAATGAGAGAGAATAGGCTCCAGATGAGCAGGGAACTTGTTTTTCCCACTGAATGACATGTTTCTGCTGAGGCTCAACATTATGTGGTGGACTGTTTCTCTTAATTAAGGGAAAAGGCGCCTGATTGACAAATGAGCTCAGGGTCAGCCATCCAACCAGAGACAGGGTCTCACTGCCAAGGCTGCAAGGCCCCTGGGTTTCCCACAAGCAGTGGAGCAGACCGTTTTGCGCTCAATCTTTCCTCAGTCTCATCTGCTTTTGTTAGAGCTGAGGGATTAACATGGACAGCAAGCAACAAGTTGGATTACTGCACAGAAAGTGCTATATGGGATTTGTTTTTCGCTGAGAGTTGCTATTGATTGCTTCCTGTATGCAGTCATGTATAATCTCTCAGTTTGTAGATTTGATTTTACACTTATCTTGACTTAGACTTACTTCACACTCCAGATTACTGACTCCTTAACTGTTAGCAGCTGTGCACAACTGAATGTTACTGTTGCATTTTATAGAAAAGCAAGTGTTTATTTTCTTAGACTCTTTATGATGCAGCTGAACTTGTGTAAAGAAACAAGCTGCAGTGTGTGTAGTGCTGCTTTAAGATTATCAATGCCAATTAAATAGTAATTGATGCATCAAAAATACAATTTGCTGCTGAGAAACCATGTTCTTTATTAATGACCACGTGTCCAAGGTTCATGTTTTTACTTCATTCATATTAGTTGCAGTGCAGGACATCCAAACATCCACATCTGTTCTTGTCAGTCTATAGCTTATTGACTATGGGATGGATATTGTGTCCAGAGAGATCAATCCTTATGGTGGTTACAGTATCATCATATCATCAACAGTGATTCTCTCACAGATGAGTAGAATAACAGCTGAATGTTGATATCTTTGTTCTATATCTGCTAATCTGGATAGAACTCACCCTGAGTTTGTGAAAATCCTCTCAAATAACAGCCTTATGGTGTGTGTGTGTGTGTGTGTGTGTGTGTGTGTGTGTGTGTGTGTTCTTGTACTTGCTTGCTGTGAGGACTAGAATTCATATTTGACCAACAAAGTGAGGACATTTTTGGGAAGTGAGGACATTTTTGCCTCACTTTCTGACAGACCTTTAAAGAGCTTTTTTAAAGTTAAGACTTGATTTTTGGCTTAGGGTTAGAATTAGGCTTAGGTTAGGTTTAGGTTAAGGGTTGGGGTTAGGCATTTATTTTTGATGGTTAAGGTTAGGGTAAGGGGCTAGGAAATGCATTATCTCAATGAATGTCCTCAGTAAGATAGAAGTACAAGGGTGTGTGTGTGTGTGTGTGTCAGCACCTATTCCCATCGTTAAACACCAAAAGATGGGAGGTGTCAACTTTTTATGAGTTTGCTGCAGATTTTAATCTAGCACAAAAGTATGATAATATTTTTATGCATGTGCGTGACCGTCACCAGCCCTCTCTGGAAACTAATCTGGAAACTGTCATTCTTTATTGGATTTTCTTATGAAGAACCAGAGAGGAAAGTGCTGCTCCTTTGTGTATTGAAGGGGAAACAGATGATAGACAAGATGCTATATGATGGGTGGGGAAGGGTACAAGTGCCAGTAGAAATCAAAAATGTGGACTGCTGTGTTATTCCCATCACGCAATATCTCTGAAATAAGCAGAGGAGAGCAAATAGGAGGTAAGTAAATAAAAAAAATTGAAACTGGCAGAGAATTGGGCACCAAGGGGCACAGGTGAAGTGTAGGAATGCATAAAGAGCATGAATGTAGTGTGAAGCCTGAAGAGATATTTAACCCATTCTGGCAGGGCCCATCCATACTCAGCAATGGGACACAACAGATGTTGGTACACCCTGATCCAACATGCATGGGTGTGTTTTTGTTGTTGACAGGAACATCAGAAACATCTGTTTAGATTCAAGCCATCTGTATTTATCATTGATGGGTTCGGAGACAGAGCAGCTTAGCAGTAATGGATATAAGGTGACAAAGAAGTAGAATGGAGGAGAAGGTGGAAATATCGCCTGAGTAATGAAGTGTGATTGAAGAGTTTGGTCCAGTCAGCACGGTCTCTGAAACAGTGATGGTTAAATTAAATTAACTACTTTCATGGAATTCAGTTATTGTTATGTATGATAAAGTATGATTTTCAATGGAATTAAATCGGGTGTGGATAGTAAAATTAGCGATAACTGAAGTAATATGTTCTCCTTGGAGAATTTTGCAGTGCTATGAAAATGTGCGTCACATCCCTCAAAAAGTGCAGATGAAATGTTGCTTTGGGGATTTATCTCCTACATCATATCAGTATTTTTGTCTGACAGATGCATTTCCTCTATTAATGAAACTCAGCGGGATCAATAAGAAAACATGAAAGCGGTGCATTTTGTCCTTGTCTGACACTGTGCTGTATATATGTTCAAACCAGCAGTGTGACATCCAGCTCAATGTGGCATTAGGAGTCACAGATGGAAAACTATCCACTTTTGGAAAAAGGTCACTGTGCTTGATTTGTTCCAGAATGGAAATACTGTAGGACCTTAAGTATCAACAGCTGTCAGACTCATACATTACAATGACTGCATGTCCTTGCTTGTCCTTAAAGTAACACCTCATTTCATTTGCCCATTTAAGCATTTAGTAAATTTAATAAGGGGCGGTCATGTTCTAGTGGTTATGGTAATTGTCACTTTCCCTATTTCTTCTTCTTCAAGTGCCATCTGAGTACGTCCTTATGGCCTCTGAGTGCATCTTTATTTAAACTGAGGTTAAGCTTAAGTGATAACCAGGCTTAATGTGAGCTCTAGCACTAAATGCCAGTGTTTTTTTCTGAAATGACACATAATATTAAAGCATTTTGCAGTTTGTGCTGTCATCCCCTCACTGTCGGCCTTTGAATCGTTGCTGGAGTGAGTTGCTGGTGACCAGTCAAAGATCTGAGGTGTATTGCTGTATCACTGTAGCCTTCACACCACTCACAAACACACAAAAGTGCTTTCAGCACTACAGCCAAGGGAGGGGTGTGGGTGCACATGGAAAATATGCACTCCTGCTCTCGCCCTGCACTCCCTCTCAATCACACTCCAACAACACAGAGCAGGTAGTCTGACCAGAGGCAATGGGCCAGCCACTTCTATTAATTCCCTCTGAATTATAAAGCAGTAAAACTAAATTTATCCAAACACCATTAATCACAATGGCTGGGAGCGTCTGTTGTAATAAACAGAGTCTTTCTGGGGGCATCTATGGGCGGTTAATTTGCCATTTAAACCCCACCTGTCTGTGTCAACTAGTCCGTAGAGAGGCTCAATGTAGTCCAATAGCAGTTCCAAGAGTTGGGTTGTATCCATTCCTTCATGCATTACCACAGCCAGAGGGACTGGCTATGTTAAGAAGGATCCAGTGTGTGCAATAGGCCCTGGTGAATAATGTATAGTTTTTTTTTATTTCTCCAGTTATGCTGTCAGCTCATGGAGCTATTTGACCTGTCCTTGTGTAGATTAACTTATCTGTGTATTTGAGTTAATATTTTTTTATAAAACATTTTTGTCTACCATCAGTATTATTTAGATGCATAATGTGAGTGGGGATAAAATTTGTGTGTAATGTGAAAAAGACCTTTGTTTTCAATTTTCTCATATCTTTATTTTCTTATCATTCTGTGTCCTAACCACAGGGCTTGTTGTCATTGTTTATTGTAAAATGGAGATGAACAGTATTTATATTCTAACTAAACTAATGGACTTTTCCAGAGCTTTTGTCACAAATAGGAGAATTAAAAAGCTGCTCATTTGGTGACCATCCTCTTCTGTCCCAGTCACCTCAGGTTCACATTGTCCAGTTTATATTGTTTCTGACAGATTTGACACAAATCGTGTCCTCTGAGCTGCTCTCTTCATTAAGCATTTCCTGCAGCTTTAGTACAACATTCCTACACACACTTGTTGCACACACACACACACACAATTAGTGGTTGTTAAAGGGCATGTGATATGGTAAATACACCACCAATTTCCCATAATCACAGCCTCCTCTGAACCTTAGAGGAAGCAAGTGCTCTGGGTGACTAAAGTGGGACATCTTCACTTCCCCTCTTTGCTAAAAGACGGTTCAGCACTGAGTATATGACTGGACCTTGTCTGATCAGTCTGTAGTCAATGAGCCTAATGTGTTAATGTAAAAGCAGATCTGTCAGGTGGAGCATAGCTGCTACCTACAGCGTCCCTATGTCTGTCAGGTCAGGTAATAATCAGGTTTTATTGGTTTGATGCTGCCATGATGCAATTTACAGCTAAACAAACAGTCATATTCTGAGCTGCTCACCATAACGACGCAGCATGAACAAACTACTGTAACACAATGTGAAGCAGTAACACAAGCATCACAGTCATTATTTTAAAGATTTTTATATTCTCAATTAATATAATTTACGCAAAATAAATCAACACTGTGTCAGGCAAGGTTGTGTAGCTGCAGCTCTGGAGAAAGTGTTTACCAGGCACTCTTGAGATTCACCAACAAATGTAATGAAAATAGGCCCCAACCTAGACTGTCCTGCTTTTTCATTTTAAAAGAGATGAGGAAACTCCAACAAACTCAGTCGACTAACTTGATCTCAGTGTAAGACTTGCTCATCCTCCACTCTCTGCTTCATGTTCCTCTGCATTTCTTCATTTCTTTGACCTTGTTGCTGTGCTGTCACTTCCCTCCCTGCTGGTTTTTTGGCACCTCAGTGGCTTGCAGGACTAATTGGTGCAGCAGACAGGTGGAGCCCCTCTGTAGCAATCAGTCTTGTTAGTGGCAGGGCTATAGCTCACACTGAGCAATCTTCTTGTTTTTGCAGTGTGAACAGTGGAAGGGGGGCATGAACTTTTGACACACTCATACATGGGGCCCCTCAGCAGCCTGCCAGGCTTCACTTATTGAGGGCTAATGTAAGGTAACACCAGTAACTATGTCAAAACACTGCTTTTCATGAATATGCAGGTGATAGTGCTCTGCACAGACGCCACGGTTTGATCACATGATCGGTTTCTTTCCCCATTGCTGTGGCAGTGTGTGTGTGGTAAGGTACCAGGTCAGTAATGATGTGTCGGTGTGAGCGTGTCCACTGTGCACTGACACGTTGCAGTATAATGCAACAAGGCAGGTGTGAGGGTCACAGCCAGTTTGTGGGCCAGCGTCTTGACCCCCGCTGTCTGCTTTGTCTGACCGTCAGAGGAACCCCTTAATTAGAGCCTTTGGTTTTCAGTGTCTGCCCGACACAGCCCAGTGGACACTCTGCAACAATCCCTTCATTAAATGCTCCTGGTTGACTTGGCAAGAAGAGCCTCAGTTTCACAAATCCTACTGCACAAGGGCCATGTTAAGAAAACCATGTTTTTCACTTTGTATTTTGAGCACCTCTTCCTCTTTTTCCATTATTGAGAAACACTTGTATGTAATTTGTTAATAATATTTTCTTTTACTTTGCTTGTGTCTAAATTGATTGTGTCTCTAATATCAATCAATGCAAAACACATAACTGTTTGTGCTGCTGGAAAATCTGGCATTAAGTGTATTGCTGAATTGAAACATACTATAGGTGTAAATATATTCATACAGCCATTGTCAAATATGTAAATTGTTGCTCACAGGCTTTTCCTTCTGTAAAATTTCTTCTTTATTGCAGTGGTCCTGATGATTAATCACAGGTTTACACACTGCTGCACAGTGTTATTTCAGCAAAATGTTGCCTTCGGTGTGTATGTTTGCAATGTGAGTACATACAATTTTGTTAGAGCAGAGTGATCAAGTGGCCAGAAAATGAACAGGGCCAGAGCTGTGGAGGAATTAACTTAAGTACAGCCCACTGGCAGACAGGTCTGCTGCAGTATAGATCCAACAAGACCTAGCCCAGTGACCCTCAGTAGTAGAGAGGCAGAAAGAGGGGAAGGATTTCATTCTGCTGTTGTTGGCGGTGTATGTTGTTGCCCTGGCTGTGGAAAATCACAGAGCACTTTCTTAACAGCACCTTCAGAGCCAGACAGCCACTTCTTTACCTGGTATCCATCTGTAGTTTGTTTGGCCGTTTTGTAACCACTGGTGCCCATGGGTGAAACCTGAGCCACAGGTGTGTTTCAGGTGCAGTCACCAGAAAGGGCCTTGTGCATTGTTGTAATCACAGTCGTTCAGTTTCAGTGTTTGGTAGTGACATGTAAAGAGATTACTACATGTTTGTTCCTCTCAGGGACTTGATAAGGTTCTCATAAAGGAGATACATCAGTGGCTATAAAGTAGAGTTTATGAGGAAATCTGATCAGGTTCTTTGCAGTTAACCTTATCACTGGAGTTCACACTTCGCTCTAATGTACCTCAGCTAGATGTTCAATACAAGACTCACTTCAGAGTTGTTTCATTGATTCCATGAGGAGCTATATTCCATTAAAATGGAACAAATAGAAAAACAAATGAATGGCAATGAATTGCAGGATAAAGACTGTCCCTAACTGTCTGTAAAAACAGTCCACACAACTGCAGTTTAGTCTGAAATGTAACACTGCGCTGCCACAGAGAGTCTGTGATCCTTCTTTTAAATAAATAAATAAATTACAAAATCAAGGCGTTAAAATGCTAGAAACAGAATCTTCAGTCCGAGCCACACCAAAGTGTCTTTTTACAATTTATATTTGCAGGGTTTTCAAATTTACACTATTTCTGTGTAATTGTCAACTGGTCCTCTCAAGGTAACTTTAAGATTTAAATTGTACTTGTTCAACTGCTACAAAAGTTTGAACATTATATTCCCCAGAGCCTTTTCTGTATCTGTATAACCACACCACTTTATTACCTCTTTGAGTGCCATTGACGTATTTGACGTAATCCAACACTTGAGTGCCGTTGATGTATATACACATCAGAGTGGATTTGGGCAGCAGGCACAAAACACATAGCTTGCATAGCTTGTGAGTAACATTGGGGCTTCTGGGATTTGTAGTCGGGACGTAAAGAGTTAATATACGCCACAGAGATCAAAGCAGGAAGGGGACAAAATTGTGATTAGAGGGCAAGACAGACGGGATCTGGACAAAACGTGGTGATTTTGGTGAAACTGGTTTCTACTCTACCTCTGATAAACATTTTTTTCAGGACTCAGACTATTTTCAATAGTCTCTTATTTTTGCTACTCTTTGTTTTCAGAGACATGGTATAAAATATTCTGTGGGTCTTGAAAAACGACACAAAATGAAATTAGGCAGTTCAATGGAGAGCACCCTGTCTCATCAGAGTTTGGTGATGGAAAAGTTTGCAAAAAGAGAAGTGATTTTATGTCTATTATGTCAGATTTTTAGAAAACATATTTTAAAATATAGATATTTTGACATAATATTATTATGATTGGAGATTTTATTAACATTGCATGTGTAAACCGTGTGTGAAAATGCCTCTGTGTTATATATCAAAAATAATGTGTCAAACTGCTGCTTTGCATGCCGTCTCTGGCTTTAGTTTTTCTGACTGGCTAGAAGCAGTGTCAAGTGAGATGTTTATAGGTATCACAAAAGTTTTGACATTTACTGCCAGATACAGACAATCGCCTCACAGAAACTGTGCAGTTCCAACAAATTTAATTACTACCTGCATCTTTATGTGTGACTGAATGTTGTAAATTCAAGTCTGTGCATAGGTCATGTTTTCCGCTAGTTGAGTTTACAAGTGTTGCTTTCTTCCATCAGACAGGACAGATCCTGAATTAAACTGCGATGCATGATATGTTCTTCTAAAAGCACTTCATGTTCTGTTTGAGATTAGTTTTTGAGTAATATGTAATCATGATTGCGTTCCTCCAGAAGGTGTGCAGGCATGAACAACATGAGTATTGACAGAAACTTATGATTCAGTGATCATTGAATCAATGAGTTATGATCATTGTTGTGTCAGTGTTTGTCAATGTCTTACTACGTCGTCACATGAAAGAGAGAATGAGGCAGTGTGACAGACGGACAGAGGGGAGGGAAGGTGAATCTTGCTGTGACAGCCTTTTCACTCCTTATGAATGACATTTTTCTTCCCCCTCAGCATTCTTTGGGACTTCAAAGCGTAAATCTCAGCAGAATAATTTGGCCCTGCTATTGTGTGAATCGTGAATATTCATCAGGGTCTTTCTTTTCCTTGAGGACTGAGACTCTGCTATGGATTTGCAAGGTTCTCATAACACATTGCCGTTATATATATAACAGTGGTGGATATAGATATGTCTGATGTCTTGTTAGATGGAGACATACTTTCTAGTAAAAAATAAAATGTTGACTATGTCCTTATGAGCTTCTTCATACTCCTTTCCCAGGTTGTTTCCGTAAACACACACATTTATGGTTAATTATTTAGCCTGAGCCTGTTTCACAATATAGTTTATAGCTGGGACTTTTCTTGATTTTTGGACTGTAGATTGGACAAAATTGGATGAATGAGAAACTTCACAGACAATCTGGAGCTCATGTCAGGGACGGTTTCACTGCTTACTGATAAATCATCAGACTTGATGGAAAATTGAATCTGATAAATTGGTAGCGAACATAGTCAAATAAAAGTTAGTCAAATAAAAAGTAATTTTGCCCCATGGTACAGAATTTAGTATGTCATTGTTTCTAAAAACTCAGTGAGTAGAGGAAGCACGTCTTTGTCTCGCTGGATGATGAAGACGGTTTCAGACTTTCTCCACTCTTGCAACCTGATTGGACCATCTGGGCCAGGCAGCTGTGTAGCCACGGAAATAAACTGCTTTCCAGGATTCTGTGACAGCAGTTTTAACACTGAGCTCCTGAAAATCCTCCTAATTTCACAGAGCTGGGGGTCAGTTTGGCCCAGACTAGAACATCGCTCATGATACGCATTCCACCTCTGCCTGGAGTAATTTCATCATCTGTGTTCTGCCATGGCTTTTTGTTTCACAGGTTAGCGGTGGTTTTTCACAGTCATCCATCCATACTCATGCTGTATGATGAAAGGTGCATTTGCTCCTTTAAAGTCCTTTTCTGAAATAGAAAAACTCGGCTCATTTTCATGGTGCATTGTAACACTGCTACTGGTATTATTGTAAGGTCTCTATTTCATAAGAAAATGTTTGCCTTCTGTAATGGAGACAGATTATTACAAACAACCAAGCTGCATTAATTGATCTGTGACTGCTGGAGGGCAGATTGCAGGCGATACAGAGTCGGTGAAACAAATTGGAAATAATCTCACAGCTAAGCTACTCCCCACGTCTGTCTCCCAAGCCCAGATCAGAACTTAATTCCTCCTTCTCTAAGAGGTCAAAGCCAGAAATGAAGCAACACGTATGAAAACAGTGCGAGCAGAAAGGTCATCTTTACATGTGCCACCATGACAAGTGAAGAGGTACGTGATTTACTGAAGAACATTTTGAACAGAGGTGTTTTTGTGAGAACAGAGGAAGTGTCAGGAGTGCACTGCAGTCCACCATTTAAAGTTACTCACAGGGAAAATATTCTGAAAAACTGTCAGGTTAAGCATGTTCAATCGAGTCCTTCTGAGCTGTACTCTGTGACTTTTCTTATACATGAAAAACAGAAATAAAAAATATAAATTAAAACACATAACAAATTTCCTTTTCATTTTTGAATGATCTTAGTAGCCTGGATTCAGAGAATAATGTACTCACTGTGATACAGCAATTTATGTTGAAATTACTGTACAAAAGAAAGTCTTTTGGACCTGCAGTGGCCGTCAAACCAGAGTCACCTCACAGGGGCGCTGGATTTACACACTATACTTCACAGTTCACACAGCAAAGAATCATTTTCTGCATGTCATGTTTAAGAGGTGCACTTCACTTTTCGTAAAGTTGGGAGGCTGTCAAATAAAAATCAAAGCAATGATATCTGAACTTTTATCCCTAGCATAGCTCAAATCTGAAGAAATCACTGGATCCTACATTTCCCACAATACAACTCTCACATCTTTGGTCAGCTCGAGTTTCAAAGTTCTTTATTGTCATATGCACATACACTTACTGACAAGTTGTTGGCAATGAAGTTCTTGGATCTTTGGCAAAAATTACTCGTTCGGTGAAGACATGCATTTTTATAGTATATCTTTATTTAAAGAATAAATTAGATATGTAAGAGAAAATATGTCTATAGTACAGTAACTTATAATAGTAATAAAGTAAGATTTTTCCCTGCCTGGTCAATGACCTTTAAATTGAACACAATAGTTTGTAATACAAACTTTCTGTTCAACTGTGCAGTCTTCAAACCCAAGCCAAGTTAACCCAACTCATCAGGCCAAAGCTATAAAATACATGAACCCTTTTATTTTCACATGTTAAGTAGTACTCTGCTCCAGGACTAAAAGTGTGTGACATCGGTGCAGCGTGCCTGTAACACAGCTTTTGAATGGTTTTCTAGTGCTTACATGTCTGATGTCACTGTTTCTCATTCCAGTTGCAACAAACATTGTGGTTTTACAGAGTGATCAAGGTGCTGACAGACCGATTTCTCTGGCAGTATTAATCACCTGTAACTATGTGTGTGATGACAGATGGGTTCTGCAGCTAAAATATGACTATATAACTAAGAGAGGGAGGGGTAGAAAAAGCAAGGGAAGTGAAGAGTTAATTTCAGTGAAAGCAAGTCTTCCAACCAGTCTGCCCCGTTTTCAACCCTCCTTATGTGGTGGGGTGACCCCCACCTACAGAGCTGCTCACTCCTCTGGACCCCCCATCCCCGTGGGCTCAGTAGGCTGTCTGAGAATACGGGGAGGCTCCACGCTGGGCGTTTGATGGAGCGCAGAAGGGTGTGTGAGGTGCACTGACCCATTCACATTGCTCCCCATGCACTCGTGCTCCAGAATAGGCTGACTTATCACATGTAATGCACAGCGCTGCACAAATCAGGAATGACAGCTATAGGGCCAGTGGAGCACCGGAGGGGAGCAGTGGCTTCTGGGAGCTGCTGTTCCCACTCGGTCAGTCTTTCAGAGAGGACAGGTGTGGTGTAGAGAATCCCATTTGGTTGTTGTTGTTTCTCCCTCCTCCATCACCGCTTTAACACCACCAGGACTTTTTTTGTTGCTTTTTTTTGCTTCCCTTTAACCATTTGGGTTGGATAAACATAACTCTTCAAGGAAACTCTCACTTACATCTCACATGTGTGATTTCGTCCATCTTTGAGATGTTTGTTATTTGCGTAGGTGCTGTAGTTAGACTTGATGTAATCTGTCTAAAAGCTCACTTAATCCTCTTAACTTGTAACCCACGTAAATCTTCACCACTGGAATGTGTGTCCCCTTTGTTATCATTTTTTCTGTAGTATTGCCTGTGTGTGTGTGTGTGTGTGTGTGTGTTGGATTAGTATGAAGCTGTGAAGTTGTGGCGGTGCCTGGAGGTGTGAGCTCTAATCACCTCTAATCACCTGATGTGTGATGGCCTGATCCCTGTACAAGTGTTTGTGTTTTCACCCCTTTCACACACAGACTCACATGAGGAACTGAACGCGATTGAACCCACGCCTGACCTTTAATACCAGACTCTTGGTTACAGATTACTGCCCGGCCTTTGCCATTCACACAGCACCTGTGTCTGCAGCTATAGTACCACGCACATTACATGGAGAAGGGGTTGTTGAGAGGTCGGTTGTTGTTTTTTGTTCATTGTGGATTGTATGACATATGAAGGGACATTTATTTGTACTTTTATACGTAGGAGGCTGGTTGTAGTCTTACTTTCATCCTTTTGGTGAATTCAGGTATGCAGATTTTACACCCTTATTTATGTATTACTGAACTTTGATTCTTACAGTTTTTCCACTTTGTCTACTTTTTTGGTTTATTGTTTTAGAAAATGACAGTGAAATTATTGATAGCAATGAAGGTATTAATCTAGTGATGTGCTGACAGGTAACATCTGACAGAACACTAAATTGCTTGAATTTCTTGGAAATTGAATTCAGCAAGGCTCACAGCAAGAAGATACCGGGTTCGATTCCCAGCCCGGGGCGTTTCCGTGTGGAGTTTGCATGTTCTCTCTGTGTCTGCGTGGGTTCTCTCTGGGTACTCCGACTTCCTCCCACCATCCAAAAACATGCATGGGGATTAGGTTAATTGGCTAATTTAAATTGACTGTAGGTGTGAATGTGAGTGTGAGTGGTTGTCTGTCTCTATGTGTCCTTTGATGAACTGGACACTTGTCCAGGGTGTACCCTGCTTTTCACCCTAAGACAGCTGGGATAGGCTCCAGCCCCCCCATGACCCTATGAGGATAAGCGGTAGAAAATGGATGGATAGATGAATCCAGCAACTTGTTATCTAAATATTTTTTCAATATTATTTTATCATTGTTTTTTTTTTTAATTCGTTGCAATTGACAGGAACATAATTTGTAAAGTATGCATAGTGATGCTGAACCAGCATTGATAGCTCATGTTGACCCATTCACACCAACCATAAAGGCAGGTCTTGTTCTTGTGCGTCAAACACTTCTCAGCTCTGCCTTACAGGATTTGATACCCAGTGGTTTTTCCAAAGTGTTTGTACATGTCCTCTGTGAGTTCATACTCTGACATGCAGTATGTTTGTAGCTCATAATGCTTTCATTGCTGCCTTTCACACCTCGTTCAGCCTCTGCTCACATCCCACTCCACCGTCTCTGTATGAGAGTTTGTAATGTGTATGTCATTGTGTGAAGGATAGAGGGGCTGTAAGTGCATTCACATATACTCAGCTGTTCCCTCTGTAGTGAACCGGTCATAGAAAGGGCTGGACAAATAGCAAAGTGAGAGAGCAACTAAGTAACACCCTCCTCCCCCTCTTTTCTCCCCTCTTCTTTCTCTCTGCGTCTGTCTCTCCTAGGCTGTCAGTGTGGAGTAGTGCTGGAGGCTGCAGGGCTGCTGTGTGCTGTGGGAAGTTCACTCACTGACAGACACTTGTACTGAAAGAGGACTGGCATTAATTCACGGAAGGATATAACACCTCCGTCCTTTGGCACGGGTGTGTTCGTCGTGGCTGCGCCTCAGGGATTTGAAGGAGGTGGGCGACTGGAGTGATGGTGGTGGCGTGGCTGCTTCAGGAGTGGGCCTGGCAGGCTGTTCTCCTGGTGACTGGACTGGTCTTACTGAGCCACGGGTCTGATGGTGAGTACCATGCTGGACACCAGCTCTCACTACTGTGTTTTGATGCTTTGGCTGTCGCGCTGCCCTCATGCTTCAAATCACTGCGAGGTCGAGGCCTTCATGTGTTCACTTCCAGTTTGTCACTTATCACTTGTCACTAATCTGCAAGAATGATTTAAAAGATTTTTTTTTAAGAATTTGTTTTAATTTTTTGTGCTTTTTTTTCTACTATCTATATTTGTGCTCTGTAGTATGGGACGTTACATGCCCTTTATTATTCAGAAGGCAGATGCATGTTTTCACTCATTTTATTTGGAGTATTGTCAGGTTGAAGGTTGATTGTGTTAGCTGTGAGGTTATCTGTCTATTTTTTACCCTGCGGTATTTATGATGCGCAAAAGCTATTATGATCTCCACAGGGGCTACCATGAGAACGGTTGTGCCTTTATCTGCTCCCCAGCCCCCACCTCCACCCCCCTCGGTCATGTTTTGAATTGTTTAAAGATGGACAGCCAGTTGTCTTTTACGATGAATGCCAACAGTGTCACGGTGCCCCGCAAGGTTGTGACAGGCAGGGAGGGTGGACAAACTCCCAGTCTGAAGAAGAATATGACACTTGTGCATTTGTTTTTTTCTTAAACACCGTTTGTCAATATGAGTTAGTTATTAAGTGTAAGTATGGGTTGGTATTTCCTGTTTTAAATGCATATTAAAATACAAATTTAAATATTTGGCTTTTGAACTAGAGCTGAATCAATCAATGGATTGTTTATCAACAGAAAATTTATCTGCAGCTATTTTCATAATTGTTTGTTGTTGTTTGGCTTTGTCCTGTATGATCTTTAGGTCTTGGTGTTTGGTTGGTAGAAACAAGCCATGCAAAGGAATCCCATTGGGGAAAATCAGGAAAGTTTTTTTTGTCATTGTTTTTCAAATCAGTATAGATCAAACTATTAAGTGATTAACTCTTTGAGTACCAAAGACATATATCTTTAATAATAGAACACTTGAGTGCCATAAACATATATATACGTCTTTCTTTTTTTCGGCAATAGGAAAAGTGTGCTTTCACATAGCCTGGGAGTAATTTTGGAGCTTCTGGGATTTGTAGTCAGGACATAAAGAGACGGTATACACCAGGAAGATCAAAACAGGAAGTGGGGATGATCGCGATTAGAGAGCAAAACAAACAGAATCTGATCAAAAAGTGGTGATTTTGGTGAAACAGGCCTCTACTTGACCTCTGATAAAACAAGAATCAAATCAGTTAAAACAGTTAAACTGTTATCAACATCAATTAGTTAAAAACAAATGTTTTTTCATGATGACATAGAGAATCTCTTCTTTCATTTGAGCTATTCAGTATTTTCAGAGACATAGTACAGAGTACAAAATACTCTGTGGGTCATGAAAGATGACTTAAAATGGCCAAAAACGCTGGCACAAGGCACTTTCAGCTTTAAAAAAAGGGCTGACACTGAATGAGTTAATAGAAAATGAATCCACAGAATATTTACTGAAATACTCAGTTGTCAAACACTTATTAAGAACACAGTTGGGTGTCAGACTATAAAACCAGCATCAGGGTGTATGGGCACACACACACACATTATTAATAATCTATTTATGCTTTTCATGAAACTACCATGCTAATTAATGTATGACTATATCTAACTTCATGTTGGATTTTGATTTTAATCCTGAGAGACATGCTTCGCTGAAAATGTGTAAAAAATAAATAACAAAAGGCCAGCTGTAAAATGCCAAAGTCACTGAGTATTTCAGAGCTTGCTGTAACTTTCACAGTTGGTCACCAAATAGTTCAGCTGCTGATGAATGTTTCTTCAGACAATTTCCTTCATTCATTATCTGTGCACACTGAGCTAAGTGTTTAGCTTCTCATCCAATATTAGTCCAGTTTGTTTGAGGGTCAGTAGACACACACACATACAGACAGGATGTGAGAAGATGCAGTGAAATTCAAACAGAATCATGTATGAAGAGAAGCACTGACTTCACTATAAACTGACAGGAGACAAAGTGTCTGCTTGTTACTGTCAGTGCAGAGTACTGCCTCAAGCTGTGAGCCCTCTTGGACAGATTTCCTACTAAAGCTGTGTCTGTAGTATTGAGCCTCCACAGTTTTGCTTCTTCCATTCACTTTCTTTCACCAGTACTCGAGCCACCAGTTGCCTTTGGGTTTGCACTGTGATCTGATCTTTTAAAGGTCTCCCAAATGAGTAAAACATGTGAGAGGTTGCCCATAAATCCAAGCGGCACGGCCAATTTGCCACCTGTTTCTATAGGCTGGTGAGGTTCACAGAGAACAGATTAACCCTAGACTCATTCTTCCGGTCACAATGCAGTAGCGCTACAAAGAAGTTGGTTGTATGTTCGATATTTAAAAAAATATATTGATTTTGTCCTCCATTCATATTTTTGGTTTTTGCTTTGTCTCATGTTTATAACATAATTCTGCTGAGTGACCATGAAAACCTGATGCTGTCTGGGTCACAGATCAAATGGGACTACTCACTGTACTCCCTATACTGGGAAGTTGAGACGGTGCATGCCGAACACCCACGAAAAGAGAGGCTGACTCACAAACTGATATGAGCTGTTTGTGAATACTGCTGTTTTCAATCTCAACCCACAACCAACCAGTTCACTTTACACCACTAAAGCAGCCTCTGAAATGTCAGTGTGTCTCTGTAGGAACGTTCAGAGGAGGTAGTACTTTTTTGATCAACAACCGTTTGTTTTCTGTAGCTCCCTTCAGTCAGAGTGTGAAGAAGGAGGTTTCTTAGAAATATAAGAATATAAGGTGATGGAGAACTTGTTTTTGGGTCCTCATATAAATAGTTTATGTCTACCACTTTTGATGATAAGCGTAGGAAATCTATCCAACTACATATATAAACCTTATTCAGCAGTTTGAAAGTGCATTGACTACACTTATCGCTTTTTGGAAGACATCTGTGTGGAGCAGAGTGTTGTGGAATAAGGTCAGAGTGTTACTGTGGTCCAGAAGTACAAACAGCAGCAGTTGGTCCTCGGCAGGACCAGGCCTCTCCAGCCTTCTGTGCGCTGCTTCCTGTCAGGATGTGGATATGGTTCCCCCACACAGAATTTGATCCGCAGGCAGATGTGCTGCTCCAGCAGTCAGGCATGGCAGCTTATACTGTGTGTGCGTGTTTATGTGTGTTTGTGTAATACTTATGTGCACCAATGTATATGCTCCCATATATACAGGCATGTGTGTGTTTATGTTTGTCAGTATAATAATTTAATTTCTGATGAAAATCTGTTTGAGGTGACTCAGAAATAATGTTAACAGACATGGTAATGACTGAGTTTATGCATGTCTTGTTTATTCACGTTATGTCATTTCGTTCTAGTGAATTAGCCACAAGTAACGTTAACTAATGTAACATGAACTTGCTAACTTCCTCCCTCTCTGACGCATTACCTGGTGTGTCGTGAGTTTCCATTGAAGTTGAAGCATCTAGAGGGAGTAAATGTGCCTCCATTGATAGGCTGCCACATGAAATGTACTGTTAGCTCAACTAACATTACAGATTTCTTTGGGAACATTGTCAGAAACATTTGGGATAACCCAATGAAATATATATATCATAAGTCCATTTTTTTAAGAAATTAAAGTTACATATTATACATTTCAGGCCCCACTGGAGTACAGACATAAAGAATTTCAACTTCTGAATGATGAACGCAGAATGGGGCCATAGTTTGGGTAGCAAGAAAAACCATGTGGTGTTAGAAATTCAAGATTATTTCAACTTAAAATATGTGTGTTTTTTTTGTTTTGCACCTTGAACAACCTTGAGGAAGAAAACACGTTCTCTAGGCAGAGGTAGTATTGTGGGGTAACATGACATATTGTGGTGGCGCTATGGTCGTCGTCTCTCAATATGTCTGTAATGGAGCCCAACATTAGTCGGTGGCTTGTGGCTTTTTCCAGTAAGTCCAGACCACATGGATAGATAGACGAGCAGTGATGTGAAGTGATGAGCACTGTGGATGGATGATGTTAAAATGATACAATGAACTTGACAGGAGCAGGATTAAATCAGAGAACATGGCATTGAAGTGTTTTTTTTGGGGGGGTGGGGGTGTATGCCACAGACGTACACCACACTGTGGTCAATATGAAGCCTTGGTTTCATAACGTTCCAGCATCCACACCTATTTTGTGTGTGGCTTTGTGTCTGCATGTGTTTTATGTTTCCTTTAATGTGAACATTATGTGTCTTATTTTATTTTTTTTTTATCAGAAAATAATTCTTTCAATACGTTTTTCCTCCATAATAGAAGCGTGTGTCTATCTTATCTATTTGTTGAAATATAGCAAGAGTCAGTTTATCTTTGTGTCAGCCTTGTGTTTTGAGTATTTCATGGATGTAGCAGCTCTCTGCTGTATTCACACACCCTTGTGGAAAGTTTTCTCTGTGTAAACATTGTAAGTCCCTGACAGCTAGTATTTCTGAAGCTGAGGTACAATGCTGAGCGGGGGCCTACGGCAGGCAGGTTCCCTCTTCATAAATTTATTGTGGTGTTATTGTTGCGGGTGGCAGGAGTCTCAAAGTGACCATCTCATTCCTCCACAAGGGCGGTGTGGTCATGGCCGGTAAACACAGGACAGGTTGCTGGAAGCTGCACAGTGGAGACGAATGACCTGATGTGAGTGTAGCAGCACAGACGGTGGTGGAATGTGCTCCTCAGACACGTTCCTGTGTGTGTGTGTGTGTGTGTGTGTGTTTGTGTGTGTGTGTGTGTGTGTGGACGTGTGTGTGTGTGTGCGTGTGTGTGTTTGCGTGTGTGTGCGTGTGCATGTGTGCGTGTGTGTCTCATGTGGCAGAGTCCTTTGAAGCCTGTAGGGGGTTAAGAGGGATGTGGCAGGGTGGAGGAGGATGTATGGCCCCTTGGCAGGTTGGTTGTGACCCCTTCAGGGTCAGAGTGCGCTTTGGAGACACTGGGGAAGATGTCTCCTATGAGGAGGTGATTTATAATGGACACCTGGAGTAACTCATCTCTCTTTTCTCTCATGTCCTCCTCTCTGCCTGTGATCAACAGTCTGTGTGATGGTCTCAGCTCACAGATTAAATGCCTGCAGTGCTGTGAAGTCGGTTACTGTGAATCAACTGTGTGAAGTCAAACACTTTATGCTGAGATTTTTTTTAGCTAGACACAAAATGTTTCCATCAGCATGTATCTCCTGTCTTAACTTTGTAGTTGCATTAATTCTGTTTTTGCAGTTTCCAGTCATCTCTTCATGGGAAAAACAAACCCAGTGTTTTAACAGTATATTTATTGATCGCCGGTGTCAGTCTGGATGACCACTTTAGTTGTGTGGGTCACATCACACACTATCTCTAGCGCACAGAGAACAAATCCAGAATAGCTGTGGACAATGGGAATAGTCATGGATTTGATATGATATGACGTTTAGAGATTAGTAGAGGACATTTTGCCTGTACCTCTGGAGTCAAATTAACTGATGTTTTTCATGAAACATAATTTCACATAAATGCTTCTGCAGGGAACAACACTACACACCTGGACATTAAACTACAAATGAAAGGAGCTAGCTGCCTTTAGTTTTCAGTTTCAAATATTTCAAGGTCACATAGCACATTCTCTGAAATGCCCAACTCATGAATCATCACTGACTCTTGTTCTGCAACATTCTCAAAGATCCCCCATCTTTGAAACATTTGACATACTTTATGCAAGAACAGCCTGTTGCCTTTTTGTCATACCTGTTACCATAGTAATAAGTATTGGTACCTTGATTTAAGGTAATCACCACCGTTATCATTCCTGAACTGGTACGAAATTTAAAAAAGAAATTTAAATAACTGATGCCCTGCCAGTGCTGTATCCTTCTGTTTATGCTGCCAACCACTTGATTGGATATAGTGGTTGGGGGTGATTTGTGTTGTAAAAATGTTTTTGTTGCCTATTCGTCATGGTATTAGCTGATGAATAACTCACCGTAGAGGTGTTTTCTCTGAAAAAGCAGATCAGTCAGTGCATGTCGGTTATACCCATGATGTGATGGATTTTTTTTATTCAATGTGTGGATGTACTCCAGAAAAAAGTCAGTACAACTTTATGCATATGTATAGACAGGCTTTTATAAACAAATTTGTTTGTCCTTTACTATATAAAATACTGGATTAAGAGCTATTAGAAAGAAAAAAAAACATCTGGATTTGATATGGGAATTTTAGTCAGTTTAGTTCCCATGAATCATTTGAGTAGTATCATCCTAGGAATGACACACTGTCTATGCTCATGCCACCTCTGTCACCACGGAAAACTTGACTGGTGAGGAGGGAGGAAGTGTCCCTGACCACGCTGATAGTGTTCAGCCAGAATTGAAAAGAGATGACAAACACGGCCATGAAGACAGAAGAACTGTCATCACTAAATCAGATACATTTGGAAAAGCTGAAGCCAGTGTGGATGTGCCCAAAGATGCAGTAACTCTGACGGTGATGAGCTGTGACTGAACGTCTCCAGCTGGAGTAATTCACTACATGTAACTTCTAATTGCTTTGAGTGTGTGTGTGTGTGTGTGTGTGTGTGTGTGTGTGTGTGTGTTTCTAGTTTGAGGAACAGCCTGTGGAATGTGTGGGGGATGCAGATCAGATTTCGGGGTGACCTTGAGAGTGCCTCGTAGCTGACACAGCAAGTCTGTTTGTGTGTGTGTGTGTGTGTGTGTGTGTGTGTGTGTCTACAGAGACAAAGAGAATAAAGAGTGTGTATAATTATGTGTGTTAAAAATAATGGGCCACTTTTATAACAGTAGTAATCATATTTTTATTTTACATACCCAAACCTATTAAGTCACATTTTTGGACTGTTTCCTCGCAGGGCCGTTTTATAATAAGAGTAGGTCATTTTAGACCTGGATGGTTCTTCTATGTGGTGGTAGAACAGCTCTCTCTATTACAGTAGTAGAACTTATGCTAAGCATAACAAAGATGGCCTCTCCTTTACTGTGAGACTCCTGCTGGCTTTACATCCTATATCCTCTTTAATAGTCTGTTGAACACACAGTGACTCTGTGGTAAACCTGCTCTTTTTATACCAAGCATGACAAACTCAACCCCCCCTACACACACAAACCTCTCTTTGACAAGAACACAGTCTTACATTACCTAAAGTTCTTGGGAAATACTGTGCATTTATTGTATACGTCTTCTAAATTTAAGTTACACTGTGTGCCCTTCAGTGTATGCTTAGCAAGCATGACAATAATTGACAGTCAAAGTCTCATTAAAACTTGTTGTAGACGTACAGATCAAATTTTGGCCGAAACTACATTTTACAGTAAGTTGAGGTTTGCTTGGGAAACAGAACATTTGCTATTGTACATACAGTATCCTGTGTAGTTTGTGATTGGAGTGGTCATTTAGTGTCGTGGCAAGTCGCTGCCTGCACCATAAAATGACATGCTGTGTGTGAATTTGTTGTGTACTGTGTTATGTGCTGTCATTTACATACTGTTGTTTTGAACAACAAAGGTATTGCCTTTTTTTAAATGATTTATCACCCTTCAACACTCTAGATTTACACACATTTTTTTACCCCATGATACTCCTTCCGTTACGTCAGCAGCACACTTGCTGCCGCCTTTGTAAAAGTTTTAATGAAACAGAGCTGATGTTGACAGAATGCATCTGAAAGTCTGACAACTTCATGAACAATTCCCATCTTGTGTGTGGTTTTTTTTGCACATTTGCAAAGCAGATGTGATACAAACACCAAGGCCACAGTTAGGGAGGATCAGAGCAACTCCACCGTCCTCCCCTCTGACAGAAACAGTGAAGAGCAGATCAGAAGGACACAGAGTACCACTTAAAGAACAGCCAGTATGTGTATGTATATATATACACACTGTACCACACTCCCATTCAGTCGCTTCATCACAGTCTTCCAGAGGATGGTTGGCTTCCAGGCTGTTGCACTGCTTAGATCTACTTACACCTATAATATTAAAACCCATCCACAGTAGAAGTAAGCTATTCTTGAATTTTTTGGATGGATGCATCTAATGATGGGATGCACACCTGCTATGTCTCCACTTTCATAATTTATTGTTGCTTGTGGATGTTTTGTTATACAAACTAACCCTGATTTTTAATGCAGATGAGCAACTTGATCAGTTTTAAATTAATTAAATAGTGTAACAGTGGATGTTAATTATTATTTACTTGGGATATTAGCTGTTAATGTTTTAAAAGTTAATTTGGTTCCTAGTTTTTCCTTCATATTCACCATTTAGTTCAGTACCGTTCAGTAAATTTCCATTTGAGAATTAAAAGATGGCATTCCCTTTTTAGTTCAAAGCACGACCTTGGACTGATTCAGTGTTCAATGGCAGCTGCAACAGTTAACGCCTTCAAGGATGATCCAGTCCAGAGTAATAATATTTATCTCTTGGTTTATGTGAATGCACATGCACTGTGTTACTGCACTTGGTTTTGGTTCTGTGGTTCAGTCATCATTTCCTTTTGGCAGCAGTGCATAAGATAGAGACTAAATCATTCCATATATTCAGAAACTTGTCATCTGTCAACTGACCTGTGCTGTGTTTTGGATGGAAATGACTGATATTTTTTCAGGCAGAGTTGATAAATGATGCGTGTATGTGTACAAAAGACAGTTAACAAATTACAGGGACTTTCTACATTTTCTGTTTGTATGTTTGTTGGTTTATATCTATGTTCTAAGGAGTGACAGTCTCATCATAGACCAGTTCAACATTTAACAGGTTTATAAAATGTTTAACTTTATTATTGGTTCTGCGTTCATGCTCACACAGTATAAAAACTTTCTGAGATGTGTTCTTCTGGTTCCAGACTTAATGCTGGTACACTCAATCCAGTAATCCAGACTAGATCATCATGCCTGCTTTCTGCAGCACATGCAGTATTCACATATTCTGTGGATGGCATTGCCATGGTAACTGTGGCAAGGCAGGGCAGGCAGAATAATATATAATTCAAATGACTCTGGACATTAACAGAAATGTTGTTTGGAACTTTTAATTTGGCATTTTGGCATGCCTTGGTTCTAAGTCCAGGTTCTCTCTGTCTTTTTCTCCCGTTGTAGCCAACATGTTGGACACCATGCTGCTGAAGAACGGATGGAAGGGAGGATCGGAGCGTAGAACAGAGGACAGCAGCAGCACAGCCACAGTTTCAAATCAGAATATGCTTCGGTGTCACTGCTACCACCACTGCCCCGAGGACTCTGTTAACAACACTTGCACGTATGATGAACCACACTCATGTAGCCTATAAAAATAACATTATATCAAGACGACAGAATAATTATTCATATTAATTACCTGATTAGAAGTAAGCAAATATTTATTATATTCTTTGATGAACCTCGTGAGATGCAGCTTATTAACACTTTTAAAAAATAATTAGCTTTTGCATATTGTGTTGTATGTTACTGAAATGTAGGTTTAATAATATATATTCTAATTTTCTATAATAATTGATATATGTATATGTATATGAATGACATATATTTGAAATTATGTCTCAAGAACCAGTTTCAGTACTGGATTTCAGTAAAACATTATTAAATCCCAACATCTGTGATGATGGAGACGATGATGAAATCCCTCCCAGACAATGTCTAATCACATGTTGATGTCTGTGCCTTGTGGTAGGACTAATGGTTATTGCTTCACTATGGTGGAGGAGGAGGACGGGGGTGTAGCAGTACTCACTGCAGGTTGTTTAGGTCTCGCCGGCTTTGAGTTCCAGTGCAGAGTAAGTCAGCTGTATGTGTGTATGTCTGCCTGTTCTTTGTCATGAGATGTTGTTAAGCCTTTTCAAGCCTTGCTTTATTAAATTATTTTTTTTTGTCTAGCTCAGCTATCTTTACACAGTGTGATATCCTATATTAATATATTGGAAAATGTTCTCACTAGGAATAAGAATACTCTTGTGTCTTCACTGGTGTTATTTAGTCTTGTGTGTGTGATAGGACACGTGGAATACTCGTTCGAGGAGAGCTCTCGAATGTTGCACAGATCAGGATTACTGCAACAGAGACTTGCATCCTACTCTCCCTCCACTCATGACATCAGGTAAGACATACACTTGTTCTGAGAGGTTTTCACACAGTGAAATGAAATGCAGCCCCCCACTGGAGGGCCTTTTAGAATGGGCTCATTCAGGCCACGCTGGCTGGTGATGGGTAGTGACAGTTTAAACTGTTACAAACCACAGTGTGGTGCTGGAGTGAAGTGGCACATGCTGCTCTGGGGTGGGGGGGGTTTGCAGGGAGAGAGAGGCAGGTGAAACAGAGCCTGAAGACTCGCCTTGTTCTCTCACCCTCTAATGAAAAGGACAGCCTCTCCCCAGGGCCTGCTTGAGTTTCTTGCCTCGGGACGGATGTGAGATATCTGTCCATCTGTTACTCGGCAACACACACACACACACACACACACACACACACACTCACTCCCTTGCTCTCTCTCCCTCTAGCTCCTTTTCTCTGTCACACAAGCACACTATGACACTTTCACACAGCCTCACACTCTTCGTTTTGACCTTCAAACAAACTGAGCCTCACTGAATTGTCAACTCAGTTGACAGAGAAATATTGGGCAATTAAATATTTCTTTTTCAAAGTTCACAGATAATTTTCATCAGCTAAAATAAAAGTCACCAAAGGGATTGTTGAGATTCAAGCGCATGGCAACGTTGCAGTGATATTTATTCCTCAATGCAGAGGAAAACTGTGAAGAATTATTGGTAATCATTTTTCTGATCACATTTTTTATCTTCCAAAATGGTTTGGATAAATCCTTTAACTTCTTTTCTTTAACTTTCCTTCCTTTAACTCTATGAGTTGGCAGCGTGTTGGGTTAGTAACTTAACACTCATCAACATTACTTTTTTTTTTTTTGTACTAGTTTTTTTTTTGTTTTTAATAAAATATAATGCCTCTAAATTACTCACTGCTTAAAATAATTAGTTACACTGCTAGTTTCATTACTTTTGTAACATTCACCCACTTTTATATTCTTTTATATCACAAAGCTGACATCAGTCCAAACAGTACTTCACAGAAAAATGTGCAAGGCTACAGTACTGGTTCACACTTTACTGTCTGTCACATTGTTGTCCTTTCTGCACAAAAGATGTCTTAACCAGCTCTGTCATTTCTGTTCCACCACCTCGTCATGAGCTTGAGCCCAAAAGTCAAAGTCATGTAATGTCATGACAAATGTTGTGCAAACATGCACAAAAAAGGGTTTTCACCCCAACACTGTATGACACCCATGCTATTTTTCTTTGTCTAGTCCTTCTTATTGTGTGTGTGTAGCTCTGCACATCATGAAATACCCCTGTATTCATGCAGATGTGTGTGAAAGGCTAGAGTCCCAGAGCTGCTTTAGCCCTCTGGGATTCCTGTAGCGATGTCAGTGACAACTGATCTGTGGGATTCAGGAAGGAGATGTGATCGATCGCTTGCTGTGAGAGAGGGGGGTGCAGTGGAGGATTAGAGGGAGGAAAGGGTGAAGGTGCTCATCTCTGAATATGAATATTAGAAAGATGTAGCACTGTCACCATCGATTCATCACCTCAAATTTCTCAATTAGGGCTTATTTATTCACCCTTAGGTCTGGTAAGATAATGTGAATGAATGAAAATAATGAGAATTCATCCCCCCCCCCCCCTTTTTTTTTTCCCAGACTACGTTGACAGCAGTATCCAGTACATGGCTCTCTTCATTTCAATCACAGTCTGCAGTATCATCTTTAGCCTCATCCTTGTTTTCTGCTACTTCAGGTAAGAATCATTATTATTGCATTATTATTGTATGTGGGATGATTTCACTGCACAGTTAGAATAGTCATTCTGTAACATGTTGGAAATGGTCAAAAAAATGTCATACTACAGCATGTCAAAAAAGTCAAGTGTCCAAAAAACTCACCAGAATGACTTAACTCTTTGGGTGCCACTGACTTATTTGTATATCATTTAAAATCCAACGCTTGAGTGCCATTGACGTATAAATACGTGAAAGTGGTTTTTCGTCAGCAGACACAAGAGGGCACTCTCACATAGCCTGTGAGTAAAACAAACGGAATCTGAAAAAAGTGTTTTTGGTGAAACTGGCCTCTACTTTTCATGATGAAATAGTCTCTTCTTTCATTTGAGCTATTCAGTGTTTTCAGAGTCCTAGTGCAAAATATTCTTTGCATCATGAAAGATGACTCAAAATGGCCGAAAACGCACAAGGCACTTTCCTTTTATGAAATGACTGGCGCAGTGAGTTAATATAGTATGCAGAATGACCGTATAGCACAGTATGCTGAAAGAAAGAAAGTTTTGTTTTTTTTAAATGTCCTAAAAACTCACCAGAATGCCTTATTATAGTACATTGAACGATTTTATAGTACAGTGTGTTTTAAAAAAAAAAGTAAAAAAAAAAAATCATCATATAACATGTTGAAAATTGTCAAAAAATGTCATACTACAGCATGTCGGAAAAATTCAAAAATTATTTTTTTTAAAATGTCCAAAAACTCACCAGAATGCCTTATTATAGTACATTGAATGGTTTTATAGTACACTATGTTTAAAAAAATGGAAAAAAATCATTGTATACCATGTTGAAAAAGTCAAAAAATGTCATACTGTAGCATGTCCGAAAAAGTCTTTTTTTTTTTTTTTTGTTAAATGTCCTAAAAATTCACCAGAATGCCTTGTTATAGTATGTTGAATGATTTTATAGCACAGTATGTTTAAAAAAATGAAAAAAAATCATCACATGCCATGTTGAAAATTGTCAAATAATGTCATACTATTGCCTGTCGGAAAAAGTCAAAAAAATTTTTTTTTTTTAAAATGTCCTAAAAATTCACCAGAATGCCTTATTATAGTATGTTGAATGATTTTATTGCGCAGTATGTTTAAAAAAAAAAAAAAGACAAAAAAAATCATCACATACCATGTTGAAAATTCTTAAAAAATGTCATACTGTAGCATGTCGGAAAAAGTCAAAAATTATTTTTTTTTAAATGTCCTAAAAAGTCACCAGAATGCCTTATTATAGTATGTTGAATGATTTTATAGCACAGTGTGTTTAAAAAGATGTTAAAAAAAAACATTGTTATATAACATGTTAAAATGTCAAAAAGTCATACTATTGCATGTCGGAAAAGTCAAAAAAAAAAATAAAATTTTTATTAATGTCCTAAAAACTCACCAGAATGCCTTATTATAGTATGTTCAATGATTTTATAGCACAGTGTGTTTAAAAAAAAAAAAAAAACAAGCATCACATACCATGTTGAAAAATGTCAAAAATGTCATACTATTGCATGTCGGAAAAGGTCAATTTTTTTTTAAATGTCTGAAAAATTCACCAGAATGTCATATTATAGGATGTTGAATGATTTTATGGCACAGTGTTTAAAAAAAAATCCAAAAAAAATCATCATATACCATGTTGAGAAATGTCAAAAAATGTCATACTATTGCATGTCGGAAAAAGTAAAAAAATATTTATTTTTTTTTTAAATGTCCTAAAAACTCAACAGAATGCCTTATTATAGTATGTTGAATGATTTTATGGCGCAGTGTGTTTTTAAAAAAAAAAAAGACAAAAAAAATCATCACGTACGATGTTGAAAAATGTCAAAAAATGTCATACTATTGCATGTCGGAAAAGGTCAATTTTTTTTTTTTTTTAAATGTCCTAAAAACTCACCAGAATGCCTTATTATAGTATGTTTAATGATTTTATAGCACAGTTTTTAAAAAAAAAAAAAAATAACATCATATACCATGTTGAAAAATGTCAAAAAATGTCATACTATTGCATTTTGGAAAAAGTCGAAAATTATTATTTTTTTAAATGTCCTAAAAACCCACCAGAATGCCTTATTATAGTATGTTCAATGATTTTATAGCACAGTGTGTTTAAAAAATAAAGAAAAAAAAAATCATCACATACCATGTTGAAAATTCTTAAAAAATGTCATACTATTGCATGTCGGAAAAGGTCAATTTTTTTTTTTTTTTAAATGTCTGAAAAATTCACCAGAATGCCATATTACAGTATGTTGAATGATTTTTGGCACAGTATGTAAAAAAAAAAAAATCATCATATACCATGTTGAAAAATGTCAGAAAATGTCATACTATTGCATGTTGGAAAAGGTCAATTTTTTTTTATTTTTTTTTTTAAATGTCCTAAAAACTCACCAGAATGCCTTATTATAGTATGTTGAATGATTTTATAGCACAGTGTGTTTTAAAAAAAAATTAAAAAAAAAAATCATCACATACCATGTCGAAAAATGTCAAAAAATGTCATACTATTGCATGTCGGAAAAAGTCAAAAATATTTTTTTTTTAATGTACTAAAAACTCACCAGAATGCCTTATTATAGTATGTTGAATGATTTTATAGCACAGTGTGTTTTAAAAAAAAAATTAAAAAAAAAAAAAAATCATCACATACCATGTTGAAAAATGTCAAATAAATGTCATACTATTGCATGTCGGAAAAAGTCAAAAATTATTTTTTTTTTAAATGTCCTAAAAACTCACCAGAATGCCTTATTATAGTACGTTGAATGATTTTATAGCACAGTATGTCTAAAAAAAAAAAAAAATCATCATACACTATGTTGAAAAATGTCAAAAAATGTCATACTATTGCATGTCGGAAAAAGTCAAAAGTTATTTTTTTTAAATGTCTGAAAAATTCACCAGAATGCCTTATTATAGTATGTTTAATGATTTTATGGCACAGTGTTTAAAAAAAAAAAAAAATCATCACATACCATGTTGAAAAATGTCAAAAAATGTCATACTATTGCATGTCGGAAAAGGTAATTTTTTTTTTTTTTAAATGTCCTAAAAATTCACCAGAATGCCTTATTATAGTATGTTGCATGATTTTATGGCACAGTATGTTTAAAAAAATGACCTAAAAAAATCATCATATACCATGTTGAAAAATGTCAAAAAATGTCATACTATTGCATGTCAGAAAAAGTAAAAAAAAAATAAAATTTAAATATCCTAAAAAGTCACCAGAATGCCTTATTATAGTATGTTGAATGATTTTATAGCACAGTGTGTTTTAAAAAAATAATTAAAAAAATCATCACATACCATGTTGAAAAATGTCATACTATTGCAGTATGTTAAAAAAAAAAATTAAAAAAAATCATCACATACCATGTCGAAAAATGTCAAATAATGTCATACTATTGCCTGTCGGAAAAAGTCAAAAATTATTTTTTTTTTTAAAATGTCCTGAAAATTCAACAGAATGCCTTATTATAGTATGTTGAATGATTTTATTGCGCAGTATGTTTAAAAAAAAAAAAGACAAAAAAAATCATCACATACCATGTTGAAAATTCTTAAAAAATGTCATACTGTAGCATGTCGGAAAAAGTCAAAAATTATTTTTTTTTAAATGTCCTTAAAAGTCACCAGAATGCCTTATTATAGTATGTTGAATGATTTTATAGCACAGTGTGTTTAAAAAGATGTTAAAAAAAAAAAAAAAAAAAAAACATTGTTATATAACATGTTAAAATGTCAAAAAAAGTCATACTATTGCATGTCGGAAAAGTCAAAAAAAAAATAAAATTTAAATGTCCTAAAAACTCACCAGAATGCCTTATTATAGTATGTTCAATGATTTTATAGCACAGTGTGTTTAAAAAAAAACAAAAAAAAAAACAAGCATCACATACCATGTTGAAAAATGTCAAAAAATGTCATACTATTGCATGTCGGAAAAGGTCAATTTTTTTTTTTTTTAAATGTCTGAAAAATTCACCAGAATGTCATATTATAGGATGTTGAATGATTTTATGGCACAGTGTTTAAAAAAAAAAAAATCCAAAAAAAAAAATCATCACATACCATGTCGAAAAATGTCAAATAATGTCATACTATTGCCTGTCGGAAAAAGTCAAAAATTATTTTTTTTTTTAAAATGTCCTGAAAATTCAACAGAATGCCTTATTATAGTATGTTGAATGATTTTATTGCGCAGTATGTTTAAAAAAAAAAAAAAGACAAAAAAAATCATCACATACCATGTTGAAAATTCTTAAAAAATGTCATACTGTAGCATGTCGGAAAAAGTCAAAAATAATTTTTTTTTAAATGTCCTAAAAACTCACCAGAATGCCTTATTATAGTATATTGAATGATTTTATAGCACAGTGTTTTAAAAAAAATTTTAAAAAAAATCATCACATACCATGTTGAAAATTGTCAAAAAATGTCATACTATTGCATGTCAGAAAAAGTCAAAAAATATTTTTTTAAAAATATCCTAAAAAGTCACCAGAATGCCTTGTTATAGTATGTTGAATGATTTTATAGCACAGTGTGTTTTAAAAACATAATTTAAAAAAATCATCACATACCATGTTGAAAAATGTCATACTATTGCATGTTGGAAAAGGTCCAAAAAAATTTTTTTTTTTTTAAATGTCTGAAAAATTCACCAGAATGCCTTATTATAGTATGTTTAATGAGTTTATAGCACAGTGTTTAAAAAAAAAAAAATTAAAAAAAAAAACCTTCACATACCATGTTGAAACATGTCAAATAATGTCATACTATTGCATGTTGGAAAAGGTCAATTTTTTTTTATTTTTTTTTTAAAATGTCCTAAAACTTCACCAGAATGCCTTATTATAGTATATTGAATGATTTTATAGCACAGTATGTTTAAAAAAAATGAAAAAAAATCACCACATGCCATGTTGAAAATTGTCAAAAAATGTCATACTATTGCATGTCAGAAAAAGTCTAAAATTATTATTTTTTAAATGTCTTAAAAACTCACCAGAATGCCGTGTTATAGTATGTTGAATGATTTTATAGCACAGTGTGTTTAAAAAAAAGTAAAAAAAAAAAAAAATCATCACATACCATGTTGAAAATTGTCAAAAAATGTCATGCTATAGCATGTCTGAAAAAGTCAAAAAATATTTTTTATTAAATGTCCTAAAAACTCACCAGAATGCCTTATTATTGTATGTTGAATGAATTTATGGCACAGTATGTTAAAAAAAAAAAATCATCATACACTATGTTGAAAAATGTCAAAAATGTCATACTATTGCATGTCGGAAAAGGTCCCAAAAATTTTTTTTTTTAAATGTCTGAAAAATTCACCAGAATGCCTTATTATAGTATGTTTAATGATTTTATGGCACAGTGTTTAAAAAAAAAAAAAAATCATCACATACCATGTTGAAAAATGTCAAAAAATGTCATACTATTGCATGTCGGAAAAGGTAATTTTTTTTTTTTTTAAATGTCCTAAAAATTCACCAGAATGCCTTATTATAGTATGTTGCATGATTTTATGGCACAGTATGTTTAAAAAAATGACCTAAAAAAATCATCATATACCATGTTGAAAAATGTCAAAAAATGTCATACTATTGCATGTCAGAAAAAGTAAAAAAAAAATAAAATTTAAATATCCTAAAAAGTCACCAGAATGCCTTATTATAGTATGTTGAATGATTTTATAGCACAGTGTGTTTTAAAAAAAAAACAAAAAAAAACAAAAATCATCATATACCATGTTGAAAAATGTCAAAAAATGTCATACTATTGCATGTCGGAAAAAGTCAAACATTGTTTTTTTTTAAATGTCCTAAAAACTCACCAGAATGCCTTATTATAGTATGTTTAATGATTTTATAGCACAGTTTTTAAAAAAAAAAAAAAATTCATCATACACTATGTTGAAAAATGTCAAAAAATGTCATACTATTGCATGTCGGAAAAAGTCAAAAGTTATTTTTTTTAAATGTCTGAAAAATTCACCAGAATGCCTTATTATAGTATGTTTAATGATTTTATGGCACAGTGTTTAAAAAAAAAAAAAATCATCACATACCATGTTGAAAAATGTCAAAAAATGTCATACTATTGCATGTCGGAAAAGGTAATTTTTTTTTTTTTTAAATGTCCTAAAAATTCACCAGAATGCCTTATTATAGTATGTTGCATGATTTTATGGCACAGTATGTTTAAAAAAATGACCTAAAAAAATCATCATATACCATGTTGAAAAATGTCAAAAAATGTCATACTATTGCATGTCAGAAAAAGTAAAAAAAAAATAAAATTTAAATATCCTAAAAAGTCACCAGAATGCCTTATTATAGTATGTTGAATGATTTTATAGCACAGTGTGTTTTAAAAAAATAATTAAAAAAATCATCACATACCATGTTGAAAAATGTCATACTATTGCAGTATGTTAAAAAAAAATTAAAAATCATCACATACCATGTCGAAAAATGTCAAATAATGTCATACTATTGCCTGTCGGAAAAAGTCAAAAATTATTTTTTTTTTTAAAATGTCCTGAAAATTCAACAGAATGCCTTATTATAGTATGTTGAATGATTTTATAGCACAGTATGTTTAAAAAAAAAAAAAATAAAAAAAAACATAACAAATACCATGTTGAAAATTATTAAAAAATGTCATACTGTAGCATGTCGGAAAAAGTCAAAAATTATTTTTTTTTAAATGTCCTAAAAAGTCACCAGAATGCCTTATTATAGTATGTTGAATGATTTTATAGCACAGTGTGTTTAAAAAGATGTTAAAAAAAAAACATTGTTATATAACATGTTAAAATGTCAAAAAAAGTCATACTATTGCATGTCGGAAAAGTCAAAAAAAAAATAAAATTTAAATGTCCTAAAAACTCACCAGAATGCCTTATTATAGTATGTTCAATGATTTTATAGCACAGTGTGTTTAAAAAAAAAAAAAAAAAAACAAGCATCACATACCATGTTGAAAAATGTCAAAAAATGTCATACTATTGCATGTCGGAAAAGGTCAATTTTTTTTTTTTTTAAATGTCTGAAAAATTCACCAGAATGTCATATTATAGGATGTTGAATGATTTTATGGCACAGTGTTTAAAAAAAAAAAAAATCCAAAAAAAAAAATCATCACATACCATGTCGAAAAATGTCAAATAATGTCATACTATTGCCTGTCGGAAAAAGTCAAAAATTATTTTTTTTTTTAAAATGTCCTGAAAATTCAACAGAATGCCTTATTATAGTATGTTGAATGATTTTATTGCGCAGTATGTTTAAAAAAAAAAAAAGACAAAAAAAATCATCACATACCATGTTGAAAATTCTTAAAAAATGTCATACTGTAGCATGTCGGAAAAAGTCAAAAATAATTTTTTTTTAAATGTCCTAAAAACTCACCAGAATGCCTTATTATAGTATGTTCAATGATTTTATAGTACAGTGTGTTTAAAAAAAAAAAGTAAAAAAATCATCATATACCATGTTGAAAAATGTCAAAAAATGTCATACTATTGCATTTTGGAAAAAGTCGAAAATTATTATTTTTTTAAATGTCCTAAAAACCCACCAGAATGCCTTATTATAGTATGTTCAATGATTTTATAGCACAGTGTGTTTAAAAAATAATAATAATAAAAAAATCATCACATACCATGTTGAAAAATGTCAAAAAATGTCATACTATTGCATGTCGGAAAAGGTCAATTTTTTTTTTTTTTTTAAATGTCTGAAAAATTCACCAGAATGCCATATTATAGGATGTTGAATGATTTTATGGCACAGTGTTTAAAAAAAAAAAAATTAAAAAAAAAAATCATCACATACCATGTTGAAACATGTCAAATAATGTCATACTATTGCATGTTGGAAAAGGTCAATTTTTTTTTATTTTTTTTTTAAATGTCCTAAAAACTCACCAGAATGCCTTATTATAGTATGTTGAATGATTTTATAGCACAGTGTGTTTTAAAAAAAAATTAAAAAAAAAAAATCATCACATACCATGTTGAAAATTGTCAAAAAATGTCATACTATTGCATGTCAGAAAAAGTCAAAAATATTTTTTTTTAAATGTCCTAAAAACCCACCAGAATGCCTTATTATAGTATGTTCAATGATTTTATAGCACAGTGTGTTTAAAAAAAAATTTAAAAAAAAAAATCATCACATACCATGTTAAAAAATGTCAAAAAAAGTCATACTATTGCATGTCGGAAGAGGTCAAATTTTTTTTTTTTTTTTTAAATGTCTGAAAAATTCACCAGAATGCCTTGTTATAGTATGTTGAATGATTTTATGGCACAGTGTTTAAAAAAAAAAAATTACAAAAAAAAATCATCACATACCATGTTGAAACATGTCAAATAATGTCATACTATTGCATGTTGGAAAAGGTCAATTTTTTTTTTTTAAATGTCCTAAAAATTCACCAGAATGCCTTATTATAGTATGTTGAATGATTTTATGGCACAGTATGTTTTAAAAAATAAAGACAAAAAAAATCATCACATACCATGTTGAAAATTCTTAAAAAATGTCATACTATTGCATGTCGGAAAAAGTCAAAAATTATTTTTTTTAAATGTCCTAAAAACTCACCAGAATGCCTTTATATAGTATGTTGAATGATTTTATAGCACAGTGTGTTTAAAAAGATTTTAAAAAAAAAAAAAAAAACATTGTTATATAACATGTTAAAATGTCATACTATTGCATGTCGGAAAAAGTAAAAAAAAAAACAAACTTAAATGTCCTAAGAACTCACCAGAATGCCTTATTATAATATGTTTAATGATTTTATGGCACAGTGTGTTTAAAAAAAAAAAAAAGTAAAAAAATCATCATACACCATGTTGAAAAATGTCAAAAAATGTCATACTATTGCATGTCGGAAAAAGTCAAAAGTTATTTTTTTTTAAATGTCCTAAAAACTCACCAGAATGCCTTATTATAGTATGTTGAATGATTTTATAGCACAGTATGTTTAAAAAAAAATTGTTACATAACATGTTGAAAAATGTCAAAAATGTCATACTATAGTATGTCGGAAAAAGTCAAAAAATTCTTCTTTTTTCAAATGTCCTAAAAATTCACCAGAATGCCTTATTAATAGTATGTTGAATGATATTATAGCCCAGTATGTTTAAAAATTGCTAAAATAGTCATTCTGTAACATGCTGAAAATTCTTAAAAAATGTCATACTATTGCATGTCGGAAAAAATAAAAAAAAATATATATATTTTTTTAAATGTCCTAAAAACTCACCAGAATGCCTTATTATAGTATGTTCAATGATTTTATAGTACAGTGTGTTTAAAAAAAAAAAAGTAAAAAAATCATCATATACCATGTTGAAAAATGTCAAAAAATGTCATACTATTGCATGTCAGAAAAAGTCAAACATTATTTTTTTTTTTAAATGTCCTAAAAACTCACCAGAATGCCCTATCATAGTATGTTTAATGATTTTATAGCAGTGTTTTAATAAAAAAAAAAAATTAAAAAAAAAAAAAAAATCATCACATACCATGTTGAAAAATGTCATACTATTGCATGTTGGAAAAGGTCCAAAAAAATTTTTTTTTTTTTAAATGTCCTAAAACTTCACCAGAATGCCTTATTATAGTATGTTTAATGATTTTATAGCACAGTGTTTTAAGAAAAAAAATTAAAAAAAAAAAAAAATCATCACATACCATGTTGAAAAATGTAAAAAAAAATGTCATACTATTGCATGTTGGAAAAGGTCAATTTTTTTTTTTTAAATGTCCTAAAAATTCACCAGAATGCCTTATTATAGTATGTTGAATGATTTTATAGCACAGTGTGTTTAAAAAGATGTTAAAAAAAACAAAACAAAAAAAAACATTGTTATATAACATGTTAAAATGTCAAAAAATGTCATACTATTGCATGTCGGAAAAAGTAAAAAAAAAAATAAATTAAATGTCCTAAAAACTCACCAGAATGCCTTATTATAGTTTGTTTAATGATTTTCTGGCACAGTGTGTTTAAAAAAAAAAAGTAAAAAAATCATCATACACCATGTTGAAAAATGTCAAAAAAATGTCATACCATAGTATGTCGGAAAAGGTCAGAAAATATTTTTTCTAAAATGTACTAAAAGCTCACCAGAATGCCTTATTATAGTATGTTGAATGATTTTATAGCACAGTGTGTTTTAAAATATTTTTTTAAAAAAAATCATCACATACCATGTTGAAAAATGTCAAATAATGTCATACTATTGCATGTTGGAAAAAGTCAAAAAATAATTTTTTTTAAAATGTCCTAAAAATTCACCAGAATGCCTTATTATAGTATGTTGAATGATTTTATGGCACAGTATGTTTAAAAAAAAAAAAAAGACAAAAAAAATCATCACATACCATGTTGAAAATTCTTAAAAAATGTCATACTATTGCATGTCGGAAAAAGTCAAAAAAAAAATTTTTTTATAAATGTCCTAAAACTTCACCAGAATGCCTTATTATAGTACGTTGAATGATTTTATAGCACAGTATGTCTAAAAAAAAAAAAAAAATCATCATACACCATGTTGAAAATTGTCAAAAAATGTCATACTGTAGCATGTCGGAAAAAGTCAAAAATTATTTTTTGTTTAAAATGTCCTAAAACTTCACCAGAATGCCTTATTATAGTATGTTGAATGATTTTATAGCACAGTGTGTTTAAAAAAATGTAAAAAAATAAATAAATAAAAATCGTTTCATAACATGTTGAAAAATGTCAAAAATGTCATACTATAGTATGTCGGAAAAAGTCAAAAAATATATTTTTTTTAAAATGTCCTAAAAATTCACCAGAATGCCTTATTATAGTATGTTGAATGATTTTATAGCACAGTATGTTTAAAAATTGCTAAAATAGTCATTCTGTAACATGCTGAAAATTGTTAAAAAATGTCATACTATGGAATTTCATATATATATATATATATATATATACATATATATATATATATATATATATATATATATATATATATATATATATATATATATATATACACATGTATATATATACATATATATATATATATATATATATATACACATATATATATACAGTATATATATATATGTGTGTATATATATATGTATATATATATATTAAAAACTTACCTGAAGGCCTAATGATAGTATGTGGAATGATTTTAGAGCACAGTATGTTAAAAGAAGATGTAAAAAAAGTAATTTTGTAACATGATTAAGGAAGGGATGGCCACACTGAAAGTTTAAACAATGATTTTATTTTGAAATCATAACAAATGATTCCAAAACCAATTAAGAAGTATGAGGTGTGAAGTCAGTAATCAGCGTAAGACAACAGAAAAAATGTTTGATGCAATGAAAGCCGTGTGTGTGTTGTGTTACTGTGTCTTATAAAACAAAGTAAGCAAACAGAACAGAAACAGGCAGGATCTTGGTTGTCCAGGTGAGGGAGAGAGAATGAGCTGAGGAAGTTTGGCTTTTATCGACTCCCTCACAGTTGTAGCCAGTCAGCAATCACAGGTAGAGGTGGAGCCTCCCAACAGCAGAGGAAGAGAGTAAGAGCTTCACAGCGACCAGGAAGGTCGAGGAGCAGGAGCTCAACGTTGCAAACAGAGGGCCTTGCGAAGCAGCAGAGAGACAACCAAAGCCAAGCACCTATTTAAAAAAAAAAAAAAAACACCAGACAGCCAAACAGACAGGGAAACACATGATCATGGCTGTCACATTTTTTTCAAAATGTCCTCAAAATTCACAAGAAGGCCTTATTACAATACATGGAATGATTTTATAGCACAGCATGTTGGGGAAAAAGTCATCCTGTAACACGTTGAAAATTGACAAAAAATGTCATACTATAGCATGTCGAAAAAGTTAAAAATAACTTCTTTTTTTTCTCAAATGTCCTAAAAACTCTTCAGGAAGCCTTATGACATGTTGAGAATGGTCACGTCTGCCCAAAAAAAGTCCTAAAACATAGTATAGGGAGTACGTCCCTGATGTAGGGGAACCTCAGACATAACATGATGCAGCCTCTCCTCTCTTCCCACTTCTAAGAAAGGTCAGTAAGCAAATTCTTACAGCTCGGACCACTTTATTTCTGAACTAAGGTAAGGTAAATCTTCAACACTGTGGACAAGCCAGTAAGACAAACAAAAAGTCCACGACTTATGAAAGCAAAACAAAACAAAACTTCCCTTAACTGCCTAAACAAAAGACAGCTTTTAACTCATGGCTTCTAAATGAAGGAACCAAAGAAAACGTCCCCTGGCCTCTATGGAAGTTAACAAGTATTTACAAGATATTGAAAAGATACATCAAACAGTCACTAACATACAACCCCTAAATTTGTGAACCAGAGCTCTTGTTCACAGTAACGATTCCACAATCCATTCTCACACTGCTTGTGGTTTGTTGGGAGTGGCAGAGATGATGGGAGGGTGGAGGTGCTGTCAGCTGAGGTATAAAAGTAGTGATGTCATCAGGCTTTCCAATGTTTCGAAAATTTTGTGAGTTTCAAATGTTGAAGTCAGTCATAAAATAGTCACAGAATAGTCAGTGTATATGTAGCCTGCACTAAAAAGTAATGTTTCAAACATGGAAGAAAGTCATAAATATGGTCATAATGTAGCCTGTCTAAAATCATAGATATAATCATACATTAACATGTTGAATATCTCATGACAAATTGTTATGGTGTAGTACAGTATGTCAAAAATCATCATAAAGACAGGTAGTCATTAAGATTACATCTCTGTGTTGCAGATACAGGCGGCAGGAGTCACGACCACACTACAGTATAGACCTGGAGCAGGAGGAGACCTACATCCCACCTGGGGAGTCCTTGAAGGACCTCATCGAGCATTCCCGCAGCATTGGCTCTGGCTCTGGTTCAGGACTCCCTCTACTGGTAAGAAAAAACAAGTGCACATCTGTCTCAACATCACAAGCTCATCCCTCAGAGAACAGTAATTTATTACTGCGTTGTCTTATCTCAGGTTGGCTTGATAGAGATCAGAACTGTTAAAAGGAAGATATTCATTGTTTATGTATGAAAAAAATATTCACACTGATTTTGTGTTTGCACTTTGTAAGAAACATACTTCCCATTACCATGATATTAATGATTTAATCTGTCCATTTGAAGAAGGCTTTAAAAACAGTGGAATAATAGGAAAATAAATCACACTTTCTCCTCCGTTGCCAGGTGCAGCGCACCATCGCTAAGCAGATTCAGATGGTTAAGCAGATTGGAAAAGGGCGATACGGAGAGGTCTGGATGGGCAAGTGGAGAGGAGAGAGAGTGGCGGTCAAAGTCTTCTTCACCACTGAGGAAGACAGCTGGTTCAGAGAAACTGAAATTTATCAGACCTTCCTGATGAGACATGACAACATCCTGGGTAAGCTCATATAAATGAAAATAAACCTCTCGGAACTGAACTCAGATCATTGAAATGGTATTTACCCAGACTGTTTGTGTGATTCTCTCATTCCCATCCTCCAGGATTCATTGCAGCAGATATTAAAGGTACCGGCTCCTGGACTCAGCTCTACCTAATTACAGACTATCATGAGAATGGATCTTTATACGACTACCTTAAGTCCAACACTTTAGACGTCAAGGCTCTGCTGAAACTGGCGTACTCGTCCATATCAGGCCTCTGTCACCTGCACACTGAGATCTATGGCACACAGGGCAAACCTGCCATCGCACACAGAGACCTGAAGAGTAAAAACATCTTGGTGAAAAAGAACGGCTTCTGCTGTATAGCAGACCTTGGGCTGGCTGTAAAGTTTCACAGGTACGGCATATTTTTTTTTTAAACCTTTAAACACTCGTTTTAATAGACATAGCTGACATCATTTCAATCCGTTTCTCCTCCCTCTCTCAGTGACACCAATGAGGTTGATATCCCTCCAAACTTACGAGTTGGTACGAAGCGCTACATGCCACCTGAAGTGTTGGAAGAGACCCTGAACAAGACCCAGTCTTTTATAATGGCTGACATGTACAGTTTTGGCCTCATCCTTTGGGAGATGGCCCGACGTTGTGTCTCTGGAGGTCAGGAAAAAAAAAATCATGATCCATACACATTTAGATGTTTTCTTAATGACAATACAGATTCTTAGATACATTTTTTTTTTTTCCCCGTAGGCATCGTGGAGGAGTATCAGCTGCCCTACCACGACCTTGTGCCCACTGATCCGTCCTATGAGGACATGAGAGAAGTCGTCTGCATTAAGAAACAAAGACCTTCATTTCCTAATCGCTGGAGCAGTGATGAGGTAATCCATACTCACTTTTGAACAAAGCAGTTCTATTGTGAATAGTACTGTGTAGGTAATAAAGTAATTAATGTGCTATCATGACTATGTATAGAACTAGATCAATGTCTTATAATCACAAAATGTCTTTTTTTTATTCTCATCTTGTACCTTCAGTGTTTACGGCAGATGGGAAAACTGATGTCCGAGTGTTGGGCTCACAATCCCACCTGCCGCCTCACAGCCCTGAGGGTGAAGAAGACCCTGGCGAAGATGTTGGAGACCCAAGACATCAAACTCTGACAGAGAGTCAAGAGAGCTGCTCTCATCATGAAGACTTGTCACTGCCACTGGCACAGCACCACTTACACTGGCCAATGGAAGAAAGAGAGGACAAAAGAAACCGACAGCAGGGATGAGCGATGGAGAGAACAGTCAACAGGGACCAGAAAAATGAGAGGAAAAAGATTTATTATGTCATGGGGAATCTGCCCTCCCATTGTCTGAGCCACCTGTGCGTCAGGATGTGCTTTCTGTGAAAGCTGAGTGGTTATGGGGTCCAGACTGTCCAGGTGGACAGGAGCACCAAAATCCTCCTGATTAGCTCGAAACAGAGGACGCTTTTGCTCCGTCCCTCTGAAGCCATATAGCAGGATTGTGTGTGCAGTCTTTTGTACTGTCACAGCTTTGTTTTTTTGACTCAGTCACTGATAAACCATCTAAAGAAATGTTGTTTCTCTGCAGTGTGTCCACGTACACATCCTCTGTCTCTTCTTTCCACTCACCATTTTCTTGTACATAAGTGAGCTGAAACTTATTGATAATTATTGCTTTGCTGAATGTGTTTTTGATGCTTTACCTGTGTACAGAATATGTCCCGTCCACTCTACCACTATGGCATGTGCCTTATTTAATCTGTACATATGTGATATGTTATTACGTGTATGAGTGGATCTGGATAACATTCCCCAATAAAACGAGTGTGTCTCAAGGGCTCATCTATTTATGAACGCATCGGCAGTGGCTAAGTGCAAACAAATGCTCCTCACACTCAGTTTTTAATGTTGCATATAAATATAATTTATTATTAGTCTTAAAAATTCTTTCTTACACTTTGTACAATAACTTGACTGATGAAATGCAAGCATTGGCGAGGAACATCATGAGTGCCAGAAACAGGCTACATTCTCACTATACACAACAATAATCATGAAGCTGAAGAACAACTAGGGAATGCAAAAGGCTAGCCCAAGGACAATGTAAAGATTGTTTCAGAAAGATGCAAAGTTTGCATAGACGGCTTTACGAAAAACTGGGACAACTGCCATGAAAAAAAAAAAAAATCAAAGACCAACCAAGAACACTTGGAACAGTCACGAGTGCTGCTGCATCAAAGGAATGTTGCATTTACTGTCACATTTATGCACACAGTGTCATCATAACACTGATGGCTGGCTCCTATCATTAATGTACAAACACTGAAGTCGAGTCTGTTCTCCAAAAATCACAAATGAAATTCTTTCAGTTCCAAACACAAGAAATGACACCAAATGATTTCTGATATTTAGATGTCCGCCTGTTAACCTCAACCTCATACACTCTAGTCAGTTATTTGGTACAAAGCAGGTGTATTCAGTTGCATTGGTCCTACAAAAATATACTTATTTGATTCCCTTTTTACCTCTATCTACACCTCCTTTCTGCCTAGTCTCCTTTATGTAGGTGATAACATCTAGAACATACAATCAACAAATCATCAGTCTTTGATTATTTTGGATTTTTTTTTCTTTATCAGCCTCTATTTAGGCATGACAACCTCATAGAATTAGCCAAATGACCTGATAATAAACATGCAGCGAAAATAAAGAAAAATCATAACCAATGCAACTTACCAAAATATTTTAAAGATCCAAAAACAAAGTCACATAAAAGAACCACACATAAATGACAAATCAATAATTATACATGACATGAATAAAACGTGTTAATAGTAGTTATGACAGCAACACTAAAGCTGTAAAATGGTTACATCATTGATTTCCTTCTGTACATGTAAAGGATTCATTACTGCAGGAGTCCACCGGGAGGTGCTATGATACAGTCAAACATAATGGAACTAGACCCAAAATGTGAGGACACTGCAAAATATTCCATAATAGGCAGCATAAAATTCAAAAAAGATATGTATAAATAGGAATATTATTAAATACTATGTTATCACAGAACGCAAACTCATCCGTGGAGTTGCTATGGAGACTAGATTTGAAGAGTGAGAGATGCTTCCTCTGATCCACGGCTTGCTTATTTCCTCCTCTGACCTTTGATAGTGTCTCACTACTAACACCGCTATGGCAAGGGCATCATGCGCATTACACGCACAGTCCATCCAAATAACCAGACAGCTGTTTCCAAGGAAACTAGGGCCAAAAATATCAAGTTGTTGTACCAGAGAGAGAGAGGTGGGGGGACAGCCAGAGAAATGACAGAGATTCTTGTTTACCCTCCAAGTTTTTACACCCTTCGTTGCCAGTGTTTAACTGGGTCATGGCTGAGTAGACCTGGCAGTTTCTTTCTTCTTACGTCTCTGAGTGGGTGTGTGTGTACATTTGTCACTGTGATGCCAAATAACTCGCCTCTTTTCAGCGTCCTCCTCTCTTATTTTCTGTTTATGTCTTCTTCCTCCCTGGAATGTCACACTCCCTGGTGGGCAGGTGTCAGTGTTCAGTCGCTGCAGGAACGAGGCTGTCATGGCGTCCCATCTCCTCCAGCACCTGGGCCAGGCGACTCAGGTTGCCATCAGGAAAATGTTGAGCCTCCCACAAGTCCAGGATCACTCCCGTGGGACTGGATTTGGTGGCAAAGTAGTTAAGATACCTGAGTGAAAAAATTGTGACAAAACAGAGAGGGAGTGGTAAGAACAGGGAAGTAAATGGATGACAGAGATGAATGGATTTACTTGAATTAGAAAACTGGTGTGGTTTGGAAAACAACTCCATCCAGCACCTTGTCATTTTTACCTGTATGTACACTTCATATTGTGATATTATGATTTTCCAACCCAAACATACTACATCATGACTTGACAACATGATAAACTGACTTTTTTCAATATACTATGAAATTTTGATGACTTACTACACAATGACAATTCTCATGGCATGCCACTTTGCCAGAGAAATATAAGCCTGCAATTTACTATAACATTTTAGATTACATTTTGATGACATTTCTGTAAATCAGTGTATTACAGCACACTATATGTCATTTTATGACATATATTATGTACATTTACAAATACTACAGAGAATGTGCTCATTTTTGTAGTTTTCAGTAAATTAAGCTCTGCTACAGCAAGCACAGCACAGAAAAATACATCATCTCTATAAAGTTAACAAACGTGAGGAGATTATGCAAATAGCTGTTGAATAATACGTTCAGAGCATCTGTACTGCCAATAGGTGTTACCCAGTTTTTGATAATCAAAATAAATGTAAACTAATTAGCTGTTCAGTATGTATCATCACTGTGAATGAGCGACTGGTTCAAGTCTCTCCACTGAGCTCCTCTTCCTTCACGCCTCACTGTCAGTGGTGTCGTCAATCTGCAGCTGCTGACTGTGATAAGGCCGCCCCGCTGAGCTGGGACTTTATAAATGGACACACACTGTATCTCCATCACACACACAAGACTATCAAAGACACATGGGTGAGGTTTTGAAAAGAGAAGCATCGTTCTATCTTTGTCTCTGTCTCAGTTTAGTCAAACTCTATTAATCTCAATCCATCAGATGTTTATCAAAATGAGTCACATTCCCACACAACAATCTACATCACATAAAAACAGACTAGTTATCTACAGTTTTATTCCTTGTGTGATTTTGCTCCTACGCCTAATGAAAAAAAAGTATTGGCAGCTAAAGAAAAGTGACACATCAACAACTTCTTTGAAGAATAGTCACTCTTATTCCCTCATTTCATCACTTTCATTTTCCCTTAAAAAATGAGCAAAGCCCAATGACAGACTGTGACCACTGAGAGAAAAAATGGGTGAGACAGCCCTGTTTTTCCACTGACCTGTCAAGGTTAAGCTTGTGGGCCAACATCCGCCAGTCATTTCCCCTGGTCTGAGGCGCATCCAAACTGCCACACAACTTCTGTCGGATGGAGACAGGGATGCGGAAGGCATTGGGCCCCACCAGTGTGGTGATGTTACTGGCAGGGTCCAGCAGAGAGGTGTCGATACTCTGGGAATCCTGCAGAGAGAGAGAGAGAGAATATATCAACATCAACTACATGTGTACATATATTTTTATATATATTTCATTGTGTATGACAACTTGTAATTGCCTTATGAGACCCAATCTTATTAATCCTTCCATACATACATTATCATCTTTTTTTAAGTTTCATTTCATTTAGCAGCATGTACAACACCACCTTCACAAAACACCAAATCATCAAAAGTGTGTATAAAAAGTGAAAAGTATTCATTTTATTGACATCTATAATTTAAAAATATATTGCTTTTGGAGAATTAATTTGCTGGAATCAGAGCAAGACCAAGAGACAAATGAAGTGGGGCCTGTCAGGGACACAGCTCTGCACTCCATGTACTATAATTCATCTCATTACTGAGCACAAAACCTGAGTGCTCCATGATCCCTCAAGCTCTAGTCTCCTGGTCAGATGGCCTTTGTGAAACAAGTGCAGCACGACCAGAGGGTGATTATTCCGCTCTGCATTGGCCTGTCAGGACTATATGACGGGCTGAGACTACCAGCCTTTGTGTGCAAAAAATGGAAGAGTACATGGGAGGGAGGGTAAATTCACAACAGACTTGGAGAGCAATGTGGTGGAGGAAATGCCTTATCTCCATTATTAGAATTAATATCATATATTTAAAATCCACTGATCTTTTCTTTTAACCTAAACAAACATTAAACTGATTTATTTACTGTTATTTAATCAGACACTCAACTGGAAATTGAGACTTGAAAACAAGAAACATTGACTACAAGAATTATAAAGAACATAAACTTTAAAATAATGAATGTAAGACTCTAGTTTGATAGCATTTTGCACTTGATTCCCCAGTTCTGCCAACATTAATATGCACATATGGAAGGTTGAGTAGTTTGAGGTAGTTTGGAAGCTGCAGCAACAGTAGAGCTGCATCACCGAAAAGCATTTCTTCTTGACTGAAAGGAGGTGATGAGGCGTAACACACTGATAAACACAGCTGTTGATGGGGCAGCATGACAACACACAATAGCTCTATAGCTCAGTTTAGGCGAGTACAGCATAAACCCTACCTCTGACAGAGTAGTGTCCAGCTGAAAAATCTGTCCTTCTCCTTCCACCTGGCGCACACATATCTTACAGGCCAGGTCCACGGTGCTGGAGGAGAAGCGCTCCAGGGTAAAGCAACAATGGAGGTTCCTCTGAGAGCCGCTCCACACCTGCTGGAAGGAGAGCTCCTGCAGAGAGGTGGAGAGGATTTACTCAGCTGTTACAGAACATGTGGAAACGTTTGTCCTCATTCTCAAAGGGTGTCCACTTTACCTGGTACTTGGCTAGTAGTTTGCTCTTCCACAACGTGTGGGGGACATCATGGATAGAAAGTCTCAGGTTGTGGGTGCTGTCTTTAAAGTTGAGAGTCTTTGGTTCATCTAGCAACTTCCCACCCATTTGCTTCTCCATCTGTAGGACTTCCTGAAAACACAAACACACACCGGTTCAGTCCATGCATACTGACCTCAAAATGACTCGTCTCTGTCATTGAGCTGCTGTAAACCGTTGTTTGCTACAGCAGTTTCCTGCAGATGCTCCAAAGTAAATATGAATGAAATGTTTTTATAGTGTATTCATCACATTCCCTCTGGGCTTTATGAAACTGAATCTGGACACTTCTCATTACCCATTCCCAAACTTAATAACCGTGTTTAATATCCTTGCTCAGTAAAATAATCTGTCCTTATCTTTCCTCCTTGTAGGTAGATGGAGGTATTAAACAGAGGGAGACAACAGTGAAGGGATAGAAGTGGCTTATTTTGTGTTGGCATAGCAGCTACATCTTTCTAGGAGCAGCAAAGCTTTTAAAATGCGAGCGCTCCCCTTATTGTGACACACCAACACAAAGATTTCTCATTCTGCCTCCCACAGCTCATCTGCTGGTTTTGCCTACACACACATTAAAAATTCAGCTGAAATGACACACTCACAAACATCATTAATGCTCACAAACATTTAATTTCTGCTACATAATCTTTTGCAAACACAGAGACTAGGAATGGATACTGCTGTATCTTCACCTTGAGGGCGTCCTGCGTGTCGTCCAGGCAGTAGACTCTGATGTGATACTCCATGGCAGGGCAGGTGACAGGGCCGAAGATGGCTAGTTTGAGGCGCTTGGTGGTCGCAGCGCTCAGAGACTGGCCCACTAGGCAGGAGGTACCTAGTGTCTCTGTCAGGATGTGGCAGGACTCGTCATCCATTTGGATGTAACACGGTGTGGTAAAATTTTCCTCTCCTACCACCACCACATCCTACATGTGGACAAGAAGGACAGGAAAAATGAGCGAGTGAAATAATAAGCCAAAAAAAAGATATGGGTTTCAAGTTTTTTTTTTCATGCATCAGCATTTATAGTCACATTATAAAAAGAAGAAAAAGACTAGAACAAAAGAAATAATAGCATTTCTAATCGCTGTCACTCTGGCTCAGTCCCTCTTAAGCTTTGTTGGCAAGTAAGTATAAACATTAATAGCAGTTAACTGTTGCTTTCTTGGCTCCAAGACACATTATCAAACTCATATTCTGCTATATCTAATTAAAAGTTGTTTTTTCATTCCTGTTAATGACACTATTTAGTCTGAAGCACTATAAAACTATCTATGTATCCATTAAATGTTGAATAATCACACACTGTCAGATCATTAGGGAAACCTGTCTGTGGTGTTTCATAAGAATGTGTACAAAAATCATGTTTGCCCTCTATAACAATCTCAGTTGTATGACATTCAAGTTAGTTGTCAAATTAAGGATTTAGAGCTAAGTTGGGAACAGAGAAGACAATTATAATTATGGGTCATGCCTTTTCGCATAAGCTGCATCCTTAAAATATTACCCTTGGCGAGGAGTGTGTATTATTTATATCTGACCCAGCCACTGTGTGTGTGAGGTAATCGCAGATTGAGTTTCTGGACCATTTGTAGTTGACCCCTGTAATGGCACTAATGCCAGGACATATTTCTCTTTCATTAGGACCGTCTGCTCAGAGGAGGCTTTCACACTCTCTCAGTCTCTCCTGATCTTGCTTCTCTCTCTCTCTCTCTCTAATCCAAACACTCCTGTGAGCAGCACATTGGCATTAATTCGGCCTATTATGAGAGACAGCAGAGGAATTACAGTATTTTATTGTGAGCTAGACCATTTAACAGCAGTATTATGGCTGATCATTAGACTATTTAACTGCTCCTGGGGGAAGGCACGGGGGCTCCTTATTTATAGATAATTAACACACACTGGAAAAGTAGCTTCATACATACGTGCGGGGGCCAAACATGTTAACACACATACATATTCACACAGCACAATTTATTCACATTTTTCTGACTGCATTCATCAGTAGAGATTTTTTTTTTCTTCCATCTTAGAGGCGTGGGAAGATAAATCTTTGTAGGAGAGTTAGTGAAGCAGAAAGCCCCACATGTTCCTCATTACATGACCTGCTGTCTTCATCATCATCATCATCATCATCATCATCATCACATAACGTTCCCTCAGTGACACTGTATGTACATTCATGTATATGCACTTTGATGGGGGAGGGGCACAGCTTCCTAGATTCTCTCTAGGTAGAGAGAAATATATATAAATATCCAGGACTTACTTCTTCACAGGAGCTCATCTCATCTATTTCCACTGCAGTGATGAATACATATTTTGACAGAGCATGTCATATGAAGCAATATACCAGATGTGGTGCAGCATGGAGACTGGCCTCACTGGGAAGACAAGCTCATATAAAGGAAGCTGTCCTTGCCTTGGATATTACCATCTGCATTACTGACAGGTCAAAGATATAATCAATAGTGAGAGTGTAATCACCACAGGGGGATGGGGGAGCTTATCCCCTCTAATATATGAAATATGGATATTTGTCTTTGCCAATATTTAGAACGACCAGGGACGTCAACAGATCCTCCACAAGCTGAGAGAAAATATTTTTTCTGCCAGTACAGCTACTTGTCTTAAAAAATGTACAGGATGTGTAGCGTGAAGCCACTTCTTGCTTTATTTTGGTGTAAGACAGTTAACAGCTGTGTGGACGTTCTGTGTTCGCTGTGTGTTGTACACAGATATCTGATCCACAGGTTGACCAGTCTCATGTCTACACAAGTAAAAGGAGGATGACTGATGAACGTCAGCTATAAACCAGTGATGATGATCTAGGTTGGTCACTCTTTTACTGAACATCCACACACATACACAAGATACAGCACACAGCGCACGCACACAGGGCCCACCCCTCCCTCCCCAGCGTCGCCCTTGATCAATAGTTATTTCCTTTTTTAAACATACTGGGTTTGCACTGAGCTTTATTGGTTGCCCCTGAGTAATTCATCAATGTCACAAAGACATGTGGGGCCAGTCTGGCAGTATTTCTCTGCTCCATAAGTCATATCATCACATCAGCAGTGGAGATTGTGCAAATACTTCCTGAAAGTGATGTTATTCAAGCCACTACTAAATAAAGACCTGACAGATAGTCATATATTAGATATACACTGGAAGTGTAGCAGCGGGACTTTCAATGTGTGACAGGCCTGTGTAGTAAGCCTGCACAGATTCCAACTAGTGCTTCGACATTCTCTCTTTGAATTTATATCTTTAGACCATAAGCCTAAATTGAGGAAAATCCAAATTCTTAGGAGGGCGAAACATTTTGAGTTCTTTCATCCTCTTAGGCCCTACTGTTACAAAAATGTCTAGCCTATGGTTCACTTTTATACTTTGAGCACTTTAAAAAGGTCTCAGCACACTCCTGCCTGTGAGAGTTCATTAAAAACCACACAGAAGGAAAGCTTATCCAGAAATGCTCCCCTGGCATGTAAGAAAAAGAGGCTAATAACTGACTACAACAATGGTCTGTCGTACTATTACTGAGTTTTGGAGAGAGAGGTGAACATTGGACCAAGTTTAAAGCTGTTTTTGAGAGGAGAGTGGAAGATTAGTTTCTCTACAAATTATCTTTTTGTGTGTTTTTGTGACAGAGAGAGAAAGGAAAGAGGAAGAGACAGGGGATAGGTGGAACACATTTCCACTGCTGCCCTCAGCAAGCCAACTGATCATCATCAGCACAGATAATGATGGAGCCTGCAGGCACAGGGCTTCCAAAAACATAAACACAGCACACACACACACGACCAAACAAAAATAGTAATTCATAAAAGGTACAAGAAAGCAGTCTGGGAAAAAAACAGTCCCAGCTCGTTCCCTGCCATCAGAGATTTCGCTCTGAGTGCTGAGTTGCACAAACAAAGCACAGGGAGTGGATCCCCTTCCCCTCCTCTGTGCCATCTATCATTCCATGAAATTTCACCATTTTGCTTTTCAAATTTTCAACCAAATGCAGATAAATCACATCTGTGAATCTCATTTTAGGTGCCAAACATAAAATTTAAACACTTCATGACTGCCAAAATCACATTTTCAAATGAGTTTCGTGCACAGTGCTCATCCCATATCTCACCTCCCACTGGTTCTGCTGCGTCTGGCTCTTGAGCTGGATCAGCCAATCCTGTTGGCCGTCAAATACGGCACAGTGGTGCATGGTGATGATGAGCGGCCGAGTCAACAAGGCCCCGGGGGGCCCACAGCTCACCACAGGGCTCAGCACTGTTTGGCCATCCTCCACAGAGGGCCTGGAGGTGCACAGAGAGTAAGACACACGCTGTTTAGTGGCAATGTGACAGCAGTCTCTGTGTATGTGTGACATGGCTGAGCTCACAGGGGTATACAATGCTCTGGGGCATTAATGTGGCTAGAAGCCCTGCGTACCTCATGTTGTCCTTCCTCTGAACTGTCACATACATCTCATACACTCTGCCCTGAGGAATGGCCCCTGCTGGAATAAGCAGACTCACTCCTGGGAAGCACAAAACAAAAAAGGAACATATAAAAATTTCTCAGGTAGAGGTCAGTAGAGGAGTTTCTTCTGTTAATTTGAATGTTACGTCAGTGAGAGCACAGACAGGGACAACAGAATAAAAAAAATGTATTACATACAAAGCTTTACATGGTGAAATAAAGATCCTTTACGCTCTGGCGTATACATACTAAACATACAGAGAAATGTGAACCACTTATGATCTTTATGCATTACTGCACCAGTAAAGAGCCGTTAAAGCCCCAGTGAAATGTGATAATTATTTTAAGAACAAGTACAGTAATAATCGCAATCCCCCTCAGCCCCACATATAAAAACGATGGCAGGTTATTGCCTTCTCCCATGGCACCAGGAAATGGTGTGACATTTCATTTCTAAAATCAATGATCTCTCTGCTCTTCGTAGCATTCTCATATTGCTGCAGCCAGCGTGATTTACATTTTTCCATCTCGGATTGATTTGATATGATGTCCTGTCCGATGTGTTTTTAGGACCCCACCCCCCACATCCCCTCATGCACACACGCACACTGTCTCTCTATCTCGCTCTGGAGGGGTTTCTCAGATAGCTCATTGATTTTCCCATGTCCTTGTACTGAACTTTTCAAAAGGTGACAGACAGCTTCTCTTGCTAGCTAGCCTGGCAATCACAACTCTGCCACAGGGACGTCTCGCACACTGCCACTCTCCCTCACAGCAAAGCTTCAAAGAGATGGGAAATGCATTTTTAGATGCAAAATACCAAACAGCCACACTGACGGTGCCACAAAATATTTCATTACCCAGACACACAAAGAGATCAAATATCAAATGTGCGCTTTCGTCTCCCTCTCCCTCTGCCTATGAAACATGATGAGGTGGCTGAGCGCAACTAGCAGCTTAGAACATTTTTATAGGAATCAAAACGAAAAAAGAAAAACTTAAGTAACTTGAGAAGCCAGTGTATCCTTTAATGTCTCCGCTAGTTTGTCTACGCCTGTCAACATGCATCTGTGACACGTTACAAAACAGCCCACATGTGTTTGAAGTGAGGACAGCACGGCTAATGTAAGCTGCCTGAAACAGTATACGCTAACGTCAGTGCTTCCCGTGCACACACCTCAGGAATCCATCAACCCATGTCGCACTGTGTGCAGCCAACACACTGATAGGTTTCACATGGTTTAGCATATGATTTCAAGGTCACATCTGCGTGACTTCTGTGACTTTGAGTAATCCTGGCAAAGGTGGTACAGAGGCAGCTCAGATTGAATACATTTGTATATCTGCTGTATTTCAGTTTAGTGATCATGCTCAAAAGTGTATACCAGTAACAAAACATTCCTTTATTCATGATCATTATTAGCTTGGGCACATATGCTAAATATCATTTGCTTTGTTGCAGAGAGTTGATGAATAGATCAACACCACTCTCACTCTAGCAGCTGGCTAGCTTAATTAATTTTTTCTTAATTAAATTAATCTGTAAAAAGAAAAGAAAATATAAAAATGGCATGTGTTGGTATTAATGTGGATGAAAAAAGAAGAAATAATGGTCTCACAGAAGATCTCAAAAAGCACCTGAAGCCACTCGAGGGTTTAAGATGATCTATGAATTTGAGCTTGAAGACATAAATGAGAGCTCATTTCATCCTATGTTACATTAAACACATGAATATGGCCTGAATCACAGATCAAAACAGTTCCTCTCGTTGTCTGGAACAGTACCTGAGTTGGGTACAATGAGATGTCCCCCCTGTGAGCTGAAGGAGCCCAGTGCAGTGCATGATGGATCCCTGGTGCGGAGCAACGTCTGGGTCTGTGTGCGACGGCCCATCGTGCTGTCACTGTTGTCCAGGAGACAGTGCGGTAGCTTAGGTGACAGTTTAGAAGAAAATTCCCCTCCAAGGTCATCCTGTGGAGTCACTAAGCCAGAGGAATTGTACACCTTTATCTTCAGGTTGGGAAGAGGGTCCAGCAGTGGGGAATTGGTCATGGGGATTTTGTCAGCCACATCATGGAGGGCGTAGACAGGGCCGCGGTACATGGCGGCCGCTGAGGTCAGGTCAGGGGGTGCTGTTAGAAGATCAGCTGGAAAAGAAAAGAAAGTGGCATCAGTCATGCAAAGAAAATGTTTGTGAGAACTGGTGAGAAACTAAAACAGCCACAAGCAACTGAAGTGTTGGTAGCAATCAGCAAAACTGTTGCCTGGCTTTTCTCATTTGTTTTTTCACTCATTAGGGAAGTCCACTTCACCACCAAGACACATGACTCAGTCAGAGAAGTTATTGGCGCAGCTGTGATTCATGAGTAACAGATGGCATCAGTTTACCCAGTAGGTACAAGGATGAATGTTCAATAGCTGCACTGAGTGGGTGGAGAGATGGCAGAGGGAGCGCTCTGTCCTCCAGCTTCTCCTCTACCTACGACCCCCCTCACTTTCCCCACAACAAGATTTTCTATATGATGCAGATGTCTATGTACAGTCATGATCAAAAGTTTACATACACTTAACATAATTTCATGGCTCTCTTGAGTTTCCAGTTATGTCTACAACTCATGAAGTTTGATTCTTTCATGACTTTATTATAGGTCAACTGAAAATGTGATCAAATCTGCTGGGTCAAAAATATACATACAGCAATGCTAATATTTGGTTACATGTCCCTTGGCCATTTTCACTTCAATTAGGGGCTTTTGGTAGCCATCCACAAGCTTCTGGCAAGCTTCTGCTTGAATCTTTGACCACTCATTTTGACAGAATTAGTGTAGTTCAGTTAAATTTGTTGGCTTTCTGACATGGACTTGTTTCTTCAGCATTGTCCACATGTTCTCAATGGGGTTTAAGTCAGGACTTTGGGAAGGCCATTCTAAAACCTTAATTCTAGCCTGATTTAGCCATTCCATTAACACTTTTGATGTGTGTTTGGGGTCATTGTCCTGTTGGAACACCCAAATGTGCCCAAGACCAAACCTTCGGGTCAATGATTTTAGGTTATCTTGAAGAATCTGAATGTAATCCTCCTTCTTCATTATCCCATTTACTCTCTGTAAAGCACCATTGGCAGCAAAACAGGCCCACAGCATAATACTACCACCACCGTGCTTGACGGTAGGCATGGTGTTGAAGGCCTCATTGTGACCAAACAGCTTGATTTTTGTTTCATCTGAACACAGACCTTTCCTCGAGAAGGTCTTATCTTTGTCCATGTGATCAGCAGCAAACTTCAGTTGAGCCTTAAGGTGCCGCTTTTGGAGCAAGAGCTTCCTTCTTGCACAGCAGCCTCTCAGTACATGGCGATGCAAAACGAGCTTGACTTGACTTGACACTGTTCCAGCAGCTTCTAATTCTTGGCAGATCTGCTTTTTGGTGGTTCTCAGTTGACGCTTCACCCTCCTGACCAGTTTTCTCTCAGCAGCAGGTGATAGCTTGCATTTTCTTCCTGATCGTGGCAGTGACAAAACAGTGCCATGCACTTTATATTTACAAACAATTGTTTGCACTGTTGCTCTTGGGACCTGCAGCTGCTTTGAAATGGCTCCAAGTGACTTTCTTGACCCGTTTAAGTCAATGATTCACTTTTTCAGATCCGTGCTGAGCTCCTTTGACTTTCCCATTGTAGCGTTTGTGGGCGTTTGTATCCAATGAGCCCTATTTAAATGGCCTCAGAGAAGTCACCAGCTGTAGTCACTCATGACCACTCACAAGAAGTTAAGAGGCCATGCTATGAAGCTAATTTCATTGACACAACTTTCTAAGTCACCAAAATTACTAATTCATGTTGCTGTATGTATATTTTTGACCCAGCAGATTTGATCACATTTTCAGTTGACCCATAATAAAGTAATAAAAGAACCAAACTTCATGAATGTTTTTTGTGACAAAGAAGTATCTGGTCCAATAACTCTATCAGAGAAAAATCAGAGTTGTAGAAATAAATGGAAACTCATGAGCCATGAGAGCCATTGTGTTCTTTACAAGAGTATGTAAACTTTTGACCACGACTGTAAGTGATGAAATGTGTTCAAATAAAACAAGATATGGCTGAATTAGTAATTCTGTTTTCTGTCTTTACCGTTTTTTTTAGCAGTTCAGTAGTTGAGTTTGTGTTATTATAATGCTTAAAAATACTGCAAGGATAAACACATTTTTATTTTACAAATATTCTCTTTAATAAAATGAAAAGCTTGTGTATTGGGGGAGAGCGAGATGGGAGAAATATAACAAGTATCATTTCTCACTCAAAAAACCTCAGACTATTTACAATACATGTAATCTATAAATCAAACTGTGCATTAGCACAGCATATATCCAATGAAATAAAATGACAATGATCCCTTTGTCCAGCTCACTGCCACCTGTCCTCACCTCTGTAAATCTAATTAAATGTGTGAAGTGCAGACTGGCCTTATTATGCTTTAATGAAGGGGCATAGTTTGGCTTTCCATCCTAACGACAAGCATTTTAATAGTTTTATCACCTCGCCTGCACAAACATGCTGTCTGCATATCTCCCACAAGCTTCCTGTTCATCTACAGTCCAAAAGGCACATTTACATTCACATCACCACCAACAAACGTCAAAGTTATCTCACTAGGTTGATGCTATGGGTTGATAATGCAAGCAATTCCCATCGCCTAACAAGTAACAGGTTTGCCATCAAGCACAAGGTACTTAAAATGAATACTTATTTCTCAATCTGACTAAAATTCGTCCAAGCTGGGAATACCTGTTCAGACTGTTGCCCTGTTTACTTCTACCTGATATCTACCGATTTAAAAATCAGTACGGACATTTTTGATATCTGTAGGAAAACTAAAGAATCGTTTCAAGTATCTCCCTCACACACAGACACGCACGCACGCACGCACGCACGCACGCACGCACGCGCGCACACACACACACACACACACACACACACACACACACACACACACACACACCTTGTGCCCCACCTTTGCGGGCAGTCTTGATGCTGACTGGCTGGAAGCCTCCATTGAGGGCGGAGGAATCGATGATGTCAGAGTCAAAGTCGCGGTGGTTCTTCCTGTAGATGAAGAGCGCCACAACGACAGAGATGACCAGGCACATGATCACTGCTATGACAATGCCCACATACAGAGCTACATCATCTGTGCTGGGGGCCACTGGAGGAGGAGGGGTGGGGGTTTTGGGGACGAGAGAAAAAAGACAGAGCGAAAAAACAGCGTTTAAGATCTCATAAGTTCACATCAACAGCTTTCTTTCTTGGCATGCAGGAGTTGTGATGAAGCCATTATCAGCAGACTAATATCCTGGTTTAAGATTGAGCCGGATATTAACAACCATCTACTGGGAAATAAATGCATACAGCATATCTCATGTCTTTTTTTGTGTGGTTAATGTTAGTCCTCTGTGGCAAGTCATCTGGCTGTTGAATAAATAATATAAGACAATGGACAGTGAAAAGGGATAGTGATTCATGTACTGTAGAGAGGGATGTCCAATTTTATGTCTTTTCTTCTTTCAGCTTCGTCATCTTATATTTAGCTTTGACTGATAAACAGAAAAATCTCTTATTTACAAATATGTCTGCTAGACATACGCAAGAATCATGACTTGAGGGTTGAATATTAATGTTGTTTTCTTGTATGAAATATTAATCTATGACCAAAATCATTCATAATGACTAAGATATAGCTGCAGTATAGCCTTATAAATGTTCCACATTGTGTTGTGAGTGAGATGGGGCTGTATACCATGCGTCATACAGCTAATTAGAGACAAGAAAATCTATATAATGATGATAAACTCAGTGCACAGCAACACGATTAGTAGGGAAGGCTGCTCCAGTGCAACCCAATGACAAACTGTCCTAACAAGCAGACTTAGAAGTGAGATCAAAAGTTCTGAAGATGGAGATATAGATGTTTTCATCCTCAAATTACCATGCTCTGTGTTGGAGTTCAGAGTCTGTCTCTGTCTTTGTTCTTACACACTGTAGATACCATCTAGACATAGCTTGCATTTCTCAAACTCGTCTTTCATCTCTGTCTCCCTCCCAGAGTCTTTCTGTCCACTTTCCAGCTGGAGGAACCTCTGTGATTAGGGGGACTGGCATGGATATAGTGGCTGTTGGAAACGCAGACTGAGACAGGCACTCATTACTGATCAGACCTTTTAATGGATGCCTACTGACAATCTGAACTCTCTCTGTAGTGTCTGCTAAAGAATGTCCTTCACTGTCACCAAGCTGACAAATGGGGAGAAAAACTCTTCTTTAGAAGGAGCGAAATGCAGTGAGGGCATGTGGGAGCCTGTATGTGAGCACTTTTCAACGTATTAACACATACTGCAAATGTCAGGGGGCTCTCGTTATGGGGGCTCTAAAAGTCAAAGACCAACGCATGGTTACTCAATATTATTTATGGGAGAATAAAGTTATTTTGATGAGAAATGTGCATGCAAAGTATGCAAATATCAGCATGTGCACCAGTAGATGGCAGCATCACCCATAGATCTGTACACTGAGCATTTGTGTAAATTAGCCTCATGTGTCTCAGGGATACAGATGGCACTCAATCTGTGTCTCTAGTGTTGTCTTGCACAAAGGAGGAGATGAGGGAGAAAAGCAAGTGAAGGGAATGTTTTTGTGACACTAGAAAGCCATAACTTCTGTTTTTTAGCACATCCTTAGTCTCTACGAAAGACTATTTTTAATATTTTTTTCTAATCCAAACAAGTATGTCATTCAACACATCATTCAGTTTCTTATATTTAATGCTCTCTGAATCTCTATGGAAATAAAATTGGGTATGACCTTCATCAGGGCCTTCCTTTTTACTCACATGTTAATGTGAGTGAATGTAGTGAATAAGAAAAAATGTAGTTTCTGTAGTTTAAGATGTACTGAACGGCCATAATTAAAGAGGCGGGGGAAGACTTCATCGGTCCCCAGGAAGTATATGTGTGGCCTCTTCCTCTCTATTCAGCCTTAACTGAGACATCACATTAAAGAGGAGTGTCAAGATCTATCCTCACATATGTTAGGCCTCTAATCCCTCTTCTATCACAGACATGAACAGAAAACAGAGCAGGGAGCCAATGATGAAAGTCTAAAAATGTAATTTCACTGTGCTTCCACTGCCAAGCTTCCCTGCAGTTATTTAACATATATCCCCTCAGTCGAACAATCTCCCATCCACGCTTTGATGATAAAGGCAGCAACCTGCTCAGCGTACGCATTAAAATGTATCACTTAGATTAATACATCCCTTTGAACATGAGCCATTGTCGGAAGGGAAAAGTACAAGAAATGGAAATGAAAGGGATTATTGAACACTTCAGTCTCCATGAGGACACAGAGATTTACAGGATGAGGGTGAGATACACAGAAATAGAGGGGATATTAGAGATATACACAGAGAGACACAGTCAGTTAAGTTCTTTGGCAGAATTGGTGGCTGAGCTCAGACCAAGGCATGTGGGGATGCAGTTCATGAGGAGCAACAGGTAAATGAGTTAGACAACAGTAAAGACGATGACAAGTAAACAGACAGCTGGCTAGCAGAGACACATTATGATAAAGAACGGAGAGGAAGCCAAAAAAGGAAACACCCTGAGGTGGCTAATAAAAAAAGAACAGCAGTAATGAAACATACATTAAACAGCAACGGCAAACATTTGTTCTATTGATGTTTTCTAATAACTTATCTGAAAAATATAAGTGATTGCAAATTGCTTGTGTCTAACCTCTTAATGAAGACCAGAGACAGAGGCAGACAATGGATGTAGACATTATGATAAAAAAGGTTTAAAACAAAACAAAACAATAACTCACATGAATTTCCAAAATCACTCTTGTCTTTAGCCTCAGAGGACTTCTGATAAAAGGAACCTTGAAGAGAGGGAGGGATTGTGGGTGGGAGAGAGAGTGCAGAGGGAGTAGAGGATGGGGGAGAGGGATGATGAAAATCAAATTTAAGCCAACAGAAAAACAAACTCAACAAATGAGACAGCAACAAACTCATGAGTAGGAGTGATGGCACAGGGAAACGATCTTTCTCCAGATCTGTGTATGGAGTATAGAGATGGATGAATGGAGCGGGGGGGGACATGGATGTTCTGTGAGGGAGTAGCGTGATCCATCAACTGGGCTTAGTGCCTTAGCAGCAGCAGCAGGGCCGTTGCTGGCAGGTGAGGGAAATGGAGGGGTTGTTAAAGTGTGGACCCCAACAACAGAGTCAACAGAACCAGCAGCAATGCATCTGGTTACTAGAAGATGGGTGGAGGAGTTAGTGCATAAGATAAAAGGAGCGGCTAAGTTAGGAAGGCAGAAAATGGAAAAGAGTTGAAGGAGGAAGAAAATTCTTCAAAATAAATGGTTTTGGGCGCAACGGGGCTTTTGGTCTGCTTTTTTTGTTTGTTGACAGCATAGAAATCTGCCAGGAATAGTGCACTACTGCACATAATATTCAGTCTCCCTGGGACATCCATAAACAACTATACAAACAATGAAGTCCTTATTGGAGAGGGAGAGAGCCACTGGCAGACAAGTGGACCGACAGGAAAATCAATGGCTTGATAGATGGGGCTGGTGTGTTCATGTAATCAGGCAGCGGGTAGGCTGAGCTGGAGCAGGGGGAGGTGACTGTCAGGGTCAGTCTAACTGATGGCCCATTTGAACCCATCCTGTAGAGTTTCTATTCATCCGTCAGACTACAGTATAGCCAGAGTAAAAGAATGCTTCAGTGGGTGGGCTCCAAAAGAAACCTTAGAGCCCCAAACAAAGATTATTCCTTACTGACAGCATCGACCCAGGGAGGATGGGGTACTCTTCTCTTAGTACAGGAAATCACTGTCTGTGTTTCAACTATTACTTCCTTGAATGTGGCAGATTTCCAACCTCTGAAAGAAGGATACTGTGATCTGGCAAAACTGATGTCATTTTTTCTTTTACTACGTCTTAATCTACGCTCACTGAATTTCAGGATTATACAGAAAAGATATTTACATTTAATCAAATCTTTTCAACCTCTATAGTGTAAATGCCCTTGTATTCTTGTATGGCTGAAGTGCACCATAAGAGTCATGATTTCCCAGTCTCTGGTGTTTGATGGCAATAAAGCATTTGCCCTTGCTGGAGCTCCCCTTTCTCAACATCAATATGTCAAGAAAATGTCATGTCTGAGAGTGGGGTTACCAAAGGCCTGGAATCAGCGAAGGCAGACCACAGAGGGAGCGTAAAACGAGATTTAGACAGGTCAGTCTCAGTGAACTGTGAAAACTACACTCTGGTGTTAGAGTTGGGAAGTTCTATGTGAGCAGGCAGAGTGGAAGCTCTCTCGATCAATCTGTAGATATATAACTCTGTTAACTCCAACCCCCAAACTCCCCGACAGTCTAAATGTGATAAACAAGTTGCAAAGTAAATTATAACACAACCATCTCCTTTTTGACTCAGGTCAGTTGTATTTTGTGCAGGGTGAGCCTCACAAGTTCTATTTCCAGCTGTGCTTATATCAAATTCCTTTGCCAGAGATCTGCGATGGATTGCAATTGAAATGATTTAAATAAATTCAAACAACAGAAAATAAGATCAAGCTGCAACGGAATCCACAGACACGTGTTTGCTCAGTTGCCTGCCCTGCACTGGAGGGAGAAGATCAGCGGTCCGAGGTGAGTTCAGATTGCACACAACTTCCATTCCCAATCATATTTGCCATAATGTGAGCTTTCAGATAATGGGCCGTTCTCCTAAACGCTAGTGGAAATGGTCATTAGCATTGACATAAGTGGCTTCACCCTCTTAGCTTCCCAAAAAAATCAATCCCTGAAACGATCCTAAATCTATAACATTATAGCTTTATATTCTCTGAAAGCTGGCCATCAATCTACAGAGAACTAATACTTCTGTGATAGGCCGAGTGGCAGAGGGCGACAAAGTGCGGGATGAACATAAAACACGACGAATGAGATGCACAAGAATAGGTTTCCTTCCGCCCTAAGACAGCTGCGATAGGCTCCAGCCCCCCCGCGACCCTATGAGGATAAGCGGTAGAAAATGGATGGATGGATGGATAGATGCAGAGTTCAACTCTGTTACTGTGCATTCTTCCCAACTATTTCCTTCTTTCGTCCTTGTTTTCTTGTTATTAAAGACACAGAAAAGAAGACTGACAGACTGTTAGTAGATGAAGTTCAAGGTATCAAATACTTTACCCTATAGCTTTTTAAACACACACAAACACACACATCAGAGAAACTGCAGCATGACTCTGATTTGCGAATGTATTATAGGGGAGAGAGAGCAGAGTTGTTGGCTCAACTAAACTGCGTGGCTGTTTTCAACTTACTGGAAGAAAGAGAAGCAGAAAACAATTTGCTGCCTGCAGAAAAATATCTGGCTGCACACAAACTGGCTTTGGCCTTTTTTGTTAGCAACTGAACAGTAAAACCAATAGAAGAATCATAATTAATGAGAAAGAAATGTGAATGCATCCTGGTGCCTTTTGTATACTTTGAAATCCTTTTAAAGCTAGATTATTATGGAGTCTAGAATACTTTCCAACACATGTAATTGCCAGCTCAGGAAAAGGAACAAGTCTACACTCGCGCCACTTTGTGGCCTTGCGTTTCCTCTCCTTGGACCTAGAGTTCCTGTGTATCTAAAGTGAGGCAGTAATCAAAGCAGCCTGGTAGATGTGACCCCTTATTTAATTACAATATAATCACTTATTATTTTAAATATAACTCCCAAATGCTAAGCCAGGCTAGGATAATTACTTAGAGAGCTTCCCCATGTGACCAAGACTTTTTTTAACACATACTTACACATGCAGCAGCACTGAAAAGATAAGCTGCGGTTTCTGATTTTATGTCACTTTTATCCATAAGCTTTGTGTGTTATGAAAGTGCAGATAAAGAGTGCAGAGACAGAAAGGCGTTTTAACATGGCTTCTTGTTTATGTATGAGTGAAGTGAAACACAGTGAGAGTGTTATGTGTGGAAACACAGCGCAACGATGAAAGAACAGAGTGAAACTCATGGTCAAAGGGTGAAGAAATTTCTTTGGTTGGCAGGTCAGAGAGAGTAGCAGAGGATTAGTCGGGTACTCACTCTGCATGCACATCCCATCGGTGCAGTTCTTGGACTGGAGCACCATGCCCTCACAGTCCTTTCCCCCGTTTTTGGGTGCTGGAGCGCCGCATTCTCTCCTCCTCCAGTGGGTGCACTCTGTCCCACAGGTGGACCATTTACTCCACTCTGTCCACAGGCCATCCACTACCACACAACAGACAGGACAGACGGAGGGGGTAGAGTGAACGACATGAGCGAATGAGAAGATGGAGACACACGAGTGTGTGAGTGGGTGAATAGATACGTGATTGAGACAGCGAGAGATATGTGGGAGAGAGACACACGTAAGGTGGAGGCACAAACAGAGCGAGATATGCAAACAGCGTTGTATCATATTTTATGTATTTCGTTGTTGTGTACCTATACCCTTTCCGCCCACTACTAAGTGGGTGTATTGTAATTTGATGCCATACCTGGGCACAGAGGATTGCACGCCAGCTTCTGGATGCCTTGCCCTTCACAGATGGCGCCTCCGTTGAGAGGAGCTGGGTTCGTACAGCTGCGTGTGCGCTTCTGGTAACCACGGCCACAGCGACTGTTACACACCGACCACTCCGTCCATGTCGACCATCCACCGTTCACTGGAATACACGATGATAAAACATGTTATAACATCAGGCTGTTGGTTTTCTCACCTCACCCTTAAGATTTATAGACCATTTTTAAGGTGCCTTAAAATTGAACGCAAGGCCAATAAAATGCATAGTTGCAACTAACAAAAAAATGACAATTTAATAAATTAAATCCAAAACACAAATGCAGTAAAAGCACAGTGACAGATTTAAAAAAAAATTTAAAAAAATCACATTTTGTGTGACCTATCGACACATCATTTACATCACTCATCACTGCTCAGTGTAAAATGTATATTGAGTTTTTGACCCGTTACTTTGCCATGAAGCCAGACAGTAAATTCTGGTCAGATTGCTGCATTTTCCATTCACTGATTCCTCCTAATGCCTCTCTTCCCTCTCTCATCCATCTCTGTCAGCGACTAAATCCAGTGCAGAGTGACACCAGGGCTTGTGGCTGAGAACAAGTCCGTGGCATTTGAGATGGTAGAACTGCGCCCCTTGGAGCCTCCGACTTTCAAATGTGCCATGCATATGAGTGAAGCCCAAAATATTGGACTCCGGGGGAGGACTGCCAAAGCCCCACATTTCTTAACTGTCTGCTTTCTTTCCTCTGTGGATTATGGATCTATTGCTCCCTCTTTGGCTGCTTTGCTAGTGCTCCTGTTTCCAGTGTCCTTGTAGTGGGTTGGGCTGGAAACTACTGGGCTAAAAACAGATTCTCTGTCCCTCTCTTTTTCATCACTAGTATCAAATACAACACTGCCTTACCCTTTGGGTCTCTCACATTGTATTATGTGCCCTTAATCACACAGAGTTGTTCATAAAAGTGCAAATATTCCAGTTTGGATTAAAAAAAAAAAAAAAAAAGGATGGCACTAACATACGCTGTGGCTTGTTGTACTCTTTCTCAAGGATGAGCTGTCATCAAAGCAGCTATATGACACTTTGTCCTAATAGAGTGCGTCAGTGACAGGAAAGCTATGCACAGAGAGCAAATGTCGTCCCTGAAATTGGCTCTTTGGATTTACAGTTTGTGGCCCCTACACTCATCACCAACAGCCACATGATGATGAGGACATTATAGATCTGAAACAGAACCCAGGTGAAAGTATCAGTTTCAAGCATCTGTTCACTGTTGTCTTGTGCGTGTTGTCCTCTTCACTCAGTCTGAATATGCACAGCCTCCAGCAGGCATTGTTTAACCTCACAGCCGTGCTGTGCAATAACAGTCATGTTAGCTGATGTTAGGGAATCAGTGGGCGAGTCTGTGTGAAACCACAGTAGGGGTCTCTTTAAGAACGGCTCAGCCATATCAGCACCTCACTTACAGTTCAGAGAAGCACTAATCTTCCATTCCTTGCACACCTTCCGGCAGGAACAAAATGAGTGAATGTTACATGCCTCAGGAGGGAGAGGGATTTGCTTTATGCAGAATGACTTTGAAATTTGTTGTGCGAGTTCAGCTGCTTTGTTAAAGGAATTCAATACTTTTGCTCTGAACTAGTGCCTGACTTCACTGATCCCTCATGTGGCCAAAAGGAGGAAGAGTGTTTGCAGGTCAGGAGAGATCAGTCAGTGTTGAGACAGTTTACCGTAGACAATGACTGTGGCGGTGGTGCTGCGTCTCTTGGCCACAATGTTCTTAGCGACGCAAGTGTAGTTAGCAGTGTCGGAAAGGCGGGCCTGTTTGATGATCAGGTTGTGGTCAATGGTGATGTAGAAGTTTCTGTCATCCGCCGGATCAATAACTTCCTCGTTTTTTAACCACTCCACCTGAGAAGAAGAAGGGAGCACAACATGAAAAACTAAAAAAAGACAGAAAGCCCAGAGACAACAGAAGAGTCTTTCAAACAGACGCTGTAAGAAGATATGACAGGTTGACCTCATCAAACTGTAGAAAAATCACAGCAAAATGTTATAACAGCTACAGTTTTTCTTGTCTGTAACTAACCTCTCGAACAGCAGTGAGTGCCAGGATTAGAGCACAATTGTTTCGGTCTCTGAGGTCCTGCTACAAAAAGTCAATAGCTATGCTCTTTTTATTCTCCCCCTAGAACAAAGCACTACAGTAACAGCAGCATTGTCAGTAGAGAAAAGAAAACTGTCCTCAATTCCTGAAGCTGAGAGTCTTTCTGACCTTCCCTTATGAGTTTCATTTCTCTAAATGATACAGATACCGAACTGGCACCATCACACAACAGGGGACCAGTTAGAGCCTTTATTTGGCTGTACATTACCAAGATGCTTTTTCTCTTCGAGAGGTGTAAAGTTTTGAAAGATTTCAAGAAGAATAACACATGCCACCTCTCACTCGGCAGTCACTTTGACTCAAAAATATTTGCTGCTTCTCTGGTTTTCTTCAAAGGTGCTGTCCAGTGATTGGGGAGACCTGGCAAATAGCTAACTTCCTGTGTATTGTGCTATCCCATGAGGAGCAGGGCCTGATAAGAGATAACACCCAGAGGAGCAGTACAGGCAAAGATAAGTAGGATGTTTATAAAGGGTCTTTCTCATGAGAGATAAAGTCTCAAAAAAATGGGACAATAACTGGATATGAGGGCTGCCGAGACAAAACAGTGTGCGGGCTCGCTGTTGTTGTTAGATTTCTTATGAAACAACACCGAAACCACATGGAGTGGGAGAGATGTACAACACAGTGGGCATTGTTTTAAGACCAGCATTGTTCCAACGTTCTCAAAAGAGTCACATGCATCAGCAGCTTCACTAGTATCCGTGTTTGCTTGAGATGACAGATATCAAAGACGCCATCAGCGTCACACCTCAGCTGCCTGCTCTCTTATCCAGTGGGAACACATTTGAGAGGCTGAAAGGAAAATATTTTCAACACTGCGCAATTACTTTCACAGTTAGACTCGTCCTATCCTCCACCCTACACGCTGCTTACATCTGAACAAACACTGGATGCAAACTTAATATCAGCAGAGCTTTACAGTAAACCTCAGTAAGTGTGATGTATAGTCTCCACTGATTTGGTGCTTAGGAGTGTTTTCTTCCATAAACATGTATTAGCTGAATCAATCTCATGGAGCCAGGAAGGATAGGATTCATTTGCAAGCCGTCTACTGGCTGAAATTGAACCTCTTTCACATGAGCGTAATGCAATGAACAGAAGTGCGATATAAGTCTCGATGTATACAGACTCTTCTCAGATCGCCTTCATTCCTCAACATGATGCTACGTCATCATGTGTGACTCTCTGCCACAAATAAAGATACAGCGTGCCTTTAAATTATCAGTGGCTCATTTCATTTAATTTACAACTAGACTCTTAATCAAAGCACTTTCTTAAAGTCACGCAAAGCAAAATATGCAATCTATGTAAATAGATTGTTGTCACTTTGTTGATAATGATCAATTCTTAGGTCAGGTCAGTCAGGAATTTACTGCAAAGCCTGACCATATATGATAGGTGTCTATAATTAAGCAGCTCAATATTGTGCTATTAAGCAGGCTTGTGTTTTAATTTCATTGCAACTAATGCACCTCGACATCTGCTGAGGTGGCTGTTAAACATCTGTGATGACTTCCAGGACTGGAGCTCCAGAAGAATTCAATAATAAATGTGGTGACATTTCTTCCCTTCACTGAATATGGTTTATAAAGGTCCGCTTATAATATATATTGCACATATACATTATAAATAAGGTAAATAACTCATGTGCATTATCTTGATGTTAAATCTGTAATAACTATAATGAGCAAGGATGCACTATTAGCACTTCATCATGATAGACTGCAGGGAAGCTACAGAGATTACAGTTAATGCATCAATGTATTCAATAAATAAGGGTTATGGAGATTTATGTATTTTTGTGCCAGAATATTGTCATTTCTCTTTAGTACTGAATGAAACTAACAACTATGACAAACACAACCACTGTTTAGAGAACAAAGATTTGACAGTTATCCCACTGCCATTATGTGGATCCTTTGTTCCCTGTGTCATGATGAAAAGTCCAATAAAACAAATAAAGATGATGCAAACAAGAGAAACAATGGGTTCTGTTGCCACCATAAATATTTTGTTATTTGGAGCTCACATCAGGACACTAGGAAGGAAAAGGTCTATGCTTCAAATCGAGATTGACAGCTGATATAAAGAGGTGGTTATCCAATTTTGCACCAATCACAGAGGCAGCCTCTCCAAACGTGCTGCGTTCAGATGTCAAGAGCACTTTAATATGAGAAGGTAATTAAAAATTGAACAAAAGAGCTTTTCAGCACAGATGGTGGGGTGGGAGGGAGACAGAGTGACGAGGGAAAGAAAGTGGTAGAAACTCCTGTCGGAAGAGTGTGAGAGAGCAAAAGTGAGCAACAGTTCAGCCATCATCTATTCTGTACTGACTATAATTAGTACTCATTATTAAGACCAGAGATGAAAAGGTAAATCAATCACCACCACACTTGTGAAAAGGTTTTTGCAATGATTAAAAAACAGCAGAAGATTACATTTCATAAAACACTGGTACAACTTCCCTGCATGCCAACGAACTCAAACGTGCACAGCAATGCACACGCACGCACGCACGCACGCACAGCTCGTTAGTGTCTGATTGGCAGTGAAACATCCGGAGAGGTAATTGGCATATTTCTCGCCATTAACGAAGGGAAATTGCCACATGTCAGCTGTGTTAAAGAGAGGGAGTCTTCCTGTCTAGTCGGAAACAAATGAGTGACAGAGAGAGACACACGGTAAGACATAACCGCTAAACTAGAGAGGAAGAGAAGAACAGAAAGAAAGACAGGAGGGCACAAGACAGAGATGAGGGGAGAGAAAGGTGAGAAGGAGGGCAGGTGAATGTACAGCAGGAGGATGGTCACCAATGTGCCAAAATGTATGCTACATTATCACTGAGACACATGGAGGACCAGACAGAATAAAGACAGGGAATGCAGGAAAACGAAAAAGGTTACAAAGAGGTGACTCTGGCTTGAAGAGGTGAACCTCCGGATGAGTGAGTGGGGAAAAGGGAAAGACTAAAGAGGTAAACAAAGAAGAAAGAGATCCGTCTGAGAGTCGACAGCTTTTCATCTCTTGAGCTCTGGAAAATTCACAGAACAGAATGTATCAGATGGTATGGAGAAAAATAATAAAGACAGGTTAGAAAAAACAAAGGCTGGCGAGCTAAAACCAGCATAAGGTGTTTTACACTGTACTTTGCTTTAGGCTATCTGCTGGTTAATGAAAATATCATAATAAAAACATTAGTAACATAAAAGCCCAGACAGTAGTGAGCTGCACTGTGCATTTAGTGGGATGCTAAATGTGCATGTGATGGAAGACAGTGCTGCTGAATACAGCTTGAATGTTTACAATTCATTCATAGAGCATACATTTAACCACAACATGCCACCTAATTAATATTTATGTGTATTTTGCTCCCCAACAAGTTTACTTTTAAAATAATAGTGCAAACTTCAAGAGCTTAATATCTCTCAGAAATGTTTTAAGGTTGATTAAGTGAACTAAAAGTGATGGTATTCATGTTGAAACAGGATGCTGAAGAGTGTTCACATTTAGCCTTTCAGGTATTTTCAGGGAATGTGCTGAATTATGATGCAGTTTCAGCGTCCCTCCACTCACTGTCACTTCTTCTCCCATTAACAAATATAACTGGCTGCAGATCAGGCTGTAACCATAGAGTGGGATGTTTCTATGCTCTGCCAGGGTGTGCCAGCACAACAGTAATTAGCCCAATATATCGAACACACTGTGTACAATCCAGTCACTTGTTAAGAAACAGCGCATGGCAAAACCATTCATTACTCATTGCTGCTGTGTCAGAAATAGACCATGCAGCAGAGTGCGGGGGTGGTGTGGGGTGTAAAAAGGAAGAACAGGGAGAGGGGGAAAAAAATGTTTCACAGAAATGTGTGAGACTCCTCTACAGAGAAGTTATTATGAGCTTGCCTGCTCCTCCACATGAAGTCTAACTATCCATCCAGTGTAATTTATTCATTTCCCTTTTTTCACAGCACATATCCGCCGCAGGCTTGAATGACACACCTGGAGAATGAGCCACAAAAGGTTACAAACTGATTATTCAATCACTTACTAGAGACAACAAGCCATATGCTCTGCATCTGCCTGCATGACAAGAATGGAAATGTGAGCTATATAAATATTAAGAAGCTGGAATGCACCAAGGTGTGATATACTGAGGTGTGATGTGAAGAATGTTTGTGTGAGCACGCCTGTATTTCTGGCTTGCATCTATCTCTGTGTGTGTTTGTGAGGGTGTTTGTGGAGGAGCTGGAATGGGATGGGGGTTGGGCGAAGGAGAGAGGATGATGTTATGTAACGGAGGTGGGGTTGGAGTGGTTCTGGTGTCCACACAGAAGACGGATCGCTGAGACTCGAGCTAGGAGTAATGACCTCCTCCAGCTCAGGCCTGCCTAAAGCTCTCACAGTCTGCTGAAGGAGAACAGCCATTTCTTAAACTAGCTGTAAGGACAGCCAGACACTCCACTGCAGCAACACGACGCTCTCCGTTTTCTCTTGCACAGTTCATATGCCTCTTAAAAAATATGATTCCTAGAACCCCTCACCACCTACTGTGCAAGCGGCATAAAGTTGGGGGGAGTTCATGTTTTCACCACAGTCATTTGTCTGTTAGGGAGGTATAAAAAAGATTTGTTAAAAAGATGGCATATGAATCATCCTCAGTCAATGAAACAGGTGATTATATTTTGATGGTGATGATGTGATGATGGTATTTATGCCATTATATTGTTCATTTTGTTTTTAAGCCAAAGTCTTTTGATATATTCAAGTGTGGGTGGAAAAGTGTAAGTTGGCTGCAGAGAGCATCATTATATTTTATGTGAAATATTGTATAAAGTAAAATAAAACCATTACTGAGCCTGCAGCTTTGCAAGCTGGTGCACTGGATGCACTCTGTGCATACTGGTCTTGGTCTCTGAGAGTCTCTTCTGGCCTTTAGAAAAGCTCAGTTGATAAGCACCGGAGAGTTTTTCTGCACTGATAGAGGTCAGAACTGTCTTGGTATAAGATGCAACCCACGATACAATGATGAAAACGCTGGAACGGGGTCACTAATGGTTCAAAAATAATTTTAAAGTGATATAGAACCTGTTTATCCCAGAATGAGATCTTGTTTATCTCATTCCTGTTGTGTAAAAATATTACGTATGATCCCACAAATTCACCTTCCCTATGATTCCAGGTTGCAGAAAGTTGTTTTTTTTTTTTTTTGAGGGTTTTGGAGAAAGCTATGGCGGCAGGTGAACCACAGATTCAAAACAGAAAGAACAGCACAGAGGTTTTGTTTGCATCCTTCTAGAGTCCAAAGCAGCTCTTTTTGCCTTTCCCCTGTAATGAATAGTATATTATTTTCTTTCTCACAGGTGATGGCAGACATGTACAGAAACCCTCTCCGATCCAAAGTTGTACATGTAAATGTTTGTGAAGGCCTGACCCACTGGAGGCAACAGTAGAGAGGACGGCAGTGACTTACAGAGGATGGCAGTGCTCACAAATGTTGGGCTATTAGAGTAAATCACAGCCTTTTCATGGAGAACCTGCAGTGATTGACAGGTGAGCACCTAAAGGGCAATATTTGGTTGGTTGCCAGAGGGATTTGGTCTGGCCTCCTGACACTTTCTCTCCCATGGGTAACCTCAATGAAAACGCACTTCCTGTTTCACTGGGCACTCAAGTGCTGTTACTCTTGACATTCCTGGGCCCCTCATAACTACACCATACAGCGTTTGACTGGGAGGAAGCACTCAGCGATTAGTTGACAAGGTGACCTGACAAGCCACCATTTGCGCTATGCCTTCACTTCACCTATTAAGTGGAACTGGACCTAAAATCAACAGTAATCACTGACATTTTCATGGTCTAATGCGTGGCTAAGGTGGATACTGGATCTCCATGAAGTGCCGCCGTTGAGATATTCGAGCCAGATTAGATTTAATAACATAACACTCAATAATGAGATTCATTATCAACATGTTTAGTCCAAAAAAACAAAGTGAGAAAACATAATTTGAGTTTAATAACAGAGTCTACTGTCTCCATGGATTCACAGGACTCCATGTGAAACCCTTGATTTTGGCTCTGGCTGCTGTCCCAGCTCCATAAATTCATCCAACTTAGTTTTCTCACTTCTCTGGATGAGGGAGTGTGAAGTAAAGATCTTTGTGTTTCCTGGCTTTCTTCTCAATAAAGCCAGTGGACTTAATCGTGGCAGCAGGGCCTCTTCCCTGCAGAGCATCAATGACTCGTTACCCATGATAACACGGCAGGACCCTGGCTGACTGAGGAGATGCCTGAATTAAAATCCTGCTTCCATGGAAACAGGCTCAGCAGCTCACGGTGCTGCATCACCTCTGAACTCTTGTCTTTCTCTTGGGGCTGTGACAAGTGTTCTGAAGTGGAGATGGAGATGGAGGGCACCGCAGAATAAAAGAGAAAGGAACAATAAAGCTGCATTCTTTCCCAACGGAGGATTTAAGTCAATTTTATGAGCCTGCCACATGTTCCTGAGTATGAAAAGAGGCCACTGTTGCTTCTATAGAGGCCCAAGATGTTGATGAAAGAGCTCCACAGAGGTGTTATAAGAGAAGGATCAGTGTTGAGCTGATGGAAAGTCTTCCATCCCCATCTTTACCTTTATTCTATCTATAGGCAGCGGCCAGCAAGTGAGCCCACGTAACACAGAAACTGAGCCTTTCCTGCCAAATCACTCGCTCTCCCTCCCTTCCAAGAATAGTCTCCACAGCGACATTTTCCTTCTGCTCTTGGTTAAGCATATATATCAATGATTCATGGCAATGGAAACATGTAACAATGACTTTTAGTGTCTTTTTTACTTTTGGTGAGCAGCTAATGTATTCAGACCACATACAAGACATTCAGATGACTGAATTCTTGTGCTATTTCACAAACCTCACTTGCAGTATTTCAGTCCTTTGAGGCCAAAGTTCCACTGGTAATGGCCACAAGGAGAGCCAAAATAAATGCTAGCTGTTTGATTTCTCTGTGTGTGTGTGTGTTTATTCCCCGACTCTGGGACTATCTGTACACTAGAAAAATCAAAGTGTGAATAACCTGTCAAAAATAAGGGCCAGGATGCCTCGGACTCAACTCTAAATATGAGAACCTCTGATGGGAACTGTTTCATATCTGTTATGAAAAAAATGCAGCATCATCACAGGAGCAATCCTGATTATTCAGCATAATATTTAGTTTTCTGGGCAACAGCTGCTGCAGGAAGCCAACAACGACTCCAAACCACTTAAATAGAATCACAGAACGTCATTACTGTGGTAAACCATCGTGAAAACCTATAATGTGTTTCATCTGAAAAGTGGGAAGACAAAGAAGGATCATAAGACTTGACACTGGGTGACATGAAATAGTGGAGTTCCACTTTGTAATCTGAGATCAAAACTAATTGTGATCGACTTACTTTGATTCTCTAGAATGTGGTTTTCATAGCTCTGAGAATGAGTGTGTGTGTGCGTGCGCGCGTGCATGCGCGCGTCTCTGTGTAGTTACTTTTCTAACTCACTGTTAAAACAGCTGCAAAATGTGTCATTATAAACCTAAATGACAGAAACTCTTTTATTGTAGTTTGACAAGAGGAAGCACAAAAGTCTCTATAGAGCAGAAGAATAGCTCAGCTGGCAACATGTTATCATGTGTGCCTGTGCGTGCAGAAATGGCAATGTCCTTGCTGGTACCCTGGCATGTGAACATCCATGTGGAAATGCAGGAAAGTGGCAATACACAGTGCATGCACAGTGAGCACAGTGTTGTGTGTCCTGCTTGTCTTTTTCATGAAAGAATGGCTTTGGAGCCCTGCCACACAGCACAATGTCCACAACACTCATTCTTCATGATTTATCAAAAGTGTTGTGAGATGGGGCTGTTGCAATAACCCCAGTATTGCAGTACTATTGATGAGCCAACAGCAAAACACGGGAACTGCCATAGCTGCTATCAAGCTGGACTATTATGAAACATACAGTAGCACTGTCATTTCAGAACAGTGGACAGTGCTGTTTTTTTCATGCTTTGTAAACAGATTTCTTTATGATATACACAGCATTCAGCTGTACTCAGTGTGATATTTAAAATATGTTTAGGCTGTTTGCATGGGACGCTGTGTCTGGTACTGAATGGAGCGGAGGAGAGAGTCAATATTAGGCTAAAATCTTTTCCCCAAGAAAAGGAAAATAAAGCACATAGCCTACCTTGTGTTCTTGTTGTGCATCATTGCCCTGCTGTGTACTTAAAAAGGTGCTGAATGTGAGGTTGACCGCATTTCTTGCCTCCATGTGGCTCTCAACATGGCGACAGCTGAGCTGGCGGCTCTTGGCTAACACCGCTAACAGAGGGAACCTAAGGGAGAGTGCTATGCTAGCAAAACAGTTATGGGCTGTACCCGTCATATGAGAGCAGCGCTAGCCAGTAGGGCATGCTCACATACATGAATGCACTAAAAGCATGCCCTGCTATGTCAACAAACCATGGGGAAGCTCAGATTACAGCATACACAGAGGGAGAGTGACTTCATTCTCTGCTCAAATATGTATTACTCCTGTAGCAACAGGATCATGCTACATCAATCACGCTACATTAACACTCTGGATATACTGTAGTATGGAACACCTTTAAGGTTAAAATAATGATGCTTATATTGCATATTGCGGTGTTGAGCCAGCCTAAAATGCCGCAGGGGAAATAGCTTCACCGCAACAGCCCTACTGTAAGAGTATGGGTTTTATGGCTCAGCCACAGCCTGCCATCCTGCCAGCCTGTCCTTTGCTAAGCAAAGGCCTGTAAGGGAACCACAGAGCAAAGTGACAGCCCACTGGAGGCCTGACAACAACCCAGTGGATCCAACCCTGACAAACCTCAACAGCTCTTCTCCTTCTGCCTTCAGCGTATCTCATCCCCTCTATATTATTTTATGTCTTAGAGTGGGTGAAATATGACAGATCTTCCCTTCACAGCGGCTGCTAGACATTTCGCAGATTCATATGTAACCACAGACTTAGCCCAGCTGCTTTTTCCGAAGCTTTTTTTCTGGTGGGCTTGTGTGAGAAAAGGGTCTGACAAACACAAATGAAAAAGCAGCATTCAGTTTTGTCCTTTTTCCCACTCAGGCAGAGTTTGAGTTCAGAAAAAATAAGAAAAAACAACTTGGGGAGCGTAACTGTTGTCTTTTTTGTAGCCATGAGGTATGTGTGAGCAATTAAAGAAGCTGAAAATGTTCCTTGTACATGCAAATCCCAACTCGATCATAGGAGGAAAAGTAAACAGAAAACAATCACTGCTCTTAGTCAGAATACAGAAAACAACACATGTGGAGAGAAGAAGTAAATAGCTGCAAATGCCACACATCATATCCTACATTTTGACCATATAATGTAAAAAAAATCTTGTACATTTTAGCAACACATTAGTTTTCCTCCCATTAGTGGAACATATGGTTGATTTTTTGACAGCAATAAAACAGCACTGCTTGATACACACAAATGCATACCTTTACCCTGACTGAAACCACTATTAAAGTTGACATGCCTCCGTTGAACATTTAGGTTGCTACAGCAACTCCATATCTCAGAAAGCAGAGATGTGTCATGATCGAACCCCAGCTGAGTCTTTAATCGCTGCACTGAGCCAATGCAGGATTGACAGAGAGACCAGGTGGCAGAATCACCGATACTATATGGCAGCACTCTCGGACTGAAGCTGGGCTTGTATAGGAAGAATCTGCGCAGTGCCAGTCCCAAACTTTCGTCCATTTAGCCTGTCAGCACTTTCAACGGGGATAAATGCTGTGCGGTTCCACTCACTTAACTCGGCTTTTCCAGGTCAATCACAAGCCTTTACAGAGTTCAGTCCCAACACCCCCAACTCCCAAAAAAACAAGAAAACACCAAAGCTTCCCCACCCATCAAACCACCCTTTCATCCTCTATTTATGTTGCTGCAATCTCAACTGAGCCTTTTCAAAAGCAGCTGTAACAGTGTCCTACTGCAGGGAGGGAGAAAGCAGAGCAGGGAAGCGTGTTGGCTGAGCTGAGGTAACACAGGGACACAACTGGTTATAGTCTCCCCCCCACCGCAAAAAATTACAATTTTCTCTCCTCTGACCAAATTGCAGTGTCTGGTGGATGTTCAGGAAATATCCACACGGCTTAAATAGCCCAGGCAGTGGCGGAAAAAAATGTCCTTATCTGTGCGCCGGATTGTGTCATATTTATTCAGTGTTATTTTATTACAACTTGTGAAATGAGCAGACTTCAAAATTGAGGTAAATTTTGTTATCAACACAGTTTTCACCTCTTGATGTGTAAAAAAAGGAATAGTCCCACTGACTGGCATTACCAAAAAATATAATAAATACTTGTAAATTCAAATGCTAAATATAAAATAATGTGGGACTAAAGAACACACCAGAAATCATGAAGACATTTGATTAGAAACTAACCCTTAGTTTGGAAAATCACAACTGTCTCGTGATGTTTATGGTCAACATGCATAAATATAAATGCCTATTTATATAAATGAAATTATTCTGTCTTGTCCTGTGACTGTCTTTTCAACCTTACCTCAGCAGCTGGGATGCCTTCAGGTGGGCGACATTGGAGCAACACTTCCTGTTCCAGTGACACTTCCTTCCCCAGAGGTTCCTGGTCAAAAGTCTTCCTCAAGTCTACAATAGACAGAGAGAAGCATGTTGTGATCGATATTTACCTCTATCAGTCAATCAATAACAAAGTATTGGTAAACTACCAAAGAGAAGACAGTAACTCATCAATAATAATTGGCACAATACATAACAGTGTGTATCAGTGATGCGCGGGTCGATGTATAAACGACCCGCACACGACCGACCGTTTCAACTAACCCACCTCCAACTCGGACCACAAAAACAAATTATGTAAATATTGTACCCGACCCGCAAGTCGTCCATGCTCCTGATTAACTTCTCAAATGTTTCCCACACCTTGCTCTTTCTATTTGTGTATGTGCGGAGCTTCCTCTGCCCAGTCTTCACCTTCTCTCTTGCCGCCTACATCTCTACCACCTGCAGAGCTCGTGCATCATCTTTGTGCCCCTAACTCAGCCAATTAAGTCTGCGTGATTCATAGAAAATTGTCTCTACTACATAAAACAAAAGTTTAATCGGCATCTTTATTTCAAACGACCCTACTGACCGTGACCCGGATATCATTAAAAATATTTTTTGGTGACTCGTAACCGCGGGTGACCGCGGGCACCCGCTCAATTCGGCTCAACCCGCGCATCACTGGTGTGTATTGAAAAGTTGGAAACAGTAAATGAGATTTATGCATTCCCACTCTCTTTTGGCACACAGATAAACTGGCCTGATGTAGATGGAGGGAAGATAGGGAGAAGGGGATCTCTCACCCTGCAGTGAAAAACCAATATTTTTGTGGCGCTGATGGAGTAGTGCAGGGCAAGGATAGTGGAGCTGACAGGGCAGGATTACTGAAGGTGTCATGCTACACTGGAACCTAAAGTCCATTAGACATATATCATAACCTGCTGCACTGACAGGACAGGAGCAGTGGGTATCATACACAACAACAGAGGGGAGGGGAGCAGACAGCAGAGAAAGAAGAGTCTTAATGGAAAGCTACACTACTATTTGGGACCTTTGGAGTTACTGAAGCATCAAATCTACAATCAAACCTCAGAACTCTACTGATACCATTTCCACAGCCTCGGCAAGCGAACTCTTTAGCCTTTTTACTGGCACATTCAATCTAAGGCAGTTACCACATCCATCACGGCATGACCTAAAATAACTTGCTGTCCCTAAACAACAACTCTGCATACAGATTCTGGCACAAGCTGAACTCCTACACAACTATGTCACTGAGCCAGTCCTGCTAACAAAGAAAAGAGTGAGACAAACAAAGTAGAAAACTGCTTCTGTGCCATAACTACAAACTGAGAGATTACAGTGTGTCAGTTCACAACTTTCAGGGATGAACTGAACAATGTCTATCAATAAGTCATTTCAGTTTCTTCTTCAACCCACACCCAACTGTGTCCATGGAAACAAACCCAGAAATGACCCCTGGTTCAGTGATTTAATCTGTGGAAAGGATATGGCAATTCTTTCTAACAGAGCACCATTAATACAGTAATGGACTGCTATTGACATTGTGTGCTAACATAAAAAAGAGATTTATGATAGAAGCTCTACAATAGCACATTGGTTGTGAATTCAAGGTTTTGATATGAGAAGCCTGCAGACTGAACCCACCTTGTACAGCGACACAGACTGCAGAGCAGAATTTGTATTTCAGATGTCAAAGTAGACTGCACATAATAAGTCTAATGCTCTTGGGTACAACGGTATGTAAAATGCATCCAGCGTCAGCATCAATCGTAGCAAATAATTGCTCTTCAATGCCGGGGAGCATGAGTTACTGTATGTATATGAATAGACATATCAAGGACAGGGCACTCAAACTATTGTTTTTTATAGGCATCACTACATGCAATACAAAAAGAGGTTCAATGTGTACATTTCATCACTTATGTTCTTTTTGTTCAACAGCTATTACATGAGGAAGCATTATACTTAAATAGAGACATTTCACTGTTCCACTTCCCCTGCAGAATAAACTAGATTATGTTCTTATTACAGAATACATGATCAAGTGACACCTGGAGGCCCCAAAGAATATCTTTAGTCATTTTCAGCTTCATTTTTTATTTGGACAAATGAACCTTAAAAAAAAATAACAAATTCAATCCCTCGTCCCAATTCAACCTGTGAGCAGGTGTGTCTTCAGGGGAATAATAACCATAACTCCACAAAGTCCAACGTATTATAAATGCTGAAAGCATGAGTGTTAAATTGAAAGCAATTTCTGGTATGAAATTAAAAGAGCGAATGACTGCAGGGGCGCAGCTTTATGGAAGGACAAACAGAGTGTTTTTTTTTTTTCTTAAGATGGAGAGGAAAAGTCAGGAAAGGAGGTAGCAAAACTACAGTAGGTCTCAAAGGGCCACTGCCGTTTGAAGTTGTGTTAGTCATTCTACTGCTGCGCTGATATCAGCAGTTCAAACTGACTCTTAAAGATAAAAGAAAATGTAGTCACAGTATGGTGTCACAGGCACACCTTCTAATACGCTGAGTCACACTTCATGCTACACAGTACTCTATATGCACTACAGCCAAATCCAATCAATGACATTTCTCCATATGAAACTACTGGCAGCTCACTGTACAGTACTGCAGCCATTTAGTGGTTTAGAAAGGACCATAGTGCTGAGTAGCCAGTGGTGGTGTCCATGATACGGTCCACAGCAGGTCCTGGTTTGGCCCGACCACCTTTTCAATGAGAACAGTATGTTTGTCAGGAGATATTAAAACTCTGACTTTAGAGCCACAGCCTGAAACCCAAGGAATAAGAACAAAACAAACATAACAGATCCGTAGCAGAGGATCAGGAAACTGCAAAAATACATTTGTTTGGATAGTTACATTTGTGTTTCTGGTGCCAGAAACCCTGTCTTTTTTAATTATTTCAGGCTCAAACCAGAATCTGTTACTGCCATAAGTAGCACCAAACAGATGCTGTATTGTACAGAGCACAGAAATCACAGAATACAACTGTAGCTTAAATTAAAATTAGATGCATTAATGGAATAGGTAAGTGTTTGTGAAGTAATCAAGCTTTTGTTACGCATACTTCTTGTAGCACATCTACAGCTTGTTAAACTAAAATGAAACAGCCGGTGGTTGTATTGGGATTTTCCTTTGACATTACTCTTGATGAAACACAGAAAGTAGCATGCGAGTGATTATTTTGCACTGTGCAATTATGTTATTGGATCATGTGGGTTTAAAATTATGCTTCCCCTTGGAGGCTCTCGTCTCCCCACTCCTTGTAACCCTGAACAGTACTGTGGGACACTGAAGGGTGTGGGACCAGCTGAGTCGACATTCCTGTGGGAGTCGCACCATTCCCACCTCAGCAGACAAAAGCACTTCCAGCCCCATTCGCCCTCACAAGGATACACATATGACAACCATTACCTTGTGAGTGGATAGTGTATGTTTGGCTACTTGTCATGGTAAATTATACAAGCCATACACTGCAGCATCTAAATCATTAGGTACTGATGCAAATGTAAGTCAGCAACACTTAAGTCAAGGTTTTACTTATGTTGTAAAATTATAAGGACACAAACAAACAAGGAAATCAATTTCAAGCCTTCTCAGTAAACATTACCCTCCGACAATGTTTTGAAAGGCATTTCAGCCGATTTGATTCATTTATTTAATTTGGTTCTGTGCAAATGCTTTTATTGCCTCTTTTTGGCGAGCGTCCACTGCTCCCCGACAATTGAGGCCAATCAAAACGGTTTTGTGGAGGTCACAGGAAGAAAAGCAATCACAGGGCAGTTGCACCTTCTCTCCTCCGACAGGCACACAGACTCTCTGACGATACTTTTAGCCGGACCGGCCTTTTTTGCAAGTCTGAAAGCCAGTTCTTCAACAAAACACGCTCTGAACTCGCCAGTGCTGGCTCTGACTCACCGTCTCATTAAACTGTATGTGTTTAGATGATGGGAGAGGAGAGGAAAACAAGCCCAGTTTCCATTAGCCTAACGGGATAGAGCCTGGCTCTGACAAGAAGCCTGCCTAAAGAGAGAGCACAGTAGAGCAGCTAATCCATTCAGCAGAAGCTAATGGGAGGGGAAGAGGGGTCCATTGTGATTTGAGGGATAGGTTAGTGCTGGAAGGCTGCTCATCATGGGTGATTATAGGAGGTGGAGCAGCGGGAGTGGGCTCGGCAGGAGACTGTGAGGCATGATTTGGATTCACCAGGCTAGTATAACAGCAGCAAGTAGTAATGAGAAGAGCTACTGGCATTTGAAAAAGAGGGGATATAGTGAATTCAAAGAAGAACCGTACACAAACAGACGAGGGATACCATAAGAGACTCAGAGACGCAGTGACAGAAAGATGCTAAGAAATCAGGTGAGATAAAAATAGAGAGGGACAGGTATAGGATTGCTAACTGCCTCTAAATGGAGTAGATCAAGAGAAATCATGGATATTGACCGTGCCGTGCCACTCTGCTGAACTGTATAGTGAAAATTAAATCATATCTGACAGCAGCACTGAGTTGCCAGTCAAACAGTGATATCCCTATCAAGCCCTATCCAGCAATGAGAACAATAAATCTGAATCAGACTACAACACAGGCTGCAAGTGGGTGTTGCATATTTTGTCTGTTTGTCACCAGTCAGAACAGGACATGTCAGTCACAATGCCTTGAAATGACTCAGGCATGAGTTCAAAGTGTGAAGTGTGATCTAGCTAAAAGAAGTCCCTTCAGGTGGAATTTGACAACAATGTGAAGGCAGTAGTGTTATGTAATGTGTGTTGTGTTGCAGTAGCATCGCCTTGATGTCACAACTATAACTACTCTTACAACTCTGCTTTCCTCACCATGTCCTCTGGGGTTTTGTTACTTTTTCACATTTTGATTGGCAGATCCTCAGGGAAAGAGTTAAAAATGAGTCCAAACTTTAGCAGCAACACAATGTTTCTCATTACTTGGAAACAATTTGTGTTATGCCTTTCAGTAGGAGGACGAACACACAGGCAGAGAACAAATGAGGACCACCTACAGGAAAAAGAGGAACACTGGCATAAACATGTGCCGTATAGCCTGTCTACTGTGTATACACTGCTGCAGCTCTTCCCATCCTCTCCAGGTTTATACGGTACACAAGGAAACTGATTCAGATTCTGTCTGCTTTTTATAAACTCAAGTTCAAAGGGACACTTGAGTCCCATGTTAGTAAAAACCTTTTTCACTGCTTCTATCTCCAGCATCTATAAATCTGTCATGATACACAAGTCAGTCTGTGAGATACATTTTCTTGGCAGCAAAGCGATTTTGTTTGGAGAGGAATACAAAAGATGAGGGGGAAGATAAAGACTGAATAATGGGTTGAAGAGTGGTTTGGTGCGAGGGGAGAATACTCACAGGCAATGCGGACATGGGCTTTGCGACTCTTGGTGGTCCCTGCAGAACTCCAGGCCACACACTGACACCAGAAGTCCTCCGGCCCAAACAGCTCCTCCACCTGCTGCCGAGTGATCTCTATGCTGGCCTCTCTCACTACCAGGCCTGTGAACAAAGACAGAGAGGATTAAAAGGGAGGAAGATATAGGGAACATATCAGCACACACCAACACAGAACAAAAGGAGGACCTTAAACAGACCAAAACTGATCAGCTGATTGAAACGTTACGCTCTCTCACCTGGGAGAGATCCATGCCAGCATCAGCACGAGATCCCATCAAACCAATCAGTGCTATTTACATCAGTCACATTGCATGCTTTGACACTGTGTATTTATGTGTGTGCGTGCCAGTACGGCCCCAATCCCAATGCCAGAGCACTGAGCTGTTTGGGTCCAGGCCCTGTGGGGGAGGATTCTCTGCGTCATGGCTACCACAATCCTGTTTGCTAACTCCTCTGATTACTGCTCATCTGGGTGCCAGGACCCAAACAAACAAATCATCCCCAAAACAAATGCCTCTACCCACAGCTGCCCCTCTAGAACGGATTACTCCACTGCTACAGTGTGTGTGTGTGTGTGTGTTTGTCAAGCATAGGAATCGAGTGCATGCATTTATGTATGGATTATGCGGTGCTAGAGCATTTGCTGAAGCTACAGATGCTCCTCATGCAGCTCAATCTCTCATCCTTTTTGAGTTAATGGGGTTTGTGAGGAGAACAGTGGTATCATGAATCCCTTGTAAAAATAACAGATGAATGTAAATGTACTATTTAATACAAGAAAATATAATTAATCGACTGTATAGCCTACAGTATGTGTAAAGACAGCCACTATAACTCTGGAAACAGACTGAATTTCATGTCACAAACACTTTACAGGATGCAGTGACTAAATTGTACTTCAGACGAGCATGCTGGGCTCATGCTGTGGATATCCAATGCCACCTCGTCCCCAAAGCACAGCTCTATTAGGTTTAAACACGGGGACTGTGTAGCCCACTGGGGAAAAAAGGGGTTACGTGGATGTTATTTTCCTGGACCTGTCATGTTCATGAACCTGGTCAGCAATAATGTGAAAGTGGACTGTGACATTTAAATTATGCCCAGTTGCCACTGAAGGGCCTTCTGTGTGCAGAAGGAAACACAAATATAACATAGATTTATGTTCAATACCATAATTCAGATACTATCCTAGTTCCCTAGTTAGTTTTGGTGACGACCTTCTCTCGCAATAGCAGTACATCCAAGTTTAATGAGCCGTGCACACTGTTCCTATACTGAGCATTTTGTGCACATATAACCTGCATATAGCACCGATCATATATTGTTATTTCCTACTGCTGCTGTCTGGAAAACACTGCCTCATGACTCACTAGTATGAACAAACTGTTTACATGAACAGGGATGCGTGAATCTAATTACTGCTACACAAATTATAATGTACTTATGCACATTATAAAGTTGATTAAAAAATTTATTAATAGTTTTCTCAAACATCATCAGCTGTCTGTCCTTCAAAAACAAAGGTGACATAAATTAAAAGGGCTGCACAGACTGCATGCCAATTCAAACAGAGGACACTTGTGGAATTAATGCTGCTTGTCCAAACATAGGTGTTATGTTTTAGTTAACTTGCCTGTATTTAAACATATTTTTTGAAGAAGGGCAACAGATATCATAAAAACAATGAGCAAATCCCCTCAGGCTTCAGGTGTTATGATGAAATCTGCTCCCCAGTCAAACTGTGTCCCCCACTGTTAAACGTTAGCGCCACCATCAGTCTTTATGGTTAACTTCTAATATAAATAGTCGTGGTATTGTAATCTGATCATTAGAAAGCATTGTTTTTGCCTGAAAATAAAGCCGCTTTGAATTAATAAGGCCTGGTTCAGGTTCAGATGCAACACCAGTGTTAAGGCTAACTACTAGCTACAGTAGCTAACACAAAGCATTTAATAACAGAAACTCACAGCTGCTAATGATACATTTATATTTCTCTTCAGTTGACGCAACACCGTTAACAGTCTCATATAAATTACACCACATTAGTAAAGTATGAGGTGCATGGTACCCATTTAAAGCGGATGTACCTGGCGGGCTAGTCGCAAACATTTCCTCTTTATTGTTTTCGTTAGCTGCTGGAGATAGTGTGCGCCTGTAAACATGTCCCCATAGCAAACAAATGAAACTGTCGTTCCTACTGTGGTGTATTTAACTCCACTTACTGTCGCGTGTTGTTCAGCTCTTGACTGAGATACGAGCCGGTTTGTGGATGTGACTTCATTATCATGGGCTGTCTAGAAATCGCGTCACACACCAGTGACTCATCGTGTCTGACGTTCATTCAATCAGTAACCTAATCTTTGCCTGAAATCTAATTCATCAGACAGTGATTCACCAGGCTACCTGCTGAACCACACAAGAAAGGGACGTGACTGAGACACACTGCGAACCTTTGCCAGGAATCTAAAACCGAAATTTGAAAAATCAGTGTAGTTTAAGCTCACTTATACTGCAAAAGATATATCAAGGAAAGTCTGGCAATAATGTTAGGCAATTTTTATCTTTCAGGCTTACCTTGGTGTTAGGGAAAGTGGCAATTGCTGTAGGCTATGTTCATTTCCCAAACATTTCATTCACTTTAGTTTGCATAACAAATACATTGTGATGGGAAAGAGTCTGTATCACAAAGTGCATAGATGACAATAACTGCTGTTAAATAAATCTGTCTACTTGAGATTAATTGTATTTTAGCAGTGAATATATTTGTCTATTTTTATGCGAATGTTAATAATACAAATACCTCTTCTTCTGAATGATCACATTTTGAACAAAGGGTTCAAGATCTGCTCTACATTTTGAGTCACCGTACGTGTCTGAATTTCTGATTGAATGTAAAATGCAAAGAGCTCGGATGGTTAAAAAAATAAACATGCCATTTTACTTCAGGTTCAGAGCATCCACAGCCTCCTCACACACACACACACGCACGCACACACACACCTAGCAGAGTGACATCCCACATACCAGCTTAGCTCTCATGTAAAATTTACACAGTGTGCCGACAGGCAGAAGAACAGCCGCCTCTGTTGTGTGCGCACTTCCTTCTGCATGTACGTGTCCACATTCATGCATGAGTCCAGGAGAATGTCTCTGTGGTTGTGTGTCTGTATGTATGCCAAAGTGTCTAAGAGGATGTGTACTGTGTGTTTGAGAAAGTCAAGGATGGATGTGATGGATGCTAGAACATCACAGACTCAGAGCAGGAGAGGGAAAATCAATAATGGAAACAATAAGAATACATGAATTCTCCAAGGGTGTAAAATATGAGCCGAAATCAGTTAATTTTCTTTCTGTCTGTGCCCCAGACTGTTTCTGAAGAAGGTTCTGTAGTGGTGAACTATCTGTCTGGTGTTACAATATGCCCTCTACACCATGAGATAGCCTCATGTGACGATGACAAGTACCTATAAGTCTCCTATAAGAATAATTCATGACTTCATGGCTATTCCTAAAGCTGGATTAAACTCTTCCTGGCGTGCTGCACATCAGAAGGATCACTCTAGCAGAAGAGCAGGGCTTTGAACTGAGCCTGCTGACCTCATCCAGTGACTTCATGTGTTTGCTCAGCTAGCAGCTCATAGTACACCCTATAGCTTTACACCAAAACAGACACAGACTTGCAGTCCAATTGCAATCAAGGGAGGAAAAGCAAATGTAGTCCATGTCAGGACCAGCGATGGGGGGGGGCTACTTCACACATGTCAATGTGGCCATTAACAGCAGAACTTATTCTACAATATAGGTCCCATTAAGTCCAACTGAAGTAGGGCGCCTCATTGGCGATGATTCATTATTAATGTGGTCATTAGAGTGAGCTAGTCAAGCTCCTTAGTGTTAGCACTGGCTAACATTATTGATCAGGCAGAACAGGAGGCATTGGTCATGTAAGTAGAACTGCTGGAGGAGGGAAGGGGTTAAGTGATTATCTGACCAGATGAAGAGTATTCGGTTGATCGTCTCATCTCAGAGAGAGTGACAAGCTGTCTCCAGTGTATATTGCACTACCGTAGCCATGGCTACTTATAATTAATTTGTGGCTCATTCATATTTATCAATATATCAAGTCTCCTTTTCCTCACAACAGACCCTAACCTGTCTGTAATACTTGGAGGTAAATGCAGCAGGTCTCTGTGGAGACTGCCATTTGTAAAGGGAAAAAAAGAAAGGAAAAATTGATTTCATTCTTGCCTTCTGATAAGTCACATTTTGTAAATGTGATCTGAACCTATGGCCTCTTTTCCTGTATACTCATTTAAAAAGTGGTCTCAGTCAGTATCTGATGTTCACATTCTAATTTATTTTAGATTTATTTTTCTTTATTGGTGTGGATTTTTCATCAAGTGCACATGTTCCATGTGTGTGCTGATCAGAAAGCAGGGATTGTACCTGTGTAAGTTCTCTTACAAAGCCGCAGTGGAAAGCAGCAGCTGAGTGGTTTCATGCTGTGTAGAACATCGTGCAGGGAAAGGCTAATAGTGAATCAAGCCCCATACATTGCAACTAACAGTGCCTCACAAATTGTGCTTTCAGCAGGAAGTACTTTTTAATGACACATACATTTTAGGAATTATTGTGATGTGCATCTTACAAAACCTAGAACAATATTCACGCCCTGGTTATGTTTTCATGTGGTGTAACGTTTCTAACCAATAGAAAAAACCCTTAATATCAAAGTAAAAACAGATCTCTAAAACATGATCTAAACAACAAAGAATTCACTCAAGTCACTCCATATTCAGTACATACTGTGGTACAACAGACTTTGTACACTCTACGGTAACACTAAAAGAATTGTTTTTGTTCATCGCATTAATGATGAAGGTTTTGCCCACTTTGATTCAATTTTGTAAGAGAATAAAACATGATAAATTCCAAAGGGGTGAATAAGTTTTATTGGACTATTTCACCCTTGTATTTCACTTTTGGGGGATTTAAACTTGACATAAAAAAATTACTGTTAAGCCTTTCAAGACAACTAGATGCAATGGATGGAGCCTGTCTAGCCTCTCTAGCACTCTCATTATCTCTCATTTCATCTCATTTTCAGAAGATCATAAGTCCTCGCCAGTATGGAAGTGAGACACAGAGACAGGACGAGAGAAAAAAAAAAACAGAAACATGGAGTGGTGAGAGAGGACAGGATGGATCCAATTTCTTCAGGCTACACTGTCAGTGGTATTGACCAGGCTGGCCAGTTTATATCGGTGCTCCTTTTCTGTCAATCTGGGGAAATCAGAGAGCAATAGAGTGGGTTGAGAGAGGCTACACACATCCACTGGGTGGTGGTGGTGGTGGTGTGTGTGTGTGTGTGTGTGTGCGCACGGGGTACAAGGGCATAACTGAATGAATATCTGTGCAGTAAACAGCCCGTGGATGTGGCTTGTAGAGGTGCGTGTGTGGGTTGTTTTCCATGTTGATGCTTTTAGCACAAAACCTTCTGACACAAAGGCTAAGAGCCACTGATACCTTCGCTCTCTTCTCTGTCATAATGATAACCATGAAACACATCCTCAGATCTGTGTATTCTTCCTAAGTACACTAGGTCAAAATGAAAGGACTTCAGGTTGTTTTTCCAATACTCCTTTTATATTTGTTCAGCAACAACACTTTTCTCTGCTTTTGTCTTCTTGTACCAGCTTGCAACGCTGTGTGTTGTCGTGTAGTTCAGTAAAAGAGCACTTGAGGTTTTTTTTTGTTTTTTTTTTGCCAAAATACCTCAGATACAACATGCAACAGAACAATTGCAGTTCCCTTAAGTGTGTGAAAGTGTTTGCTTACGTGCCTAAACATTCAAATTTAAGGGAAGGAGCAGCTGTCAGTGTGCCCATGTGTGAGCAAGTGTGTGTGTGTGTGTGTGTGTGTGTGTGTGTGGCAAAACAGAGGGATGGAAAGGGTAAATGCGATGTGATTGGTACCTGTGGGTGACAGAAAGAACTCAATTTCCAATACAGCAGCTGAATGCAGCCAATCAGTGCTGGGCTGTTGTGTGTAATGGCTCTGGTGCCTTCAGGGGCTGAATTCTGTAGAAAACAGCCCTGCTGGAGCTTCGCTACCTTGACTTCCTCTAGATGCGTATAAGCATGTATATAAACTCACACCTACACTCACACACCACTAGTATGGTGCTTTCACTATGCCACAAAAAGGTGATGCCACTCATTGATCAAATAAACTGACCTGTAAGACTGATAAGCATACACTCATTGTATGGGATTTTGTTTTGATCAACCCCACCTCCTAGAATATGATTATGCTACTAATTTTCTACCTGAATAATAATGTCTGGTAACAGTCCAGGAGGTGTGATCAGCACAGATGTCATATAGGGCTTATAAAGTAATGCATGTATCCTATGTCATGCTTAAAATTAATAATGGGTTTTTCAGTATTTAATCAATATAACAATCTTTCAGTGATCCTTAACTACCTGCTTTGAGGTAATAAAACATAGTTGCCATATTGTTAGGAGACACTTGACTTAACTGATCCATGTTACTGACCAGAATTCTCGTCAACCCGCTCCTCCACGGTGTGCTCCTTCTGGTGAACCCACTCGCTGTTGCACTTGAAATAGATCTGGGTGGCGGGCGTGGCCTTGCAGTACAGGTTGACCGGCTTATTCTTGACTATGTAGGCCTCCTCCGGTTCCATCAAAAACACAGGCAGCGGTTCAGGGGGGTCTGAAGGGAAGGTTTCCGGCAGATCACCAAGACCAATGAAGTCATCCTCCACTGTGAAAAGGAAGGGAAGAACAGATGAAAGGAAAGATGAAGGGTGGGGGGAGAGAAGATGAGAAGAGAGGCAGAAAGCCCCAGAAAGAGAGAGAGAGGATGGGTGGGAGACAAGAGACAGTGGGACAGTGTATTATAACCACGGTCTTTGCATGGGATTATCCATCTGCACAGCATACAGTGAAATCCCTATCATTTGATATTTTGGAATGTTTACACAAGTGTATTTTAGAGCGCAGGAAATTCTGGGATTCCTCTCAGGCAATAAGGCTGCATGGATTTACAGAAACTGGGCCTTGCTTGGTCTAACCACAACCAGCTACTGCTGAGAAACCAGAGAGAGGCAGAGCCAATAATGAGAAGCAGAGTTCAGAGGTTGACTCTGAGGAACTGAAGTTATAAGCTGATCTCTCTCTGTCTCCCATTTTCTCTCTTGCTCCCTCTCTTCCTCTTTGCCTTTGTCTCTCTCTCACTCTCTCTCACACACACCAGCTCACACACACATGCAGCAGATCTAATGACCTCAGGCTTTTGGCCCAGTTTGTGCCATTCCTCGGATACTTCTGCAGTAGACAGATACGCTTCCCTGTAATTACAACTCCCTTTCATCTCCCTGTCTTAAATCACACAACTGCATGTGTACATGCACTCACTCACACACACGCACAAACATGAGCAAAATGCTCGGAGTGCCACAAAACAGCGCAAGCACACACAAATATATTGGGCACACATGCCGCCGACGAGCGAGCACGGCTAACTTTCTAACTCTTTGAAGAGAGGAGGAGGATGAAGCCTATCCGCCACCCCATTTGTCACCTCCAGAACTGTTCTATTCTTACCATCGAACCGGTAGACATCAATTATTCACAAGTGTGAAAGAAAGGAGGCAGAGTAATAGAGACAGAGATACAGTGGGGAAACAGAGGGAGTGGGAGAGGGAGGGGACATAGAGAGAGACGGTGAAAGTAACTCATCCAGACAGACATAGATTGAGACATTGAAATGAGTTGGGCAGACAGCGAGAAACATAGCACAGGAGAACAGAAACAGGAAGGCAGACTGTACGGATAACAAAAGAGTTTATCAGCCCATCAGTAATTCTTCCATGTCCTTCTATCTACCCGTCTCCCTGCCCTGTGTGGACATGCTGGAGCCTTGTTGTCTGACAGAGGTTGTCTCCTGGATGCTTCGGGAGCACTAAATAATGTCTTGGCTGAGCAGATATCTCCCCACGATGTCTCTCTAATGTTATCTCTCCCTTCATACCTGCCACAAATTGGAGTTGCTTGCTAGGATATGAAAGGCCAGGGGGGAGCCAATCAGAAGATGACCAAAGCCATCCCCACCACAAGGGAGGACAGTTTGTAAGAGTAGTTATGATACTGGTGGTCTGTGTGGAGTTTGTTATATGTTTGTGAGTATGTGGCCACGTCTCATCAGAAGAAAACTTCCAGCTCCTGTGTTTCCTTGGCTTCTAATTGGCTGCTAATTGAGCAGAGGCAGTCAAACCTCAAGTGACCTCTGATCTGTAAGAGTGGCCGTCTCCTCACACAGTGGGAGTTTGTGTGGGGGGGAAATGAAGAGCTGGAACAAGATCATTAGCTGTTTTGATCAACTCTCATCTTTTACCTTCTCCTCTTCCTTTTTGTCTTGATGGAGGTGATGACTCTTTAATGTAGAAGTGTATTTTATCAGACCTCGTCTTAGTCTGTTCCATAGTCCTCAGTCCACCCACATGCTCAGCCAGGGGACCCTGACCCAGAAACAGGCAAAGCGAGCCAAGGAAACTCATTAAAGATTGCGTTAGCCTTCTTTCACCCTCCATTCCCATTATCTCTCCATCTCTCTTTCCCTCCTGGCTCCCTGGCGCTGTCGAACTGTGAGGCAGAGAGATCTGAAACAGCCATGAAAGCATCGCTGCCTTACACACACAGAGAGACGCATGGCGTGCACACTGAAAACACACACACACGCGTAAGCATTAATGCACACACACACAAACTCGCTCACAGATATTCGAATTCATCAACTTCCTCAGTGCGAGAAATAATAAATTCAAGTGAATGGAACCAGCCCTCCAGTGAAAAATCAGCCCCGAAATGAAAAAAGACACCACATGACAAAATGAAAGACTCCTTCCATCCACACCAACCCAATATGCCCCCCACCCCCCCAACGCCTACAACCAGCATCCAAGCACCTCCCTCCTTCCCTGCTGGTGAACAGAATACTGAGAGCAACAGGGAGCTCAAAGAGAAACATGACTTTCTTCTGGCTCCCTCCCATTCTCATCCCCATTCATATGCAATGAGAAGACAGTTCACCATAAAATGAGGTTTTGGCATCACCAAGATGATGCAATCTATATGGCTACATGCAGCTACGGTGTGTATAATCACAAACCTAACACTCAAGGACATATTACCATACTTATACAAATCAAACATGCATTATGAAGTATTTTAGCGTCATATCCCTTTAATAGGGGTATTATTATGGCATGCCTCCACTGTTTGATATGCAATATGGATTTTTCCAAGCATTTGTAATTCTGTGGTTAGATTTTACTCAGAAAATTTGCCTCCATATTGAGTGTTTAATGTTTAATGAAATATATCCTCGCAGCACTTATTCAAATTATATTTTGCTCTGTAATTGGGGTGAGTTTTCATAACTCATATTGCAAGTCTTATTAGAGAATATTTTAAGTCTCTAATTGAATATTAGTTGAATTTTATATTAGCTCCATATCCTAACTACAAAAAAGTTTTGAAGATAAATTAGCTGGTTTTTGCCCTCAAAATAAAGTTAATGACCAAATGAAATTTGACTTATTGGGTTGTCAATGAATTCATCAGGCAGAGGGCAAAATGGTTTGGAAAATAAGACGATTTAAAGAAGGATAAGAATGAGTCAAATGAATCAAAGATTATTAAGTGGGAGCAAATAGAAGTATGAGAGGGTCTTGGCACGGAGTCCCTCTTTGGCTTGAGTCAACTCCAATAGCTGTGGGAGTGGAGCAATACCAAGGGATGATTTACATTTTGTACACAAGCAAATCAAACTCAAACCACAGCTACATATCAAAGCATTGGAGATAAGAACCACGTTGTAAAAGAAATGTGCACAAAGAGGCACATCTTGGGCTAAAAAAAGAGCCTAAATACATAAACTGTTGCATAGAGAATGTACAACACCCACACTAAACACAAGCACACAGAAAAGCATATCAAATGTATGATGTCCGCACCCTGTAGCACTTTGCTCTATTCAGTATGAATAGCAGAGAATAACAGCTTGCCAAAACCCAAACGACCTGTCCAATTAATCCAAGTTTCCTACAGTGTGCTCCTCATTTCTTCTGAAAGTTTATATTGATGGTATTTTCCTTTAACGCTGTCTGGCTGATCATCATTTCACTGAACCGTAGACACAACAGGGCCTTAATGACTAGTGTGCATCAATAGTTTCCATTAGAAATGAACACTGGCTGGCTATATAAAGAGTCATCCTGCAAATGCAGATCAAGTATTCCTTAAAATAAGCGACAGCAATATCTCCTAAAGCACTGTTACTCCACTACTGCACTCAGTATAGCATCACCACAGCAGTCACGTTAATGAGGTCTGTTGGGCTGAGAACAGTGAAAAGTGATGACAGGACATCAACAACACATTAGACATGGAGTCTTAAACAAATGCACTTTAGACCATAAATGCTTCGGTAATTTTACATTTTGATGTCATGTGTCAACAGGATATCAGTCAATTTCTCTGGAAACGAAAGATGCGCTGAAAACAGAGACCTAGAGAGACTTCTATGGATTTCTCTAGAATGAGCAAATATAGCATTTCAAGGCAGAGCGTGCACACACACACACACACACACACACACACACACACACGCACACACACGCACACACACACGCACACACACGCACACACACACATACACGCACACACACAATTATTATGTACTGATTCACCAACAATGTGAATCCATTTTTGGATGTTGTTATACTGGAGGGAGGTCAAACCAAGCAATGACTTGAATGCAATGGAGATAGAGGCAAATTAGATGCCATACTGAAACAGATAAAAATGCATCCAGATTACACACTATGCTGTCACTGTGTATTCTGCTGTATATACCATATACAGTACTAAAGTGGATATATCACCTGTTTTGCTGAATATCTGTAAGCTGTATTTCTTATACCATATATTGTACGTGGGTGTCTGTGATAAGAGCTTTTCAATGCCGGGCTCTGACACCACTGTGCAAGATAAGCTCTCTCTTTTCTATCTGCACTCACGTAGATTTATTGTCCCAAGGAAAGCACTGTATCAGTGGGGCCAATGTTTCCCTTCAATCAGGGGAGAGTCAAGCATGAACGAGGATGAACGCTGACATAAATCTTCTCCCTCTTCATTCCTGTTTTATTCCTATTCATCCTCTTCTCCCTGCTCTCTATCCCTCTTGACTTTTGCCACTTTTCTTCTTATATAAATTCCCGCTCCAGATAGAGAAAAAGATCGGTAAATGTTTGGTCAGATAGGCAGACAACAGGGAGTTTTACTTGCCAATGTTTTGCTATGCAGCAATAGGAAAGGACAAGAGGTGGTTTGCAGCTGAGTGGTCAAGCAGAATAATAAACCACTCAGCTGTCATGTCAATTGAAGCAGGATAAATAGACTGTCAATCAGATATACCTATAAATGTACTTTGAGCACACCTACCCATTTTATTGAGTGAACATAAATCAATGGTAACGACCTCTTCCAGTCAATACTTGTTAGTATTGGCCTCATATATCCCAGGGGCTTAAATCAATATGTATGGTTGTTGTTTTTAAAGCAAAAGCCTTTAGAAGCTCCATGAGAAACAGGCAAAGAGAGTGGGGGCTTCCTACCACTCTAATGTCTCTTTTCAGCCAAGTGCTTTATATACACTAATGCGTCTACACACATTGTCTGCAGGGCCTCATCTAACGCTTGGCTGCAGCAGGTATTTATTGATTACTGTTGGGGGCCAGTGACCCCTCCCGTGCCCTGTCCTATCTGAGTCTCTCTGCTGGGGTGTGCTAAGCACACTCACATTTCATCTCTGGAGAATCCTGCCATCACACAGCCCAGCAAAAAGGAGGAGAAGTCAGGAAAAAACAAGCCGGCGGTGCTTAAAGTTAAAAGTCAGGTGGCTCCAGCATTAACCTCCCAATCAGTTCACAGCTCGTTCCATTACGGAGCAGAATCACAATGACCGGGGAAAACCTCTTGCACACTAAAGCCACCAAATAAACCAAATGAATAATTCAATCAGGGCATTACAGAGCGGTCCAATTTATGGGTCTTTACTCTTTACCAGAGTATGTGATGTAATTGGAAAAATGAATCTGCACACAAATTGATGTAAAGTGCAAACACACAGCTGAAAAGAAAGCAGACTTAGTACTGAGGAGTGGACCAGCAGATAAGCATTTTAGATCTATCCGTATGAGAAATGGACATTCATCCAATAAACAGTAACCTGTGTTTTTCCTTCCTGCTTTCTTCCTTCGCCTGCGATTACCTCAGCTTATTACAAGGACAGAAAAGAGGAGAATCTCATATAAAACAACATATAATAAAAAAAACAGTCATTAAGCTGATCAATTTCAGAGCACTGAACCATTTCTCTCTTGCCGTCTTTGTGCAGCCAGTCATGGTGTTCACATTGGGGGGTGTTTACATATTTCTCTCTGGTCTTTATCCCTGACCTTCACTTGGTTCTCTCTGGCTGCTCTCTGGCAGGAGGCAGCTGGTGGTTGCCAGGGTCATGCTAGGCCTTGGCCACTGTCTGTCCAGTCACATCACAGCGCCAGGAAAGGCAAGGTCAAAACATCATGATAATTAAAGCTCATCATTTCCCTTTTCATTTTTTTATATAACCAATTTCACCCTCCAACTACTTAGAAGTTTAAATTGACTTTCATGCAGATTTTATGCCACCACACATCTAAATGTTGCTGTGCTTCCTGCCGCGAAAATACTGTTTAGAAAGACCGGTCAGACATTTCCTCAGATAATAGCAAAGGGAAAAAAAACTGGTAAATGACAAACTATACTGGATATGACATTTTTAAAAGATTTTGAATTTGGATTCTGATTGATTTTGTAACATTGATTTTTCCAGTTAACTAATAAGGTGAGAATACACCTTCTTCAATCCATGACTCTCAGACGTAAAAGATTGTGATATCCCGATCTTTGTAAAATGAACAAAATAGCACAAAAGTGTGACTGACATCAATACTGTCTAACTGGTTAAAAATGTACAAGAACAAGACATTTATGTAAGACCAGTGTAGGAGTTTCATCTCATCAACAAAGGTCACATTGCTTTAATGCACAAACAAGTAATTATTGTTAAAACATTTAATTGTTTTTCTTTAATATTTAATACTCAGAGTATGTATTTTCTGCGTACACTGGTTAGAAGTAAAGTGGCTATTCGTTAAAAGCATTTTTAATGCGTATAAAGTCTCATGTATTTTGGGATGCTGTTATTTTACACGTTCGTCTAAATGCTTTGCTGCTCAATCTCCAGCAGTTATGGTTTTTTTCTGCACTGTATTTTCCCACCCTCCACCCCTTTGTGCTCCCTCCTGGATGAAAAGCCATTGTGGTGGTTGATTGGAGAATGATGCTGCTACTTAGAGAGTCACTCCATCAGCACCGAGGGAGGAGAGCGCTTGGAGAGAGAAAAGCTCAGGAGGAGCAGTGGCTCCCTGGGGTGCTGTAGCTGTGATGGGTGAGCTGTCAAACGCCCCATTGTCCAAATTACCCAGCAAGCACCATGTCACCACCCGGGACTAATTTACGGTGCAGTGCGGCACTGACATCGCTCTCAAAGTAGAGTCCACAGGAGAGACAAGCGAGGGAATGGGGTGAAAGGAAAGAGTGGGGGAGTCTAGCCTTACACCTTTCAGAGAGGTAGAACAGGGCGCCAAACACAGCCAGTCCTGATACAAACCCCAATTAACTTCATCCAGGTCCTCTGTTTGCTGTCTTTATGCTTCACGGCCTCAATGACAGGTGTCAATATGAATATGTGTCATGCCCCTGTGCCTCCTGGCCCACCCACTGCTTGCCAAACACACACATTCACCGATGCACGAGCAGTTTTAAAGCAGCCATTGCAAACAGAAGCCTCTTGCTTGACTTCACTTGTAGTCATAACGACTGGTCCTTTTAACACAAACTGGCATGGCCATTCACTTGTCACATGTCACACCCCTGGGTGCCCCAAAGCCAGACAGGGCCATCACCCGACCCCATACCGACCGGCGGGCTGCGGAGTGGAGCGGCTCTTGTCAGAGGAGACATGCCGCACTCTCTGACCCCTCACTGTGCCCAGTGGTTTGATGCGATGCCTTTACTTTGGCTAATTGGCCCAGAGCAGCGGGCAGCCCCATTCTGCCACCAGATCAGAATACAAAACATACAGAGAGAAAGATGATGGTAGGAACACTGGATCATCATTATGTATACCAACAGACTGAGCCATAGAAAATGAATATCAAATGTAAAGAAGTGTCTAACTTGATATCATACCAGTAAGTTTCCCTCAAATTTAACAGCTCACATCTACATCAAAATCATCTCCTGGGAGAAAAAAAACGGTCCTAAGAATCACAGAAGAAGCATTATAGGGAGACACAAAAATGTTTACCTGTGTTTAGTGTGAGAAATGTACTGAAATAACATTTTATTTTACAGTGAACCAACACTGAAAGCAAAAAAGGAATAGATGCAAAGACACTAGTGGGACAATCATAGCAAAAACAATCCTCACATCATTCACTAACAAAGTATAGATGGGCTAAATATCAAAGAAAACAATACAATAACTAATTCATTTTCTGTGTCAAATTATAACCATTAAGGACAATCTGCCAACCTGCTAAGGTGTGAAGTATGATGTAAGTTTTAAGTATTTCCATAGTGTATTATTTCTATGTTTTTGTTTCTATTTCTATGTTTTGTGTAGCCCTCTTCTAACATCTGTAGTTACTCAGTAGGCTGCAAAACTGGTTTACAGCAAAAAGTAGCATGTAAAATAGACCAACACTATGGAAATGTGTTTCTGTTTTATGACCTGATACTTTTCCTTGAGAAAAACACTTACCTGATGCAAAAAGCAAGGCTACCGGCAGAGAAAGAAACACAAAGTATGTTTAATATTACACATTTATATTATTCAGAAAAGAAAAGGCTAGAGAAAGCATACATGCATAGATGTATGGAAGATGACAGTGATAATTGTCCGTCCAAATGACAGAAAAAAAGGCAATTATCCGGTGGGTTCTCCATAATGCGTTCTCAATATAAGAATGTCATTACACAGAGGAGTCCTGTATGTGCCACCCCTTACATATGCACACACACTTCACACATACAGTATAGATGTCCTGAAGCACTCAAACATCGAAACCCTCCTGACACAAAAAAAAAATCCCTGGCAGCACTTTATCTGAAGGACACTACAGACTGGAAGTGTGTCAGAATGTGTGAGACAGTCCCCAGAGCACAGTCTATTCTCCATGTCTGTCACTGAATCTGACTGCCTGTTTAATCCCCTGATACACACACTCACACACACACATGCAGCCTCGATCCTCACATCAAACTCCTAAATCTCATTCTCACCATCTAGTCAATCAAATTGCCAGCTGGGAAAGCACAAGAAGACATGTCCAGCGTTTTAAGATATTCTCCTTTTTCTTTAAATGCTCTCTCTTGAGAATTATATCCTCTCCTGTGTCTTCAACACTGCTGCTGAGCTGAACATCTACTACCATCTACATCCTCACACATGGGATGGGAAAATGAGAAGATCACGATTTATTTGACTCATAACACAACGAACATGGGCGAATGCTAGTGTCTGATGGTGTAACGGAGGGTGATGGAGCCTATGTGTTTGCGTGTGTGTACATGTGTCCGAGTGTGATGGCTGAATTAATGTGACAAGGCAGATGTAATGCAGAATCATAAATCTTAGCCCCAGGATCAGTAGAGGCAGAGCAGGAGGTGATATATTAAAGGCCATGTGTGCGCACACACACACACGCACACACACACGCATGCACACACACACCGTTATGATGCCTATAATAAAAACAAGATCCTAGCCGCAATAGCCAGCTAATAGACATGAGTATATCTGGCCCTGAGGGTCATGACATGTACTCGCATACAGTACATACACACACATATACACATACACACACGCACAGTGCCACAGTACACAAAAAAACACAAATTCTATCCGCTTTTCCAGCAATTTATTATGCTGCTTTGAGCCCAACCGCTCCAGTGTTAGATATGGCTGTAATGCTGTTAAAATGTTAATGCTGTTATGCAAACTCACTGTTGTACAACATGCTAATTCTTTACATACTTTGTAGAGCGCATTGGATAGGGCTCTGGGAGGAAAAAAAAAAAAAAACAACATGACAGCATTTCTGTTGAGAATACTGACTCAAACACACAGATGAAGCTGAACCAGTGTTACTGAAAGTCATCAGGCTTCACTGTCCAGCAGCACCCTGACCAGCTGATCTGTAGTCAGAGTGTTTCTCTGCTCAGCAAACTGACAGCTGTTCCTATTCATGTCAGATGGCCTTTCACTGTAAATACTACTACTGATGCATTTTATTGTGAGCCTCACTATAGATCTGATTGTTGGTTCATGTCAGACTATAAACGCTCATCTATGTATATTACTTTCATTATCAATGGACTCAATCAGTTTTCTATGGATTACTATGGGTTTATAATGCTGCTGGTGAAAAGCGTCATCACACATTATAGGCTGAGGTGGTTTAGCTGCAGTCATGTTTTTTCCACAAATTAAAACAATAATTAATGCAACTCCTCACAACTGCTCTGCTGATAACACTTTGTATTCAGGGAACAATCACCATCATACAAATAAATGTCACTGGGTTACATGCATGAAAGAATATTTCTCTTGTATCGGGACACTTTAGTCTATGGAGTATGAGCTCACTGAAATGAGAAGGGCAGCATAAGAATTCTTCACAACATGTTTGGCTGCCTCACAATAGTTTCATGGTGTAGAGTTTTCCGATACCTACACAGTTTCTTCCTGCATGTTTATTCAAGGGTAGCCAGGATGCTTGCTAGGCTTATTCCTAAAATGAAAAGGGCTTTGTAAGCATTCAAGGGGAATTGCAACATGCTGGTTGCTGCACATAGGCTACATATACAACTGCAGGACTTTAGACTGGTGCTTACATGATATTGGTTTATTTTGAGTCCTTCCTTTCATGTTTTTTTTTTTTCTTTTGTATAATAGATAGATCAAAAAGTTACAGGTCGTGTACTTCAAAATACAGTATGTGTGGATTTGGCATATCAAAGTGTCCATCTTGTTGTGCTGGCTTCAGCGGCAACAACAACAAAAAAAAAAAAAGCTGTTGTCTCAGCTCATTTCACACAGTTTCTTTCTCTTGTAATGCTTGTGAGAAATGACAACATAGCTGCTATTACACATTGAATGGGGTATCATATTCACATTGGCTGTTATACATCACACTACACCATATCCAGCTTGGATCATCGATCGCATTCTCGCAAAGCCAAATAGATGCTTCTTTCTGATATCACTGGCATGGCTGTTTGGATAAGAGAGGAGCTTCCAGGAAAGATTACAAATGTACAGTAATCATGCTGCTTCTTCATGGTATGATAAACACTTACAAAAGTGGACATATGGGGGCATGCCCATGAATACAGATGGTCCCTGTGACCCTGTTCAAACACAGTATCAGAGCATCAAATATATCCGGAATGGTTTTATATCCGGCCGAGATAGATGGAAGATCACACCTGGAGTCAGAGTGCATCTCAAATATATCTTGAGTGAGCACTTGGGATCAGATTCCAATGCCCTGCCCATATTTAATGCTTGCCTGTGGTGAGAGGGTTTATATGGTTATTTAAACTACCCGAAAAAAAACACACAAAAACCCAATGAAAAAGTTAAAACTAAAGTATGCTGTTAGAAAACTGAGCGACAGAGAGAGGGAGAAACAGGATGGAAATTCGCCTCCAGTGAAGGCTTTTGTTTTTGTGTTTTGGAGCTTAGTCTTGCCGTGCAAATACAACAAAGATGAGGCCGTCCTTCATTTGTGGTCCCATGAATCCCCAACCACATCAGAACGAGAGTGATCTGATCCTGACATGTTTTCTTTTGCATTTTTCAGTGCAGTCATTTTTTGTATTTAGAAACACAGACAACATTCACACAGACAGATAAGTGTCAAAGAAAAAAAACTGAATAAATGAGTGGAAATACATAATGCAGATACTGTGCAGTATGTACATCATGGTGCTGTATTGATTCATTGTCCAGCACCTAACAGACACAAAGAAACACTCCCTTATATCTCAGCCTTGTGTCACGCACACACTCACACATAAAGACATGCACAAGCACGCACAGACCTCACACCTGTTAATGGATGTGTTAAGAGGCAGAGAGACTTGGTGGGATGGAGGGCAGTTGGTGTGTGTGTGTGTGTGTGTGTGTGTGTGTTTGTTTTGTGTGACTGCATTAGGGAATCACACACCCTGCTCCACTCACCAGGGGACTTCTGTCAGCCTGTGATTTTGCCATGTACCCCTCCCAGCTCCTCTCCTCTGCTGCTCACTGGTGAAATAGGTCAACCACACATAATGGAGGGGGCAATGAGGAGCAAATATGTGGCCCTCCACCCCCACTCATTGCCTCTACCGTCCAGCAACAGAAAACAAGCGATGGCCCCCCAATGGATACACAGAGGCTGGCTGAGGAGAGACGGGCACAGCCAGCCACAACATGTCGACCTCCCAGCCACAACAGCCATTTACACAGCTACGCTTGAACAGAGCCCATAGCAGCGGCTCATAAGGAAAGAGCAGCACTCGCAAGACAAATTTGCACCAACGGCTTAAAAAGCTCATCTCTGCTAAAAAATTAAGCGGGGAAAATTGGAAAAATTTAATAATGGATATTTGTGTGTACAGTGTGGAACTGTTTGCAATCACAAAATGGTTCATCACTGTCACTCTCTTAGGGAGCATGAGATGGAGGAGGGGAGAGGTGGAGCATGTTTACCGGGAAAGCAACGCTCCGACATTTCAGAGACACCAAATGTGCATGTGAAAGTTGATTTAATGGTCAGAGGGAGTACTACCCAGCCTATGAAAGAAATTGCATTATGTTACTCAAGTGACAACACCAAGACATCTCATCCTAAGAGTTTAAATTCACAGAACTACACATACACACACAGTATACACTGATCAAGCATAACATGATGACCACTGATAGGTGAAGTGAAAAACACTTATTATCTCTTCATCATGGCACCTGGGACATGTAAGACAACAAAAGAACATTGTGTCTTCAAAGTTGATGTGTTACAAGCAGGAAAAATAGGGAAGTGTGAGGATTTGAGTGAGTTTGACAAGAACCAACAGACGAACTACAGGAGCTCAAACTGCCAAAGACGATGCTGGCTGAAAGGTAGAAGGCTGTCAGAATACAGTATATATACAGTACATATATACACACAAGTTGCCTTAAAGTGTAGGTTCCTGTGATTTTGATTAAAGTCGGAATATTTTGGCTTCTTCTACATCCAATTTGATTCTTTATTTAAAAGGTCTCTTGCAAATCCCCCAAATGAAAGTTTGACAACATGTGTCAAAGAATCTCTTCTGGTGAGACACACAACTCTGTGTCTCTTCCATTGTTTCTTCATTTACGAGCACTCATAAGGAAAAACTGTGCGTGTGCTTGTGTCTTATGTGTTCCACCATCAAAATTCACTCTCGTGTATTCTCTTAAAAAGAATTGCTCATGAAGAACCTACAAGGATAAACTGAGGCAACAACACAACAAAAGCACTAGAGTGAAGGGACCATCTGCTGTCATTGATTTGGCTCTGTTCCATAGCATCTAAATAGGAATAGCATCTTGAGTAAACAGCTTTATTGAAAAAAAACAGTCTTATTTGGAAAACAGTCAATAGATTGGTTGGTTTATGCAGTACGTGTAAATGTGGTTATAGATTGAAAAGGTAAATGAGATATGCTTCTCTCTCCTAATGTCAAAAACTAAAACATATGTGCACATACAAACACCAGTATGCTAAGATATATACCTTCATCACAGGCGGTTCTTCCTATAGTCCAGTTTTCAAACCTCTCCCTCTTCTACTTATATTACTTCTGTACACTGCATCTTCCTGCACTCTCAACTCATGTTGTCTTTCCACTGCAGTCTCCACTGGCTGTGACCTTTTCTTCAGTGGAACAGGATACTGCCCATCTCCATCTTCCTCATGCATTAATGATCTGTGGTAAGCTGAGGGCATCTGTCTGACTCTCAGCCTGTCCGCTGCTCTCCCACTTCCAAGGACGGAGCTCAGCCACAGTCCCTGTCACCCACAGGGAAATGCAGATAAATAGCCACAGATAGCGATAGCTGCACAGTCTCTAAAAAAGTGGATGCTGCCCCTTCTCATCTTCATCGCATACATCTCTTTGACACTCCCCAGTGGCAGATATCTAAAATACTGAAGCAGAGAGATGACAGCAGGCAACAGACATAAAGAAACTCAGCCAATTATCCTGGTTTCATACTGAACCTCGCTGCACATACAAACAGCTGAAATGAGGTTCCTCCACGGGGTAGCAATGCAGATTATTCTCTTTCATACCCTCTGTTTGTCAGCATTTAATATATACTATGATAATGAGAGCTAAAATGCATCCATCCACCATTTTTCACGCTGCCCTGATGTCCTTTTCCCAGCATATCTATGCAGCTCTTCCTGAAAGATCCCCCAAAGTGCTCTTTTGGCAAAAGCTCAGTCTCGTCGAGTTCAGGGAGATAAAGCGATCTTGTAAATCCTGATTCAGCCCATTCAGTTGGCTGTACATTTGGAAATGGTACCAGTGATTCGTTCTCAAGTTTTTTTCTAATGTAATTTTATTGGTTACAAAAGCCCTCTGTGTTTCCACCCTTTTTTGAGCCAAATCTGTTCTCAAGACCTCAGTAAGCCTGAAGAGACAGGGATCATATGCAACATCTTGGCTTCTTGTATCTGTGGTGACTACCTCAAGCTCACGACTGCTCATAAAGTTTAGCTCTCTCTTCACCACAACTATCTGATACAGTTGCCTCATTGTTGGTCATTCCTGAACTCCTCTACTCCACACAGGCCACGGCACTTTAAGTGCAGTTAGAAGCACTGCTGCAAAACCAAAGACATTCATGTCACAGTGTGACATTCATTTCCCAGTTATTGCAACCTCCACCTGTGCTGCTTTTAAAATGGTCTGCATTGAGGTCAATTGTACTATAGAATCATAATGATTGGAGTGCTTCTACTCCACCAAAAAATATCTAGCAGGCCCTCAGGTGGACATTTGACAGTCTCTTCTCCACTTTCCCTTTTTTAAAACCAAGGTTTGTCCAATAGTCAGTATCAGTGTATTATCAGTGAGCTCAAAGACTTTACAAAGATCTTCTTTACATCAACAGGTTTGTGGTTTTACAGACCTTTAAAATACAAATGTATTAAAATTATTTATCTAACATTCAAGCTAGCATAAAAAAATATTATAAGAATACTGTGCAACTGCCAAGCAACTGGATTACTTGCTTGGCATCCAGCAACTTCTTCCAATGACTTTTTAGTTGGTTTCAAATGAGGTTTTCCAAAGCAATTTGTTTTCCACTACATTGTACAGACTGGTGTAAAAGCAATGGGCTGCCTTCTCTCTGCGAACCAACAGAAAGGAGAGAGAGATGTTTTCTGATGCACACTTAACATTCTTATAGTAGGATAATGTACAGAAGGAATATGATAGCTGAAGCTTTAAATTAAGCAATATTTCCGCTTTATGGCAACAATGGTGAGCTGCTTGGCCAAACAGGGGGATAATGTAATCAGCCTCTTTGGTGTATATGTATCTCACCCTGTCACCTGCTGGGACTCATTCCTCCAAAACCCTCAGATGCGTTCTGACAGCTGCAGAAATCCTCATCTGGGGAGGAGGGATGAAAAGATTTCGTCTGTGCACCTCCCCACCACTCCATACCCAAATATTTGACTTTGCCTGTGATCTGCAGCCCTTGAAGGCTTCTGTTGGGCTTTTCCACACGACTGATCTCTCTTCTCAAAGCAGGTGTTTAAAACAAAACTGACACCAGAGCGAGAAAGAGACAGGAGAGGATGAGATGATAAGAGAAAATTTAATAAAAAAAAACAACTGTAACTTTTTCAAATGATGATTACCATATATATTATGTATTATATGAATAGGGCAAAGCTCAAAGGTTAAACTAGACACGACAGCCACATCATATAGGAAGCGTGTCTGGCTGTCATGCTGATGCAACTCCCTGAGGTTCCTGTCTATGGCGAGCCCTTGATGTCACTGTTACACACTCCCACACACATGCCCTTCAGTCATGAAATAATACACATGCACACACGTATACTGCACATGAATGCCCACCCAGGAGCATGCATTCAATGGCTCACACTAATGCAGACACATACAATATACACGAAGAAACTTCACAGGGAAATCAAGCTGACAGATCAAAGAGTGCACAGGCAGGGATGAACCTTTCAGAATGTTTGAAAATCTACCATAGGATGTTTTCCTGAAAACCAATTATCCCTGCGGTTGTGTTGAGGAATGACCACTGCTGTTTCCAGCTCATATCAAGTTCCACACAATGTCCCCCCCCCCCAAGCCCACGGCAGCAAAAAGCACTCAACATTCAAAGCACCTTTACCAAAGAAATACTTTCAAAAATATTTTTGGGTTGTTTTCAGCTGTCAGAACTTGTGAGTAATTACATGACAACTCGTCACGTAAGGCATGAATTTACAGTATTGTTTTGATTCATTTTTAGTGTTCATCTAATCGGGATTGGAAAGGGTTGCATGAATCAAGGGTGTGTATTTTTTTTTCATCCCATTAAAGAGCATGTAATCCCCGAACTAAATTTAAAACATGAAAGCTTTTCACTTGACAGCTACAGCGAAGAGCTGCTGCAGTGACATTTAGTGTCACATCATATTAGACAGTAATCACAAAAAAAGCATTAAGTCTGAGAGCACAGTAAACTTACCGCGATTAAGATACAAGTTAGGGCCATACAGCTTACTTACAAAGATTAACACGTGTACAAATTCATAACCAGGCAAGTATAGTTCTGGAAGATATGACCTAAAGTCAGTAGATGGAATATGGAATAATGGAAAATAATATTTTTTTTCTTCCTGCAATACCAAACAGGCAAAACTAATGACAGCCTCAGCCGTGCATTGTGTTTAGTGTTAAATGGTGAAAAATTACAATAAAATATCATTATTAGCACACTGACATTAGCATTTAGCACAGTTATACATTAAGTACAGCCTCACACAGCCACTAGCATGGTTGCAGACTCAGAATCTTGTTATATACATATTTTATTACAGCATGGCCTTTCAAACACACTGGGCTGTTGGTTGATTAGTTGTTTTGTCAGTTTATAGGCATTTATTCAAATTACTATATCAGTAAATTTCAGTTGGTCAGTGATTCATAATGTTAATATTAATAATATGATACATTTTCATCATTGTCCTTCCCAGACATATATTAAATATACAGTGTGAGTGTGTGTATATACTGTTATTACAATTCAATTGTTACACACACACGCATCTGAAAAATTCAATATGTGCCATCTCCACATGATGCGCACTCTAACACTCAGCAGTGTGAGTGACAGGAGATACACACCAGGGGGTAAACAGTGCCTTAACAGAGGGGATGAAAACATGGCTGGTAAGAGAGAAGAAGGTGACAGAGAGTCAGAGTTGTATCTACAGAGGGAGAGATGGTGTGATTGGGGGAAATGGGCGGGAAGGAGGAGGACTTTTCCACAGACTAGTATTTCAGCATCACCTTGCCAAACTGTCACTGCCCCCTACAGCGATCCCCCCCCGGCCTGCCTCCCTCCGTTCTCGACAGAATGATTAATGGTGTATCTGGTGATGCGAGCATCGCTGTCCCTGACTACACTAAATATTATCACAACTTTTTTTTTTTTTGCTATAATCACTGAGACTATTGAGAGCCCAGCATCCTCCATGTAACACAGAAAACCAGAGGTGTTGGGTTGAATCTATTTGTCTGGCATTGTGTTAATAATAGGCGTAATAAAGATTAATGACACGGTTCTGGAGGCAAGACTGATAAAATCAGCATCATATCACATCCCTACACACTGGAATAATCTAAAACTATTAAATCCAAAAAATGATCTTCCGTGTACTGACAAAGGGACTGCAGTGCAGCGCTGAGCATCTCCCAGAGGCTGGGTCACATTTTCCTAATGTCTTTTTAATATGGTCATGTCATATACCTGCTGTTCTTTCAAACATGCTTGCCTATCATGTGCTGTGCAGTGTGTCAACATCACCATATGAAAGGCAATATACAATGAGAGTGGCCTACAAGTTTCATATCAGCTCCGTATCCCCACAGGATCTATTACTGTTTATGGGACTTTACATTAGCCTCAGTCTGCTGCCATTATCTCCTACACACTGCTGGGGACACACTCAGCATAACACACTCCACAAAGAGAGCTTTTCACACTGTGCGGACATGCAAACAAAAGCATGCACGCCACACACACACACACACACATATTGAGGGAGGTACCAGTTCACACAGATATACATGCACAAACTGAGAAGAATACATTATACACACACATACTTGAAAAGCCCCATTACATACAACAGAGGGTCCTTTCAGCATTCAGAGCATGAAAGTAGTATGAAGTGTGTTCAGCTCCAATGTGTTGTGCAGGTAAGAAAAAAGTAAAGCAATTTAGCTGTGTGGCCTTTTCAGACAGACCGCAGAGATTTGTGTTTCACTGGAGGAATCTGGACTTGGTCTTTGCTGAGGTTCAGTTTTGGTTTTCCATTTCTCTGATCAGGGAGGGGAGAGGAAGAGCATGCGCTACTTCCTTACATATGAAAAACCTCATTTTAAGCCTGAATTGTACCTCTGGATTCATCTAGCAATGTGGTAAATGCCAAAATAGTAGCAAACAATTTATAGCTCTGGGTATCCTTCACCATTTTATTGTCACAATTCATACTTTATAATGCATCCGTTTCTTGAGAGAAGCCCAAAGCAATAGAATTTACATTTCTTCACGTTCACTTTCTGTTGCAGAGTGGTAACAATAACAGAAAACACGGTTTGTGTTGCCTTTTCTCAATGAGCAAAAGTAAATTCATCTTTAGAACCTTAAAAAGAAAAAAATATGACCCCTACCATTTTGCGAGGGAATATAATGAAGACCAGGCAGACCAATTAAACGTTATTATTGCATGCAAATGCCCTGTTTCTAATTTAATGGAGGCAGACACCTATAGTGAAGGGACGCATCACCATCAAAGAGTAAATCATCTTTTATAAGCAGTAAAGACTGTCCTTCTTGGGTTTGATAGGGGATAAGGAAGAAGACTGGAGGGTGATAAAAACATCAGCTAAAGAGAAGGAAGCGAAAAAGGAAGAATTCTGAGGCAGCAAATATCTCCACTCTTTTACTATTACGTACAGTAGCCTAATGCTTACATTTGTAAGCAGTAAGCTAAGAACACAGGGACTGAGTTTAGCATGATAAATTCACTGGGGAATGAGCTGAGCAAAGAACATGCATCTCATACTATTTTCATTTTCATTTATTATTTTGCAGCTCCAACCAAATAGCTCGATGCAATAGTGCTTTTGAGGAGATGTTCATGACAAATACTGTTGACTGTGTTAATATGGACGATATGAAGCCTGAAAACCCCACAGTTTAATGTGTTTCCTTGCTGCAGCAGAGGAGTCTGTGTTCTCCACTGCCAAACTATGTGCCACTCTAACATAACCTGGAGACCCAGTGCATTTTGAGTGGCGTTCAGGACCTGACACCAGAGCGAAGTGTGCCAAAGGCCACAGCACCTGGAGGAAAAAGTCTGGGTGATCTGTTGACAAGGAATCTAAACTCATACACTGCTTCCTCTGAGCATGATCACATCTGCAATCTGAGCATGAAACATTTGTAACAATCTAAGTTATGACTAGGTGTTATAAAGTCCAATTATATTTTAGTCTCTACAAATTTAGCTTTTTTCAAGGCAAAAAGTGAAATATGGGGATCCATACTTGATTACACAGAACATCTACATACAAACGTTTATCCCTGAATGATAAGAACGTATCCTATCCTGGGTTACACTCCATCCTGGGGAAGAGTGAGGCATCTAGAACACTCATTTCTGAGGTCGTGGCCTTCATCGAAGTCCTGAGGCATCACCACACAGGGTCAGGGAAGAGGTCAGGTGAGAGGTCAGGCAGAGTGTCACCTCCTTTATCCCTCAACAACTGATCCATCCTCATTTCAGTCCCATCTCACTACACCTCTCCTCCCTCCTCTCCTGTCAGTTTTTACAGGCTGGTCCAGCTACAGGCCAGATGTCAGTTATTCCTAAAGGTTCCTCTGCTGCACTGGGGAGGGCACACACTCTCTTTTTGGTCTTCTGGTAGATTTCTAGTCATCTAGATGCAGCATGTACAGCAAATCAAAAACAATAACAACAACAACTTTATTTTCCTCCTCAGCTCATGCAACTTATAATTGCGCTACTGATTAGGCTCATCCCACTGCCTATATCCGCCACTTCACAAAGCTCATCACGCACATCTGTTTCCAACAGCATCGAACAAGAGGCACATTAACAAACAAAGAGATAACAATTAGTCACGTTTGAAGTCCTCTGTTCCATTAGAGAAAGACAGAAACTGGGACTGCTGGCTCGAAGGAAGCACAAATGCTTTGCTACAGTAGGGGGCTTCCTGGAAGTTAACTTTCAGCATTTTGCATCACGGTGACAATGCATTTCAAATCCAAAGATTGTAAAGGTAGGCACAAAGTACAAAAGGTACAAGCAACAAATAAATTATGGATTGATTCTCGCTGTCTCTTTTTTGATCTGGAGCTTAAATTGCAATAAATCTGAGTTTCTCTTCTATGTGAAGAGACAGACGTAAGAATGTGAAGTGCTGCAGAGCTGTCAGTCATGCTGCATTAAGAGACGACTCAGGACACGGCTGAGAGTCAGAGGTTAAAGCCATTACGAGCTGGGTGGCTCCACTTTCTGACCTTTAACCCTCACTTCACCGCAGTCTATCTGTCTTCTCTTCTCAACACCTCAGCTTAAGAATGACCTGGCTTGGCAACAGGTGTTAAAAAGTCTAGTTCTCTTGTGATGAAACTCAAAAAACACATCATAATCTTCATTTCACTTTAATAATTACTTTTATTACAATAATTTGCTTGTTCTATGCTTTGCCCATATGCCCCCCTGCTGTTTTCCTCTAGCTATTGTAAAACCCTTGCTCTTACCACCCGTCTTCTTTTTCCATCATCCAAATACTTTACTGTTGCTGTCCTTTTATTTTTGATGAGAGAAGGGAACAGGAGGTCTACCCCTGTGCACTCCCAGCCTTGTGTTTCAATATTTAATGGCCGATGTGCAGTTATACCAGCAAAAACACACGTACACACACACACTGTGTGTTTCTGTGTGAGAGCAGGTGTCGTTGGCGAATGCTAATTGAACTGGTCCATGGGTCAGTGAGCCTTCCTGTTTTCCCCATGCAGAAGTGTACAGATACATATTGGCAGAGCAGATATCGTCATTGCTGCTCCCTGCTGTACAACTGAGCTACTCTTTGGATTTAATGGGACCTGTGATGATGAGGATTAAGGACAGTGGCAACTTGTTATTTTCCTTTGGCCACTGAGCTACAGATAAGGATGTGATGTTGAATATATCTAAGTTGCCACCACTCATATTTCATATCACCAGCTTCACTAATGACTCATTCACACTGGGCAAAGAAGGAAGTCAAAAACATCCTTGATCTATTCGTCCTCCGAAGGTAGCATTTAATTTGTGCACGCACAAACGCATGCATATAAACCAGTCACAGCTAATATCCCCATCTCCCTGAATAGACCTTTTGCAAATAAAATAGTCACCCTGACACAGACATTATAATATAAATTAGAAAGTCTGACTGATGCAGAGTAACACATGCCATACATCTCATTAAGTTAGTAGCCAGCCAACGCTCATTAGGCTGACTTTCCAGTTCCAGTTGTGAGTTCAATCACCAAAGCAATGGCTTTTGGTGCATGCATGTATAATTCATACTAGGGGGCTCTCTGTGAATTGCTCCAGATGATTCTAACTATACAGATGAGGATTACTATGACAAAAATATATATTCTCACCTATATGCAGTGGAGTCGCCATAAGCAGGGAGCGTGCAGGAGAGACAAAAAAAGAGAGAGAGAAATATAAATTAGTATAGGTTTTCAACTTGCACACAAATTAAGTGTAGTACATTAAAGCAGTACAGTATCACGGCATACATCCTATTGGAATGGCATGTCAATGGAGAGACTGGTTTTTATGGTTGTTTACAGGGACAAATGTTTTTCTGTGGAGCATCTGATGAAAGTCAAAGAGCAAGCGCCTCTGAAAGTCATGGCCCTGCCCCCTGTGCAGCCACACATGGCTCTGCTTCAGAGACAGAGGGATTCAGGAGGAACACATGTTTCCGGGAGGACCGTCTAGTATGTAGAACACAGTCGAGTTTACAGAGGAGGGGAACGGGCTTTAATTAGAGTTAAGCAGACCTGGTTCTATTTGTTTTCATTTGCGTGATTTATCCCCTTTCATTTGGCAGCTGGCTAACATGTCCCAGACCAGCAGACCAACCTCGCCTGAGGTAAAAGGATACGGCTGGCCTTTGGAGAGAAGGGCTGTACAAAAAAAGGAAGAGAAGCAGTCTTGTGTAGTTTATTGGGCCACAGTTGAGGCCACCTGTCATGTGGATATACTTGTAGGGCATGAATACCAATGGAGGTGGTCGACTGCAATATTGCACGTGAACCTGCATATGTTCCTTCGGCTGAACACATTTCCTTCCACTGAAGGGCTTAGGGGCAATGGAGAGATGAGTAGGATGAGGGCGGGATGAAGCCTAAAGACCAAGGATGGGTTATTAGATATTTGGACAAGCGCTCCAGACAACATAAAGCTCTATGTGCCTCAGGGAAGATCCGCTGATGGTTTTGAGGCTTTAGTCTGTGTCTGTAATGCAAACAGCCAAAGAACAGGCAGCGAGCATCTGGGCGGTACTCTATGGTGAAGAAGAAATCAATCAAAAGCTAACATCTGCTTCAAAATGCTTTCTTTACTGCAGTAGAATCTACAAACCATAAACTCCAATATGGAAGGGGAAATGATCCGAGAAGCATGATCTAGATGCCTGTCATTGTTCGCTCGCAACCAAAGCTCTTACACCCATTTCTGCCTCTTCTCTCATTTTTTACCATTTAGCTCTCACTCACACTGCAGTAAACAGGCCTCACAAGATTACAGCTAATGTGTATACATCTTAGCTTTGTTTGTTGTCAGATTACCCATTGCCACTGACGCTGATCCATTTGATGTAAGGACACAAGGGTTGAATTCAGCTGTAACGCTTTATTGCCAGCTTGTCATGAAAAGTGTGTCACAAAAAACAAAGAAAACATGCCTCCAGCTGAAAATAAATTAGATACAGATATAAGGGCACACCAGCAGAGTCAAGTGCTTTTAATCGTTTTAACTTTTGTGTTATTGTGTAAATTGGAAAACTAAAAAATGTTCAGAATGTCCCATCGCCAGTGAAGGCAACAGCCTTTACGCAGAACAAAGGGCTTGCTGAGGAAAAACACACCACAGCTTGTGACAAATGGTTATAGTTAGTTGGGTTTTTTTTTTTTCTTTTTGTCTAATGACCAGCCTTCAGTCAAGACTTCCCTGCGAGCAGCTGATCAAACCCAGGTAGCAGATTTACAGTCTGGTCCGCCTGCAGGCAGCAGAGGGGTCTCGATACATCAATAAAGGGTTAACCAGCACCTTTAAGATTTAAAGGTGCAGTAAGTGGCTCTATTAGCCCGACTGACTACAGCTGCTGTAGGGGTAAAGGTGGAGGCAGGGTGGATGAAGGAGTGAGAGAGACAGGAGATGAGGTGCCCCTGAGACATCAGTCCAGGGCGGAGGAGAAAAGAGGGCTGGAGGGCAACGTTAAAGACCACTGCTCAGGCATCAAATCAAAGCGACTGCTTCACCTTCCAGCCCCAAGACAGGAGCAGCACAGTCGATCGAAAAAGAGCAGGAAACGCCACAGGAAATGAGGGAGAGCCCGAGAAGGGCCTACAGTCCTCCTCAGCCTGCACATCTGAGTCTGATCAAGAATCAGTGCAGTTGGTATTCAACTGCTGGCAAATCATGCTTTCTGAGTTTATGAGCCGATCCAATCATTAATCAGGGTTATTTCCTGCTCTGCTCACTCTCCAAATGCTGAGTGGATGTTCACATGTTTGGTAAGGAGCTACTGAGGGATTCTCCAATCCATTTAAAGAATGAGTGTTTGTAAAGTCGACTGTTGTTACATGTCAGGGCCCCTAAATTAGCTGCCTGTGTGTAAAGGTGGTTGTGATTGTCTAGGATGCCTGAAGGTTTAAACCTGCGACCACCCGTTCAGTCATGTTCACCCTCCTTCTGTGCAAGTTTTCTGTACAATAGTTACAGTACCATTACTATACAAATACCCACTAATCTGCCAAGGGAATTTTAATAAACACATAATAAAAAATGCCCAAACTGGACTGAATCCTCATTTATTATTCCCTGATTTGTGCCAACTCAAATTTACTGGGATGTGTCAGTTTTAAATGGAGCTTGACTAAAGCATCATTTAGCTGGGAAAAAAACTGCTGTACAAAGAAAGAGAGAAATGACACATAATATTCCATGCATACACAATCCTGCAGGTTAGGACCTTTGCTACCCCCTTCAGTGTGACTTTCTTTGAAGTGATAAATGTTGACAGCAGTGACTTCCTGAGCAACTAAAAAGAAATTTTAAATTTTAAACTGCTTGCCAAATGACTAAAGCAAAATGTATCTGTATGTTGTAGAATTACAGATGGTAGCAAAAAAGTTGACACATGTAGAAAATGCACACACAAAGAGAAATCTCCTTATGTGCATGTGGAAAAGGAAATTCCCTTCTGTGCATGTTTCAATGGCCTCTCCGGCCCTGAGTGTAAATACAAGTGATGGCCTCCTTTTAATTTCCCAACCTTTTAATTCACTAATCTACAGCTTTCATTTCAGTTTGCACTTTTACAAAACACATAACACACAGTCCCTGCTCAGCAGTTCTGCCCTGTAATAAGTGGAGGTCTCAACCCAGCACTTTAATAAATGCGTTAATTCAGAGCTCACCAGGCAGAAACAATGCCAGCATGGGAGATAAATTCCCCAGTGTTCATTTCCTCTGTCTGTCTTATGGCTGATGCTGAGCTGGAGATGGCCCGTTGGGGGGGAAATGAAGATCATACATCACACTGAGGCATCCCTGCTAAAGGAACATGGCTTTGTCCCCGCTCTGTGTCTGTGCATCTGTTAAAGTGTATCTGCTGTGCAGTAATAATACCATATGGCCACTTATAATATATGATGCATAATATCATTTGGGGGCATGATTTTAAAATAATAATAAGGGAGATTTTACATGTAGATGTAGAGTTGTGGAGTCGCTTTAGCTGAGGATGTCAAAGCCTGAGACACAACTGCTGTTTTCTGACAGCGTATGCAATGTTCTCTCCGTGTGCCAGTATGTGTGTGTGTGTGTGTGTGTGAGATTGTCCACTGCACACTGACGGGGCTTTTTATTACTAAACGAAGCCCTCTGGAAATGCTGCCTCTACTCAACCTGAACGTTTCTATTATTAACTCTGAGCACCACAAAATCCTCAAGGCGAGTGTTCCACTGGTCTGTGAGGGAAAACATCTTTACTGGATAATAGCCCTCCGACTAATTACAATGCAAACACACACACACACACACACACACACACACACAGAGGAAGGAGGAAGGAAAAGGTGACATGCATCATATCAGAATCAGAAAAAGATTTATTGCCAGGTATATACACAACTCGATGAGCGTATATGTTGGGTGTGTGAATGAAGGGCAGCTAATAAGCTAAATGGAGTTAACAATGAGGATGTGGTCCAGGACTTTCCCTTCAGTATGTCTAATTGTCTAGTTTGATCCCGCCTGTATTATCTTTACTCTTTCTTTCAAAGAATCTGTGTTTGCACTCTGTGATTGAGCTCAGTAAACAGAGGCCAAAGGTTAAGTTGCTCACGTCTGGGATTCTTCAGGAGGCTCCTCATTCCTGACCGACCTGCACCGTAAACACAGAGCCTTGTAATCTCCCCTCCCCACCACATAAACACACATGCTAACATACACAAAAGACTCAAGTTCCAGTCCATGGATAAAACAGCACACCGCCCCTCTTGTGTCACTTAGTTTCCCTCCCCTGTTCCCTTTTAATGGCTTTTTGAAGGGAACTGAAAGCTTTTCTGATGACTCTCAACCCCAGTTTCTTTAAACAGTTAATTAGTGTGGTTGATCTGATGGGACTCTGGTGCCTCTCAGGTCTGTCACAGACTCTGCAATGCCAGTCAGCGGGACAAAGAGACACTAATCCCAGCTTAACTGACTTTCTGGAAGTAGTGAAGACAGACGACAACTCAACTAAACATAATGTTCAATGAAATGAGATGTAGAGGACTGAGGAAAAAAAACAAATAATTAAAAAGCACAGCACACCTTGTAAGTGTTGGTGCATGCTGAGTCCAAATTACACTGATACAGCCTTTTAGAAACAGACAAAATGTAACCTTAAAATCAATATTTGTGCCCTACATTATGTTTTCCTCAGGCAGCCCAGATATCAGTATTGATATTATAATATTAAACACACATTTTAAAGCTCATCTTTATTGGAGCAGAAGACTCATTAGCATGCATGAACTGTTACTTCAACAATCAATACCACCAGCCACTCTTTCTGCATGGTGGGAGCATTAATTATCAGGCATTTTCAAAAATCACAGAAAACTGCAGGTGTTAAGCCCCTTTTTAAAAAAAGTCAACGTGAATCCTTCAATATTAAATAATTTCAGACTCAACTCCAATCCTCCCTTTATTGGAATATTGAAAAACATGTTTTGATTAAATTCAACAAGCTTGTAAAAAAAATGTGGGCTTTTGGACATTGATAGAGAATGAGACTGCACTGATGAAGGTGTTATATACATTAACATTAATATTCAGGTACAACATATGTTTTGGTGCTGTCTTTGATACTGCTGGCTATAAAATACTGGTTGACAGATTGGAAAAGTGGTTGGGATCTGGTATCCCCAATTTGCTTAGATCATATCTCAAAGGCAGAAGACATGGTTGCCATTGGGGATCATAAATCTGAGCAGATCACCATGACATGTGGAGTCCTCCAGGTTTTTTTCTTGAGCTGCTATTATTCAACCTGTGCGTTCGCCCTCCAGGTCAAACATACATGGTACAAAAGGTGCTGATCACAGCTACTCTGAAGATACTCAGATACTCTTTCACCAAGTGACCCCCTGTATCAACACAAGTGAAGAACCTTACATAAAGACAGAGTATAAAATGCTGCTCTTAGTTTATCATTCACCCATCTCTGGCCAAAATATATTCAGATCTCCTTGAGGATTTTAACCCAGCAGGATCCTTAGATCTTTAGGAATCAATTCCTTTCTTTCTTTCTTTCTTTTTTAGATCTTTTTGGACATTGGAGCGGCATAGTGTCGCATGATCTACCCTGTGAGCTACCCCAGGAATCATATCTAAATTAAAAGCTGTGCCTTTAATTAACTGGTTTCTTATTTTTCCTCCCTTGTTGGATTTAAAGCACTTTTCAACTTATTACTGCTCTTTATTTCATATTAGCTAGTTCTCAAATCTCAGTTTATTTATCTTAATTGTTTTTATTTCATTTTTGAATGTGATTTTTCTTTGTCTTGTCTGTGTAAAATAAGCTGCCTTGTTTTACCTAATTATTGATCACAGTGAAAAATCAAATTGGATTTGTAAGTCTGCTCCTCGTCTGCTGAACTGTGAGATCAGCATCACAAAGAAACATGTTCCTCAGACTCAGGAGGTTAAATTCATTTGCACAAGGGCCGTCTGGGGTGTTCCTACTGTATTCTGCACTAAACCACAACGCAAAATTCACTTGATCCCTGGCTGAGACAAAAGAATTGGATGACCACGCAATATCTCTGTTATTAAGCTCATAAGAAGGAGATGTGACTCAATGGAGAATTGGAGGCACAAGAGCGATGAAGAGATAACGTAGGTGGAGAAGAAAAAAAGAGGTGCGTGGAGAGGTCATGTCTCTTGAGTGATGAAGCCGAATGAAAATGGCTCTGTATGAAGAAAGACTGTCTGACATCCTCTTCAAAGGAGACGTGAGACACAGAGAGCAAGAGGAAATGCAGAATGCTGAGAAGAAGCTGGAGTTATTGATTAGGAGAACAAGCATGTGTGAGAGGAGGCAGCCCAGCAAGGGAGAAAAAAGGTGTAGGTAAGAAGGTGGGATGAAAAGGATGACTAAAACGCAAGAAGAAGCGCAACAAGGGGAGTTGAAAGTAGGTTCAGACTCAATCAACAGGTACAGGGGAGAGAGAGTGAAGGGGTGGATGTTGTGAGAAAGACATAATTCTACAACCAAATCCCCAAAGAAAGCCTCTGGTGGCTGATGAGTGGATGGGAGTGGAACAGAGGAGATGGTGATAGTGAGACAGTTAACAGAACCCCTGCTGTCCCTGCCACTCAGCAGGCATCCTGCTCCCTTCCTAATGAGTTGTTTACATCCACAGCAGTAGATCAAAACCTCACCTCCAAACCATGGCTAGCAACATCAATACTTACAGATACATTCAAAATTTCTGGATTTTACACAGAGTCCCTGTTTGAAAAACAGCATCAAAAACAGTATTACAGCTATAAGCACTTCTCTTCCTGCAGTTCAACCCTAATTCCTACAACTCATACGCCTGGGGATTGTGTCAGTCTTCTCTAATGACCAAGATTAATGTTAAGTAGCATTATGGTAATAGAGGTACCAGGCCTATTCCACTTTATTAAATAAAGCTGCTTGAAAATGAATATGATTATGGATTCTGCTGTTGTTAATGGAGCGTGGCAGAGAACAATGTTGACTTTTCTTCTCATTATTGTTTTGATATGATGATCAGGGTGCGTTCAGCTTCATGTGCACACGGGGAGACGCAGACACTCAGGCTTCAATCAGCCAGCATCTAGTAACATATAATCTAGCATCACAGCAGGGACTTTTGCTGTCTCGTGTGTGTGTGTGTGTGTGTGTGCGTGCGTGCGCAGAGGTGCAGAGCGAGAGACAAAATAAGAGACTGCACGAATTACTGTACGCTCCGCTGCATCCCCAGCACTCCCTTCAAATTTCACCAGCAATAGAATCACACAGAGCTTTGAAAACGCCGCAGCGCTGTAGAGGCACCCCATGACGATCTGCAGTAGCCCAGAAATCAAAACGTCTGCTGTGAGAATTTTAAAAATGTACAAACTTCTCTTGGATTACAATAGCCAGAATATCATGGCTGTGACCCCTTCTGAGAGGAGCCCATGAGTCTTTAAAGACAGAAACACGAGAGCTGTCTGGATTAGGTGAGCGTTTTTTTTTCAGGCTCACCACCTGTACATATGCGTGCCTGCACATGTTATCTGTATGAGGATGCACTCGCATGGCACAGAGGCCAATCTCATAAAACCTTACCCCGGCTTTGAGGTCTCCCCTCATGGGATGATCTCTCAGTTGTCCTCCTTCTCCTCCTCTCCCACCCTCAGTTTCAGCCCAGAACACTCCCCTCCCTGTTTCTCCTCCCCTGAGTCGCAGACACCAGAGCACTTAACCTCAACAGCCGCCCCCCTTCACTCAGCCTGCCCCCAACACAGACGCAGCGTCACATCAACTCGGCTCATATTTAACCCTGGATATAAAAGATTAATGGGAAGGGGGGGGAATCAGCATTCAGGTCTGCCAAAGGCAGTCAGGGAGCCCTCGCTAGTGCTCCTGTGGAACTCTAGAGGGTCTGTAGTTTTCAGCTCAAGTGCTGAAAGGAAGAAGGTATCATGCCGAGCTTTCCACCCTGGTGTCACTTTCAGTTTACCTTCCCCTGCTGAGAATCCTCCACCAATTATTTGGGCTACAGCACACACTGCTTCCTTTCCTGCAACAAACAATGACATCAAATACTGTGTCTTCTGGGATCACTGAAAGAAAAAAAAAAATCTTGAATTTCTGACAACTTTCCATGAAAAAGGGGGGAGCCTTAACTGCAAATTCAAACATAGCAAGTGATGAAATCCATTGTGATACTTGTCCTACAATACCTACAGACCGTTAATTGAATATGTAGAAGCTTTGTCGATAAACATTTAAGAGGCTGCTTCTTCTTTCTATGAAGAGATATAGCCTGGAGTGCAGTTACAAAAGGAAACAATTGGATAAAAGATGAATCAATGATGTAAGTAGATTACACAGCACCATCTATTTCTTTAAGCAATCTAAAGTCTCTTTACGATCTCTTACCTGAGACAGGCAAAGACATCCTGATGAAAAACACACGAAGATCCTCTGAGCACATCAAATATTAAGAGCCAATATTAGCCCTCATCTTTGTCACCCCATCACCACCGCTGTGCAGGAAACATCCTCATGCGTGTGCATGTGTGTGTTTTTATCTGTTGTGATGTGAAAGTAATCGTGATGGAGGCATGTGTGAGTACAGTAGCTGCAAAAAGGGAGAGGTCACTCACAGGGCATTGCTCGAAAAAAAGGCACTCGCTCATTTTTGTGTTTCCTTGGGAGTTGGGGTTGAAAGTGAGTATTTGTTTGTACTGCGTGGTTTTAAGCCCTCACTCACTCGATGAGTGAGTGGTGCACCAAGCCTGAAGGAGCTGACCTCATTGCACTACATTTGCATGACCAACACTGCCGACCCCTCCCATCTGAAAGTCTTTCCATACCCTCCCTTCACACCCCTGAGGTGTCACAAGTTCAAATCCGTTACATTTCACTCGCACGACTGATTGTGCTGTTTTTTTTTTGTTTTTTTTAACCCACATGTCAATAAAACATCCAAGCAAGACACCCCATAAAAGCCAGCTGAGGGCGGTGGTGACAGCAGAGCGCTCCCAGAGGTTCAGAGGGACTTAATGGTAAGTATTTGGGGTAGTGAACAACTCCTTGCTCTTTCGGCACTCAGCGACTGTTAAAGTTGCAGAGCGTTACAGAGTTGTCTTGCACTCACTCTCCCCAAAGCCCTCTTCTCTTGTTTGGCACTTCCCCTCTCCCCTCACCACCGCCACCGTGACTACTTCCATCAATCCCCGAGACGCCTCAAACATGTTTTTTGTACAGAATAAAACAGAATATAAAATCACTGTTACTGCAGCAGTTGAATTGGGTTTGGAGAACACAGAAAGCTCATCCAGCTGAGTTTGTGGCCACTTTGTCCAGCTTCAGAAGCAATGCAGGACTCTAACTCAGCCTAGTCGGGGTGGGATGAGGTAAAGGGCTGGCACGGGGCTGAAAAGTGTGGCTTACTTTGACAGAGGTATTGTGTTATGCTGGTTCCCGAATAACTGTGCTAAAGAGGTCATTACAGTTATGTTTCATTAAAATGCTGCAATTTTAACAAAATAACATGACAATAAGTGAAGTTTTGGCTTTGTTTTGAGACTTTCCAGTGGAGTTTAGCAGCACTGAATGCTCTTTTCTGTGGTGAAGGAAGCAAACAGTTTTTATGCACAAAGTGAAAATGCAAAGTGATGCAGACACAAACACACACTTCTCTTTGTTCACCGTCCAGCTACAGCCTTGCGATCTCTGGACATAGTGCCTTATTCATTATTCAGGTAACATGGGAGTAATTCGATTTCCTGCCTTCACCCCTCAACTCTCACCTGCCTCCTCTTCCTTTCAGATCAACATTTAAGAGTGCAAAGGGCCTGACCACGAGCAAGTATTCAGGGGATATTTGGTGGAATAGTCCACATTTCAGCTGGTTTAGGATTTCACATAAACACACATTGATCCCTAAATCTCAGCTAAGCCTGTTTCAGTTTCAAACAGCAGGGCCTGCTCAAACACTCAGGCAGGCAGGCTGTTGGATGGATCATGTAGAGTATGGTTGACTCTACACATCCTGACTGAAAATATCATCTGAATGTAAACATTGCTAACTGAATTAGCATTACTTGTGCAGGTGTTTCAGTATCTAGGGTTCCACATGTTCAGTGTCCGTGTGTGTGTGCGTTTATAACCCCGTGCATGCATGCAGCTGCCCTCCCTACAGGGATCCGCTCCTTCAGACACATTTTCACCTCATCTGCGTTTAAGGGCATTAATATTGCACCAGCCGCGGTGGCAGGGTTAAATGGATGACTGGGGGGGAAGTGGGGGGCTGAATGTCAAATGCAATCCCTCCCCTCCTTTCCTTCACTGTCCCTTCCTTTCCTTTCCTTTCTGCTCTGATCCAGTACGACATGAGGAGTTCAGGGGGATGCTGTAGCTGGCTCTCCACAGGGACAAGAACCAGAGGCCACAGCACCAGCATGTGTTCTCTGTTTGGAGGAATATATGATCTTTTTCATCTGCATTTACATTAGCGGCTCCTGCTGTTCTTGCTCTCTGCTTCCCTGTCGCTTACCATCAATGTATGGATTAGTAATATCCAACAAAAGGAATCAAAGAGAAGAAAGAGCAAGCTGATGGAACGTGCTGCAGACCTTTAAATGTTACCATTATTTTCAACAAACCCTCCATAATTAACCACTGTTAATTATAGAAGGAATAAGGTTCAAAATTTAAAAAAAATATTTACAAGCTTGTTAACATATTAAAAGGTGTCCCTAGAGACCAGGATAGCACACGCAGCACAATACATTATCCAAAGCATTGTTATCACGTTAATCTGCCCTGCTGGGAATATTGCGCTATGCAAAGAATGAGGCTCTGTAATTAAGTCCCATTCCTATCAGTGAATTCATCGCTGAGACATTTTGTGTGCTGGTTAAGAGGAAGAAGAAAAAAAGAGCTGCTGAGCGTGGCAGCATGGGTACTAGACTGACATCACTGAGGTCACTCTGAGGTTAAGTTAACAAGCATACAAGCTTCTAAAAAATTAAAAGCTTGAGCTCACGAAAGCTTCACTCTGAGCACATGTGGCATGACCTGGAGTGCAGTGCGGATTGGACATGCACACACGTACGTGCGGCACGGGTGTTAATGCACTCGGCGTGTTGATCAGCTTCCGCATGGCCGACCCTGCCCCACACACACACACACACACACACACACACACACACACACACACACACACACACACGTTCCACTTGCTCAAAGTCAGACACACAACCTCAGCCCAAACCCATGATTGAGAGCTCAGTGGAGTGAGCAGCTGCAGATACACACCAACAGGACAGATGCACTGACAGCACTGCAGGTGGACGGATCATATCTCACTCTCTCTCTGCTTTTGTTTGTCTTGTTCCACGCATGCGCAGACGTCCACCATCAGTTTAGTGAAGTGTGAGGTATACGGTACAGTAAGTGTTGTTATGCAGGGTCACGAAGGCAAGGTGTCGACGCTTCAGCTCTGAAGTGTTAGAATGCCAATTACAAAGAGTCTCAGCACATCACTGATAAAGCCAAGGCTGTACGTTTGGCTTCAGAAGTGGTTCTTCTGCCTTGGGTGAATGCAATTTCCACCATTATACACATCAATAAAAATCTAGCTAATAACGAACTGTAATAAAATTGGTTTTAGTGCTTACCATAATAAGAAACAGGATTTTGTTTATTGAGGGATTCAATTTATTGTTGCTCTCAAAGTGCCCATATGAGTCAGTGGAAAAAAACAGATGCATATATGAATATAAATCTATTTTGGTCTAATTTTTTCTCTCCTCCTCATTAGTACCCTTGGGCAAATTTTAATTAGCTAATGAGTCAACCCAAAATTGTTCAGCACATCCCAGCACTGTCCTTACTTTAACGGTTCATCTACATACACTCCAGGTTATGTCATTTAAAAACCATAAATACATGTTAAGTTTAATATTTTTGTGCTACATCCTTTAGCATTGATGGAATAACTTTGACAACTAGACTGCCTATTAAATGCCTCTCACATCTGTCAGTGGTGGCTTGTCTGTAAACAAACATGTTTTGACAGCAGAGATCCAATGAGTTGATACAGAATAATGAGTCAGTTAGTGGGGAGGAAAAAAGCAAGCTGCCAGGCCCATCTTTCCTTATTGACTATCCGCCTCCACTGTCCACACAAGCCCCTCTGTCCTCTCTATTCTAAGACTTCCTTAGAAACAGTTAGTAAACATGCTTATCTCAAAGATTGTGTTCGTGAGTTTTGAAGTATAAAAAAAATGTGTCCACGCTTGATACATTCAATTTCTAGTTTCACATATGGTGTACTCAGTGTCCTTGGGGTGCCTGTGGAAAATGTCCAAATTTCAGATTTTCTTTATGTGTTGAACACAGATGGATAAACGTGCCATTCATCACTCAAAACTCTATCTGAGCGTCTATTTTTTCCAATTTCCCAAGCCAAATGCCATTTCATTTCACGTGTTGTTAAAAATGAATAGGATTATATTCATCATCACATCTCACTATTTTTAGGTTTTCAATAAGGAGGTTGTTATTCTCGCCGAGGTAAGGAATTCTACACAGGGAGTTGGATCGTGCACGGATCCAAAGATCACTGTGGTTCGCTCAGCCAGATGTGACCACATCCCTCGAATAGAGTGATGCACAGAAAGGCTCATTCACACTGCTGAGCCTATATGCAGATTTGCCATAGATCGCTGCAGATCTAAGACAAAGCATACATAATTTACAGGAAACGGAGGTGAAAAGTCTATATTCATTTAGCTGATTCACTGAACTGGATGAAACAAGCATTTTGATGCCTTCTTCCAAGGTGTAAAATATAAGAAGAGCAAAAAAATTACACTATGGAGGGGGAAAAATATATTTTTCAGGGATGGGAACTTGTCTGTGTAAACGTCTCTGTCATCCAAGGCTTATAAATTAAAATACTTATTATCATGTTTCATTAGGCCAACAGGTTACAAACAATGCAGGATATTTTCCTCTTTCTTTTTTGATTTTTCTTTCTTAACATAGCTTCTAAATAAAATTACAGCAAAGAAAAACACAAGGAATTTCCTTCCACAGTTATCATAACAATGTTTTCTTTCCAAGAATCTCCTGATTTTTAAATCCTACATCAGTCTCCCTGTATACATGTATACAACCACTGCACACTAATTTGAAACCAGAGGAAAAAAACAGGAGGCAACATGGCAGAGGAAATACGGCAATGCAGACAGGACTGTCATTTATCCTTCCACCTCCAGGTTAATTGACAAGATAATTATAAGACTGAGGGGAAGGATGCAAACCAGCAGTCGGGGGTGCACACATGCCTCTAAGTGCATTTTTAAAAATGGGTAGATGACTTCTTGAACATGTGCATGTTTGAACGTGTAATTCATTATGCTGGCTGTATTTGTTTATTTGTAATGAGTAACTGAATGGGTCATTATGTATTTTCATGGGAAACTTGGCTCCAACCAAGCTACTTTTGTCAGCTTTCTTAACAAACATGCCAGCAGTGTCTAACACTGTGGCCCAGGTGGCCAAACTCATTTCAAAAATTCAGTGAGAGAACATTATCAGATGTCAAGATCAGAAACGCACAAGAAAAGTGAAATTGCTATCATGGAAAGTGTTAGTTTTGTGCATAATCATATGAAAGAAGCCATTTAATAATAATGAAAACAAATAAGAAAATGCAGCCTCTGCAACCATGTTGTGTCGCCATTATCAATTTTAATGGATGACATTGGTGGAGAAAATTGTTTTCATCTTTTACCTTTCACTATAATGATGTCTCATCTAGTTTGCAATGAGAGCATTTAAAGTGGACAAAGCAGGTTTAAAACAGCCCTCATTTATCCATGTCGTGGTGTCTTTTGATCAGTCACACACTGTGCTGGTGAAGGCTTGTCATTGCTTCAGATGTGATATAGTGACTCTTGGTCAGGAGCTTTGCTTGGAACTTTTGTTGAGAAGACATTTTAAAGTTTTCACATTCATTGTATTAGTCTGCTTCAGCACTGTACAATTAACTAAACTTTGATTAGCTTTTGTGCGTCTTTGTTTTCTTTGATTACTCTAATTGTTGGCACCTGACAGGTGGTGTGTCATTTCAACAAGCTGCAGTTCAATTGTTGTGAATTCACTTAGGATGATTGACAGTTATGGACCCGGTGATTGGCTGACAGCTCTTCTCTAAGCTGACAAGTAAACAATAAGGATGGTGATGGAAGGATCCGCATTAATGATTATTTTTCAACGGCAACTATTTAGTCAACCTGATTTTAAAGATTTTAACACGGGTCTAACATTATTTAAAAACAGTCTACAGCCCTGTTCAGCGTTTCAAAGATAAATGGTGTCTATCTTGTGCAGAACACACACACACTACTGTCCCTAAAAATACCCAGAGACATTACTGTAAAGCTCAGGTAATGTTATGTATATCACGCTCTTCCGAGAATTTGCATAAAAATCTTGTACAGGGAAGTGAATGATAAATGAGGCAATAAAAAGTAGTGGAATGAAACTTTTTTCAAGCATCGTTCAGAACGACCAGACTTCAGAATTTAGCCAAGAGGACGTCAGTGAGTCATTCATTTTGCCCCCAGGGACTACATTCAAGCTTTCTCATCTCTGCCGTCCATTCTCTCTGTGTCCATCTTTTTTTTTCCTGGCGTTACGGCTTTCTTCCTCCCTTGTTCAACAGCTGTGGAGCAGAGTTAGGGTCAAGGGAATCTGCTTCTCTCTCACACACATACAAGGATGTGCTACTGTTCGGCTTGAATGCAGCTGAGGGTGTGGAGGCGCAGGGCTGGATTTTCCCATGCCGATGGTTAACTGCTGGCTGGATGTGAAGCTGTGGGGAGACCTCCACTGCCCTTTGGATCCCTCCTCTGGCCCCTGGCCCAGAGGCTGAGTCTTCTCCCCTGCTGGGACACTCAATGGACTCTGTGTGTGTGTCTGTGCGTCTGTCTGTGTGTGTGTATACTGTGTGTGTTAATGGCCAATCTCAGGAGGGAGTCTGTCATTCAGTCATCAGCCATTCAGCCACCAGCCCTAACATTGCAGGCCGCCAGCCCCTCACCCAGGGTAAAGCATCTGTCTTTTAAAGACAAACTGTCCCTAAAAAGTTATTTCCCTAACGTTTCAATCGTCTTCAAGCCCATGTTTACTGTCTTGGTAAATTTATCTTTCTGCCAGTTTGTCTCCCCCCTTCTGTGTCTCAGAAAATGACTGTTTGCCTTTCTCTGTCCCTCCCTCCTTCCGTCCTCACAGACATCCATCCAGTCCTGGGGTTTGTGTAGGACATCTCCTGCAGAGGGAGTTGAAAGCATTCCTCTACCTCCCCTGTCATCATGGCTTATTTAATAACTATCCCAATAAAGTCAACAACAAAGCCCGCGATGCAACCCCTCCCTTCCCACTGTGGGCCCCCAACCCTCGCCCTAAGGTCTGATGAATGGGGCCATCAGGCATGCCAGCTGCCCCGGAGGTGAGCAGGCTGCCCCCGCCGGGCAGCCAGGCCACCAAGCCAGGGGGAGGAAGTGGAACAGAGCGGAGAGGGGTTGGGCTGGGCCGACATGCCAGAACTCACACTAGGCAAAGCTTGGACAGAAAGAACTAGTGGAAATATGGAAGGCCGCAGGGAGGGCCGGTGAAGCAGAGGGGTGCAGGATGCACATGCAAACAGGAGGCCGGCCTGGACGCCAGCAACGCAGTGGGCAGTATGGACACACTCATAACATGTTTTCGCTCACTGCTGCACATGACTTTTCATTTCTCTTGACAACAGTTCCAACTCGACAGTACAGTCACTTTGGAGAGCTGAAAGAAATCCAATTCAAAAACATTTGCATTTGTTAAACGTGTTTTGCAATAATTAGACAAAATGTAAATCTTGTAAATGTAGCATGGTGATAACTCAGAGGCATACTGTACACCAGAAGCTGTTATAAGCCTCTGGTGTAGTATTGCAGGTGCATAAATTACATGTGTGTGGTATAATTGTGTAAAACACATTTAGGTTTGTGTATGTGTGTAACACAGAGCCAGGGAAAAGAAGGAAAGAGTCAAGGAGGCATCCTAACGAAGCTACACTATGAATACTTAATTTGGCAAACAAACATTGGAATGCATCTGCATCAATCTGCAAGGCCACACTCATGAATTAAGAATATGTTGATAATTATAGAGAGTGGCTATGCATGGTCATAGAGAGCAAACACACAGAGTGACAACTGCTGTCCCACAGCTGCCCAGTTAAAAACTAAACCACAACTGCACAGGAAACATGATGAGAGCTGATTACTGGCAGCACCAAAGCAGTTGCCATACCTGACATAATTCCTGACTCTGCCCAATTTAACGGCATATGTGATCCCCTCCCATCCTCTCCAGCCAAATAGCTAGCCGTGCCCTCTTTTCATTACGCAGCAGTCTCCCTGTGCCACTCAAATGGCTGCTGCCAGCCTCGGTCTGTTGTACAGACAGAGATGGTAAACTGGTCGAAGCCACAAAGCTGGCTAAGAGAAATCTTGACAGAGTGAGAAAAAAAGCAGAAGCTGAATGTTTCCCCATCACACATGATCTTGAAGTAAAAAGAGGAAGACAGAATGAGGGACTGTTATTCAACTGGGATTGAGCATCAAGTCTGCGTAAGACATATGGCAGGCTGAGGCAAGAGAAGAGTACAGTATTGACAACCACAGAACCATTTTTCTTAATCTAAGCTTTAAGGAAGAGAGTGGCTAGATTTACTGAGGGGTACTTTACCCGCTAGAGTCCTCAGACTACCACTACCTTTGATTTGCTGTGGAGTTACTGCTATATTCCCTGTAGCAGCCGCTGGGTTAGCTGCTTTCCTTCTACCAGGTAAAAAAAAATCTTTTATCCCCATCCAGCTCACTTTCTCTCTTTAAGTTCCCATCGCCATCGGGGAAATCTTTATTTTCGTATTCAAGCAAACATTTTTATAAATGCAAACAGGCTCTCTGAAGACGGCTTCAGAGGCGAGACCTGCCCTGTACCTGAAAGCATAGCGGCATGTCTCTCCTGGCCCCGGCCCTCAGAGTAAGCACAGCTGTGTTGAATATTTCCCTCACTCCTCAGTTCATTTGAGAGTGATCTGAGCTCAGTTAGCCCCCAGGACATGGAGCGGTAAACAGGCCCGACTATCAAAGCAAACCACCCCAGTCAGAAAGACTGCAATATGAGCCTTTGACCACTGAAGCTGTGGATGCAGGCAGGCGGCAGCTGGGTGGAGCTCAAAGGTTCCCTGACAGCAGTTGGCTTGACCGAGTGCTTACAGGCTGAGAAAACAAGATTCACTAAATCATCAGTGGGCAGCAAAAGGATTATATGTCCACTGTAGCCATTAGTGTAATTACTGTAGCCTACTCTAAGTGAGAGATGGCTTTACTAACTTAAAAATCACCTTGGTACTAAGTGATTATACACTCCAATATTCATATTGTTGGGTGATTTTTTCAAATTTAATGAAAGAAAAAGTACTGTACTGTTTATGTATCCTGGCCTCATATCTTAAACATTTATATTTATATATTTATAAATACAATGATTATTTTACAAATGGCTGAAGGATATTCATGAATGGTAGTATTTAATTCAACAACATTCTGCAAATGTTTTAATGATATGATCACATCCAAAATCTGCTCAAATTCTCTCTAAAATTCATCGAGGCAAGATCCATTCCTCACTCTCAAACTTCAGTGTGCATAACAAAAAAAAAAAAAACAAAACAAAGCAACTGACAGGAGATGGATATCATCAAAGGTGGCCTGGGTGGCGCAGCATGGTTGGTAAAAATGTGAAATAGTCATCAAGGAGAAGTAAATATCAATCAATAGGCACAACTCTCATCTGGCTCCAGTCATCTTCATTTGCCTGAGGCTTGACCACACCAGTGAGGGAAAAAAAGACAAACAACAGCGTTAATGGCCCAGCGTCCACGTGGCGGAGAGACTGAGGAGGCAGGCAGCGAGGCACCAGTGTGGCCATACTGCGACTGCCCACATCCTCAGCTCAACCCATCACCTAAACACAGACTCATGCTCCAGGGGAAATGACTGGATGCATTTAGCCCTCTTCATCACAGAGTACTATTCAACTTCAGGAAATAGCATGCTCTGTGAGATGTGTTTAACTCAAGAGCATCCAAAGGGACAGAGCTAATGCCCCAACCACGAGAATCTTGGTGGTTTTGAAGAGAAATCTGTGGAATTGTCTTTTTAAACATGCATTTTTAGCAAGGCATGTTCACCGTGATAAGTAGCTCCATTTAGGGGACTGGTGTATGATTGAGAAGTACACACACACCCTAGGTCAGCATCATCGTTGCACTCATATTATCTCATTATAGCGTGCACAAGGCCACAGCCCCGGGGACGGATCTTCACCTCTGTCAAGTCATGTCAGCCTCTATAAATGTCTCTCTGCCCACAGCAGCATAATGCGGTGCCATTATTGGGGGCTAATGCTAATTAATGCTAACAGCTCCATCAGCGCGTTCCCAGAGTAAACAAAGATTAAGTTCAGAGAATTTATTTTCTGCAGTCTGACTCACAACTGGAAACATCATTTGTCAGTGTGATCACAGTTGATTCTTTTCACACATGGAGCTTAAAGAAACACACGTTTAATATGAGCGCCTGCTTTTGTAAGCTGTTGAAAAGTATGAAGTACAAAAAAAAAAAAAAAAAATCACATGGAAACACTGAGTTCATGTATTTCTTTCACACACAGCTGGCCATGTTTTGCTGAGTATGTCACCAAAATTAGCTGTGATGTCAATGACGGATGTCCCTCGGCAGGCCCTGCTTCAGAACCGCCCTTTGGAGAGTGTTTCAACTTTCATCTGGAATGGACTTCATTTACAGACTGACTGTTTAACCACAGCCATTGTGACACAGGATACATTAAAAAGACTCTAAGGGTTGTTGAAATCCCTTTCATGTCATAGGAATGGCACGAGCGGTGGAGCAAAAGAAGGATATTTTACTGGAATGAATGAAAAAAAAATGAGGGGGCACTTTACCGTGTCTCTCCAGACCAACTTCACTCTTCACTATTCTCAGCTCAATATCCTTTAATTTCTCAACTGTACATTGGTATTTCTGCAGGGAATATGCAGAACGGATGCTCACATGTTTTAACTCAATCCCTGCAGTAGTCCCCCTCTTCATTTTTGCACTTGCTTTTGTTTCCAGCTAAATAGACATTTTTTTTGTGAATGAACACAAAAAGCTCCATAAAAGTAAATGCTGAAGAGAGAGAGTGACAGGAAGAGAAAGACTGGATATGTGTGTGTTCTCGGTAAGCTCCTCAGAGGTGGGCGAGGGCTGTGAAAGGCCACATTGTTGATGTCAAGGCTAGTCAGCATCAAAGGGCTGATTCAGGTTGTGAGAGGAGTCTCTCCTGCTCTCCCTTTCTCTCTCTCAACACACACTTCCACACTGTTCCACTCAGCCCCCTGAAGACCCCGAAATACATCATGGTTAACTGTTCCCCCTCAGTCAAAGAACAATATTTGGAGTTGACGTGTAAACTCAGACTGAGGTCAAGGGGCACACACAGTAACATGGTTCAGTGTGTGCGAGTGAAAAATAAGGAAGGCATTCTTCATTTCCCTGAAATATCTCCCATGGCGCAAACATATCATTCATGAATGACACGTTGTCTCCGGTTATTTAAGGAACTATTTTTTCCTCTTAAATTCCCACTTGCAGTAACCTCATGTCAACTCTGCACGAGCACAGACAGTAGCGTTTGGGTATGTAAATGATATTGTTCACAAAATTCTTTCCATTCCCGTTCAAGACGAGGAGAAGGAAAAAAAACCGCAGGGCGCATTGAGCGCTTTAATTACACCCACCAAAACACATTATACTGGTGACTTTTGTGTGTGAGTGTGCATGTTCATAAGTGTGTAAGGGGTATTAGTGCGCGAATCAGTAAAGTTAGACACCAGGAGCCGCGCCACCGTGTCAGGATGAGATTTAACAAGCTTAGATAACGAGCTTTAATGAGCTTAATTAGGAATCCATGAGATCCCCATGGAAACGCCTCAACCCCACAGAATCCGGCTCCGGGTCTGAGGAGCTTTCAATTGGATTACTGTGGCTAATGTCACTGAGACACAACGGTGAAAACAAACAGAGGGCTGGGGGAAAGGCGGGCGAGGAGGGGATGAGGTGGGAAAAACATGGGATGGGTGTCACAGAAGGAAATCTGGCAGTGAGGGAATACCTGCTGAGGGATGATGGGAGGAGGAGGGATAAACCAGCAGAACCAGTAGGATTAGTGTCGCTCAGAGATTTGGCTTGTGCACAGTAGACACAGGAGGATGAGTCCCTGCCTCTACTGCTTTTTCACTCCAGTGATAATTGTGCTTCCAAACATAATTAACCCTTTCCTAGACTTTTTGTATATTGTACATCTTCTCCCTTTACTCATTTACACAAAAAGGTGGATTTTTACTGACCTGGTTTTGCATACTTTGGGAATATACTTTAAAGAAAATTAAAGGGAAATGTTAAAGATTTGCAAGAAATCACAAATTAAAGTAAAAAGGTGGAATTTGCTAGCCTGGGCCCGCATATACTTCTTGTGACACTGCACAAAGTTTCGCGACCAAGTCAGTCTGGCCAAGCTGCCGTTCTCTTCGATTTCTGATTCACTTAGGAACGGGGACCAATGAAAATCAAGCATTTCCAACAGCTTGACTGAGGTGTGTTTAAGGCTGTCACTACCCGATCCGTGCCAGAAACCCGATTTGTACTGTGCAAGTGCAAACTGGTGTCACTTCCTCTCCTCACAATTTTTACAACAGAGCTTTGTCATTGTCGCAACTATTCGTCATACTATTTCAAAGTAAAAGCGGGAAAGGTGTTTGCGAGGATGGATGTGTCAATATATCAGCAGTTTCAAGTTTTTCTCCTGAACGGAGGTTAGGATTTAGGGAACCGGTAAGGGCATGTTTAAGAAAATTCTCATCACTAACTGCCGTAAAATGATTCGGTAGGCTGCCGAGCAGATGTGGACACGTATTGCACATGCCCAGTACAAATCGGGTTTCCAGTACGGATCGGGTAGTGAGAAAGGCAACGACACACTAGTTCTTTGGATCAACCATTTTCCATTGCTCAGAGGAAAGAGTGGTCTGATTGGTTGAAGCTTCGTCCAGTAGCACACAGAGGCATTTGATAGACACGGGTTAAGCCCGCCCTCTGAGAAATCGGTTTATAAGGCAGCTTGGCCAGACTACGCTCGCAGAGCAAGTAGTCGCGATAGCCAGTCTAGGAATTTGCTTCTAGTTTCATAAATGCATTATTAAGAATGATAACACAATGAAATATGATTAGTCACAGACCTAAGGTGCCATTTTGATAATGTGTTATTGTTACTAATTCAAGACTTTTGGAAATTTCCTTTAAATCAGTGCAACATGACCAGCAGACCTAATCTCTTTCAACCCCTCTCCTCCTCTGTCTCTCCAGGATCAGATGACTTGCGGCGACCACAGGGAGGTTCTGTAAAGAGCAGTCCGACAATGATGGAGTGACCTTTCGGACAAGCATGATAAAGCTGCCCATCCCAGCTCTTCCATGTTCCTCCCCTATTATTTGTGCACACACACAACAAATGTGAGCGCACACGCACACAGAGGTGAACACACACACACAGACATATCTGATGACCTGTTCTCTGACAAGTCCTCCCCGAGGGTCTTTTTACACATGCACACATATTCTGGATGTCTGGATCATGGGGTGTCATCTAGCAGGTAGTAGGATATCACCGGACCCTGGGAGCTGGGAATGTGGGGGGTGACCTTATAGAGGTCACGGAGGTCCCTCGGACAGCACAGTGCATCTATACATCCCCAGCCTTGGGCTGGGCTCTGCAGGAGGTCATCTTTCACCATCTATCTGCTGGGTTCTCCCATGCCTGCAGCGAGTCCCTTCACAGTCTTGCTATATATAGTTCTCTCGCTTCCCAGGACTCTCTCTGATTCCCTGCCGCGGTGGGAAGAGTCTGGGGCTCATCATTATAAATCAGCCTGTTAGATGGAATAAAATTTTAAAGAGCTTCTCCCTGGATTCAAAGTGAAGTCTCCATTAGTGAGGCCAGAGAAAATGGTTTCCTGCATGGCAACACGCAGCAAATCAACACAGCACCCCCCTTAATGACCTCTCAGAACTTTTGTTCTCCTCCCCTCTCTGGACTTACTGAGATAGTCCTATAAAGTCTGTGAGGAGCACAGATATGCATTCACTACATCATGTGATGAAATATTGTGTTCATTACATCCGAGTCGTCACCCCCGAATTCAGAGGTCAAGGGAATTAGCGGGAAGGAGGCAAGGAGTGTGTTAGCTCATCTGGACCACGCTGTGGTCTCTGGCAAGGGGCAGAACCACTCACAGTAGAGATAGCGGTTGGTGGGATATGTGTAAGACAGAAACAGAAACAGGGCCACACAGCAGGAGTGCCCAGAAGGGCACTGATTAGAAGGCAAAGAGGCAGATACAGAGAGTCCAGCAACAGAGCTTTAAAGAAAAAGAAGAACACACATGCACACACACATAGACTATGATTTCATTTCATATCAGCCTTGAGGGAGGGCTGAACTCCTCGCCTCATCATCCTCCTTCTTGATCGCTCTGTTCTTGGCCCGCTGCATGCCTCCAGGGCCAGCAGAGGCAGCGATTAACGACAACAGGGAGAGTGTGTATGAGTGTGTAAGTGTGTGTAAGGCCTGATCGTTAGAGCGGCCAACTTGTGTAATACAATTACAGAGGCTGCAGAGAAACTGCTAATGTGCACGCAGGCAGCTCTGTCAGATGGATCAGGTATTGAGTTTTCTATGCTTAATTCACTTTCCAGCACACACATGGGTGCATTAGTTAGATTAGAGTGGCGGGAGGGGACGGGAGGTGGGGTTGGTCTACCGCCGAGCGGGCAGATTTGTTTAGTGGTGGCTGTCAATTACAACCCTGACCCTTGCACTAAATGGCTGCTCATCCAAGGGGGAAAAAGGAAAGTAGACAAAAGCCAGACATGATTCGTAAAGACATGGCCATTTGCTGGGGAAGATAACAAGTGGCATGTTGTGGAATAAACAATGGTTCGAAACACTGTGCATAATGCTGCACCAATAAAACAGAGTGCTGGGACCTGAAGGAGGCAATGTGACCATCAGTAAGATTAGTGAGGCAACGTTATCACTACAATGCTGCAGGAACGGGACGACACAAGGCCAGTGGTGGATGGGTACTTAGAAATATGAAATGGGAGACAAATGATTCCATTTACTCTTTTGAAAAGTCTTGTGCAATTTAAGAGAGCGATTGTGGATGCAATTACTCAAAAACTACTTTCCCCATTTTACTCTTCATGGCCTGTACTGTGCTACATAAAAAAGACATTTTACAAATAACACCATATACAATCCAGGGTTTATTTATGCTTTTATTTATTAAAATAACAGTATTCTAATAACCTTTACTAACATTTCATATTGTAATAGTGCAAATTAAACAAATTTAAACGATTTAAGAGTTTATAGGTAAGATTTGGTAAAGATGAGAGGTGAGCTTGCAGCTACTGTAGAAACATGGCAGCCAGCTCTACAAAGTGGAGGACCCTATATGTAGATATAAAGAGTTATTTCTAAATGTAAGGAAAGCACAATGATTCTTATTTTCAGGTGATTATACACTAAAGTAAGAACACACTTTATTTAAGTTACTGCTGTAGAGCACATAGAAACACATTCACCCATGATCCTTGTGTTTGCAGAGCCACTGTAGTTTTTTTTTTGCTCATTTCAAGCCTCTCAAAGACTCAGAAAGACACAATCATAATACTAGTTAGAGAACAATTGTAACTCTGTCCCAGAGACAATAAATACATGGAATCTCACAGCAGCTCTTTTTCTCCAGTAGCTAAATGGGCTGCAGGACAGGACAGCAATTTCCACAGTAAACACCTCCCTCCCATGTAAACACATATAATCACAACAAGATGGCTAACACAGCTCAGCTCGTAATTGTATCACTAAAGTGAGATGAGTGAGATTTAGGAGGGGGGGTACTATTGCTGTTTGTAGCTGATTGAATTAAAATGTCTGCTTCACTCCCAAGAGACCAACCCAATACAAAGGACATAGTCTGTCTTCTTACAGCAGGAACAAATAACGTCGTAAACCTTTATAAAAACTCTCTTCGTACTTCTGACAGTACTTTTTATTCATCCGCCACCCGGCTCCTTCTAAGATAGAAAGAGAGGAGAGCCAAAGAGGAAAAAAAGAACCGAAATGAAGAGTAAAGTTGGGTGTGACAGACTGAGCAGAGAAACCCTTTAAACCACTGATGTTATTAGGCAGCTAGATTGTGACACATCCATCAAAGTGCTGATCACTTTGTCCTCTCACTCGTCCTCAGTCCATTTGACTTCATGACCACGGCTTCAGACAGGCCGGGCGTCTTAACAGAGTGACCGCCGGCACTCCTTGGATTTGACATGCCCTGTTGAAATTCCTCAGACTGTATACTGCTTTCGCTCAAGCTCTTATTAAAATAAACTACGGCAAAAGAACCAAAATGGAAGCTACAGTGTAAATATCCCAGCTCGAGTTTCTCATGCCACTCAGCCTCAAATTCAATAAATGTGGAAACAACTGCCAACAAGAAAAAATGGCAGTCAAAGGCAAAACCAGGTTGCACAACCTGCTATCTGGTGTGCCACAGAAAAGCAACACAATAAGGCTTAGATTAGCCCGACAAATTTCCCAAGAAATTGCAAGAGGGTTGGAAATGTGCATGTACTGTATGCGAGTTGGTCATGCTCAAAGCTGCCCAATCCTTACAACACAGTGGTTTGTTCAACATTGTTGTATTTGTTTACCAGATTTTTGCCTCTTTTCCATGAACAAAAAGCCACACAAAGCAGCCCAGAATAGCTGTGGGTTAATGTGCCTGGATGCTGGATGTGGGTAAAAGCCATGCAGCTTAGGCTATCTCTGTCTCATTTCACTCCTTGCCTCCACCTCCTCCTCTCCGACTCTTCCTTTGGCCGGTATCATTGCTTTTGTTGGCGAGGTCTCGGACTAGAAGAGGCTGCTAAATAAAACATTTGGCACGGAAAAACAGTGATAACAAAAAGAAATGTGGCTAGCAGAAAGCTAGTAAGCCTTTGCAGACTGGTAGAGACAAAAATACCATGATTTAGTAATGTGCAGCTCTCTAAATGCGACGGGTAAGGAATGCAGAAGGATGTGAACAAGCAGCTACTGAAAGAGACTCATCAGGAGGCATGATTTACCAGGGCATTGCTCCTTCCTTTTACACAGCGGAGCTTACCCTGCCTCCCCCTCCACATCTCTCCAGTGTAACCCCCCTCCCCTTCAGCTTTTACCTGGCGGATCAACTTACCTAACGTCAGCCTAAAAACCATGGGAACCCCTATGCATAGTGTGTCACCACTGAATTATCGGTTTCCGCTGCACATGCTCGAGCATATCTGCAGCAAGCCATTATGGTGTATCGTTTTACAGTTGGTGTGCTGACTCCAGTGCAGCTGGTGTACTGTATGGGGTCATAGTTTACTGAGGTCTGGAATTAGAGAAACAAGCCTGTCATCTTACTAAGCTCAGTCATTTTTTCCAAACTCCCAAGATCTCATTTCTCCATTAACTTGACTTAAGGGGAAGCAGTTCAACAAAACCTTATACTGTTACTGCCCAGCAAACTGATCCTAATTAACTCCCAATACTACTAATAAAAATAAAACATCTGCACAAGTCATTTGTTATGATCCCTATTAACAATGGGAGAAATAATACCAGTACTATCACCATCACAAAGCTTTTTGTGTGAACTGATTCTTCATGTTGTGATACCGAGGGTTTATTTTAATATGTACAGAGCTCAGTGAGGGCTGATATGTGCAACAGGAAATATCTGCACCAATATTTTGGGTTTCATGCCTGAATGGAACAGTGGATGTTAAACAGCCAACAGGAGTTGTGTTTACTGCGGGAACTTTGAGCGAGAATGCTCATCCATATACAAAATAGGGCCAATTCAGACATTTGACCTGGTTTAGGAAAAACTCCTCCATTTTTTTTTCTCTCTCTCTGCATTTCAGAGCATCCATCACAACAACATCCATTATTCACCTTGTGCCTACTGTTTGGTTAGCTCCTTGAAAGAGGCAAATGCACAGCTGGAAGCTCTCCTCCACTGCCAATCCCTTACAACAGACTTGAAGATTTGCATTCATTGTACAGTTCCTAGTGTATTAAAGCAGACACTCTCTCAGCCGATTATGACATGCATGCAGACGCTTTGTAAATGTGACTTGACTTTGCACAATCCTTTCATGAAAGAACATCATGTAGGACAAGCAGGGACTGACAGATTGAGCTCATTAATAATTCTGACATTTACAGCAGTGATCTTTCAGAAGAGAGCAGACTGCTTTCTGTCATTATCAGCCTCATCTCCATTCATTTACTGAAGAATTGCATACAAATCAAAAGACAACACAGCCATTTATTGTCCACGTGGAAACCCTTAATTTGGCAGATTTTAAATGTTTGGTTGCCTGACAGATTCCTGATGTGGAAGAGTATACAGTAGGACAGTTTGTCTTCTCTGGTGAGCACACAAATTGTAGTAGCTTCGACGGTGTGCTTTACATATTAGGAGACATAAAGTAACCCTTCACTGTGGGGCTTCTGTCTGGGCCCCATTTAAATGAGACCCATAGAGCCTGCCCCATTTAAACACTGTCTGCCAGTACTTAAGTCACTGGGGACTGATCGTGGAGATAGAGCACACACACACACACCCACACACACGCTGTACAAACACAGGAAAGTACTGACACCCAACAGCAATCTCAAGTTGCAAACCTTTACTGGACTCACAGTAACAAAGCCCCAAATGAAGAAAAGAGGTCACGCAGTGGGGCGTTCGGGTTGGGTGGTTAATACTGAAACACTTCTTTTTCTTTCAAACCTGACTATGGGGAAAAAAAATGTTTTCCAAGATGCTGATGATGAATTCCACAGTGTTTGTTGAAACTTGTACAGAGTAATTACACAAAAACACACACAAACACCCATTCATCACATGCTTCCAACAGTTAAGCATGATTTCAATAGCATCAATTTTTGAAAACATCCCTGACTCTTTAACACACACTTTGACTTTTCCTTGCTCTTGCCAACAGGAATACACAGAGGGTGGGGTGGGGGGGTTTAATCATACAACATTGCATACCAATTGTGAAGCTTTAATTTAGCACCTCATTTAACTCAGTAAAAACAACAACTTTACAGGCTGGCATTCTGACACACATTTAATTCTGCCCTCTGGTAATGGTCTGCTCTGTTTAAAAGTCGGTTTGGCAGCTCTGTAGATAACAGATGGAAGAAAAATGAGGGGAATTATGAGAAAGATTGATTTCCTGGGGATGAATGGTCTGGTATTCACACAGATTTATCTGAAACAGACTTTCTCGGACTCTGTTATTATCGAATAAACACGCACACATACACACACAAACACATTGTGCCACCATATGCGGACAAACAAGAGCGCACGCACAACTGAACAACGCTATGCTCATACAGAACACTACGAAAACAGAAGCTGACTGAATTATGGGAGTCTGAAGGAAAATATTGTGCGAGGCGATAAGAGGTGAAAGGGTGCAGACTGCCGAGGACACAAGTTTCTTTTCAAATGAATGTTAACGCTCATTCCCCAGATCTGAGTGAATCTATGGGTGGAAGTAATTATTTCTTTCAGAGTAAGCACGAATGTGGTGAAGTCAAATAATCCGCCTCTTCTCATGCCCTTTCCCTAATGTCTTGTAAAAATGTATTCCTTTAGAAGAACAAGAACAAGCATTGTCCTTTTAGGCATCCCAAGCCCATCTCAAAGGAACCGTAATGTAAACCAGAGGCTATAACTTCTCTTGTGGCATCTCAAAGCACACACAGGAATGAAGCAAAAAAAAAAAAGAAAAAAAAAGAAAATGAAGGAGTGGGAGTGGGTGGGGGCAAGAGGATAAAGTCCCTCATTTGAGCCCCATAAAAAACAAGGAGGCACAAACATTTATCTGTGGTGAGGCTTTCATCGGATGCTTTAAAAGCGCAGAAATAACACAGAGCAAGATGCTGATAAAGTGGAGACAGGAAATGGGGAGCGTGGGTCTCCTGCTCTCATGTTTCAGTCGGGACCAGTGGTCCCATACCTGCCCCCTCCCTCCTCACCCCTCTCTCTGTTCTGCTGACATACATAGACCACAACCCTCCCCAGCCAGACATTAGTGCAGCGTCTGGAAACCACCACCGCACTTCACAATGCAGAGCTCTGACACATTCAACAACAAAATGAAGTAAATGTTTCAGTCTGCAGGTATATAAAATGTGTATATGGATGTATCCACTTCAGGAATTGACAAAATACACGTCAGCTTTGCAAAATTACTTATTACTGGATGAATACTGTTCCTATTCTTCATGAGGGTTTTTATATATTTGCTTTAGCCCCATTCCACTCGTGAGGCTCCAGCTCGGAGCACAAGACAGGGCAAAGCCAGGATTAAGGGTTTAGCTTTGTCAATCAGAGTCAGAACAGAGGGGAAGATAGCAGCTGGATTTCCATTCTGGAGACGAGGCTTGATTTCCATAGAGACGTGAAAATGCTGCTGTGTGTGACTCAGGTGTTATGAGTCACTACTGATATGATCTCACTCATTACCGTCCTCAGTGGTACGTTGGCCCTCTTCATCAGACCTGAACATATAGCCTGGCTTTAACATCAAAGGTGCCCCGAGCGACGGCGGCAGAGCAGAGGATTGAAGGAGCTCCCGGAGATGAAGATATCCGTGCTCAAGACTTTAGAGCACTCTTTGAGTGATCTCATCATCTAGCAAAGTGACTGTGAGCATCTTCATTACTATTTGTTGGTTTTATATGCAGATGCTTTGTTCATGCCCCTGTGTGTGACTTATGTCCAGTATAGATGCTTCACTTCACTTCTGGATGCCTGCAGTAGCTCTAGTTAAAGGTAGAATATGTTGCATTCTTTCCGATATTTTATACTGTTTTCACAAACACAAAATTCTTCACATGATTCAGGAAGTACTAAGCGTTACAATTAGACTCCCTAAAAATTCACAGAGCCAGGCTAACATCTTCTCACTGTTTCCAGTCTTTGTGCTAAGCTATCCACTGCTGGCTGTACCTCCATATTTAGCGTATGACACAACCTTGGTATCGATCCTCGTATCTATACTCCTCAAGAATGAGCATTGCTGCTTCATGGACAAGCAACAACTGAGATAAACTGGGTTTATCACGCACCTTTAAACTGCAAGCAGGGCATGATTAACCTAAATTTCCAGGAGCTTCTATTATCTTGCTGTGTCATGTTAGGCTTTATGCTTCATGCTGGGTCAGGGAACAAAGACTGCAGGGAATGCTGTTAAAGGACTTTGGGGAAATAAGAGCATTCCCACCGACTCACCCTTTTGCAGCTCATCAGCACTTTAAGCATTTTATAGTGTCTGTGTGCATAATACAAGCATTGGAGCAGCATCTCAAATCCCCCCTAACTCTGTCTATTTGGTACCCTAATCCTCTTTGCTAGGTAGAATAGCATGTATGGCAACAGTTTAGGACATTTTCCACAAATGATTACATCAGCTAAATTATGATGACGATGATCACACAATTATATAACAAAGAGGAAAAAAGCAATGCAGATCAGAGAGATTATTAAGCATTAAAGAGTAAATACAAAATGCAAAGCAAAATAAAAACTATCAAGACTCCTTCCACCAACTATCTTTTGGTAAGTCTTATGTACCTGTGATTGTAATGACATGTCCTTGACTGATTTCCTGTAAGGGACACAAAAATGTAGAAAGACATTAGTGGTTGAGCACCGGGGGGGGAAGCCATGATGCCAAATTAAAGGGCAGAAGTGGAGTGTGTACTTATACTCACTCATGATGTGCTCTGTCAGCCCTGCTGCTTATAATGGCATGGGAAGGGCCACTTAACTCGTAATCACTTCGCTCTCCCCCTTTGGCTCTGGTCCTCCTCTCTATCCCCCCTCCAACCCCTGATTTTCTGACTGTCGCCTCTGATCTCTAATCATAAATGAACTGTAGATCAAGAGCAGGGACAGTGGTCCACACCCCCGCCCCCCCTTGGCTGAGATCCTGTAATCATCGAGCTCTTGGCTAGTAAGAGGCCAACAAGCCTTTGAATGAGAAATGACTGCTCCTCTAATGCATCAGCCAGCTCAACTCTGAAGGGCCATTTTCTGGCAGAGGGGATATCACAGGTAGGAAAACCAGGTCACCACCACCACCACCATCATCATCATCATCATCATCATCTTTGCAATCATTATACCCTATCTCATCCAGTGGTGTCACTGAAAGTGGGACCTTTTTTGACAATTATTTTCATTTGCTATCCAAAGCATAAAAAGCTAAACTTCCCCCAATAAGTCACAGTAATGTAAGCCCTGTGGTGCTCTTTGACTTACCCCTACTCTCTCTCACACACACACACACACACACACACACACACACACACTATATAGGTGTTGCAGTATACATTGTGTCAAGACACAGGTCAGCCATTCTGGCACAGGCCTGCCTGTCAAGTGCTGCTACTTGTGCCGGGCTCTGCTAATGGACTGCTAATAGAAGTGAATGCTGCACGGTGTAGCTCCCCTGTAGTTGAGAGTGTCACACAGGGTGATTAATGACACACTCTCCTCTCCTCCCCTGTCCGTCCCTGTCCTCGCTCCATATCTCGTTCTCTCTCTCTCTCTCTCTCTCCTCCAGCCTCTCCTCCTCATCACTAATCTTTCTGTCCCATTTGCCTCTTTTGTGTCCTTGCAATCACCCTCTTTTTCTCGCTCTCACCATTGCAACTCTTTTCCTGTCCTTTTCATCTGCTGCCTCTCTGGGAGGAAGGGAGAAGATAGGGATCTGAGATCAGTATTACACTCCCCAGCAGTCAAGTTTATTTGCAAAGCTCTGGTTTCACAACAAATAAAAAATGGCAAGGAAACGTTCAACAGAAACCTCATTAGAAAAAACTGTAGGTTTCCTTTACTGGAAAAATATCCTTCCATCAGGTTAGACAGAGAGCATAAATACACAGAATAAACACTAAAATTGTTTCGGGGAACAACTCATATCTGGCATTGGAAACAGGACAAGCATTGTTGACACTGAGGTCCCTGTGTGTTCCCTGCATTGTTCCTGGGAGTTTGTTGGTTTTAACCAGAGGGAAACATCAGGGTCTGAAAACTCAAGCCAACTGAGAAGGGCCTTAAATTTGTATTAAAAAAAAGTCAGATCGTATAAAAGTCTATGACAAAATTATCTTACTTCTCACTTGATTTATTTCCTCTGTAAACGTTGTTTATGGTCTCTATCGCTAGTTTCAAGTCTTCTTCAATACATATGAGGTTCATTTAGTAAAGTATGGTCCCATTTATAATCAAATAGACTATAAAGCACGGGTTCTTTAGGGTGGGTCTACCTGCTGATTGACAGGCTGCTACCACTGTATTGTCTGGGCTGTCCATTATTTCATCTTACAACTTTACCATTTTCACAATGTGTTTTCAGTTCATGAAACTTAATTATAACAAAAACACCTTATTCAGGGTCTCTTGTCACTCTTGGTTGCAAAAAACAAAGATGGCAACGGCCAAAAGGCAGAACTTGAGACTTCAAGTCAGCCCACACACCAATAGGTGACGTCAACCAGGAGACCACCTTTTTTGTTTTCGCACACAGATTAAATAAAGTTTCAAGGAGAATCATTTCTCAACTTTTATTTCAGTATGAGGAAGGCTCTGAAAGAGAATTTAGTTCATTATAAGGGAAGATAAAATGTACAAAGCGTACATCAGAACTCTTATATTCTCTGATATATTCCCGAGGCGTGTGGGGTTTGAACTCATAACCTCAGTATTCCTATAATCCAGGCTGTTGCCTCCACCAGCACATCACAACATCCACCAGATGACTGCAGAACTGTTCCTAGCCCCAAAATAGCTCCATGTATATTTTTTGCCATCATAACAATAGCATCTGACATCAAGTGGCGCAGGGAAGCAAACTCAGCAGCAGCCACTTTTCACAGTAATTATCACTCACTTCCACGCTCTGTCTGTGGCTCAACTAGCAACCGGCATGCCCCTCTGACCTCTCGCTCAGCACTGTCAGACCATACTGTACACTGTTTACTTTGCCCTCTTCCCTCACCTATGCATAGGGGGAGTGGGTTACTGAATCTTAATTTCCATCAATTACATGAAATTGCCTGACTATAAGTGTGTGTTATATCGCCAGCTCATGGGCTCTGGCAAACGCCTATCATAGAGGGTAATTTATAAATGCTGCTCCCCCCACACAATGTGCTCATTGTGCATACAGGCCCTGTTTATAGAATGACCGCAATGGTTGTAATGTTAGCGGCCCCCAAGGAGCCAGTTGTCAGGCCGCAGGGAAGCTTGTTAGAATAATAATGATAGAAATAACATTCACGTTTACCTGCATTCTCAAAGCAGCACATAGATCAGTGTGAAAGGCAGTGCGGAAAATAGAGCCGTCTTACTGTGCACTGTGTCACCATATTTTAGAAACCATATATAATAGGGAACTTTCAACTTTTCCCTCTGAAAACAATCCTCAGAGGGCACATCGTCAGAAAGTAGGGAGGTGGCAGAGACAGGAACATGGGAGAAGAGGAAGAGAGCGACACGAGAGCAGCACTGTGGAAAAAATGAACTAATCCCAGGAAGTCCACAACCCTGGACCAAACTTAACACAGAAATACAGTGTAAACATACATGTTAAGGTAAGGAAAACGACTTAATACAAAACAGTCTCAGTTTGTTTCCAAATCCTCTGTGAGCCCTCTTCTTTTCAACTACTTCCTCCCTGAGACATTTAATATGGAAACATGTTTCCCCTGATTCATGGTCAGTCTGTTTCATGGATAACAAATTCTAAAATTTCACACTCACCCAGTAGAACTACAACAGTTTTTACATTCACATCCCAAGAAAAGAAAAAGAAACCTTTGCAGGGCTTTTTTTCCCTTCACTTTACATCATGAGGTAGTATTCCACATACAGTATTCCCACAACAACTTGACATCCTCCATGAAGTTTTAAAACCGCTCACACACAGATACGGACACTGCACACGTACTGTACAGCTCTGCCGCTGCATGTGCTGGAAATACAAGGAGTACATCTGTTCTTGCACCGAGGGTTTCCAATCAAGCTACTGTCACAGAGCTCCCAGCAGCTACCGCTCTGGCAGCTCCCAGCTTATATCTGTCTCAACCTGTCTCCTTTGTCAAGAGTTCAGCAGGTTAATGAGCACTCTCATTTCCCAGCGCTCACTTCGGTCTGTAGATGGGGTGAAAGGAAGTCCTTTTAAAGGCAAAGTGAGGAAGTAAAAATAAACTGCAATAGCCAGATGAAATCAGTAAGTATACAAATGTTGAAAACACGTTCAAATGGCTGCAAAACTAAATATGCATGAAGGGGGTGGCAGCTCGAGCAGTGCCTGCATGGGTAAGTGAGTCACTTTAATCAGCAGTAGTTTTACACTGAAGAAGTGACTCTCAAGCGATTTGGAAATGTGTAGAGCTCATCAGTGGCCAAAAATAGCAGGGCCCATTAATTAGTCTCAAACAATGTTCTCCTGCTGTATTGACTTCTTAATGGACAGAGAAGGACCTTGTTCGTATTCCCATCTAGTCAATGACACAGGGCTCTCTGGGGTTTTGGAACGGGTATTATGTCATCTCACCCTGCCCTTCAGAAACCGGACCTGTGCTGTTTTTCATTCTTCCTCTCCCTCTTTTTGCTCATTAACTATGCAGGAGCGAGATGAAGGTCTGGAGCAGCTAGATAAGGTTGCTCACAGACCCCCATCCCCGTCTCAGATACATGCTTGGACCTCAAATTTAAGCTTGTGTTGCTCTTTCGTGAGCAGCCTTAACTTTCCAAAAAATATGTTCGATTGCTGAAAAATCTGCTCCGGTAAGCCGCCGCTGTCTGCAAGCAGAGAATCTGCTCATTTCTTACCATCTCATCACGTTTTTCAGTCGTTCCAGAAAGAGCAGGCAGACCACCTACCTCAATTCCAGAGGCATGCTGTACACACTTCACCTGGCACCTGACACACACACACACGCACGCACACACACGCGCACACACACACACACACACACACACACACACACACACACACACACACACTGAACAATCACCCTCACAAAGATGGCTTTCTCCTCACTGCCTTTGTTTGACAGACAATTCCACTCATGAGAGAGTGGATTAAGTAAATGGCTTCAGGTGTTGTGGCATTATCTCAATGCTCTCCATGACTGACAGGTACACGTTTACAGAAAAAAAAAAAAAAACTCAACAGACGACTCCATGACTGAGGCAAACGGCTGCAGACGTGCTGAAGATTTTAAAAAATACAAGGTGCTGACTGGTTGAGTGAGAAATTAAAACAGCTGAATAATGTGAAAATTAAAATTGCTTCAAAAAACCTCCACCATTTAAAGACTATTCAGCCCTAATAGATAGATAATAGATCTGACTTTTGAACAAAGGTCCTCTTTATTTAATAGGACCAGACCTTGACTGGACTGACTCTGATCACCATTAACTGATGAGCCTGTTTCCGAAGAGTGGACATCTTATTTTGGAATTAAGCTATTCATCTGTTCATCGAAACAAGATTTCCCAAGAATTAAGAATATCATGGACTGTGAAACAGTAAATTAATGCACATTAATCCTCTCATCTAGAAGGTTTTAACAGTGTGAGCAGATTTCTAAGCAGAACTGGGTCATGAGTCAGAAATTTTATATAATTTAGTTCACAATAATTGCTAAATAGCGGTCTATTTATTATATTTTACTTCCTGTGGCTTAATATGATTCAGAGTAATTGTGCCATTTTATTGTATTAAATCTATTGATGCATGAGATAATCTTTAATAGTGGATTTAGCAGCCTAAATAAGGGCTTGATTTCATTTTGATGGCATAAGTTGCAGCACTTATGAATTGCTTTTCCCAGTAGTGTGACTGTTGTAGCTCACACATATGAAATAAGAAACACGGAATTAAAGTGAACTGAAGTGTGATGCTTTCCACTCTTTTTCCATCATGGTTTTCTTTAAGGTTGGTCACGTCTTCATATTCAGTCCACATCACTGAGGACTTTATGATTTAGGCCTTATCACTTTTGCAGAGACTGAATGTTTGCCTCAATCTCTTCAACAGTTAAGTGCCAAAAAGTGGTTATTGATTTTTTTTCCACAAAGAGTAGTATCAGTAAACTAACTTCAGGTGGTCCTTGCTGTCCATTACACGCCCTACAGAAGTTTACGCAACTTTTCCACAGAGTAAAGCCAAGTTCACAGGTCAGGAATAGACTTCTAACTTTACCTTGAGCCACTCCGAGATCCACCAGGAGAAAAAGCAAGAGCCAGGCCACGGGCATCTCAGGAGAGGATCTGGCCCCTCTTCCTCCTTCTCTACCAGTTTGAGCACCGTGCCCCATGGTGAGGAGTCGAAACTCCGCTCTGAGTCCGAGTCAGTGGAAATTGCGCTCAGACGCGCACTGGTGTCGCTCGTTTTCGTGCGCCGCAGTCCTCAAGAAAATAAAAACCCAGAGCGCACAAATAAAAATGGCTTTGCAGGAAATATATCCGGCAGTGCTGTGCTTTTTGCAGTCATGCAAACAGTTTATGGAGCAAGAGGCGGGTGCATCGCCCTCCGTCAGGAAGGATGTTGCATTAAAATCTGTCCCCGTTCGCTTTTCCCTTGAAAGCTTCACTTGGTTGGTCTGGAGCTGTGGATCGATGTCTTGGTGTCAAATTCATGCTCCGCTTAGTCCCACGCAAGAAATCAAAGTCCTTCGGTGAGTCCACTCTCTGAAACACCTTTCACGCGTGCAGGCGAGTGTGTGCGTATGTGTGTGTGTGAGAGCCGTGTGTGCATGCGCCGCGCCTCGCGCTCCACTCACTGGCGGCTCTGAGCCGGAGGAAGCAGCAGTCTCTGCGGCCACCTGGCTGCTCCAGCCAATCCAAGAGCTCCAGAGAGCGGCGCTGCTTCAAAACCTGGCCCGGACACTGCGAGGAATGGATGGAGCTCATCAAATACCTGCTGAAGGGAAGCCCTGGGTTCACTGAGCATGCCAGTCATTTAAGTCAGTGATGCCTACAGCTATAAACTGTTTTATTTCACCTGCTCTCTCCATTAGCTGCACAACACATGATGGAACCACTAATGAGCCACCAGCTCAACAAAGGAGAACCTAGAGTGAGGATTTCAATATGATATTTTCAGCAAAGTTAAATCAGTATATGTGATCATGAGCTGATTTCTCTCCGTCTGAAACAACAGTCTTGGTGTAGCCTATTTACTCAAAAACAAGTAATGATAACACTTTAATATGTAACCTAAATTTTTTTAGTTTCTCACGCAGGAAAAGGGATGTTTGATTTGTTTTTTTCTGTTATACAGATAAATGTAAAGTAACAACACTATTTTTGATTAGTAATGTGATTACTGAGTTAACAACAGTAACGTTACATTACTTCGCTACACAGTAATGTAGTCAGATTACAGTAACTTACAGTAAAACCCCTAACACTGATCAGGGAGTGAGAAAGCCTAGAGCTGCTCCATAGAAATTGAATGGGATTTGGGACTGATTTTGTGTATGTTTGTTTTCTTTTTTCATATCCGATGTGATATCAGTTGTGAAACAGAAAATGTTGCCTTATACTCATAACGGTCCCCTGGGTGCTCTCAGTGCCGTCTATAACATCTCTGCCAATTCACTGTCAAAGGAGCAGTTCAGATTTATGCTTGATGACATCACAAGTTTGAGCTTTGAGGCTGGTTTTAGTTTAGGAGAGTGCTTTGTGTTTACTAGTATTTTTGTCTTATATATGAATTTTGAAAATGGGCATATTTCCCCTTTATGTAATGTATTTATCAGAAGCTATTGCATTGTTAATGGTGACAAAAGTACTCAGAGCCTTCACTTCAGAAAAACATGATGCTGCGTACTGATGTACTGTACTGATTCTGCAGCATATCCCCCTTTGGCTTTATGTTAAAGGAGAAGTTCTGGTTTTTTTTGTTTTTGTTTTTGTTTTTTAAACTGGACCTTATTTCTGGGATAAAATACTGCCATTTACTCAGCCATATCACTTTGGAGTCATTTGGAGTATTTCTGGAGATAACTGGATTTGATGATATCCAATTAACAATGAGTGAATGGGGCACAGGATTTTCTGGATTAAAAAATAGAACTTCCCCTTTAATATAAATAACATTATTAGATTACTGATACTGCTACAGTCAGCCCAGCGGTTCCCAACTTGAGGGTCGAGCTCCCTCCAAGATAAAAGGAGAGGTCATGAGATGATTCATGTGATATGTGATGTTTAAGTTAAAACATAAAAATGAGAAGTATCAAAGATTAGAGAGAAGAAGGTTAATGAATAGTGATTAATGAAATACTGGATAATTTGAACTATCTGGTACTCAAGTAGACACTGTTTTTTCAAGGAGTTACAAAACAAAATAACTCTAGCTAATACAATATTTCCCAAGGAAATACTCAAATAAGGTACAATCAAAATGGCTCTTAAGTACTGTGTATTGCAAACAGGTGCATCCGTTTCCTGGTCTGCCCGTGTATTTGGAGAACATAAATCGTCATTAATTTAGCGCATGCAGGCGCTGCAACAGGAAGGCATAATTTATTTGACTGGGCCCTGCACTCACCCTTGTTTCTGTCACTCTAATTGTTATTTAGATTTAGTAATAGCATGTCACAAAACCTGATCAATAATGACCCCAGCCTAACAGACATACTCTTGAACACACACACACACACACACACACACACACACGGAGTTCTGCTTGCCCGGGGAAATTTGTTTCAGTGGCTCAGATAAAAGGCTGATGAGTAATTACAAATGCATGACAGATGTCTCTGCAATGCCCCCGATATGCCACGATTAATGGGAAATACGAGCTTGACACTATCTCTGCATCAAAATGAAACATGATAAAGTTTTAAAATATGAATCTAATTTAGAACACATGGTATCCCTCCATCATTATTTCTTTTTTTTTTTGTATGGTGATGTCAGTGACCAGCTGTCATCCTGCTGGCATTTCAATTTCAGGTGGGATATGCAGGAAATTGCTTTTATTCTTGACTCAAACTCTTCTAGGATGGGAATGATGGCTGTGGTCTGGGTCTCCAAAATTATACTGTATACTCTACAATAGGTAATGTGCAGTGTGTTTAATGAGATATTGTAGGAGCTCCTTTTGCCATTTCATGGATGCATGGATTCAACAAGGTGCTGTAAACGCTCCTCAGGGAGGGTTGGTCCATGTTGACTCCATAGTGATGCATTTGTGCTGCTATCAATGGTGCTCTGTTTGAGCGAGATATGATGAGTGCATGAGCGATGAGAGAAAAACTGAAGCTATGCTCCCAAAACATATTGAAGCGATGCATACATGTGTGAAGTGGCATCTACTCTGGCTGTATTTATTCATTTCAACAGAATAAAACTGCGACCATCCTGACCCTGCTACTAGCATGTCACATTACAAATCAAGGTTTCTCAGCTCATGCCTTATTTTTCGGCTCACATAGCCTCATTTTCTTGGTCTTTGCTGACTGGAGTGGAAAGTGGCGTAGCCCTCTGCGGCTGCAGCCTGTCCAATTCAAGGTTAAATGATGTGTGCTTTCTGAAATGTCCTTCTGCACACTGCTGTTGTACCAAGCTGTCATTTATTTGTGGCTTGTTAACTTGAACAAGTTTTGCCAGTCTCCTCTGACTTCCTGATCCCTTCTGCTGTTTCTGTCTCATTCTGTTGAGAACTGAAAAGCAGAATAATTTTACAGTGTATTCATTTGAAGCCTTTATATGTGCTCTTCAAAATCATTGTCTTTTTCTGACATCAGACATAAAAAGATAAATTGCAATATGAAATTTAAAAATCTAATTTAAAAGTCTCTTGTTTGGCTCTGAAGCTGCTCGATCAAGGTTTAAAATTGTGTTTTTTTTATGTACTGCCTCTGTGTGCAGTTGAGCAGCAAAATATTTAGCAATTACTCTCAAGGAGTGATAGATGGGGTTTTTTTCTCTGCACAGAATGAGTGAGAGAAAGAGGGAAGAAAACACCGAGAGGTAAATTCCCCTCAGATTGTTAACATGCCCCTTTCAGCAAATACCCCCCTTCACATGCACACCTTTGTCAGGAGAGAGGCATTTTTGCCCACAGCGCTGTTGTTAGATGGATGTTTTAGTCTCACAGGAAACTTGACACTGTGGTGTGCGACAACCCCACGAGGGCAGCCCTGTCTGAGATGCTGGAAGAGAAGTGTCTAGTGAACAACTCCAAACAAGCTAAAAGTCTCTGGAATCAAACACCCATTTTAGCTTTCAGTTTAACACGAACTCCTGAACTTTATATCTATGTCTTATTTATGTGTGACCCACTGTCTGATCACTCAGCTGAAACACATTTCACTAGATGGCTACTGAGTGTATTTCATCTTTATTATCTCCAAAAAGGGAAGTGTGAAACCCAAAATGTGCACCAGTAAAAATGTGTGGCTTTTATATTATCGGTGGCTGTTAGTTTGAAAAGAAAGGACGTTGTGTTGACAGTGTTAGCTCTCACAGAAGGATAACACATATCGTCTTGTGGGGTTTTACTGACATTTTGGAGCAAGAGCCATGCGTGTGAAGAAACTGCTCATGAAGTTTTTGTGTAGCCATTCATTAAATATCTTCTTGATGAATTGGTACCAAATTTTGTTCTTAACTTCTGCAATCTCCAGTAACACCACCTGGAGATTAACATTTCAGTTTTTTAGTGAAAAGTCTCAGCAACTATTAGATGCTGTGAAAGTTCTTACAGGGATTCATGCCCCTCTCAGGATGAATTATAATAACTATGATCATTACTTTCCATCAGGTCCATATCTTAAATTCTCCATTACTCTGTTTTTTCCCCAAATACCTGTTAAACTAATCCCAGCAGCCTCAACTGTACTTTGTGTTTCTCCCTAATTAGCAAACCTTGGTCTGCTAAACTTCATACTAAACATTATAGTGTGTATACACGGCTGTGTCCCAGGAGCAGCCTCATAGCCTCAAGCATGGCTGTCTTGTTACCACATATACTCTTCAACCTTGAGGGAAATGTTCCTCAGAAACAAATGTCAGACATCCCATATTGCTGCTGAGCGCTCACAGTCTCTCCCGCCTGGCTGTTGATCAATTAGACAGACAGATTGATAGGCAGCCCAACAAACAGGGAAATGTGCAGGCAGACTGATGATGGTGCAGAGGCAACGTAATGCACTTTCTATGTGAGACCCATCCCCTTCCCCACCACCACACACATGCACACAAATAGGCCTCTGCTTCTTTCTAATTTTAAAGATAAACATCACTGAGTGAAAATGGAATTGGAAATTAATCACTGCTATAAATTAAGTCACCTTTAGGGGTATCCTTCTTCCCCATCCACAGAGTTACAGGTAGGTGAATTCACTCTGCATGCAGAGCTGCAGGATAGAGAGGAATTTGAATCATGACAAATGGCATAATATGTTTTGCGCACAAAGCAGTGGTTTGGGGCTGTGAGCCAGAGACACAGTGAATGGTGGCGATGGCAGTATGTGCCACACAATAAAGCTGCTTTCCATCGCTTTGGGCACACTTTACTGCTGCTCTTGATATCGGTATTAAAAGTGATTTGCAGCTCCGTATGTGGCAAGGAATCAAAACTTAATTTAGGCAGATAAAGATGCCATTTGGGAGGGAGATAAAGTGCTGCATCATGGGAGATGTGTTCCCCCAGCCTGCTCTCAGCTCCTCACCCTCACAGCGCCCTCAGATTTACTAGCTCTTTTTTCCTGCTCCATAAAACAGCAAATCTGCTCGCCAGGCGACACAGGCAAATGTTAATGGATTCATTTGTCAAGAACCTTCTACTTATTTACAGTCCTCTTCCATTACCGTCGCTCCTCCTGTGAGAGAAAAACCAGTGGCCAAAGTCAAAATATCGATTTGCCTGTCCATCATGACCATGAGTCATCCTGTAAAAACACGAAGCCAAAGATGCTGCTGCCACCAGGAGTGTGCTTCAACATGGCAGTTACACAATCACAGGCTGTCTTTTGTGGATGGCGGACGGTGGGGTTCTCCCATCACATCACTGCAATTATGTAATGTAATATGACTAAATGAAATAAGAGCGCAATTCATCATTTTTCAATTTTTGAAAAATAATCACACATTGAATATAATTATCAGCTCCATTATCTGCCAATGATGTGATGAAAGTGTATCATTAGTCAGTGTCTCAGCACTGAAACCTGTTTTCATGTTGTTTTGTTCCCTCTTTTTTTAATCACACATTAGTGCACACACAAAACTTTCCCTGAGTCAAGACATATTTTTGAAATAATTAGCTTGCCCTATGAAATGAATGAACATGCATCCAGTGAACCATGTCAACATGGGAAAAGATTTCTTAAATTAATTATTTTTGGGTTGCAGGTAGAGTTCAGATCGAGACACATGGTTGTAAGTGTGTTACATGGGGCACGTCTTACTGAGGAAATAGTTTTGAACAGAAATTTAATTTCTGCTGAGATTCCAGCCTGGAGAGGGTTTCATTGTTGCTGTTTGTTCTTACCACATGGACAGTACAAGGAGTGCTGGGGTTGATTACATTGGCGTGCTGCAGCTCCTTAGACCACCAGTGTTGCTCCAGTGTGACTGCTGACACAAGACAGACCTTGACCCCATGTGCCCCTGCCACTGATAGTTCAGACTCCTCATTTGAGCAGTCAGCCTGGAGGAAGGTGAGCGTCCTGCTGTGCTGCAGACCAGATAGCCCAACACATCTCCACTGCTCAGGTTTGACTGTGCTGTGGCCACTGGATCAAAGCTTCAAGCTCCACTCAACCTTCCTATCAGATCTGAACCAAGCAGATATCACAATCTGAGCAGAAATACGAGCAAAACATTCAGAGCCACTGAAGTGGCAGCAGTAAACCTAGTTATTGGAGAAGTAGTAGTAGTAGTATTTCTTCATTAATCCCTCTTGGGCACTTCTCTTTATCAGAGAAACATCAAAAGCAATGTAACATAGTGTCAAAACATAAGCAGGTCACACACAAGCCAACCACTAATACGTATGCACCATCAGTTTACTGATTCCAGATAGCATCCTTTGCATTATGCAAAAAAAGCTGGTGCAAAGTTCATTCCTTAAGACATTAAATTAAATTAGCTGTTTATCATACATCCATTTTCCATGGAATTAAATATTTATAGCTGGATGCATTTGTTGGTGTTGCTCTGTGCTGCACGTCTCTGATGCTATACTGTTATTTTGACTGTGAAACTTAGGATCATTAAGGCTCTTTAGATCGCCGTCACTCAAAGAAGACAATACATACATATATGCCTGGACTGGTAGCATCTAAGAGAGAGAGCAGCACAACAATATCCACAAGGCAGTTCCAGGATGTCTGTGATTCATTGTTTAATAAACACAGAGTACATCCTTGTAGAAAAGTATTTACTCTGTTTCCACGGCATGCTGTGAGTCAAACCCACAGAGGTTGCTGCATGGCCTTTATTAACGGTATAAAATCCTCTGATTATCTCTTGCTCACCTCAGAGGCCAGACTCTTGCAGCGCATACAGCATTGCAGCAGCTCAGTCTGCCATCCATACATCCGTTTCATCCCCCATACTTTCCTCTTTCTTATCCGTTCTTTTTTCCTTTTCCACAGTCCCCATCCGGGGAAATGGTTTGGCCTTTCTGAAGTAAACAGGCATTAATCACTACTTGAGAGGGAATTGTCCGAGGGACAGCCGGAGGCATTTGAAGGGGGCCACACAGATGCACATGGGACTAGGAGATAGATGCTGTAGGGTTGCAGGGTGTTATGGCCCCCTATGGGATGTGTACAGCACCAGCTGATGGGGTCAGCGTGTCCACCTTGGCTAAGTGTGTCAAGGACAGTGAGAGAAGGAGGTGGGACTTTGGCTCGGGGTGAAATACACTGCTGTAAACTAGAGCAGTGGGCTGAGGAAAAAAAAAATCTTTCTTACTCTTTTCCCCCTTTTTTACCACACAAGGAGTTCACACATGCATGAATTAATGAGTGGTCTGTCATGAATATGAGAGAGAGAGAGATTAAAAAAAATCACTGGTAAATGTCAGAAAAACATCCACTGTGTACTTTCACTGAGATTTGACATTTCCAACAAAATTTCATTTTAGCAGAAAGTTTTATGAACAAATCTTAAAATTTATTGTGAACCACCATCAATACAATTAGGACAAATATTTATGATTTCTTCATTTGTGACATGCTGTACTCATCAGTATAACAGATAAATAACACAATCTAACACAGTTTATTATGTACAATGCCATTTGAAGCTTCTCTTTTATAGTGATTTATGAATAATATAAAACATGATTTGACTTCTCATTGGGATTATGTTTTTAGAGACCATTGTATGAGTGTAAAAGCCAGTTAAATAAGTAAAATAAATATGTAAAATAATAAATATTATTATTCATAAAATGACTTCCATCCATATAAAATGCACCATTGTATTATTTCTATACACATTTGCATTGCTGCATTTTATGCACGTCATTCTCCACTCCATTGAAACCCAAAATATGCGCTAGGGGTTAATTATATTCTAACACTGACCAGCTATTACTGATATTAGCAATCTCAACTAATTACTTCTAGTATACTCATGACATGTTTTACGGCACATTGTGGCATAAAGATGTCGCTCAATGACCATAGACCGTTGTCATACATTATGATCATCTGCTATTTAATTAAGAAACCCAATGTTTGCCAGCCAAGATTTACTGTATGCAACCCAGCATTATCCAGTCCAACAGCTTTGTGAGACTTATTCATGAAGGTCTAGACATTTTCTACTGGCAAAGACTTGAATCTTATCAAAAGAAATGCAAGTTTAATAAACAGAAAATTCAGAGGAAAATGCTTCACATTACAGAAAATAGTGGCTGATTTTTCAGTGATGCTCAGGAAATACCATGGTACAACAGCAGCAGTTTTCTTTCTTTCACTTCCTTTATTGTTACGCATGCTGTCAAGGTTGACAGAATATTCTGAGGAAGACCATTTTGATAATTAAAAATAAGCACTGCTTCACTTTAATTCCATTCAGTGTAGGGAGAAAGACTCGGGAGGCTCTGGGTGTGGTGGCCTGTCATTCAGTTGGTCCATCGCTTTGATCCACACTAAAATATCTCATGTATGACCCTCAGAGGATGGATGCTAGAGATCCCCTGAATTTTCCTCTAGCACTACCATTTTTTGTGAATTATATTAACAATTATTGGAAATCTGGTATAAACATTCATGCCCCTCTCAGAATTGCTAACTTTGGAGATAGATTAAAAAGAAAAGACACTGGCCATATTGTTAATCAGCTCTTTTGACGAGTGACAGATTCATCTGGAACGTTTTAAAGGACTGACTTGCATTGTTTTAAAGTATTTCTTAAAAAACTCTACAATGCTTATGTGTAGCAACCATTTTTGGATGCTGTAACCATTCCTCCTGTTCATGCCCTGATGTGATCTCTTTCTACTTAGGGAGAAAACCCTTAACCCTGGTTCTGGGCACAAATGCATTGGAAAGTTCAGCTGAAGCTTACGTGTGGCTTCAGCGCAACAAACGGGTGTCTTACAACATTATCATTATATGAGCGTTATTTTAAGACAAGGCTTGAAAAATCACTAGTCTATCCTTTAAATGTTATTTGCATGTTGTTTGTTAAGTTTTGTGAGCATGTAAGTAAGTCTATTGCACGTCTTAAAGCCATTACAGCTTCTGATGCTGCTCAGCTCGTTACAGACACAGAGCACTCAGCTAGACAGCAAGGAGACAGATGTTCCTCATTTTAAGTGGTGCTTTAGAAGGTATTGATGGTTTAAAAGTGGCTAATAAGTGATCAATGAGGAGTCTGTTTGGTCATGATGGCAGTGGTGGACAAAAGTACAGATGGAGACACTCAGAGAACAGCTCCCGAACCTCCTCATCAATGTTTTGTTGCACTTATTTCAACTGAAATGATCAAGTCTCAATAGCACACTTTCTTTGCTAAACATTGTAGATCTCATTATAAAGTATATATCAGTAAATAAGACATCCCAACATCACTGTGGAACCAAGAAGCATTAATAATGCTTTTATTTTTTTTTTTTATTTTAGGTGACAGTTGGGCAAAGCAGAAGAAGCCACAATAAGAGGAAAGAAGAGTTGATGCTAAAATGTATATTTCAAGTATTTAATAACCTAAAGTTCCATAAAGCTTTCCAACATTTAAACATGTTATGTTTCTGGTTTGTCAAATGTTCCTAATATTTATACAAAATCAATACTGTACTCATAAATTAAGAAGCGGTTTTCACCACCACAGCTTTTCCATGAACCACCTCATTAATATTATCACAGCTGTCGGAATCACTCTCAATTTGGCAGAATCATGCAAAAATCCAAACTCCTGGTCGGTGGGAGAAGAAAGGGCAGCGTAATGCTCTGAAGCATGAGTGCTCTCCACTTCCCTGAAGATGCTTTCATCTGGCTCACCTGAAAGCCAGGCCTGTTGTTCTTTGTTAGGGTGTGAGTTTCAGCTGTGTTTTGAACTAACGCGACTTAACCAGGGATGTTTGTGCGTCCAGCGTCTGAATTACGGTGGACTAAAGGCCTGCGTGGTGATGTATGAGCAGGATGTCAGGTCTGCCTGTTAACAATGATTTATGAGTGCTGGGGGGGGGGGGAGTAACGCCCAGGTTGCAGTAATGCAGTCAGACTGAGAACAGCTACTGTAAACACAGTGTATGACACCTAATGAAGGCTCACACAGGAATCCATTACACCCTTTCACATTCCACTCGTATGATATTGCATGAGAAACGGTCTAAATTCAGGGAAACAAAGAGCTAAAGCACTTTTAGGTTAAACATCTCAGAGACAAGTGGACTGCCTCAAGATACACGAGGGAATCCAACCAAAGGATTCTCTGCATAGCCAAATAAATGTTGCCACAGTAAAACATAAAATCTACTCTTATGATGCTCAGACCAAAATGGCAGAGTGAGTTCAGATCTGTGGAGATACTCGGATCGTGTTCCTCTGTGCATTTGTAACCCGAAACTCACACTCATCAAAGAAATTCCAATAAGCAGTGGAGACATTTCCCAGAGAGCATCCTGTGGGGTTCCTGGTGGCAGGCAGCACTGATGGGTGGGGTCAGTGTGTCAAACTCCAATCCTGCTCCATTACTCAGCACAGTTCCCATTAATGTATCGGCCATCTGATCTGCACAGCTGCAGAGGCAGAGGGAGGGGGGGCATGTAAACACAAAGAGCAAGGAATTCAGGCAGAAGGAGGAGGACATGGAGAGCTGGGTTTGACATCTTTGTGCAAACTATTACTGCTCCGTGCTGCTGCAAGGTGGGCACGGACGCACACGTCACCACAAGGTCAGCACAAGGTCAAATCAATCGAAGAACAGCTGGTTTACTCTCTAGAGTTCCTGAATGAGTGAAGAGAAGTAAGGAGAGAAAGTTATCTCAGTCATGCATGAGCATCTGTCTGTGTGTGTGTGTGTGTGTGTGTGTGTGTGTGCGTGTGTGTGTGTGTGTGCGTGTGCGTGTGCCCTCAACACAAAAAAGGGCAAAAAGCATGTGTGTTTGTGTGTAGTCGCACAGTAAGCATCCTTTTCTGGGAGTGACCTGCTTGTCTCATTAATAGGTTGTTGCCAGAGGGGAACAATATGCAAAGCAAGCAGGAAAAATGGAAATCAAAATATTTCCCCCCCGCCCTCCACAGTCAGACACACACACTCACCGACATAACACACATAATCACACTCCCAGTCACAGTGCATTAAATTATTCAGCTCATAAAGCACTTATGGTCCTGATAGGTAAGGATTTTAATTTGTAAATAAACATGTGCTACCAACAGAGGTTCTCATTCTCAGTCGTATTTCTTTAGCATACAAGCTATTTGTGCCGCTATTCATGTAAAAGCGAGCAACCCTTAATGGAAGACTTTCTATATTAGGCAGGGATTTATTTTTGTACCTTCCACATGAAGTACATTGTTCCACAAACCAGTTCTAGCTGTGAGCTTTAATGCACAGCAATGAGTAAACACTGTGCTCATGCTCGCTGGGATAATGAACAAATAAAAAATGCCATAAAAAGTAAAAAGCAAGTGTTCCTAAATCCTCTTTGTCTAAACAATTAGGCAGCATGTTTCAGAGCAGCATATTTAAACCTGCTGCAGACAAATTGCACCTGGATGGTCCTTGCTTTATTGTAAGGAAACTAGAGCTATTAAACTGAACAAAGATAATGTTATTGATCCTAGTAGCAGAAACCAGACATTGAGGGGGTGTTGATAACAAAAATAGAGGGCTTTAATTACTTTTTTTTGTTCTTTCTCTGCACCAGATTGGAGCCTGGAGAGCTTTCCACTGGACCCCTGCTGAGATGGGCTGTGACAGGAGAGCCCGGCTTTTCACTTCAGGCTCAGACACAGGGGAGACGGGACCTGGTGGGGGTCCCTCCTGGGTAAAGAGGCGGGTGATGACCCAGGACCCCTGCTCTGTTTCTGCTCCAGGTTAGACCGGTTACAGCAGGGCAGGGGGTCCTCCCCTCCCAGTCCCTGAAGGGTCTCCTCACCCTTTGGATGAACTTCAATTAAAAAAAATGTTAAACACCTCATCAACAAGCTCTGAGAAGGAAAACAAAGACACTGACAGAAAAGGAGTTGGATTAAAATGATGTCCCTGAGTCCTGCCTTTACAGTACGATAATCATCTTTTCTATTCAACCTCAATCTAATCAGTCAGGAAGGAACTAGGAGACATCTGTGAAATACAAAATACAGAAAATACACCGGAGTTACATTCTAAATGTGTTTCTGCCATACAACACAAATATTGTTGAATTGTCATGTGCAGTGAATCTTCTTATTTTCATAACAGTTTGCATCATATCAAAAAGTTCCTCTGTGCTTTAATGGCAGTCATCAAACTGTAATAATAGCAGTGGAAATCATCTTTTTAACTGCAAATACAGATTTACATTTGAAAGCATAATTTCTGAAAATGTGCCATTGCTTTCCAAAAAAAAAGGAAAATGCAAATATATGCTTGCTTGCAAGAATTTCAGAAAATCACTTGCATTTTGACAGTCAGACATTTGGATCCTTTTCTGCAGAAAATACACAGTAGCAAACACGTTGCAGTTTCAACCCTCTTTTTTTATTCCCACACCTTTTTCTACTGTTGGGGTTATCTATCTTGTAGGTACAACGCAAACACTACTGGTCTCAATTTCATCAACATTGTTGCTCCACTTAAGTGCAGTAACTTAATCCCCTCTGAAACAGAAGGGTTTCAACCCTAGCCAGCGGGCTGGGAGGGGAGGAGTGCTGAGTGGAAGTGGAGGAGGGTGTTGTCACCGCACTTTACAGCATTATGGCGTACTGTAGAAGTGGCAGGGGCCTCAGGGTCATTTAGATAGGGTTCCTCTACCCCGAGGTGTTAAATTCAAAACCACATTTATCATCACAAAAAAAGCTTTTCTTTCAGCATCTGCTCACTTAACTTTAATTATAGCTTCCTTTCAGGGGAGGAAGGCCATTAAGCTGGGCTGGGTCCTTAACTCTCTCTACTCTCAGTGAAGAGCACTGTGTCATGGCTGGGTACTGATATATGGAAAGGTGGAATTTATTCCTCTTCTTCACTGGGCCAGTAAACACTCCACAAGGGTTAGTCTGTGATCTACAATCCCGGAGGATGGAGACAAGCATCTTGAAGTGGAAATTTCAAAAGAGAAAGTATGCAATGATGCGATATGAAAGGCTTGGTCTGCAGCAGCAGCCACTGTAAACACTATTAAATACTATTCTGTACTTTCTGGTCTGTGTGTGTGTGTGTGTGTGTGTGTGTGTGTGAGAGATCGTTTGGATTCACAAGTGTGCACTTTTGTTTGTGCACATGTGTGTTTATCCTTCTGTAGGCCTCACACACTTGGCCCATTTTCCTTCATTGTGCTGTGAGTATCCCAGTGGGGAGGAAGACGAGGGAGATTAACTATGTTTCCTGTTGGTGAGGCTTTGATGTTAAGTCCTGGGGGAAACGCTGCTCAGTCACATTTTCCCTTCATCTGCTCGATGTCATTCAACATGTACAACCACCTCCAAAGTCACCAAGCCCTTCACGCTGTTCGCTGCCTGCGTTTAGAGACATCAGTCATGTAAGTCTGACCTCAACTTGGTGAAAGAGCGTTTCCCTCCCTGTTAGGTGAGAAAGCCCAAAGAGAAACACAACTGTGGGTCTGTGTGCATGCCTGTGCATGTGGCTGCTAAACTGTGATTGTACTGTAACGCTGACACACAGAATGCAGAACTGACCTTATGACCTTTATGACAGTGTGTGATCCTCCTCTTAAAAATGATCATTCACACACAACTAAACCTGCTCTAAAAAAAAAAAAAAGAAAACTCTGCCGATTTAGTATTACACTCACTGTCAGACTCATGATGGAAAGTTTAGAAATATAAAAGATTTAATCAATGTATAAAAACCAGGAATATGGTTTTTTTTTTTTTGACTCCACACATTGTTCTTTTTTGTAAAAACCTCACCTCTACCTTCCCCACAACTCAACCACTAACAGACATATACATACGTCATGACATATAACCTCTAATGATGGCAATAACAAATGAACAACAATGTTTAACCAAACAGCAGTGGTCATGGCTCACTCTGTACAGAGAGATAAATCATTATATTATGTTATATAAAAGGCACATTTTGGCTTAAACTGCCTCCTTATTCTCCAAACACGCCACATTTGTGACAAGGCACCTTAACAACTGAACATGTCACCTGTAGCCTCGAGCTGCTAGCTTCAGCCAGAGATGAGCAGTGGGTTACAGAGATCTTAGTCAACTGACATTAGGCTTCAAATTAACCGTGATGACACTTAAGGCTATTTGAAGCCACAGAAGTCTTTATACAGTCTTTTTCAGATACGTAATACTACGCCGACAGACCTGTGAAAAGAAAAGGTTTTCAGTGCGTTTCAAGGATCCACTTTGAGTTTTGACAGGCATCATCAAATAGGAAAAGTAACAAAATGATCAAAAGTTACTTTTTGAAATTTCTTAAGAATAAGGCAGAGGTGGGATCTTATTGGTTCCCTTGCTAAAATCTGATTAAGGTGTAAATTCCTAGAGTATACTTTGGAATAGGTTGTACTGATGTCATGTTAGTCTTGATGATCATCATTAAGCTTCTCTGCAGGGCAGAGGGACGTTGTTTTGATTCAACAGGAGGTAGATGGCTTGAGCGAGCATGTGGATAATGTTGTGTTATTATTATTATTATGAGACCTGACTACTGTTTTTTTCATGCCACAGCTGTCCAGACTGAAGGGGATTTTAGGTGAGGTTGAGGATATCCAAGGGACCAAAGAGCGAGGCGACTGAACACTTGATGGAACAGCAGTTTGCATCAGTTGAGCATATTTGTGAGTGTGAGTGTGTGTGTGTGTGTGTGAGAGAGAGAGAGAGAGAGAGAGAGAGAGAGAGAGATCTTGTTGTTAAGAAAATCCTGTCTTTTGACTGATGCTCTGAATAAAATAATAGCACAAGCTAATTATTTACACAAACAGTATTTTTCTCTTCCTTATTCCTTTCCTTTGGCCATTAACTTCTTTTTATAAGCTTACTATTCCTGATAATTTATGTAATATTTAGAGTTACAGCTATAGCACATTTGGCCTCCATGGCAGCTGGAGCCCTCTCTCAAGCTGTCAGTATGATTGATGACTTAGACAGTACATGAATTTCAAATCCTGGTGGAACATACGGAGCTGGCAACACAAACAGGTACAAAACTCCAGTAATAGGACTCAGAAGTGGGCAATTAAAAGCTCTAAATGTAAATCAGCTGTATCCGCCTTACTCACACTTTTTCCACCCTGTGAATGCTGGTGAACTGAGAAGACCCCCTCCCTGTTTGTTCAGTCCTCCTGCTCTGGCTGCAGGGAAACAGGGTTTCTGCTCCCCTTTGAATTCAATTACGGGTCATGTTTAAATCTCCCAACCCTAAAACAAGAGCAGAGGAGTCCAGGAGGGCGGCCAGCTAACACAGACAGACAGACAGTGTTTGGATATCTGAGCACTGGAGTGAAGCCAAGCTCGACATTTGAACTGCATGAGCGCTGGATTCATGTCCATATTTCATATTTTCTGGTTTCCAAAGAAAATATTTAATACAGTGCCTCCGTTGAATTCTTACTGTAAAATAGCAAGAAAACAAAAATAGAACAAAGAATTGATCATTTCATTTTATTTATTTATTTATTTATTTCACAATCTGTTTAATATCACATTAAGATATTACTCTGGTCAAAGTAGCTTATTGATGTCATTTTTTTTTTTTTTGAGAGAGACTCAAAAGAGAGATTGGGCAGAGCTGATGAGAGGACGACGATTTACCAGATGGCTCATTGTGTGTTCTTCTTTTTTGGCAGTCTGACCCTACTGAATATTGAGATGAGAGGCCAGCTTGGATTTTCTGGAGGGAAAAAAAGTGTGAAATTTCTTGGAATGAGTGTATTGCCTATCTGTCACCCTCTGTATCGGACTGGATGTGCAGCCATTGACGGAAGACATAGTACCGTTCTTGTCAAGCTTGAAAAAGGCAATTGAAATATTATGGTATGTGTACTTTATATCACTTTATATAAGATTTGCTGAGCTACAAGTCTAAAGAGAGTCAGGTCAATGCTTTGTTCAGCAACATCTATAAAAAAAATCATCATATTCTGCTTAAAGGGACAAAATGTATTATTATGCCTCGTTTTAACTTGTATGCACTTTGAGATTGCGACATGTAAAATGTGTTATAAATAAAATGTATTGTTTATTATTAACTTTTAGGTGAGCCCCATTGAGTTTGCAAGATCTATTTTCCAAGGGAGCAAGCAGCTCCAAAATGCAGTTACATGCAGCAAACATTAAAACACATATGTTATAAAACATACATTAACAACTCGCAAAAAAGGCCTTAGCAGGAGAAATCATAACTGATAAGATTGAGAAAATTGGAATGGAAAACAAAACAGATGAATCACTACTGTAATTCATCATTAGCTAGCCTGAATACCTGATTAAATCTTAAGTGTGCTGTGAGCACAGACTGTATCGTTATTCATCGTGAACCTCTCAGAACAGTGCAGGACACAACAGGCAGCTGGACTGCATTTGGCCACAGTGTTTGGCCGTGAGTGTGATGCTGAAGAGAACTCGGATGTGGAGAAGGAAGTGTCCAAAAATAAAGCACTTAACTTGATCCAGTGATTCCCTGTGCAGAGCATCAGGAGACTAGCTAATCTAGCTGATGCTTAATGACACACACTGGTGTTACAAACTGGAAAGCAAAAGAGGTTTGGCAAAGACTTAAACATGAACTCCACCAAACTGTCTTTTTAGAAGCAGTGATTCAGAGGTTTGATGAGTTTATGAGATGTTCTCAGTAGGAAGTATAAGGCAGTGGCTGGACTGCCACCTTGAGGTTTACAGATGTACTTTTTTTAATGACACATTATTAAGATACTGGGAAAAAAAGACATCTTCATTATAAACTGAGGTTCATGTTCATCTCACATAGTTCTGATGTCTGTATTTTGAATACCTTTCCTCTTACATTTACACTCATGTGGGGCTGAAACATGAGAATAAGTTTGATAAAAACAAGGATGGACAAGTACATCTTTAAATGCTAAAGTCTTTGGAAGAGTCAGCGTATTATTCCTAACTTTAATAACTCAGTGACTTTGCTCGTTATGGTTCTCATAATGTGCTATGGATGCTCTGCACCCTCCTCAGTACCAGAAGCAGCGAGGGCTGATGGGAGAGGGCTGGCTGTATGTCACAGTTAGAGACAATGGAAAAGCATCTGCGGTTCAGCCTCCAAACGAACAGGACACATGCTGGTAAATTTATGGAAGTATTAAACATTAAATGCTCTGATGCAATTGCAATTTCATGACGGGGGGAATGGGATAGTTAATAACTGTCTCAGTGAGCAGCTTTCTAGCTTGAGATGAGCTACAATTAGGTCAAACTGGCTGGTGCATTAGCAGAAGGACAAGAGGTAGTTTCAGGACTTTTCTTCTTTGGGATGGGTGAAACGCAGCATTAATCACAGTAATGTTGCTGCAGTGGCGGTAGAGACAGCCCATGACGCCTTCTCTGCATAATATCCTAAAGTGAACACTGCGTTCTCTTGCTAATTTATGTACTGCCACCAGGGCTGTACAGTAAAGCTTTCTGAAGATGCTTATTGCTCTATAGCTCACAGAATGAGAATACATTTGGTTCATTGCATAGAAACTTTGTCCCTGCAGTGCATCAGCTCTTGAAGTGTGGGACAATGAGGAGTTGACGCTGCACAATAACTTCAGGAGAGTGAAAGAGGTCTTTGTGATACTGTTCTGCAGCAACTCTGATTCCTGCACATTAATCCCTGTCCCATTTCTGTCAATTTATTACTGCTTATTTCCTCATTTGCTTTGGGTCCATTAGCAAACTAGATTAGATAATGGAGTGTGTACTTCTTTTCCTTAGTATTAATTTGGCTTTTATGCCTTTATTTGACAAAGACTGGAAATTGGGAGAAAAGGGTGTGACTTGCATCAAATGTACCAAGAATCCAACATGTGATTTTGCGGTATTGCAGCATGCATTTTAAGCTCTAGAGTGTTACAGCTTTCCATTCTCATGACCCCCAAATATTTGTAATTATTGAGAGAACATGATTAAATGAGTAAAATCAGCTGCTAAAAAAATTCAAAAAAACATTCACAAAATGTACCTCAGAATCCATGTAATAGACATGGCAAGAAAGTGAAAAACTAGACTACAGACTAACTTGTGATGGGTTCACACCAGCTGTGACGTCCAGTTGGGTAAGGGGCATAAAGTGCAGGGGCCAATGGCCCCTTCCCCACTACCTACCTCCCTGCATCAGGTATCCTTGCGAATACCACACCTGTCCACAAACTCAATCTCAATTTCCATCTCAACTACTTTGCACCTGTAAAGTTTAGTAAATATGTCTTGCATGTTTTTCACGCTATTGCAACAATTTGTCCAGAAATAAATCAACACGAGAAGATCTCCTGGACCACATTTTACCGCACAGAGTGACAACGCACAGGCAATACCTGAAAACAATACAGATAAGATAAGATAAGATAAGATAAGATAAGATAATACCAGCCACATAATAATTTAAATGCATTATTAAAACAATTGTGATGCTAATTTTGCATTTCCAGTCCATGCCAATGATAATAAAATATTCATATCTCACTTATTTTAGTATGTTGTATCATGTGTAGATTTCCATCCTCCATCCATCCATCCATCTTCTACCGCTTATCCTCATAGAGTCACGGGGGCACTGGAGCCTATCCCAGCTGTCTTAGGGTGAAAGGCAGGGTACCCTGTACCCTGGACAAGTCTCCAGTTCATGACAGGACAATTTCCATCAATTAAACTCAAAAGAACTTTGATTTGATGCTGCTGACTTTCTTTTCCTGCACAGTAATATGGTCAGAGGAGTCACTTAATATATCCCGTACATCTATAGGGTTGTGTGATCAATTTTATGAAGATGCTCTTTCCTCTCCACAGTTTTGGCCACAAAGCAGATTGGCTTCAACTACAGGCTACAGTACAGATGGGACATGAATACAAGACAACGTAGATTGAAACACTATCCAATCAGCCATTCTGCGAGCAACACAATATTGCACCGAGCGAGGAAAATGCAGCTCTGTACGTTTGCATGGGAAGATACAGTTTGTGCTATCCATCAGATCTGCTGAAGCGGCAGTGTACCTCTCAATGCTTCCTATCTCCCAAGCTGACAGCCAGTCTGATACAAGCACCAGAGAGCAAGAGAGAATCAATTAGTGGCCCATACGTTTGAATGGCAGCTGGGATTGAGTAGGTCTTCTTCGGAAATTGCCAGTGAAGCATAAATAACGGCAGATGGATTTTGTCAAGAATCTTTAATGTGCACACACTGCTACAGTTCTATGGATACAACAAGTAGCTGCTCTGCATGAAAAGCTAATTCTGTGGTGATGAAAAGATTAGGTGTAGGCGACAGGCAGAAACTGGCAGCAATGTGACATTGGACAAGAAAGGCACAGCGATTCATTCACTCTACCACACAAATAGGTGTTAAATGACGTCAATGTGGAAAAAAGATCTAAATCTAAATAGAAGACACTGTACCTAAAAAATTCTTTAATTTATTTAATTTCTAAATTGTTTTTTTAGCAGCTGTAGATGGTGCACAAGGGGTGCTGGGTTAGAGTACACTGTCACAATGAGCATTATATTCAGTCCTGGACTTGGTTTATAGATTAAACTTTGTCACTGAAAGATGGATGGAAATAATAATTTAACAGGAAGCAACATAACATGACGTCTTCACAAATTCAAGGACGCTTCCATCCCGTCTGTGATTTACTCTACATTAGTGTTAAAATAATTCACCCCTCTAATTGTATATGAATTTTAAAAAGTGCTACTGTTTATTTCCAGTTGATGACAAAATGCTGAACGGCCATCATAAGATGCATTGTAATGCGCTGCCCGCCGAGCCTCTATAAAAGCATTTACTGCTCAGTAAATCTCTTTAATAGATGAAAAAGTATGAAAAAAATCAATACTAAAACAAATACAAATTAGTGAGTGCCTCCCAACCACGCACATATACATGTCACACTATAGTCCACAGCTCTCTTTATTTACTGAACAAAAGTGTAATTCATCAACACATAAAAGCATTAAAAGCTCAAGGTCTGTTTGTAACTTTATGGAAGACGAATTGATAATAAAATGCTGTGTATAATTCTTCAGTTGTAAAAAATAATGTGCTCCTTTTGCACCCAAACAAACACACACACTCACACAGCACTTCACACACACTTTAGGCTTTGACTGGACCTATTTCTTATTGTAATTGCATGCAAAAGGAATATTTCTTATAGTTATTTTGGAAAAAGTTGGTGCATTCAGAACAACAAAAATCTGCTTGTAAACTACAATATGTTGCTGTGTTGTCGCTGGAGAAAAAGTCAGGGAATAACCCAAACCTCAGTATAATAAATATAGTGGAGTTTTACTTACATATATGCCAAATTAATATAGTTATGGACGTATAAATACGACATAACCATTTCATATACATCAGCGTGGAGGCAGCCCTTGTATTAATTTCTGTCTTTTCATTAATGAAGAGATTTGTTGAAATCTCCCACTCAGTTGTGGAACCAGCACAGTAGCCTCCTCTTCCCAGAGTAGGAGGAAGGTGGGCAGTGATATAACATGCAGATGGGTGGCGTTAAACTGTAAGTGGTGCTTACAAGACCTGACTGACGTGGCAGAGAAGATGTGGACAGGAAGTGCCTTGTTGGGCAGATCTGTTGGCGTGGATGACACACAAACATGGGTGTTTATCTGGACTGTGCTTACATAGCTTTGGAAATAATATGCAAGATGCTTATAAATTAAAAAAAAAAAAATCAATTAAAAAATTAATCATTGAGATAAATTAGAAATGAAATGGGAAAAGACAAAACACAGTAAGATTATGAAAGCAATTTTTCCTTTTTGATTCATCCGTTTATTGAAAACAAAATTTTTACGCAGATGAGCTGTGTCACTGCTGTCTGAATAGCTAATGTCTTTATTGTATTTATCAATTAAAACCCCTCTTTGGGGAGCACAAGCAGATACAGCTGTGTAAATAATCTTTTTAATTATTATGAAAATCTGCAGGGCAGACATGCATCTTGTATGTATCTTTCTCTGAAACAATATTATTTGCTCTTCAGTGTCCATTTCCACAATTGATTACAGTGTCTTTTCTGTTGTTTTGACTATTATGTTCACACACTGCGACACTTTCTGTCAGTCACAACCTTGAAAAGGCTGGCCCATCACAGAGGACCAGCTCATTCAGACCCATTAACATTTAGAACAAGGAGAGACCACTGAAGCACGTGATCATAGATAATCAGTAATAAACAACTCACACTATCATTATAATGTGGAGTGATGGAGTTACTGTACGAGGCATTGGGTGAAGCAGATTTAACAGCCTGAGATGAGTCTGGAGCCATAAAGGATCTTGTATTTTTGCAGACTGGTTAAAATAGGCACAAGCAGTGAGATGCAAATCAATAGTGATTTTATGACAGTATTTTATGGCCTCTGTTTCACAAAGTTTACTAATGAATTACATCATTTCCTATGCCATTAAGTATGGTATTAAGCAAGTACTAAGGCACCAATAGGGAGTAAAGTGTGTGTGTGTGTGTGTGTGTGTGTGTGTGTGTGGTCTACATGCTAATGATGAGGAAATGGCTCAGCAACTTAAAGGACTATACTAGTGTTTTTGCATGATGCAGGCCATTTAATATGAAGTGCATACTTAACATTATTGCTGATCATTTCCCAAAGACACTGGAGTGTTTTCCTCCCTTCCAGGCAACTATAGTTTACATTAATTTCCATTCCATTCCAGGAGATGTCTTATACATATTTATTCAGTTAACTGAAAAAATATACTTATTGAACTACAATTACGTAACAACATGGGGTGAATCACACGCAACACATTCACAAGCAACTTTCTAGTCACTACAGATTGATTGTGACTGAATATGTATAGGCAGATGAAAAAAAATATGAGTATGACTATGTTAAAGTGTGATTTGCAGTAAATATATAAATGAATACTTTTCGGTTTTCAGTTGTGGCACTTGAGTGTGACACTTTCATCCTTGCCCTGATACGACACACATATCGACACACAGATTCCTCCAGAAAAGTTCTTTGGGGAGCAGGGCTAAGACAGCCTTGCTGTCCCAGCTCCACCAGACTGGGGTGAAATCCACTAATCGGCTTTTGTGGCCAAACGTGCTAAAGCCACAGCCAGGATCGGACCAATTTACAGTGTGCCAGTTCTGTCTGTCTCGTGTGAGCTGCATATCCACAGAGCAGCCGCTCAGTATCCTCCTCTTGAAAAAGATTTCATTACTATCTGGCCTGGATTGGCAGAATCGTGTGGAACAACCCCATTGTGAAGAGCTTGCCTCACTCGTTTCTGCAGCTGGTGGCTCAGCGGAAGTGGGGAGCTAAGATGGTGCTCTTCATACGCTGTCTCAGTGTGGGGTCCCCCCAGCAGCTCTGCACAGAAAGACAGCCAAATGAGTCACAGCACATCTGTGCAGATGGTGGTCACACAGACAGCTGAGGGTGTGACAAGGTGTAAAGATTACTAAAGAACGGCTCAGCATCCTTTGAAGCGTTATAATAAATAATCTAATAAATAATCTAAAACGCATAATCTAAAAGCATCAGGAAAGTTCAGTGACAAATATTATCTAATTGGGGAATATGCTAATTTCAGTGGGTTTACAGGACTTGGACTAACTGCTTCGGCCTAATGGCCATGGTTCTGCATTGGTTTCTCTGCAATATATTCTTTTAAAGTCAAACCATGTAAAGATGCTGAGCTTGTCAGTGAGTGAGTAATGAGTCCTGCACCATCTTTGATTTTACATGATTCACATTGATTTTATGGAAATGATCTCAATAAATTCAATATTTTTGCTACTTAACAGATGACTGACGTGTTTCTTCTCAGCTTATAGACTGCTAAGAGGCTTTTTCTTGACATTTGGTGAGTTTGGATTTTCAGCATGAGCCTCAATTTATTCCTGGATCTGTGAGATATCCAAACAGGACCACGAAACATAGTCGTAGATCTGCAGTGAAACTTGACTCCACCAATCCATTCAAAAAATCATGTACTGAAACAAAAAACTAGATTAGACAGCAACAGGCAGGCCTATAGCATAACCACATACATGGTCTCAGCTATGTAAAAACCCTGTTAACATGGCGTGAAAAAGAAAATACCCAAACTCGCTTTAATCATCATAATAATTCAGATACCTATGGATTCAGGACGAACCAGGCAAGGCTTTTCCTCCATATCAAGATGACTAACATTCTCTCACTCCATCGGATTCTCTAACACTTCAATATCATGTCCAACACCCGACTTTCTTTAATACTTTCAGAGGAGACAAGTGTCTTATCAAAGGCAATTATGTACCTGGGAATGTTTCCTTTACCTAGGGCAACATGTTACATAACACGATGAAGATAAGCCAGTGCAGCAGGGATCTTCCTGGTGTTTTAATCAAGAGAGAACTCTTGGTAACTTAGAAAAAAAAAACTCCAGCAACAGCATATTACAAAATACACAGAGGAAAGAACAACAAATTAGTTCATAACACATGTGGGAGCAGCAGCAGAAGGTGCAGATCAACAGCGAAGCTCTTTATTTGGCTCTTAGGCTGATTATAGTCACAGAACATTTTAAATCCAGATGGATTTTGGGGCACAATTAATCACAGCTTTTATTGTGGGTCCTAAATCAAGTGGGGCAATTGTGGGCTAGAGCAATTTATAGGATATTGCTTTCATTATTTCTTGAACAGTTCCTATTTCCCCCCCAAAAGCCTTTTTATAGAAAGCAGTTATCTACTTGCAGTAGCACACTGAGGCATCTCAGGTGTTCAGGTTCGAGGGAAAGGGCAGCAGGGGCCTGCTCTGACTTAGATAAGCTCATGATTCAAACACTGAGACAATAAACATGCACTTCCAAAATAATTAGAACCGGGTTATCAGCATTACATTTTACTCTCTAATGACATTAGCTTCTGCAAACTCCATCACAGTTCTTGTATATATCACAAGATAAACTGTAGGTCTTAGAGGAGTAAAATTACAATGGTATCATATGGTATCTCTAATATGAGTAATAGCTGCATAAAAGTCACAGGAGCGTAGCCATTTAAAACCTTCTTAAGCACAGAAGGACTTTATTATTAGAAAAAAGGAAACAAAGAGAGAAAGTATGGCTGTATGATATGTGAACAGAAGGACAGCACCATGGCTTTGACATCATTTTCAGATGGTGTGCCAGCTCTGCTGTCATGCACAGATTTCTGTCTGGCCCTGGAGCTCAAACATCACATGTGTAGATGCAAGGACCCTTTGCCCTGTGGGTAAATACGCTGTAAGACCAGACTGCACGTTAATATCCACAACACATCGAGTAATATCCACTCTCTGGTCCACTGGGAAAATAAGACTGTCGACTCTCTATTTTGGTGTTGGCTCTGACTTTGTGCTTTTATCCCTCTTTACTGTGTGAGGTTGTGTTGTGTGCTATAAACTGTCACATAATAAACCATCAGGATCATGGCGTTTTCCACTGGTGCCCTAAAAAAAGTAACGGAGCTGAAAAAAAAAGTTTTCACATTATATATGCTAAACGTTGCAATTATGTGTAATGCGCTAAATAAAATGGATGAAGGTTTTCCGTTTTTTCTTTTTTCAGCATAATAATTGTGAAATAATGCAGCCTGGCAAGTGATTCTACCTTCTGTTTTCATACATGCTGGCATCACACATTTAACTACCAGAATAACCACAGATTAAACACTCCTGGGACTTTACAGTCAGCTGACTGTAATGACAAAAATAATTATGAATAAAAAATCATAACGATAATAATAATGGGCCAAAACAATTGTGCCTCTTTTCTCTCCTATGAAACTTCTTTTACATAATCTCACTATTCCCTTTTTCCACTTTTTCCTCAGTACCATCCTCACTAACTTTACTGTCTCCTTCAGTGTCATTGCCCTGTGCCCTCTTGTCTCTACCTTTCACACAGACATCATGGGTCCAGGCTCAGGGGCGTCCTTTTGTCATTGGCGCCGATGACCTCCCCCCCTCCCCCACCTGGCACAGGGTCAATTATTCACTGCGCAGGAACTACACCTGTGTCCCTCGTGAATCTCCCCGACAACCAACCGCCAGAAAAAATGAGTCTATTACCATGGTGGTGCCAGGTGATGGATTTCATGTTCGCTAGCAGAGTGCAGGTAAAAACCTGGGGAAGCCACTGAAGGTGACCTTCACGGCTAAGGCATCTTTACTGGTCGTGCGTGCGAACATGCAGACTCCCATGAGGAAGTATCAAAGGGGGTTGGTTTCCATGTCAGACTTTGTTTGTTTGCTGTGGGTTATTGTTGTGTGCGCTGTAAACCTGAATGACATTGAGCTGCAAATTTCTCCATAAGACGCTCCCCAGTGGACTATAATGCCCGTGTCATATCTCAGTAAAAAAACTCTCCCAGCAAATGAACTGTGACATAATAAATCAAGGATCACACAATCTTTGTGCTCTCCAGTCTGTTTAACTTTAACTGTACAGACCTTACAATCATCATAAGAGGCTATTGTAAACTGTTAAAATACATTGTAAGGCTGGGATCTGCAGTGGAGAATCATCACCTTTCACAACGCATCCCCAGTACCCACTAGTGAGGTGGCATCTGCAGTGCTCAAGGCAGGATGGCAGCCATGCAGGATAGCACCAAACCAAGCTGTTAGGCCTGCTGTCTGCTAATCCATTCCAGTGTGGCAGCACAGTCGGTGAACCCCATTGCAAGCAGTACTTCAGGTCAACAGATATGGTCAATGCATGTGGTCAGAACATGTGGTCAAGACAACAGTTCTGTTGGACCGTGACTAACAGACTTTGTGATAGGCTGTTCGGTGTGTGCCACTCTTTTTTATTTAAGTGTGTGTGTGTGTGTGTGTGCCTCCCTGCCTGCTTCTCTGCAGCGATACATCGTATGTTTGAGGCTTGTATATCCTTTTGTCTTTGTGCACTAATGCGTGTTCATGTGCAGCATGTTTGCCAGGAGGCTTGGCTGCACACACAGGAGACAGGTGAGACATGTAGGCAGGTTTTTGGAGCAGCCCCACCTCTCAACTTTGGACCGTTGACGTATCTGTCTTAATACCAGCGTGCGTCAGCTGTCCTCAGCAGGCAGAGGCATTGGAGTGTACAACTCCAGTCTGCTGATCCTCGGCCTCACTCGCTTCCTGTCGCTCCCGGGCCCGCCAACCAGGCCAGACACGGCACAAGACAGAAGACGAGCGCCACACGACTCAGACTTGGTCTCCCGCCTCTCGCTTTTGGTCAAAAACTAAACCTGTTCTCATTTTTGGTCAAAAATTATGGTATTAATGGAAAGTTAAGATGAGATTTTTTAGGGTGCCTCTTGTTTCTTCAAATTCGGGGGCACCTTGGATCGTTGCTAGAGGTGCTGTGGCCTAGTGGGAGACCATACACATCCATCCATCCATTTTCTACCGCTTATCCTCATAGGGTCCCAGGTGGGCTGGAGCCTATCCCAGCTGTCTTAGGGCGGAAGGAAGGTACACCCTGGACAAGTTTCCACCTCATCGCAGGGCAGACCATACACATATATTTGATTATTTCTTTCATATATGTATGTGTGTATGTGTATTTATTTTGTTTCTTTGTTTTTCTTTTATTTATATATTTCTCTTTTTTATTTATTTTTTCAATTATTTATTTTCATTTTAATTTAATCTTTTCTTTTTATTAGTATTTGTTATTGTGCTATTTTTATTTATTTATTATTTTTATTGTTAAAATAATAACCCATGCCCTGATAGTGGCTATGTGGATGATGGACACATGGACACACAGTATGGTCAATGATGGAGGCCGGGACTCATGAACGGACCCTAGGCATTGTTAGCATTGCTTCCTAAACACCTGTAAACATCTGAAAAGCTGATTGTCTTGTATGACTGCACTCAATAAAATGAAATAAAATAAGTTTTAAAAAAAATGAAGGTATTTACTTTCAATGGCATCAGGTAGTCAGGTTTCATGGAGCAATAAAATCACTGAGGAGTTGGTTTTATGCTGTCGGGTCAAAACACAATTTATTCCATAAAGTGGTCAGTTTGAAGCTTACTGTGGAAATGAGACCACCAAGTTATGAACTACACACACTGTGGGTTAAGAAACACAACTGTGAAACATTTATAGTACGCGTAGTGTTTTACGGCAGGTTTTATTGCCCATCTGCCATGAGCACAGTTGTAAGTGCTTGGATTTACCGATATGTATGAAACTCTCATTGAAATATAAATTAATTGCTCGGTCTATAGACTTGAATTATTTGCTCAGCTTTTATCTTTAATTGTCATAAAGACCAAATATAATTTTTTTCAAAAGTATGCATGCGGCAGTCATCCATCATATAATATCTTTCACACGCGCAGGCTGTTGTGTGCATGTTAATGAATGCTCTTATGCACTATTACAAAAACCTCTTTATCCTCTAATCTTGTCATAGTTAATGATGTCTAATTCGAGCATGTGACTTATGACTAATGGTCGTGTCCATTAATGAGACAATAAGCATACGCAAAACCCCTCAGTGCCTGTCATCAATCACAAAGACCAAGGTCATGTGATTTGGATTTATACTGAGGCCCAGACAGGGCATGCAAGGGGAGACATTTGTTGTACAATAATCTATGTTTTCATTGTGAGAATTTTAGTTGGCCATATAGATATTTGCAATGTTATACGTCAGCCACTTATAACATACAATGTCAAAAGGGGACATCATTTTGAGCCTAACTATATTGCGTAAATAGCACCCCCTGAAGGCACAAAGAGGAACTATGGCTCTACATCAAAAAGACAAAGCATGTCTCCACACAAAGCCACAGAAAACAGCACACCCACTCACTGAGGATTATGAGCTCCAACAGCTGTGTGCCCATTTATTTTGTGCCAAAATTACCACGACCAGTTAAGTGTGAAAATATGTTCTTTGTGATTTTGATGAGCTGATCCTTTACCAACATAAATATTGTTGTTGTCACTCTATTTGGTTGTGATACTATATTCCAATCATGTGTTTTGAATGTCGGCGGTGGGGGGCCTACCCTTTTCTTTACATTTGGATCACAGATTGGGCCCTTAAGCCTCGTCCCCAAAGGCCCCATAATGAACTTGTGTGTTACGACATTTAAACAGGCAGGCCTGGACAGCCTCTCATAATTCAGAAAGGTTATTCTCCAGCAGCAGATATAGATAAATGTCAGCAACGCGGCTGAGGCTTTACTGAAACAGAGCAGACATCATGCTCGCTGCTGATATTTACACAGCAGAGCCAAGTCTGAAGGATGGGAGAAGGCATGGCCCGCTGACAAAAATGGATCTGACACTAATTCTTGTCCAGCGAAGGAGTTTGATACCAGTAACAAACATAACGACCTCCTTAAATGTCAGTCAAAATGATCTGAATCCTAAATGTTTTAATATCATATTTTAAAGAATGCTGGTTTATTTGCCTCCCATAATAACCTATTTTCTCATTGTCATAAAATAAATGACAAATAGACCTTTACACAGGATTTAATTCACTCATCTTTTGCACTTGGTTGCACTTTTTCCCCTCAATTTGAGTGGTAGTGACGGGGTTTGTAGACCAAGACTCACCTCAGCCTGCTGTCATTAATCCAAGGAGAACCTGAGGCATGTATCTGCAAGAGGTTACCCCCAGAACTCAAATGAGGGATGGGAGGAGGAAAAAAGGGAGGAGAGAACAGAAGAAGGCCAATTTGTGTTAGCCCCAGAAGCAGCACAGGCAGCCACTTAATTCTGTGGAAGCGCATCATTATATGCACCATTTACCAGATGCCCATTTAACATGCAATAATTAGATCACTCAGTTTGGAGAGGGGAAAAAAAGCGAAGACGTGGGCTACTTAAATAGGGTCCCTTGCCATAACATTAGCAGCCCCCCCACAGGGTCACTTGTCAAAACAGTTTGAGAGATTAATTTTTTGGCGTGTCGAGGAGAGAAAATGTATTGACAGACTTGTCTTTTGTTTCTCTCTTTGTTCTTTGTTCTACACTTTTCCACTAAAATGAAACAGTGCATAGCACAGTGCACAGTGCAATATTGCATTTTTACTGTAAATTAATATATGTTCTTAGACAATAAATACATGAGTTTAATATTGGATGCATAGTTAATATCCTAAAGTAATGACTCACAAAATAATGAATAATAATGAAGACTGAATTCCCTTTATTGTGACTTTTCCTGATCAAGGAGACAAAGAGAAGGAGCGTTCAGGGAATGTTCATTTTCCCCTTGTGATTCATTTAAAATTAGTTTCTTTATGTTTTCTTAATCTTTGGGAGTCAAACAAATCTCATGATTAGATTCTCAAATATTTGCTCCACATGGTAACCAACTCTTTCATCACATTTCTCTTTGTCTCCAAACCTATTTCATCTCATCTTGAACCTGTCTCTAAATACATTACTTTTATATAACAGCAGTGTGTTCTTTTTATGACACAAGCTGGACAAAATCCCTCTCTGCTGAACTCACTTCTATTTGGATTGTGTTAATAATGTCCTTCCATTTCAGACGGAGATTTGTTTCATTTCATCACGCACACACTCGGCTGCAGCACTGAGTCCATTCTGTCAACCAGGGAGCAGATACTAAAATGAAGAAGCCAGAATCTATGCAGAGGTGGACTCAGTTGCTGTGTGATGGGCCGTAACCTGTGCGCTCATTCAGTCCTGACAAGAAGATGTTGAATCCTCTGCTTATACTGGTGCTGTTATGGAGATGTTAATGGAGTAATTTATGGAAGATATAAAGTGAAATAGGTCATCATCAGCTTTCAGCCCTTTTATTTTCCCTGTATGTGTGTGTCAGTGTGCTCCCTTCAGCTGAGGGCAGCCACTGGTACGTCCCCTGGGCCGAGGAGACTGAGTGGTACCTGAGGAGTTAAATGACCTGAGGAGGACACGGTCCACCATGCCGCTGTTCTGTAAAGCTCTACAGAACAGCCTAATACAATGACATAGGGAAGGGAGTGCTTCATTTAGGGCCTGAAAAGGTGTGTAGTGAGGCTACAATCATCATGTACTGCCGTATGTATATGTAAAATAGATCTTCAAATGAAGCATGCATCAAAAATGCTTTGAGCTGAACATAATGAAATGTTGAAAAATAAAACACCCAACCGTAACTGTAATCCCTTAATAGTCTCTTGGTACCTAGTGCACTGCTGCTGCTTGTTTGCTCCATAGCTGATGATGACCAATAACTGATACTAACTGAGAGAATAATGCTGATAATATTATTAAAAACTATGAGCAGCTCAGTTACTGAAGCCAGTCTGTATTCTAAAAACATCACTAAGGTTGATCGCTGTTAGTGGCAGTAAGCATCTCTTCTTCACAAATTAAGGTGTTTGGTGAGAGGTGCAGCCATTGTCATCTAAACTGTCAGTGTCAGCGGCCAGAGATGATATACCCATTTAATAATAGAAAGAGCTTTTATATGACTGTGTCCCTGGGATTGGCAGACTTTGATTGGCCAGCGAGACCATTTCGCTTTGCAGATAAAATGAAACTACCTTCAACATAATTTATAGATGCAATTTTGTGGGGCAGTGTTGAGCTCATATTTGATATGACAATTTGAAGGTGGATGTGTGAGTGTGTGTGCATGAGTCCACATGTAAAAGTGTAATAAATACAGAAATTACATTTTAAGCCAGTCATAGTTTGTATGTTATTTGCTCTGATCTCTGAGAAACAGTTTCAAACTGAGCAGGCTGAACCTCCCACAACCTCTGAACACAGACGATAATGACATTTTCACTCCATACCAGTAGACATACACAGTCAACCTAAACCCCCCTGTTAGCCTCTCTTATTGGTTTCCTGCTGTGTGGGTCAACAGAAATCACTCTTTAAGGTTAACCATCAGTGATCTGCATTATTATCATTATTCACCACATAAGTGCACCGGACATTACAAGACCTAGATGCCAATAAGGTCATCCACCAAAGACACACATTGCCAGACAAGTGTAAATTTAAAACACTATTGCCACTATTATTTATCACTTGAGGCTTTAAGTTACAGATTTCACAAAAATGCATAAGGTCATCATAGGAATGAAGGAAAAAGGAAAAAGCACAAAGATGCAAGATAATTAAATGTGCCACAGATTTCATGACAAATTATTAAATTGTCACAGCAATGTGATGATACTGTCATATAACAGTGTCACATCAATATGAAGCAGTAATGAAAATATAAGCTAATGCAGCTCTGTCGGCAGGTGTGAAGAAGCCTCCAGGCAACAACTGAAACTTCTTATGTGATCCATAAAAGTTCAGGGGAGTCTGTGCGAGTCTCAAATCAAAGATGGGGAAACTGACCAAAATGTGTGTGAGGCAGAGGCATTCATCATCCAAAGATATAATGTGCTCTCTCAGTATTTTATGGCCACACAGAGGGGCTTTAATGTCTGCACAATCTGGTTCTGCAACAACCAGTTGGCAGGACAGTGCAGTGATTAGCATGTGTTCGCTCTCTGGTGCCATCCATTTTTATAAGAAGGTCACAATTTTGTCAGATTCTGCACTTTGAGATGCACCACAGTGGCTTTTAGAAATGCACTGGCACAAACAGTCAATGAAATGTTTCTGTTATGTGAGCATTAAATGGCAAATAACATCAATTTTACACCAGCATGCTGGTCTTGAATGTAAAGTGACAGTATGGTTTGCACTGAGTTCTCTTTGGAGACTCTGGCCTGTGGGCCAAAGGGCCCTATTACTCAAATGAGCTCTATTAGTGTCTCTGTGGGGGCCATGGAATCGACCAAACTCGGAAAACCTGTTCACATACTCAAAAAACAGCTTTTGTTACGCCACCCCTCTATTGCCCTCCAGTTTCTCACTGATTTACATACAAATTGATCTTGAGGTAAATCAGATGTCACTTTTCTGCGGGTCACGGAGAACACGCTGAGATAATGAAATCAGGGTCCGCTGAGTGCCACACTTGCACGAGCTACCAGATGGGCCTCTCCCTTAACGCAATGCCTCAGTCTGCATGTGTGTGAACGGCTGGGTGCACACACATGTTGGTGTGAATGCACGTACATGTGTGTTTGCCTATGTTAAAATGACTTAACATCTTCTATTTATTTTGCCAATAAAAAAGTAAATGTGTGTGCTCATGTGTGATCATTCATCTGACGCCTCTGTATGGGATACATGTCTCCCCTGTGACTTTGAGGATTGCTCTGATTTGCATTTGCATCTCTGTGGTTGCAAACTTGGGTTTTTATCTACTCTTGTTTAAGAGGGGAAAAAAAATGAAAACACTGTGGCTTGCAGACTGTTTTGCCATTTGGTGGTTTCCTATTCTATATACTATGAATTCATATTGGTCTAGCATAAAAAACGTCTTTACCTCGATTAATTAATCACTCTCTGAGTGATTCCTTAAGGCTTCCCCCCTCAGAAGAATAAATGACAGACAGTATGGCTTGAAGGACAGATCAGAGAGGTGACAATTAGAGGGACACAAACTCGATGGACCATCACATCCCATTAAGGCTGTCTGGGGAGAAATTAAAGAGCACACAATAATGTGCCATGTTTCTGTCATGGGACGGACCGACTTTGGGGAGAGTGTAGGTGTGACAGAAGATTAAGTTTTGATATAAGGCAAATGCCTCAGCATAATGCATTAAATTATTTTTAGCATGTTATTCAAAGGATAAGGAAGTAGGATAGGTATAAGTGAGTCAAGGCAGCCCTTAGTATCAGTTAAATTACAGTAACACAACTCAAAGATCAGTAATCCATCAAAGTGAACAGCATATTCAATTTTATTGTTATGAAAGTTGTGTTTTTGTTGGAAATGTTAGAAATGCTGCTGAAAGATCACTGTGAATGGTCTGATCGATCACTATGCTTATACTCTATTAAATAAACATACTATCTACATTATATTATAACTTTATGAAAATAATTTTAAAGACAAACTGATTGGTCGGCTGGTCAGCAGCAGAGATGTTAAAATTGCAGGTATGTGATTTCAAAATGCACGAAAGAAATGAGCTGTGTTGAGTAAAACAAAACAAGTTAATTGTGATGGATTTAGCTCATCGAGCTAGTTTTAAGTCTTTGGTAACTTTACTGAAATGCCAAAAAAGCTAGTTGCCTGAAGGATTGAGGCAGATCTAAAATACTGCAGTGTGCTTTGAAATATTGGAAAGTTGTATGAAGCATACACAAATACAGATTGGTTAAAACATCACGTTCTTTCATGTGTTTTTCTATTTGTTTAAATGCATATGTCCTTCAGAGAAAAAAATGGTAGCTGCTGCAGTTGACAGTCAAAGGAGGATTTAAAATAAATACAGAAGCGTCTGCAGACCTTCAGAGTTGTAATCCCTCTACTTCAAATCATAAATACAATGAAAAGAAAGAGAGGGATGGTGTGAGGCCCAGAAGTCATCAGTCAGGCTGACAGGCTTGAAATGAAACAATGCCACAGTCTCCTCCCCTCCTGGACTGCAGACTGTTTTAGTATTTGTTAAATAACCCTTGTATTCATGAGATTGCTTCCTAGACCTGCCTCTACAGCTATCCATATGGCAATCAAAGGGAAAAAGAGGGAAATGACTGTTAATTATTGTTGTTCATTTCAGACCAAAACACTGGAACTATATAATAATACACAGGCGGTATGATTAATTTGTGGAAAATACATGGTAAAAGTATAATGGGGTGATTTTTTAATGACTGAGTTGACAGTATAACTGTGATAAAAAAAAAAATAAAATCATCTGACTTTAAATTTTGCAATCAGATGAGCATAGACAACAGACGTTTCTACAGTTGAATAAGTCAGCATATCTTCCTCCTTTATGATACTGTCATCAGTGGATAAGAGCGCTTATAATGGAGGTGTAGTTTATTTTACTCTCAGTGGGCAGTGGGGGCAGTCTCTGGCCACTTTCTGAGCTATGAGGGAAATAAATCAAAGGAACAATAACAAAAATGACCAGAGACCTCTCAGGGAGCGGACTGCACTACTAAAGGTGATAAAGGTGAGGCCTGACGAGCTCTGAGCCAATGGCAGCGCAGCCTTGACATAATAAATTTAACACAAATTGCCTGTTTTAATTGGGTTCATGATCTGTGGACTGGAGCTTCAGGAGCCTCCAGTAAAAAAGGCCTGACAAATGGGACACACAGTTTAATGCAGTTATAAAGGATGAAAAGATATTAGAGATGTCTGGAGACAGAAGTGGAGTTAGTGCCAGGTTTTGCGTCACTTGGAAGGGGAAGATAAGGAAGTCCTTATGGGGATTCCTGAACTCTGGATCAGGAAACAGACATACGTTTAAGGGTCAAAACTTCACTATATATTATGTCTGTTCTAACTAATTTACTCTATCCATGGTTTACTTAACATGAAGCAAGTCTAGATGCTGTGGTGTCAAAATGTAACCATTACTTTACATTAAATTGGTGCGATCTGTTGGGGTTTTTTTTTATATCACTAGTTGTGCTATGAAGCATTGCTCGCAAATACAGTACATGCATGCACATTCCTGCCAGTGGTTTAACACAACTCCACTGACACACATGGTGGAAAATAAGGCTGCTAACAGGTAAACATGGATATAAGATTCAACAGTTCCACAGCTTGTCATGTTTCTGAACATACTTGCTATCAGACTGTTGCAGGTAACAATGGCTTACAGGTTGGTCTATTGACTTGTAAAATAGTATCAGCAAACAATTTTAATCAATGTGGGTTATTTGGGCAGAAGTGGGGTACCTAGAATGAAATTTGCACTCTTTAGAAATATATAGTGGGAAACTACACAATGTGCTATGTTAATTTTAGGTCAAATGACATGTATTTGATTAAATGTTACATGATATTTTGTAAAATATCAAATCAAAATCCAAATGAGTCTACAATAAGAGAGTGCTAATTCTAGTAGATAATTAATTGTTAACAAGTTCTAATAATATGTTTACCTGTAGGAAGAATGTAAGTTATGTTTATAAAAATGTCTGTGTAATCATAACCTTGACTAGTGCCTGTGTTGACAAAAAAAATAAAAAATAAAAAAAATAAAAAATCTTTTCATAATGGTTAGTATGAAAGTGCCCTGACATCCTCAGAGGAGTAAGAGCAATGAAAACATTTTTTGAAATCCTCAAACTACCTGGACTGACTTTAGCAGGTGATGACACACAACATCTGGAGTCATGAGGGAAACAGCATGCACTCCTACGCCAAGAACCAGCAGGACTGCTAGGTGACAGACTGACACACAAACCAGTTTCAGTCCAAGAAGACACCAGCAGCCTGAACAAGCCGACAGTAACACACAACTGGCTGCGCAAAAAAAGGTTAGATATAGGAATAAAAGTTACCTCGAGAAGTTTGATATTTTAATTAAAAATGTAAGTGACACATTATATATGGTCCCTCAATAAATGCTACCAGTGGACATGCAGACGGTCTGTGGATTTTGCTGAGGGACATTACTCATAGCTTTTTAAATGTATTGGCACCACATATCATTCTATCTCATTTCCATTGAGTTGGAGTTATGGGAAAATCTCCAAATAGCGCAAAATTTCATCTGCATGGCTAGACACCACCGGTAAAATGAGAATAAAAATGTTTGTGATTACGGTGAACAGATCCTTTAATAAAGTGGATTCTGTATCGATTAAGTGGGATGGCGAAGCCACTTTGCAAAACAAAGGCTATGCAAAGACACCAGTTGTCACAACATAAACACTCACGCTGGCATCCCCACAAAGACAGACTCACACACAGGATGCAACCAGCAGTGCTCCTCTGCCCCGAGGACCAGCTCAATGTCAGTTTTAGTCAACAACACACACATGCAGACCTGCACACAGACAAACACACAGCGCCTGGACTGGAGGTCCTGGGGGCGAAGAGGGATGTGATACGGAAACCCTGTCGACTGATATCTTCCTCTGATAACTATGTGTGAAGGTCATTTGTCCCCTGCTTTGGCAAGACTCTCCATAAATCACTGTGGAATTGGAGTGATGGGTATTCATGGGGGCAGCTACTGCCTCCCGGTCTTTCCCACTCACCCATCTTATCCTTGTTGCCTGCAACCCAAACAGATGTGTACAATAAATAATGACACATCTGGACAATTTCATCTGTTACAGTGCACTGAGGTCATATTTTTTCGCCTTCCAGTATTTTGACAACTCAGTGCATTGAGTTATCAGAGTTCCTGTTTGAAAAAGGCTTAAACAACTATCTGAATCTAAATGTAAATCCTTCACGCATCAAGAGATAGCAGGTTTACTGGTGTAGAGGAAACATGTAGCAACATATTCATCCTGTACACCCTCATAACGGAAAGAAGCGCCACTAAAAGCTCATGATGATGACAACTCCTTATAGTAAAACGAAGCTCTATTCCAACACCAAGCAAGTAAATGAGCACACAGCTAAAACAAGTTAGTAGCAGTCATATGTGACATCTATTGTCTATACTCTAATTTACATTGTAAGTAAATGGTAAATCATTTTAAACTTGTTTCTCTGCCAACAAATACCTGAAGCATTGCAGCATTTTACGAAATGAATTTGATCACTGGGTGGAACCTGAATTATCTTAAATTTTAACTCGTTTCTTTAATGATGCCTTTGCCTTGTTTCACACACAACGACACATCAAAGGCATGTGACCAGAAAACGCTCCCTCACAAAGTCTTGCAGATAGAGGTTGTTATGCGTGTGTGTGTTGTGCATGCAAGCGCGCACATCTGTATGTGCACGACTGTGCATGAGTCAGAGTGCGTCTGTGTGTGTGTGGGGCGTACTGATGAGAGCGGCAGCTTTGGCCCCCGAGGCGATGACAAAGCGATCAAACTCTATGTGTCACATATAAATTGCTTTGACCTTTTTTCCTCTCAGACTCATGGCTCGATGGCAACAAGGGACATTTTACCCAACTGGAAAGAGTGCTCAAGTCCGCAAAACATGAGGAAATGGCAGCGAGGAAATTAACAGTGGTAAGTGTTTGTCCTCCACGGGGTCAAAGCACGCCACTTTGTTCCCTTGTGTTTATGCTTTGCCAATTTCCCAAAAGACATTGAAAAAAAACCTTGAGCATTTATTTCAACACTTTGTGTTCTGAAAGAGAATTGAATTTACCTCATGATAACAGGCGGTGTGATTGTGGAAACAAAATGTTGCTCTGTATCACAAATTCTTGCTGCAACAAGCAGACGGGTTAGCACTTTTAATTCAGGTGCAACAGAGCTGCCCACTCATGTAGCGTTTATCATTATACCTCTTAACTCCATTAAGTAGAGTGGTCATTTTGTTTTGGGGCTCTCGGTTGTCACACTCTTGACCACTTTAATATGTTTCAAGTCTTGATGGCTGCATAAGCAGACTTCATAAATGAACCTGTTGTCTGTGGTGGCCATCTGGCCAGAAGTCATGTATATAAATGGACCTCTAGATACTTGACTTCTGTTGCTATCTGCCATGATTATTCTCTTGGCCTAATACAATATTCATGCATTAGAGGAAGCGTGCATTACTTTCTTTCTCCTCCTCATGCTGCCGTCGGTAATTGAAATTTCTGAAGTGCAGCATGTTTAATAATGGAATTAATTTCCCATGCAAAGTGTGTATGATTGACCATGCACAGGGAGCAGGCTCCATTTCCAGAGAGGAGGAGAAAATAGCACGCTGTTAGCCATATTGTTAGATTTATGAATCTGTGACAGAAATAATGATAATAGCACTATTTAAGATTATTTATCATTTAAATTACATTGTATGTTACATTCATTTGCCACACTACGGCTATGAAGACACAATTTTCTGCAATTCGATTGAAATTATTTTCTTAAAGATTTAAAGAAAATTTTCCTCCTTGCAAAACAACTGTATAAACTAAAACCTTGGAGGGAAATACACAGAAAGCTGTAAAATATGTGGGTGAGAGACTGAGCTCCTTGTGAAGGCTAATGATCCAGCTGGTTTGACCTCTCAAGCAGTTAATGCAGAACAGACTGTTCCCGGCAAAGCCAAGTCCAAATGACATGCTATCACAGGAAAAGAACAAAGGAGCAGCTCTCAACACCATTCACCACTGCATGGCAGTGTTTTATGAAGGCAGCGGATAAAAAGCAGCCAGCACAGAGCAGGGAAATGCATGTCCAGCTTCAAAAGCTTATTTCTGATGTAGACAGGAAGTGGGTCCCATTCTGCTTTCTTTCAAGACTCTTTGCATGGCTTTGTTTCCCACCCACATTTTGATTACAAACCACTTGTCCTATAACCATGTCCTCCCTGTTACATCCATGTCCTTTCTTCCAATTTAAACTTCAAAAAGCATGACTGTCCCTTCAGCACATCACACCCAAAATATAAAAACGGTTAATGCAAAAAAGTCCTTATGTTCTTTGTTTAAACACAAAATGCTCACAGAGCAAAAACTGAACACTGATACAATGCAGAACAAATGTAAATCAATGCCATCTTTAGGGGCCGTACAGTGCAACTCTCATAAGTTAATTTGTGAAGAAGGCATAGGACAAACACACAATTAATTTTGCTGCTTTTCAGTTGACAGCACAGGGTGAGGTTAGCGGGAGGGGAGGGGTTAGTGCGATGAAAACAGTAGGCTCAGCACAATAATGCTGTATGCCACAGCCAAGACATATTAGGTTAATGAAATGTTCACAGGCTGTAATTGTTGTAATGAGTGAACAGATTGTGATGAAGGACGAGAGAGATGCAGCTGCAATCAAGGACTGTAAAGAAATAAAAAAAGAGTAAACGAACACAGCAAAAGACAACTACGATATAAGGTGAACAATATTAACAACAATATTTTTAGACCATTTTGCATTTACGATAAATTGAATTTCCAACATGAACCTCACTTAAATTAGACGGCAGTGACATGTTCATTATGAGCACATCTGATGAGAGGATTTTTCATCCACTCATGTTTTTCTATTCATCTACTATTTCTGAACATGCAGATATGTTAAGAAAGCAAGAAGGAAGGTTGATTTGTGCATGACAACATTTCAGTTCGTAAAACAGAAAAATGGCTACATTTAGAAAGAAGAAGCTTCAGTCTTGTCCTTTCCAATAAAAAGCCTCAGTCCCTCCATCTGTAAAAGATGCCACACCCTAAAATTCTCTGACCTCAGCTCAGAAATGAACTCAGATCAACAACAACACCAACAGATCACAAAATGCAAGGATGTTGCAAAGAACTCAAGTAATTCAAAACAGGGGAATGAGAGAACGAGTGAGTGGTGAGAGAGAGAGAGAGAAATAAAGTGGACAGAAAGGAAACAGTCAAGGTGAGAAAGCAACAGAGAACGACAAGAGAGGGAGACTGGGAGTTACAGTGAGACGTTTAGGGGAGAACCGAGTCAAATTCAAATACGCAATGATTACATCTCTTAACGTGTCAAGTACATTTCCATTTAAAGTGCTTGCTTAAACACCCATGAAGAGGTGTTCTCCGGGTGCGATGCACAGTAATGACTGGGGAGTCTCCTAAGACCCTCAAGCCATGCAATTGTTGCTTTCTTCCTGAGTGCACTGCCTCATCTGCCTTAGCATTAAAACAATATGTCTGTAACAGACCTACGAGTGGCCCCGAGTCATGTTGGCACCTTACAGTTACTGTGGACAACATGAACATTTATGACCAGACTGTGGTGGACACCAAGACACACATTTCCTGAGGACAATACACTACATGGGCTGAAAGTGGCAGACCACCACAAAAACAGAAACCTTTCACATCAGAATCATTTGTAAGAAGCCATAATCATCTAAAATTCTGCATATGACATCATGGCAGGTTTTTTTTGCCTCTTCGTGGCAGTAGGTCTGGCTGTAAACACAGCGTAGATTAATTTCCAGTCATCTTTTTGACCATCAAGCAAATGTAGATTCAACATCCACTCTTCTAAGGCTGTTGTTTTCAGTGACAAGTGTGTATGGCATCACGACAAAACAATCATTTGAAAGACACTAAAATGCTCCGTAGAGCTGAGGGTGTAGCTGCAGATAATGATAATGTGACAATTATTTTTGGGTATAACATCATGCATCGTCATTTGATCAATTATTAATATGCAAACATTTATCAGGGCAGTTTTAAAGCAAGTGACAGGTGAACAGTGCCACCATCACAAGTGACAATTACACAATAATGATAACAATAATAACACAAAAGAGTCATCAGGTAACTGACAGAGGCATGTCAGTTACTATGCAAAAGCATCTAAACATGAACAGCTAAATTCACATTACACAGACTAAGAAACATCATCTTTCTGAACCAGATACGCCACAACATTCCTGCTGACTGCATCAGCACTGATAATCCTTTCAGCCCCACAGGCCCACGGATTAAAATGCTGCACTGATGTTTGCCTTTGTGTGAAGCCTTTATTATTAAAGTGCCCTCACCTGCTAACACATTACAGCCCGTAAACAACATGAATGATATGCTGAGCATTACAGCACAACACACATTTATTAAATTACACTTTTCAGCCACACATCACCTTTCTCCTTTGATTCATTCCCTTTAATGAGTTTGCTGATGCAGACTGGCATGCTGTAATGAAAAGGAAAAGACAAGCAAGCAGGAGAGCCATAAATAAGTCTCTGAGCATGAGGAATAATGACAGGAGTTTAATGTCCAATTAGATTAAAAGGCTCTCTGACACAAAAGCAGGATGCTGAGTGCACTGCTCAATGAGCCTGTGAGCGACATTGATTAACGCTAAACGGATCTATTACTCTCATCCCAGGTACTGATCAACAGCTCTACCTGCCACTTCTCTTACACCATAGATCTGTGTGTGTGATGCTGTTTGTATGCAAATTTGTCCATCCATTAAGTGTTTTAGAGATTAACTAAGCTGATAATGTCCCAAAAAAATCAATCATTTGGTGTAATTCTCAAGGACATCCATTTAAGATTTAGTCTGCCTGACTGTTGTTCTTATTAATGTCATTGTATAAACAAAGGACAAGCTAACCCATGCAGACAAGTTTTGTGATCTATTAACTCTGATATATATAAATAAAGGGGGTTTTCTCCTTGTGAAGCCTAGCTCAGACCTGATAGTGCTCCGTATTATTGGCTTTAGCAGAAAAAAACATGATAGTGGGATGGGTTACCCATCTATCATCATATTTGTTTGGAGACACTTGTCATAGGCTTCGGCTTGCATCCTCCATTTGAGCTGAACATTACAGACGGGTTGCGGAGGTGTTTAAATCTGCTTTGCTGCAGGGAAAGGAAATTACCTGTGGCGCCTCATTATTCTGCTGACAAAGCTTTGTGGGTCTTTCCTCTGTTGAGGAGAGATAGATGGGATGATGAGAGGTCTCCTCCTGTGGAGGAGTATGTCAACACCTTTTGACATATAACATAGCCCACATTAGCATTCACAGCTCACAGGATCTAGTGAGCACCACCACGATCAAAGAGGAAAAATTACATAACAGGCTGTATTGTATGTGTATAATGTATAGCTCCCTTTGAAACTTGAGGTCTGGGTTGCTCTCTGAGATCCGTGCAGTGCTTATTATAGGGCAGAAGAATCCATGTGTGACTCATTGATGACATAAGTGAGAAAATGTTAGCATTCAGCTGCCATACTTTTCAAATCAAATGTGCTCTAAATCTTAAAGAATGACATAATCATTATTGCTCTAAGGTTCATTTTTCTGATAAATACAGTGCGTGGCATGTTTCATTTCCACAATTCATGCATTGAGGGAATATTTTTACCCCCAGCCAACTGTTACACTCAACAGCAAGAAGGAAAACCTGCTTCTGCCATATGCAAAAGACAATGACTTGAATACCTGACTAGAAATTTAAAGAGGTGGAAACTTTTTTAAGGCATTTGCTAAGGCTAAATGGTTCATATAACTATCTGGTCATATGTCTGGAGGGCTGAGCAGTTTTTCATTATGTAAGAAGAAATGTTATGATACTCAGGCCAACACTAAGAGGAGTGTTGCAGCTGCACAATGTTAAGGCATGTGTGTAATTTGTGGAGGTCAGGAGACACCAGTCTGAGTCTCCTTGACAAGCGTCTGGTTTCTACAGAAGAAATGGAAACTGACTTATCTGTGATTTTAAATGGAGAACAGGAGACACAGATCTGAAAAAGAATAGGACCAGTGTGAGGCAGTAAATCCAAAAACACATCCATTACATTTTCTAGGCTGCTTACAGTGCCATTTTAGTTTCAGAAATAAGCATTTTTTATGTATTTATCAGACAATATAAATAAGCTAAAATCATCATGAGAACATATTTGTGTCTAAGGTGTAAACAGGGCCACGTACAGTACAGTTATGATCCATGCAGATCACATTCACACTCATTTCCATGGTTTCATGTATTATTGTTAATTACTGCATGCCAGTCATGTAATGTTTTGATTTCATACATGTGAAATCGTGTCTTTCTCTAATATTTTCTGAGCATGTCTAATCTCTTAAATTTTTCAGACTATGAGCTACTGTTGATCTGATAGAAAACAGTTTAAATGCCATCATGTTTTATTTTGTCTAGTTTTACATTTGACATCAGATGTGTTTGGGAATTCTCTCTAATGTGCCTTGCTTTAGACTTATGATTATGCTCCTTATTTCTTATCTCTATTGCTTCAGGAGTGTTGATGCATTGATTTGAGGCTCTGTTTGTGCTGCAGAGGTGTTTTAGTGGATGGTGGACTCTGCCAAGGTTATATCTTGTCAGCTATTCTGTTCATGATGTTCATGAACAGAATTTCATTTCAACAAAAATCTACCCTGATTCCTACAATGTCATCCCCCGTTTCCATCTCAATCTTAAGAGATGCTACTTGCTCTGTAAGGCTGCATCAATTGATTTATGGCAAGCTCTGGCATATTCTATCCAGTCTTGACAAAATTCATCTTTTAAAGAGTTCTGTGGAGTTAATATCTGGGTCTTTAGACTTTAGACTTCCCTCATGTTGTCTGTCTGCTGTTAGCTGCTATGCAGGTAGCATACAGAGTATTTATCAGAGCTTATTTTCCAGAAGCGGCTGCTGCTAGAAAATGGGTGGATGAGAGTGGTAAAACTTGATAGCGCTGCAGAGGTTAGTGATTATTCAGTATGAAAATGAGTCCATATTTCCAATATTCCAATGAGTGCTACCAATGTTTGAACCAAGCATGTGCACTGTTGATGTCAGTGTGGTTTCAGAAAAATGAGAATTTGCAGGACTTCTTTCATGAAATGATGTTGAATATACTTCTGGTTCTTCTGCATTCTATGAATGTATTTCCCTTAGAAAAACACAATCCACTGCAGATTCATGAGGGCTAACCTTGGTTTGAGAGGCCATGCTTCCCACCTTGTGGAATGAAAAAAAAAAATCCAAATGTTTCTGCTCAGAGAGTGCAGAATAGTGCAGTATTAACACTGTTGCAGCAGAAATCCGTTCAATTTTCCACATAGGTTTGCATCAATTAGACTTTTTCCTCTCTTTATAAGTGCCTCACTTAGCAAATGTTATCGCATAATTTCTTTCTATGCAGTGGATAAAGTCGCATACACACACCCACACTGTTCTATATCTGGAGCTTCCCCTCCACCTCTTCATAACATTCAAACTTCACATCACCAAGACAACTCCACTGCACAGTTCATGTGCTCAGCAAAGTTTCTCTCACTGTCTGTAGACACTTTTTATTCACTTTGCTAATTTCTGGTAAAAAAAGACCTGTAACTATTCATGACATACATCCACACATCATTTTATCATTTCAACTTAATCAAGAGTCATACCATAATAGTATTACCAATCATAATATGATTTATGAGGATTGATGTCACAAAATAATATATATTTTTTGCTGATCTATTTCATATTACCAACGAATCAAACCTTCAATGGCAGTAGGGAATTAGCTTTTTAGAGCAGTAAAATCACAAGTTACATCGTTCTAATAGCAGAAAAACTTAATTAACTAGGTGAGCCCTGAAGGCTCTTGCAAAATGCCTCCCCAAGCAACAGCGGAGAGCAAGAATGACCCCCAGCTACCACAGACCTGCTTACTGATACAGAAAATATGATTGCTTTTCATATTCCAGTGAATTTTTAACATTCCCCATTTTACCTCAGGACACGCAGTCGCTCAGAACACATTAGAATAGGTGCATTGCAGGAAAAGGGGCAGTGCATGTGGGCGTTATTAGCAAAGTGAATTTTAATAAATAACACTGACACATAATGAAACATAAGACAATATGAAAGACAAAATTAAATGCTTGTTGAAGTATGCAAGGCAGATAATGGGATACAATAGTAAAACAGATGAGTTTAAGGAGGTGCGTAATATGGCATGTTCAATTTATATGTAAATCAATCCACCTAATAGAATGACCTCGACCAGGTGCCAGAGGATAGGAAAACGATCCCACCCAAAAGCATTTTTGAATTTCGAATTCTCATGAGCTTATACGGGAACAGGGTGTCAGCCTGGTGCTACAATAACCCATTAGAGAACAGGCTAATGAGGTGACTTATTTGAGTTACGCTGGAAGTTTCACACAGCACCCACAACAGTCTACACAATATACATTTATGGCTTAGTCTGCACAGGGTGCCCACATATACAGGCAGCTCCAGCTGGGAGCAAGATGCCTTTTTCACCAATGTCTGTGTCAATATGACATGTGTCAGTATGATGGATGGGTGACCAACATGCCAGCGGTCTACAGTTTGTCACCTTTTTCTCCTAAAACAGAAATACTTAACGTCCGTCACATTGACCCTCCTTGTTAAAAAGACAGCAAAGGAGTCAGGAGAGAACAAATGATGTGCTGCAAACCCCCCCCTGCTGTGTGACCTTTGACCATGCATGTGTGCTGTAGACACGGCACCCTGATGTCTGCCACATGCAACAACCTCTGCATTGATTAAAAGGAGATAGTGTGCAATCAGAAAATGCTATGCATAGTTGAACAACTTGCTCAAATGACATTTTTTTTGTGGAGTGCAGAGTGTGGGCGAGCATTCTGTGGAGTAAAGGTTGTATAGTCTGTCTATCAGCCACTAATGGCGTGGAGCAGTGGGAGGCCAGGACACCTGCGTCTGCTGCCTGATAATGAATATGATGAAGATGGATAATACTATACCCTGTCTGAAACCATGCTCTCAGCTAGGGAGTGATTACTGCTATAATTGGGATCCATGGTGGCTGCCACTAGAGATACCGATGATGAGGCTGTCTCAACTAAAATGTAGATAATATTGGCATCACTTGTATTGGACCCAAGAGTTGCATCTTCACAGATCTCAGCTGAGAGCTTGTGACCACTTCCTCTTTTACTGGAGTTTCACTAGATGTGTATTTGTGTTAAGTGAAAAGACAGAGGTGGTATGTTTTGTTCAGGTTCACAAAGCTTCCCTCCCCATTAAGTCTGGCTGTGAAGTAACAGCACATAAGTCACTTTGACATCCTGTGTTTATGCAGCTTCCCTAAAAACCTGACCATGTTGTGGAACAGGCACTTGAACAACACTGATATGCCAGTCACTAATAAGACACGATTAAAAACACTAAACTGGAGAAGCACATAGAGAGCAGGAAATCACTGATGACGTCACTCACTTTTTGGGGGCCATGTGTCACTCCGAACACCTCCATTTGTGCCACAGGGTTTGACATATTGATTATACCGCTGCATCGGCCATCTTCATACTTCATGCTGTTATTTTGAAAAATTTCAAAAAGAGATTTATGAGGACCCCAGAGTGATCATTACCAGGTGGCCTTGTCAGACACCACTTCTTCTTACAGTAGGTGACGTTTCCGGGAATCCTGAGGGACAATGGGTGTCCTCTAGGTAGTTTTCTAGTGTGTAGAGGGTGCCGGGAATATAAAGGTGGTGGTGGGGGGGGCTCTTAATGACCATCTGCTCAGAGAGCAACCTTTTTAATGAAGACGGATGTTGGGAGGAACTGACCAGGGGCTCCAGGCAGGGGTCTAATGATACCCTCCAAAGTCTGGACCTTCTAAGTTGTCTTACTAGTCCGTCTTTCCTCACCACCACACTGGAACTGACACAATGAGTCTAGTTAAACTGAGATCACAGACGCACAATGTTTGATAAAACACATCCTGAAAAAAACTTTGTTGTTAGTCTAACATAAGAAAGTCACAGCACTGAAAACTATTTTAATTTTACATTCTGAGATCATCAGTAAGATAAGTTGATATGTGGTTATGTGAAAAGGTCCAAACAGCATTGTATGATGCTAGGTCAATATTAATGCCTTAGCCCATGCTTTGTCATTGAGATTCATCATTTATGGTTGAGTAACCCAGATTTAATTGGATTTCAGTTACTTAAATTAAATTCCTTTTAACTCTTGATCCACATCTTCTGTTGTCCGAGCTTCTTTTCACACTTATATTGAAGTCTTGGGAAATGTTTCTGTTGATTTGGCAGACCTGGAGTCCTGCGATCATGCTCCGGCGCTCAGGCCTCATCATCCTAGATGTTCTTCTGGAGCCGCATTGTTAATAATATCCAAAAAGGAGAGAGGGAGCTTACAGCACCCACACACCCTTAGGCTTCACCCCAAATGCATGCTCAAATTAAAAACAAGCCTGTGGCCTAACAGCAGTTCTAAACACGGGGGCTGTTGTGTCAGCAATCTTTTATTAGAGTCATCCTGTTCAAAAAAACACAGCAGGGAAAATGGAAAAAGACAGAGCCTGCATGGAGGAGACATGGGCGCCTGAGCTCTTTGCCGTCCTTCCTTTTTTCCATCAGACATCACTTCTCTGTAAAGGTTATTAGAGAAGTCAGCTAAGATTGATGGATGGAGATGGAAGACGCTCAGAAACCCATCTCTCTCACACTCATCTTCATCTTCTGTGTAGCTACTGACAGTAGAGGAGCAGAGGAGGAGATGGATGGACGGGTCCGCTCTCTACTGTACTTCATGTACAGTGGTTAGTGTTGCATCTCCAACAGCACACTATTTATAGCCTTTTTTAGTTCTTACAAAATATTAATTTAACACTACTGGCTACAAAACAACATGAGTGGTTTTTATGTTAATGGGAAACTTTTAATACAATCTCAAATACCCGGGTTATTTGTCTATTAATACAGTATGTGGTGAGTAAGTACACGAGGGGCCGCAGGCTAATGGGAGCCGTTATAATGAGGGATGATACCAATAAATTGATATCTCGTACACTCACCACAGTTCTCTTTGCAGCTACAGTTAAAAGGATTGACTCAGCCTTCACTAACCTTGTATTTGACTTGAACTGTCATTAGCAAATCAAAAGCAGATTAATTAATCACAGGTCCACTGGGGTGTGCATTACCTTAAGTGACTATTGTAATATAACTTAAAGAGAAATCACCCATGATTTCTCATCCTGACACCACAATGAATGCTATGCTACTTCCAGGAGTGCTGATGCTGTCATCAAGAGGGGGGGAAATGGATTCTGTAAGTGGCAGAGAGTCTATTAGGGCATTAATTCTGCTACAAATGGAGCTTCAACACTTACACCTCATCTGGTCTTCTTAAAGTTTTTTTCTCCACTGTAGTACCTTTCCGACCTCCTTTCCTTGAATCATTTCTTTAAAACCTACCTGTTTAGAGGAAGTAGAGGAGGCCTTGGACTCCAGGGGAAAGAGTGAACATGTTGTTTCAGTTTGACCGAGGGTGTTGTTATGAAGTGTGAGCGCATACATGAAAGCATTGCTCCAAAAGTCAGCGTTTGTCGTTGAGAAGAAGAGCGAGAGGCTGCATCTGTGCTGTTGTTGTTCTGCCTTTACCATCCTGTTACACTCTTTGACATTTGGAAACGCACCGTGACTCAGAAGAGGCCAAATCACAGCGGGCCCTGTGGATCACAGCTCGAAGCCAGCAAGATTTTTTATAATCATGTAAACAAGGAGCAGTCTCATATTTGTGACCTCTAAAAGCCTCACACTTTGTCCTTCCTTACATCTTTACATGCTCCGTTTTCCTGTATCTCAAAATGTGTGCTGCTATAATTGTGACCAGATTGCAGCCACCCCATTGGTGTACTAATAGTATCCCCTGCTGGCAAAAGAGGGAACACATCCCACTAAAACAGATGCTTGTACTAAAGCCTTCGGTTCTGCACTGCATCACTTTCTAAAGCTTATAGTTTGATGTCTTCAATGATGCCAGATTAAGTAAAAAGAGTGAAGAGTAATACAGTGATGAAGTGGAGGTGTAAACAAACTTGCTTGGAGTATAATAATTAATATCATCCACCACCAGAGGTCACTACTACTTTAAATTCAAAAATCATAATTTAGATCTAATGCATGCATTAAATGGCCATAATAAAATATATAATACATGTTTTATTATTACAAAAGGTTTTCATTCAGCAAATAATGTTCCTTCAGCTATCTTCTTTTATAGCTGCTGAATAAAAAAAACTATTCTCTTCTATCAGAGAGCATCCTAACTGACTTCCAGTTTAAGATAATACAGTGAGAATCGCATGAGGCATGCAGCTGCAATCCACTCTTGTAGATCCACCACTCAATACACCGTAGTCAGCAAAAAAAAAAAAAAAACATTATATATACATACATAAATGTATTTCCATTCAGTGTATCAAATTGTAAGTTCATCATTCATATAGGTTGTGGAGCAGAGGCCCCCTTCCGTGTATGTTCCCTCAGAGCAGCTACACTCCCTGCTCCTATAAACATGCTGGTTTCCATAGCAACGTGTAGCATGATCTACAGAGCAAACAGCAGAAAGGTGTCCCCATGAATTATTAGGAATGCTCAGTTACAGAAAGACAAAAGTGTCCAGTAAAAACATCATCAAAGCAGTAGAAACACTAAGAATTCAATTTAAACGAATTTTGAAAGCATGGTTTTATCCTTTTCATAAAATTTTAAGAAAAAATAGTTTCAGTGTTAAATTAAATATCTAATAACTTCTGCATCACTGCGGTTATGTGCAAAATGTTACGTTGAATCGGTCATTTTCGACGCCATTTCAACATATAGCCTACTACAAACTGTATGAAGCCATTAGGACTTAAATTACTGCGCAAGTGGGAACTGTTTGAAACTGCGGATGAGGCTCATTTTGGAATGGAAGAGGCGTGATTTGTTTTTTATTATTATAAAAATAATGATACTTAAATTATGGATAGGCTTATTAATCAATAAGCAGATGTATTATTTGTGATATATTTATTATTTTCTTGGCCGCGTCATGAAGAACGCGCACACGTATTCGCACCAACGCATAGTGTCCAGTAGGAGACCCGAAACTAACCAACCAAAAAAAAAAACAACTTTATTTATGGTTGAGGTCCACGCACTCAGTGTGAAATGACGTCGTTCACATGCAGCTGAGTCAAGGGCAAAGGGTTAAGCGGTGAAAGAAAAGAAGTTGCTGGAAAGAACAGAGCAGTGAGGTGGAGTTTGACTCCTCTGAACAGTGATCAGCCATCACAAAGTGCTCCTGTCATCCAGACTGCTGCACAGCTCAGCCGACTGAAGGACACATTCATCCTCATGTCCATGTCACTTTAGGAAAAGACTCTGCGACAACAACAGCAGGTAAGTGAACAGAGATAACTGCACTTTTACTCTTTCTGAGATTACACTTGTAAACACTTCTTAGATTAAATTCCGAATATACTAAATTGAGTAGCAGCTGTTTATATGACAATAGCAGAATAAACACAGACTTTACAGCCTAAACTTAAACTTTAGTGATGTAAGTAGCTTATGTTTATGAAACCATTGGACATGGGAGCTCATCATCATGCTGATATTTAAAAAAAATATATTTTCAGCCTTTATGTTGGTTAAACAATAGGCCTATATATTTTGTTTATTCGTAAGGACCTACAATGTAAAAAATACTTAAATATATAGCTTTTGTTTTAATTCCATATTTAAATTTGCCATGGGTCTTTTGATTGTAGGTTTTATGTTTTGTTGTTTTTCAATCATTTCCTAGGTACGAACAGTGGATTATCACATCCTGTGTAAAGCAAACTTGGCTGCAAAAAAAAGTTGCTTGTGAACTCAGAGCTTCTAATGACTTTGCTTCAGCCATGAGTGGAAAAGGTTGTCAGCTCCTGGCATCTCCTTGCAGCGTGTCCCCATCACTAAGCATGATCAGAGGACACCAGTCCATCAGGGTACGCATGTCTTCCCCACAGCGAGCTGATCTTAGTCCCTCCGTGGGCATGGAGAAAGTGAAAGGAGTAGCAGTCCATTCTTTTGCTTCTGGGAAACAGAGCGGAAGTCATGTTGTCCTGCCGACCCTGAGCCTCCGCAGACAGGTGTTGACCAGCGGGAAGCATGTAAACATTTCGACCGCATCTTCACACCAGCAAGTTCCTTCTCATCACCCTGCAACTAAAACAGTGACAATACAGACGGGATGCTGCTCCTCTAATAACAGCTTGAAAGGTAAAAAACAAAGGATGTGTGAGCAAAAAGCAGCTTTACTCTGCAGAGCAATAGCACCATTGGATCTACAACAAACTTCTTCAAATGAGACATCGGGGCACACATCCCATAAAATAATAAGTCTGACAGAGTGAGGCTGTATACAAAAACAACTGATTTGTTATATTTACTTCTTCATACTTCACTTATTCTCAGTGGACTCTTCATAACCTCACTGTCTTCCTGCCAGACAACTTGTTCTTATTTATTGATTATTAACCAAGCACAGAGCTTGATCCTGAAGAGAAAATGTGGAAGGAGGTGAAAAGCCCATTAGTGATTAACAGAGCAGAAAGTGTCAGGTTGGCGAGGGGAATTCCACAATCTGCTCTATAAACCTGAGTTAAAGCACACTTAATGTGAGACATTTGATTTTTAATTGCATTTGTTATGTATTTTCCAGACAGTTTTTTAATATGTCAACATAGACTTGATCCGTGGGCTTGTGTCCAGCAGGTCGCTCTGTGTCTGGACCGACCATGGAAGTATTTGGTAAGCCGGCCGCTAACCTGACCGTGACCAGCAGTCCCATAACCACCGTCACAGGCCAACGCTGTACTGCAGAGCCTGCAGCACAACATCCTCCATTGCATCCACACAGTGTGCAGATTCCCCACACTGATGCCAGGTGGGCACTATCAATAACAGTATGTGATAGTGAGCTAACTAAACCTTACGAGTGATAGTAAAGTGGATAACAACAATGTGTTTCAGATCCTTACAGTCCAGAGAGTCCCTGGCATCCACTACCCTCAGTCTGTTTGAAACACAGTCAGTGTTCAGTGGCAGACATGAGTGGTCGTGCGGCTACCGTGTGCTCCCTCCACTAGGTCTACCTCAGTGCTCCACCCAGGCCAGCGAGGGAGGCGAGCAGCTCAGTCTTCCCCTTGGCACGGCCATGTCTGGTACAACTATATCAGGCGGCACTAGCACCTCTGCCTCCCTGCCCTCCTACCTCTTTGCAGGTGAGGCTGGAAGCCCCAGACAGTCACATGCTAAGAAGAGAGCTCTGTCCACATCGCCTTTGTCAGATGTCATGGGTATCGATTTCAACTCCATCATACGCACCTCACCTACTTCACTTGTGGCTTATATTAATGGCTCCCGCAGCTCTCCAGCTTCTCACCCCACGCTCTCGCCTGTCCAGTCTGAAGGTTACGGTCACTTCCTGGGAGTGAGAGGCTGCTGCATTCCCAACCCTCATCCCTACAGCATGCCAAACTCTTCACATGCTCTGGCCCCACAGACAGATTATGGTCGTTTGCAGATGCTCGAAGAAGGAGGGGGTCTGGAGAGCCAGATGGCTAACATGGTGGTAGACCAGCAGTGTCTCCCAGAGGAAGGAGGGTCACTGGAGCACACTTCAGAGAGCTGCAGCCAAACCACCACCAACCTGCTGCCTCCTCCACAGTTCCATCCAGCCCTGCTGACTACTATCCAAGAGGCTGATACCCCACAGGGGCCTCCACCACCTTACCACTCACACCAGCACATCCACCTCACTAGACACCACTGTAAAGTACGGCCACCTTTTCAGGATCCCATGGTACATCCCAGGCATGGGATGAGCTTTCTACCCCAGGTCCCTATGCTGGAGGAAGAGGAAGGAGAGCTAGAGGACTATGGGGCCCACTGCTGCAGGTGGTTGGACTGTAGTGCAGTCTATGACCAAAGGGAGGAGCTGGTAAGGCACATAGAAAAACTACACGTGGACCAGCGGAAGGCCGAGGACTTCACATGCCACTGGGCAGGCTGTCCACGCAACTTCAAGGCCTTTAATGCCAGATACAAGCTCCTTATCCACATGAGGGTCCATTCAGGAGAGAAACCCAACAAGTGCACGGTACACCACACAGATCACAGCTGTGTCTTTTCTCATGCAACAGACGTCTATACATATATTTCCATACTTTATTTCTCTGCCTCTTCAAAAGAAGATTCCTTCTGCTACCCCCCAACAGTATACAGACAGCACATTTCTCCCTTAGTCAGATGAATATGTTTTTACTAATCTGGTAGAGGAATGAGTGAATGCAGTCAAAGCGGGAACATGATGAATATCAGCGGCTCACCGAGTTCAATTCTAGTCAAAGCCACAGTAGCTAGTTGAAAGCTTTTTATGTCTCAGGCTTCACAAAAAAAAACCTTTCTAAGGGCAAACGCCTTCATCTGCTCTGTGTTTATGGCCAAAAGTTTAGGTAAAAAAAAAAAAAAAAAATATGGCCTCTCTTTCCTCTTAACTTTAGCCATGGGGTAATTAGCGGAGCTCTGTGATAATTGACATGGGAGTAGACTCAATTATGTAGTTATTAAAGCAGTACAAAGGATGCCCAGCACTTTAGATCTGGCATGGCACTATGGCTTTCTAGTAGCTACTGGGCCTGTCAGCAGCAGGGGGCTTGCCAGGCCACTGTCTGACAAACTTGGCCATCGTTCTGGGAAGGTGATGCCCCAGAGTCTGGCTCTCTGCAGGTCTGCAGCTGTGGCCAAAGAGTTGGCGTTTAGCCATAAACCAGATTATTGATGAACTAGTAGCTTTGTTTCTCCAAGATGGAAGATCTCACTCTCTCAGATGTGTTGCAATTAAATGATGCCTCTTTAGTTACATTCAGCTTAGTGCTTATCCACATGCAAACATGCACAATATGCCAAAAAAAAAAAAAAAAAAAAAATCAGGTGCAGTTTTTCCATGTTCACCTAATCTGATGTCACACCAAACCATGCAATTAGCATAATTTTGTCTCTGCAAGGCATGATTTTTAGATTAAACATGTGGATGAAGGTCCAGTACCAACAGGAGGCAACAAAACCCCTAAGTTTACATACTTACTACCTCCGTTTTCACCAGGGTTTGTCTATTTGTTTGTTGGTTTGCAAAGTAACTCAAAAAGTTGTGGACGGTTTTTGACAAAATTTTCAGGATTGACCGGAAGTGGCCTAACTTAAAACTGATTGTTTTAACTTAAAACTGATTGTTTTAAGTTAGGCCACTTCCGGTCAATCCTGAAAATTTTGTCAAAAACCGTCCACAACTTTTTGAGTTATTTTGCAAACCAACAAACAAATAAACAAGCCCCGGTGAAAACATAACCTCCTCTCTGAGCGCTTTTCTAGTTTTCCCTAAACCTAAGTAAGATATGTATGGAAACAACAGAACATGACACCACAAGTGCATGGAACCATGCAGCTAAAATGGCTAAAATATGTATGGTTTGTAGACCACTCTGAACCTTGTTCTCACTCTCACTGGGGAAATACTTTAGACATAGATGAGTAATTAACAAACCACTGGCCAAACGTGCTTCATGTCGCTGCTTTCAACAAATCAATTATTAACACCATGCATACCTGCAGTCAACCTTTTGTACCAAAATATTCACAGCAGCTTGCTTCGTTGCCATGGGGCTGCAAACCCTGCATGGGTCAGTCAATAATGATGATCATAGCCCATTGCCAACAACATGGCATTGATACAAAGTGGCACTTGTGCTTGTGGTACAGTAATTATAGTACACGCTATTTGTGGGTCAAGAGAGAGAAGGCCAGTACACCAGACTTCCTGTATGACTGTTTAATTCAGTGTATATTTTCTTTAGATCAGGTCTGAATAAGCTTTTTCTTTCTGTACTGAACATGAACATCTTCATATATCTTTGCATGAGTATTTGAATACACCCTCCGAGATAGAAAAGTTGCTATTAAATGATGGAAAGAGATGTGAAAAAAGCTAAAAGCACATTAATCGTCCAAGATGCATCACTAGTTTTTCCTCAGGAAATGATTGGCAGGTGAATAAACTGCTGCATAGTAAATTGTGAGAGCCTGCAGCTGTGAACAATAAGGTAGCTCTTGTTACACAGTGAAGATTTCGGGCAGGCCCAGGCTTGTGCCTGTCATCTCACAATCTCTTTAATGATGATTCAGCAGTTTGTTAACATATCCTTGACTCAACAGTCTGTTTGCGTCTGTCACTGTGATTTAAACACCAGGTTTTAAAAGCACAGCGTGAACTTAAAACTCAAACAAGGCTTTTCAGTCATTGTGAGTTACTATGCTTTGTAGACCATTTTTAATATTGTTCTATGCATTGACTAGTTTGCAGCTTGCTCCTAAGGTTCTGTAGTGGAGAAACAGCTCGCTCTTTGGAATTGTTAGCTCCATGTTTGTTTGTTTTTTTAAAACGAGCGACAGCTATAGGTTAAGTTTGCTAAATTGACTTCATCGTCTTTCTGTATGCATTATTCATCTTGTGATCAATCACAGCATTTGTGTGGAAATGAAACCGTAGTTCCTTACTAATCCACTACATTTCCCTACATGAGCAGCTTGAAACTCAAGCCTTGTAATGTAAGCAGGCCAGATTAGATTACAGGTCGGACAATAATTTTTAGCCAGTGTCGGGAATATACCTTTTGCATTAGTAAACAAAGCCTTGGTCCAGAGCTCTAAATCACACTTAGTGTTTTTAAAAATGTTTGCTATTTGTTGTTTTAAAGTAATAATCGCTAAGATTTTCATATGAACAAATGCCTGTTAAATCACAATCTATCGCTAAATCAGAACGGTTCACTGCTGACAGTCTTTGCATTTGCATCATTATGAACTGGATCTGTGCCGACATTCCTAAGAAAGGTGACACTGGATCTCTGGGAAGTGAAAACCCGAAAACACTACAATTACCTATTATGTGTCATCAAAGAGGACAAAGCTGGGGCCTTTACCTGAATGTTCATATACGTTTGTTTTATGTAAACAATGGAGCATTTAGTCTCATACGTTGAGTAATGTGACAGCACTACAACAGGACTGTAGTGGTGGCTGGTGACAGGGACTGAAAAGCTAAAAATATACAGTAGAAGGAAACAAGTGAAACAAAAAGAGTGCAGAGTGGGTAGAAATATCACTTGTGGAACAGGGAAGAGTAGAGTCCAGAGCGAATTGACCTCAGGCAAATACTGGGCATTGGACAGCCTCTGCTGGCACAGACTGCAGCTGTCATTGTTCAGCCAGGGCATGGGTACCTGCCAGGACCTGTCAGGAGCTGGCCGTAACACTGATCCACACTGAGGAGCCATGCTGCTTTCTTTTCAGCCCAAACGGCCCTCGCGACGAACTAAAAAGCCCTCCACGCTTTTATGAACGCTTTATGAGACGGAGAGAGAGAAAGTTACACAGTTACCCAGCCCTGGCTAGTCCTGACGAGTCTTGGCAATATTTTAGCTTTATGCTGGTCCTCACTTGTCTGAGCACTTTGATTCTGACAGACTTATTTATCTCTGTCTGTGCTGTTTTTCTTGTAGTGTTCTATAGCCGCTATTTATTTATTTTTTTATGGTCCACTCCTTATGAAGGGTAATGCGTGGGAAAGGGTTATGAGAGGCAGTACTCATTTTCTGATATTCTACCATTTGTTGTTGCTCTTCAATTTATTTGCTCCAAAATATTTGAGTTTAATATGAAAGAATTCTTCATATTCAGTGCTGGTAAAAATATAAAAATCCAAAATACAACCACCATCCATTTAAATATAATGGTCATAACATTACATTGCTTTTCAGTCAAGCAGGTTGGTTTTTGAGAACAGACGTCAGGAAATAACCGAGGTGGGAAATAAGTGTGTGAGGAAATGTGGACTGCAGAGGAATGTTACTAGTGAACTATTAACGGGCAGAATGATGATGACAGAGAGGTATCAGTATGTCAGGAATCTAGCGTTAAAGAAAAAAATAACAAAACTGGACATGGTCTGTGTGTTTTCACATAAGGCTGAGTAAGGCCATTCCAACCCTGTGAACAGGAAGAGAACAAGTAAAATCCTGACCTTATAAGAAAAAGGCATTTTAGCAGTGAGGTCACTGTGGTCATAACAGTTATCTTCAGTCTCAGTTTTGCTCTACATATATTACAATTAGTTTACTACAAGATTGACTTTACTTGTTTTGTAATTGATGGCTAGCCGCTGTCAAGGTGATGTGAGATGAAGGATTCAAAACACAGACGACACCGCAGTGATGTGTGTATAAACACTGACCCCTGCTGGTGATTGCACTCAACCGTAAGAAATGAGATGATGTGTGATGTATAAAAACAAGTACATTTGAAACTGTCGAAGAGTAAAGTAAGTCATTTTTTGTTGAACAGACAAATTTGACAAAGAATGTATTGTTTGAAAGCACAAAGCCTCTTGATTCTGTGTGCAAACAACATCTCTGTGACTAACAACAAACAGTCTGCATCTGTAAATTAATTAGTTCTGACTTATTGATTGTAAACTCTAAATGATTACTGACAACGGAAGAGGACAGGATCATGACTGTGTGGTTCCAGAGCAGTAAACATTTAAAGTTGATATTTGTGGTCCTCACAGTGTGATGTGCTCTGTATGTCCTAGCTAAGTTATATGCACACAAACTGCATCTGAAGGCAAACATCACACACAATGTGGTTGTGTAATAATCAAAGAGACAACAGTGTCTGCTTACCACTAATAATAGCCAAGAGTTGCAGCTGTGACTATATCATCATCATAATGCACCCGTCTTTCCTGAATGATTACCCCTTCAGGGCTTTGCTGCTTCATAGCTGCTCGCCTGTCAACCGTGGCAGTGAGCAGGGCTTACTTGAGTGTCAGTTGAGACTAAATGGCAGTAATTTTTTTCCATATTTCCTCTTTCACTCCCTCCCACACAATGAGGTCAGCAGGCCTTTGTCTGCAGCGACTTCCAGCTCATAGCTCCAGGTATGTTTGACATCAGGTTGGAGATGCTTATAGAGACTATATTGCACTGCATGGCCCTAACAGCTAAAACATAAATGACTTTGAATTATTTGTCTGTAGACTTCTTTATATATAGCAGCAATACATCTGTTGCAACCTGACAACTTCTACATATTTGCATGTGTTTACAGTTCGAGGGCTGCAAAAAGGCTTTCTCTCGGCTAGAAAATCTGAAGATCCATCTGCGTAGCCACACGGGGGAGAAACCCTACCTGTGTCAACACCCAGGATGCCACAAGGCCTTCAGCAACTCCAGTGACAGAGCGAAGCACCAGCGTACGCACCTGGACACAGTGAGTGGCAGCCTTGCACAAATGTTTACAACCATGGATGGTATTTCAAAGCTTCTGTGTGTTTTGCCTCTGTGTGGAGTCTCACAAGTGTCTATGTGTCTGTGGTCATACAGAAGCCCTATACATGCCAGGTGCCTGGCTGTGCAAAGCGTTATACTGACCCCAGCTCCTTGAGGAAACATGTGAAATCCCACTCTACTAAAGAACGGCAGCTACGGAAGAAGGTACAGACTACACAGCTGTTAACACTACGCACAAGTATGCCCATGTATTTTAGTAAGACACGTTATACCAAGTATGCAACTGGTAAGATGTCGTCCGAAAATAAACTGGATTTGTAGAACACATAAGCTTCAGGTGGCCATATGTCATTAGTGGGGATTGTAAGTAGGCAGCATCACTACAACATTAACCATAATCAGAGGTAAAGCGACACTCACACACATCATGTTGTTGTGATTTCATTTGTCCTAATTAGCTGTATACTCTCTGTGATGTACTCTTTCCACCCTCAACTTCATCTTTCATTAACATGTTGTGTTGAATGGAAATACATCCACTTTAGCTCATTCTGGCAGAGATAAGTCACGCAGAAATACACATGATTATGTTGTTATGTTGAGAATTCGTCCTGCTTTCTCCTCCTTTACTTTCCACTCAAAGTTACTCACATTATGGCACTGCAGTGATGCAGTTTATTTTAATTACATGTGTGTGAACGAGAGCGTTCTAATCTTTAAGGTGATGTCACCATAGATACAAAGAAGGTGGGTAGTTACTGAAAAAAGTGACATCCCACATACAAAACTAAAAATATACTCGTGATTTCACAGATGTTTTGCCAAGATGGAGTGTATATTATATTTGTCTCTATCAAAGGTCACTCTAAAATATCTTATACTGAATCTACTGAATGGTAGCAAACGTGTTTTAAAGCTATAGGCCGCGTTTCCCAGTTAAGATCGTTCTTTAGAGATAAGAGGGCAGTAAAGAAGGTGTGAGCTAAGAAGGGTCACTAAGATAGGAGCGTTTCCCAGATGCACTCTCAATGCCCTTCTTAGGACCCCTCTTAAGATCGCTCTTTGTAACACTCTTAACAGGAGTCGATCACTTCCGGTGTGCTGAAACTAAATCGATCGATGTCAGGCAAATCAATCACCCACCATTTAATCAGCGCATGAGTCCCACAGACGCTGCTACCTAACGCACTAATTCCATCTGCATGACAAAGACAAGAATAGGCTACAGAAGTAGAAGTAGTCTTGAAGCTGCACTCTTAGCGCTGAGAGCCTCTTAACTGAGTCTGGGAAACACTGCCCTTATCCTCAAGATTTTCATATTTGATATTATTGATGGTCGGCATTTATTCTGGCCATTATATGCAGTACATGAAGAGAATGGAAAAAAGGCAAAAAAAAGGCTGCAGATGCCATATCCATTGTGAATGTTTAACAGAGGTAAATTGTAAATTACTCTAGCTATTACACTATTACTACTGTTAGATTATAGAATGTAGAAATTGGACTGAGAGGAAATTCCTCTGAATCCCATGACTGTTGATGTTGTTCACCACTGTTGTGCCATGTCTCTAGATGAAATCCACTGCTGATGTGACTCAGGACGCGCTGACAGACTGTTTAACCATCCACCCTCTGCAACCAAGCCTGTCTCCTCTGGCCAGGATTGACTCAAACTCGTCCCCTTGTGCATCCCACGAGTCGTATTCTGGTAAGACTTAGCCCTGGCTCATTGCTTTAATATGTCTGAGATGAAAACTAGATACTTCAGCGTATCATCCCCCTGCAACTATGTGCACATAATAGGTGTATCCGTTAGATTTAGGCTGTGGTGGACAGCCCTGAAGTGTCTGTCATCCCTGTCTCTCAGCTGCTCCACTGGGACGAGACTCCTCGCTCAGCAGTCCTCACCTGGCTCTGTTGCGCTCCTTACAAAATAATTACAGGTACTGAGGATATATCTGTCATTGTGACAATTTTATATTTAAGCTGAAATATTCTTACAAACTCATTCAAACTATATTCCTATTCTTCAGTTTATGCATACATAAATACATTGGACACACTGCAAAAAATCAAAATCTTGCCAAGAATGGTTCTAGTTAAATAATGTCTATGCACTTAATTTCAGAAAATATCACTGAGAACAAAATTTACACTAAGATGGAGGGCCTTGTTTCTCAGAAATGATGTCTAATTTCAAGAAATCTTATCAAGACATTTTCACTTTTGGCAGATCTTTTGCTTAATTCAAAAAAAATGCTTTAATTCAAGCATTTTAGTGTAAATTTTGTTCTAAGTGATATTGTCTGAAATTAAGTGCATAGACATAATTTGACTAGAAATAAGACAAATATTCTTGGTAAGATTTTGATTTTTTGTGGTGCAGGAAATCCAACTAGAATTTAGGGGGGAAGTCACTAAAAGCATGGACATACCTATTCATAATCAAAAAAGATACAGCCTTTTCACAAGAATGTTTTTGAAATACTGTGTCAACAGAAAAAAAATGGTTCGGCTGGTGTATTGACACACTTAGAACTTTCATAATGCCTGATTCAAATGCTACACACATCTTTTTCTTCCTTTTAATGTTTTGACACAATCAACTTAAACATTGGTTGCCATGGCTTCAAGACTATAAGCTCATAATTAGAATAATCACTTTATTTTGCTATTCTGTTCCCTGAGAAAAGAGGGGTTTTTTTTGGTGGTGTGAGTGGGTTCTAAGGCTGGGAAGAGGCTTTACAGCGTGGGGATGGCCAGCAGTGCATTTCCCTGGTCAATCTATAGGAAAACATGCCTTCATCTACAAACTTCAAAGCATGTGATAAAGTATTTCTGTGGCTCTGAGAAGCCAGATGCTCATGACTCCTCGCTGGTTACGATTGTTCTCATATCAGCAGTAGGTCTAAGCATTCGCTGCAGGATTCTAGGCAGACAATTGGCCTGCGAGAGCAGACGTTGCCTTGGCTCATTGGTCTTGACTGCTGGTATTAATGGATGCTATAGCCACCGACCACAGTGGCTAAGGAATTCAATAAGTGAAACATAAACTCTAAAAAAATACCATTTAAGGTCCAGTGGGAAAAGAGAAATGAAGTAATTACTTCTTTTAGATGTTCGATCAATTGTAAAATCCTTGCTGCCATTTTCTGCATTCTTTTCACTTCCCATTCAGTCCTTGCATTTTGTTTGCCACTTTAGCATCCTAGTTATTGGCAAGCAGACATGTGAGTGTGTTAGTTAGCCAAACCTAACAGCAGGGTGTCTGCTTCCAGGGCCACTGAACAATATTTACATTTACTAGTTTAATCCTCTCTTTTTAACACTGAGTTACATGAATCTGAAAGTAATGTCCTTGATTTTCTTAATCTTATAATGAGCAGCAGAGGGGTAGAAACTGCTGCGGTCTTGATCCTTTATCCATGTAAAAAATGAATAAAGAAAAAAACAGGCAGTTTGGCACTTTGCTACTATAGTGTTGATTGCCATCGATGAGTTTGTGTTGCACAGACCAAAGTGACTGTAATACATCATGAGTGCCTCTGCTGTGTCTGATAGCAACTGCCACGTACACAGAATCAATATTGTGGTCATGAGTGATAGACGGTGCATTTTTCCAATACCGTGCAGTTTCAGATCGCAATACTATGACAGCGTATATAAGCTGCATGTCAAAAATATTTCTCATGGTATAACATTATAATTTCAGGTTATCATGACATATTTATCAAGTTCCAAGGAGAATTGTTTGGACTCACCCCGAGTTGTACTGCAGGCGTGGCTGTGGTTCATTAGTGCAGTTTGTCCTTTAATCAAAAGTTTGATGGTTCAATGGCTGGCTCCTACTGTCCATATGTCTTTGAGACACTGAACGTCAGGTTTCACAGCAGCTGGCAGCTCCTGAAAATACAAAGGATGTGTTAAATGCAGAAGTCAAATTTTAATTTATGTGCATGATGAATAATTGAAGGATACAGTTAAAGAATGAAACATTTTGATCTCTTCAGTGTTTGATATCCATAAAATATAATAAATATACAGTTTCAGTTTTCAATTTGTGATAAATATTTATCAGTATTTCAGTATATTTAAAATATTACATACACTTAACAGGTTCATGAATGATAAAACTCATCCGATTATCTACATTCTTATTGCGTAATTTTGGAAATCTGTTCACAGATTCTGCATGGTCCACATAATGCAAACAGAGTATTCTCTTTATTCTACTAGCAGAATATTTAAAGGGGTAGTTCAGGATTTTTGACATGGGGCCTCATTTCCAAGTGAACCAGAGTGTTTTAGACACTGGTGCAAGGTTGGTTTTATGTCTAAAATTATTCTATCAACACCGACGTTTACATCGATAGTCTGGCGTTATAACTGATTTGCCCTGGGGCCTATGTCCAAAATTCTGAACCACCCCTTTAATGGGGTCTGAAATATTTCAGGTTGGTTGATCCGTCCCCACAGCAGCTCCTCACTGAGGACCAGTGTGGGCCTTGCTCTCCCACTTGCAGGACATCCCAGCAAAAGCATCGAGCTCTGAAGCAGTCCAGCCAGCCTCCTGATCTGGCAGATCACAATCCAGGTACTCTACTTATCATCACTGTATTCCCACCCCTTGTCAAATAGATGTGAATCTGGTTATGCAGACGGGGAAGTTCTTCTGAAAAAGGGTTCAAAGTGCATTATCTGAAGAGCATATTAGCACATATCTGGGCGGTCTAACAATCTGCTGGAACAGATTTTCTCACGTTCATGTCTTTATAATGTATAGCAGGTGGTGATTTTTTTCTTGTTAAGCCAGAATCAGGCAGCTCCACTCTACGTGCCTTTAAATAGATCACCTCTTTTCCCCGCAGACTTGACAGCCACTGTGATGTAGAAAAGGTGTTCAGAAACACACAGTTTAGTTTTAACTGCTGAGATAAAGACATGGTTTGAAGCAGTAGATTCTTTATGAGGCCAAATGTTACTTTTCTCCTGGAATGTATAATTTAAGGAGAAAACCTGTATACTTTGATTGTTCTTTACGATGTAAATAAAAGAGTGAGGCTTTTTCATTTTCCCTGTAGAGCTGTCAAGGCAGATATACTCTCCTGCACAATACGGTGATATCACAGTACAGACCAGCTCAAGTCACCTGATGCACATAAGTGACTTTGGTGACAGCCTCACTCCAGCAGTCAATAATCCCAACAGTGTGGCCACTTTACAGACAGCTCTTCCCTGCATTACAGGTAATGAAAATACAGTCTATACTAAATTACTGGAAGATGAGCACTTGATTGCCATTGGATTGCACAACTGTTGTTGTGCATACATTCATCTGTGTTTGTGTGTGTGTGTGTGTGTGTGTGTGTGTGTGTGCGTGTGTGTGTGTGTGTGTGTGTGCGCGTGCGTGTGCGTGCTGGCATGGGTGCATCTGCAGGATTTGATGTCCACAGTCAAGCACAGGATGTGGTTGATAATCAAGAATTGCATGCCGGAGATTTCATCAGTGCGGTGGACCACTGCAAAGCCCAGATCTCCTGTATCTACACGGAGGGATGATATTAATTGACTATTTTTCCTGTTTCCCCGTTCCATTTAAGTCAAACGATTTATAGGAGGAACACTTTAAATGGCACAACAAAGTGGTGGCAGCTTCATTTAGCAAAATAAAAGGATATTGATTGATAGATAGATAAAACAAGCAGATCTGCTCCAAAAGGTCTTGAAGAAATATATTTTCAGTGCAAGTTTTTCTTTTTCTCTCTCTTCGACTAAATATCTGTACATTTTACTACCATTTCACTCAACACTGGCTTCTGCCTCTATGACCAATGTATATTAATGACTGAGTTAACAGGACTTTTAATGTTTACTTTCTCTGTGTTTCTACAGCTTGTGTGTATTAAAATATTAATGTAGTACGCTGGGTAGCGATGATGACATTTTGCACAATATTCAACACTGCAATCAAAGCAAAGTATGCAATGCAGGGTTTTTCTTAGAACCACAGCTTTGTAACTATAGTAACAAGCCTTACAATTTCACTGTAATGTTCATAAGCTTAACCTGTTGTTTGAATATGGTACTGTGCTGTGCTATGATTTATTTGCATGTTTTAGTTCATTGGACTGCACACGAATTACATTTAATATAGATGTCCCTTTCTGAAAACATTAAAGTGGTTCATGTATATCACTGATTATACAGTAGCTGGTTTTATTTTTGCCAGTTACGTTACTGTTGTATCTTGATGCAGCACAGACTTTTCAACTCAGTTTGCACAACCCTGACACAAATATACTGTAAATAAAAAGCAGACATGATGATGGCCGTTGATCAGCCTACCTAACACAAAAGCAAATTTGAAGTCCCTGCATTATTTATGTTTACAGTAAAGTGAAAAGATTGTGTGAGGATTGAAAAAATATTCAAAACCCGTCATGATCAGCAGCAATGTAAAGTATGTAATGTGCAGTAAATGGGCTAAAATATGCAAAAACTCTGCAATGGGGTTAGAACTTTATTACATATTTGGAAAGGATCAATAAAAAGTAAATCATCTGCACAGGTTTTTGCATTTGTCCCCTCCTTCTGTCAGTGATATAAAGATGCACCAATCAGTTCATGGTGATTTGATTGTTCTTGTTTTAAACTGAAAGGACAAACTCTTTTAGTTGAAAAATAATTCTTTAAGCAAAAGAGTGTCTCAGTTCGTGCTTCAGATGGGGGTTTCAGTAGTTGCCTGGCAACAACAACAGCTTTTCCAAAAAAGCATCTGTTTAGTTCTGCTAACCAACAAAATGTGCTGTGCAGTGGACACAGGTGGTTGGTTAAGCCCTGTACACGGAGGACAACATTTGATTAAGTACATTTATGTTCAGGTACACATCAGAAACATTCATTAGAAGGGGTTAACGTGCCAATAACAAAGTAGGGCAGTGAGAATAATTGTCAAAGGCAGCATGCTGGTCAATAAATACACAGTACAGAGGAACTGCAGGGCACTGCCTGAGCACACAGGTGGCTACAAATCCTCACAAAAATTGTGATAGCCTATATAACAAGCTGAGGCAATCACTCAGTTCAGTCTGCACACATGTGAACAACACCAGTTTCACCCCATTTTCTTCCAGCATTATTGTTTTATTATTCCACGCAAGGTGAGAAAGTCTCAGCTCTCAAATGTGACAAATATGAAATACTGAGACGAATGAGGATGACGTCAGAATGGCCTTCTTTTATATGTAAACACTGGAGGTGGGTAAGAGTACAGCCACACTACCGACATACAGTTCCAACATGTCACATGTATTTGTTTTACTCACCTTTGATGGCTTCATGGATGTATTTGTTGTTTGTGACTGATATTGATTAGCCTGATTATTGAAAGCAAACTCAAAGTGAACAAAAGAAAACACAAATTACCCCAAAACCAAACAAAACAAATATTCATAACCAAATAAATCAATCTATTTCGGGTTGTTTGTGACTCGTTTGGCGTCTTTTCCGCCATACTGTCGTGCCAACACACACATACACACAAACACGCACGCGCGCATACACCTGGCCTTAATTAGGCTAGATCACGTGCTCTTGTGCTCACTCTGTGTCTTTAAAGGTAACCACTAGGTGGTATCGATACACTGTTTTCTAAACAGTTTATTCATGTTTGTCAAACAACAACTGGCTACAGATAACCAGTGATGTTTTTAGTTGCGCATGATTGAACAAATTTTGCTCCTTGTGACAGGACTTGATGACAGCATCACTAGTGTGTAAAAACACTTATTAAAGCCTACCTTGGCATCTTCGGAATCAAGCAATTAGCATTAAATCCTCTTAAAAGCGTAACCATGTCATCATAGGTATAGGCCTAATCGTAAATAGGACAGTATGAAAATAAATAACTATAACTATTATTATTATAGTAGTATCATAATAGTTATTATATAACTATTTAAAGTTTAGAAACCTGGGGGACATCATCGGCTGAGGGAAAACTATATATATATATATATATATATATATATATATATATATATATATATATATATATATATATAATAGAGAGAGAGAGAGAGAGAGAGAGTTGTCATTTTCTTTGCACCCAAAAGTACCACATTCAATTTCGATTTATTAAAAGCCTCCAAATAATTCATATGAGTACATCTAAGCGTGTGGGTTTGGAGAGGATTGCCAGCCTCTCGCATATTCCTTATATACTGAGCACATTATGTATCTCGGTGTGATTTGGTTTCTCTTAAGGCTCTCTTAAGTGTGCTTTAATCTCCTCCCACCTGCCTGGTAAGGTTGCGCGCTCCCGGTGAGTTTTATAGCAACTGTTGCCCAGTGAGGCAGCGCCATAGTCACCGTAGTCCTGGCGACTGTAACCCACCAACAACAACCTCTCGCTCCATCATTACCACCTCCTCCACCATCCTCATCTTCATCAACCAGTCCACAGCTCAGGTTTGAATACATTTTTACTATTTTTTTTCACCTCGAATTCAAGTCCTTTGTCGCCTGAAGGGATGTTTGTGTGAATGAGATATTAATGGTGTGGTTTATGTTTTGTCTGCTGCTCGGTGAATAGCTGAGGTAGTTTGCTAGCGAGGGTGTTTCTTTGTGACGTGGTAGCCTGCTTGCTAACGTTGACTGAAGATCCCCTCAGCTGTGAGGGTCCCGACGGCTAGCAGGAGCTAGCTGTATCTTCTTAAATAGTGCTCTGGGGCGAAAACTGACATAAACGCCAGTCAGTGTGGCAGAAAATGGGTTTCCGTGTAACTTATTTGCTGAAACTTGCCATGCTGGGTGGTAGCATAGGTCTGGGCTAGTCACTGATGCTAGCTGGTCAGCTGGAGCAGGAGCAGGTGTCTGTTGTTGCTAGGTTGCTAACACCAGCGTTGCCCTCTTTCAATGCCTGCTGTTATCCTCTTTTTGGCTAATGTTACGGTAATACGGTGATATGAAGTTATTTTGTCCGGTAGTTCAAATCTCGTCGGTTACACAGAATCAGTATCGTCGATGAGCAGCTAGCTTTTCATACACTAACTGCTATTGACAATAGCTAAGCCATTACTTTCCCTTTTGTCTTAGGGAGCAAGATAGCTTCGCTAGCTCTCCATCTGCCCTCTTTGTGGCATCAGATGGTTGTGATAAGCTTCGTAACACCGGGATAAGTTTTGCAGTGGTCATAGATTTAACATCAAAATACCTCAGTGTTACGACCCGTTTCCCAACAATCATTTCGTTATTCTGCATTGCTCAAACTGCAGCAGGGCTGGTGGCGTCAATCTTTACCCAAGCCCTCTGCAACAGTTATAATTAATATATTACACCATGTATTTCTGTTGTGTGTGTCCATGTTTGTCTCAGGATGCGTACATTAAACCCAGCATGGTATAGGAGATAGATACTCAGTCTATATTTCATTTCTATATTTTTACCAGATTTATTTCTGTCTCCTTTTAGATTTGAGTTGATTTTTTTCAACCAAATATTAAATATAAAAATTAGGGTTCATTAATCCTGTGGGTGGTTCTTATGAGTCGTTCCTTGGTTTCTTAATGTTGCATCACAGTGATTCTTAGGTCCATTGGGTCTCCTGTGCAGCTGCCACCTCTGATTTCCTTTAGGGGGGAGATCAGGTGTGTCCATTGAGGACAGGTGCACCCCGCTAGAGACGAGACTCCTGACCATTTAGACCTACCTGTGAATCAGATTTACTACAATCTGATTCTCCCTTCTCAGGTGTATGATAGTACCAAGGCCTGATGGCGCCAAAGCAACTCAAACTAACTAGATCAATGGCACAGGTATTACTCACACTGTAGGTAAAATCTGAAACAATATAAATATGTTGATCTATTGGCATATACAACCCAAAATAGGCCATGCACAGACACACACATACAGACAACAGGATGTTGGGAACTGCTAGTTATCAGATCATGTTACCACTTACCTGTAATCCGGTAGCACAGAAATAGTACCATGCCACCTGCTGCCTGGATCCTGTTACATTTCCAATCACTTAAAGAGGAGCTGATTAATTCAATTATTCAGTCGTCCATTTTCATGGCTTAGCAGAATACAGCATGGCTGGTTTTTTATTTTCCCCAGTCTGTCCGCAGTAATGTATGTTGTTGATGAAAGAGGAGACTTAAAGGTCCTTGTTTTTTTGCTTTCCTAACTCCACATCTGGCAGTAACAGGGCACAGTGAAACTCGCTCTGTAACCTGATGCTTGCAGAAATTTTGGCACGTCAGATTAATTGTTGACCACTGACCACTTCTACTTTTAACAGTACTAATGCAATCAGTGCAGTCCTTCACTCCCAGTTGTCTTTTAATCAAAAATGTCCTAAAAACATAGCATAGATCTCCCCTGACTTCAGCTCCCAATTACACCTCCCTCCACCTGTTTTCATGCTGTACTGATGGAGCTGCTGTCTTGCCTGGGGTTGCATGTACTGCATGTGGGTACGGTGTACTTTTCAACCTTGTTCCCCAGCTCTTACTTCTTTACTTGGTCCAGACTCCATCTTTATCGTATGTGATCATCAAAGAGACAAATACGGTACCGTGTACTTCCTGCTGGCTGCTTTAACTGTGATCCTTGCACTCAATATTATTTATTGCTTGTAATGTTAGCAAGAGGAGCTGAGGGGAGAAAGCGCAGGGCAAAATGTTGCCCTCCTTGGTGGCTTTTGTTCCTCTGTGTCTTTGTAGGGCTTGCACTTGCTCAGTGGAGCACAGCATTTAAGTGGGCCACAAGGGAGTGCCTGAATGGTGAGGCAGGAGGTGTGTGTGTGTGTGTGTGTGTGTGTGTGTGTGTGTGTGTGTGTGTGTGTGTGTGTGTGTGTGTGTGTGAGAGTGTGTTTGTGGAGGGGGTTGGGGTTGGGGTGAGGCAACAAGAGTGTGTTGTGATGCAGGGACTTTTGGTTATAGTAAGCTGATGGCTACACTTTTACTCTGGTTTGACATTATTTTTAGTCTTGGTAGCCTGCCTGCAGTGACATGAGTGTCATGGTATCTGAATCAAATTTGTCTTTTTTTTTTTTGTGAGCCCATAATTTACAGCGTCATGTCAGAATCGCAGAATGTGAATATTTGAATCGGATATTGCAGTTTATTTTTCCATTAGCCAGACTGCAGTCTGTCTAGCAACAGCCTGCTGACATGTCTGACAGTGATAGTATATATTCATATCCCTCCCCAAGGTGTTGGAAATAGTCATGCTGGAAGCAGACGGATTTGTGTTAATGAATCTCAGTGTCCCTGTATGTTTAAAGAATGCAGATATTTTTTTTTTTTTCCCTGCTGCCTCTCTGCTCCTCACTCGCTCAGCACACCAGGAAAGATTGACTCAGCTTTGTGGTACAACTTTGAGTTTAGTCACCCCAATACAGATAAAGTGATATTCTTCTCCCCTAGAAAAAGCCCTGTGTGATATTGAAGGGAAGGGACAGGCTGTCCCTGGAGAGATTCAAAGCCGTTTGGAGACCCAGCTTAATTAACCAAGAGAGGTTTGTTTGTGAAAACTGTGTGTGGGGAGGAGGCGGCCTTGCCCTGGAAGCTGTACTATTATTAACTCATAAACAAGGGTTACACACACACAAAATAGTTCACTTTAGCCTTGGTAAGCAAGTTCTATAAACATGGTATTAAATCTCTGATGACAATGTAGCTCTTTTATTTCTAATATTGATGCTGATCTGGTTAAGATCACCTAAAAGTACCGGTTCTTATCACTGATCCAGGTCTTCCAATCTCAAGCAACATCAAACCTGTAAAAGTGGGAACTGACAGAGCAACGAGAAGCAGCATCTATTTGGAGTTTGTTAAATATTAACTTGTTTTATGGCTGAGAACATGGAGACACGACCATGTGTCACTGATGCATGAGGCTCCCGGTACATCAAGTACCACAGGCAGAAACAGGTGCATGGAGGCAGCGTTAATAGCATTGGTTTGTGTAAAACTCCACTGATTTGTGGTGAAACAGCATCTTTTCTATTATGCCTAGATTAGTGTCTCATTCAGGGGTATTTTATGTCCTGGGATAACCAAATCTTGAGGCTAGTTATTGAATTTATTTTCCAATATACACAGCCTTTGTCATGTAATATAATGCATTTGTCTTGTTGTTATTAAAAGCAATAGGGCAATATGTTTTATTTGTTGAGTTATCAGAGGTAATTGTATTGTAAATTAGATGTCTGTTTTTCAGTAACGACCAGAAGAATACAAAACTACTTCAAAACATTAACAATGTTTGATGGCCCAACATTGTTGTTAGTGAGTTGTAAAGTTGCTTTTCCAGTTAGGCCAGTAGGTCCAGAGTGTTTTTGGTTTTTGTGGTTGTGATCATTTTAGTAAGGCTGTATTTTCTCTGTCTTATTTAGGCGCCATGCAGACCCCTGAAGCAGGCGCTGACTCCACCTCCACTGTCCCTCTTCAGACCACTGTGCCTGTCCAGCCTACCGGCTCCACCCAGCAGGTGCCTGTCCAGCAACAGGTACATCCACCCAGTCTTTTGGTGTGTGCCAGTGTGATATGTGTCTTAGTCAATGAAATAATTAACTTGCAATTTGTCTTGCCAGGCCCAGACTGTTCAACCGGTTCAGCACGTTTACCCAGCACAGGTGCAGTATGTGGAGGAAAACAGCGGCGTCTACACCAATGGCAACATGTGAGTCAGTCTGTCACTCCGCTCTGCTCTCACACCACTCCACAAATATTAGCGCTGCGTCTCTGCAGCCTGTTCTTTCTCCTCTTAAGTCTCTTCAAACCATCATTCATGTCACAAGCACATGATGGTGGTGGGAGAGCACTGGGCTTTTTTTTTGTGATTGTTTTCTTTTATGAGGGGTCTGCAGTCGCTCAGTCACCTGAACATGACCAGAAGTAGGCCTGTCTTCTAAGTGTTGATGCTGCACCAGTGAGGGAGTAGACACTGGACTAACTAGCCCTAGCTGTGTTTGTCGCACTGTGACACACACAAACACACATACCTCATTGACCTCAGCCACAACACTAAGTGCATACAAATACAAATCACAAATACACCAAACAGCTGGACACATGAGCACATACAGATCCATGACAAGCAGAACCAATCATTTTGACACACTGACAGCTAACGAACCTTTCTTGTGAACAGAAGAACCTACTCGTACTCAGAGCCACAGCTGTACAGCCAGAACAGTGGAGGGAGCTACTTTGACACACAGGGCAGCTCGTCACAAGTGTCCACTGTGGTGACGTCTCATGGCATGACCAACAATGGAGGAGGGGGCAGTGGAGGAATGAGCATGAATCTGGCGGGGGGTCAGGTAATCAGCACCAGTCCTGGGGCGTACATCATGGACAATGCTGGACCCCACCCCGCCACCCAGACGGCACGAGCTTCCCCCGCTACTGTAAGTGTGCAGCGCCCTCTAACTCCACCCTCACCTGCTGCTTGTGTGTGTTGTGACTTTGTAGTGACTTCTACCTCTTCCGTGTTTGGATCCACACAGCTCACTCTCACTCTCCATATTAACACAGATGCTGTGTTTCTGTCACGCTTTATTGACCTATGCACTAGATTGATCCAAAATGAAAAAAGTAGGATGCCAGTGTCTTTAGCAGAGTTCTGTATTCTAACTTCAATGTGTTTATCTCAAAAATCATTATAGAGTAGCAACTTTTGTGCGCACCTCCTCCATGAGCGTGTCCAGTGTTTTATCTCTGCTGATGTATGAGCTGCGCTGCGTAGGCTGTGCCTCTGCAGCGATCTGACTACTGCCAGCTATGTTCACACCGTAACCCTTCTTATTTACTGTTCAGTGTGACGCAGAGTGTTGTTTCCATCCCTTAATTCATCTGTCTGTTAATCCCTCTCTCAACCTGTGACAGTTACAGTTGACTGAGGGACGATTGTGGTATTCAACCACAGTTTCCTGCTCAATAATTTCACTTGTATGACATCAAAACACAAGAGGTAATCTCTTGAATATGAGATGTGTCATAAGCAGTAGAATCTGATCATAAGTGGACAACCATTCCATGCAACAACAACAAAAAAAACACTGAAACTCACAAGAAAAAGTTTCACAAGTAACAATCGGCATCGTCCTGTAAACAGTATTTTTATGTTAGAAGTTAAGCTGTTTGTAAAAATGTCAATTAGACTTCTGTCTGTGAAGCAGGAGCCTGTGTTTCGTAACTCTTGAGGTTGACATGCAGGTGTTTCTAAATCATCTCGGCATGCTGCTCTAGTCCTTTGTTTTTGTCGGTGCACATGATAGAGGAGCTGTGCTAATAGAGTCTGGAAGGGCTGTGTGTCTGCAGCTATCCTCCCTTGATCTACACAGTTGATCCTGTTGATGAACAGAGATTTTGCTCACTGCCAGGTAGTCCTGCTCTGCTTGGGTTTAGTGGTGCTTGCTTTAGGATCCTGTCTGGATTATTTTATTTTTTACTTTCCTTGCTTTTGTTTTTGTTTCCCCCCCCTCTTACATTCTGTTGTCCTGTGCTTCGTGGTTTATCAGATTGAAATGGCGATTGAGACGCTCCAAAAATCTGAGGGTTTATCCAGTCAGAGAAGCTCGCTGCTCAACAGCCATGTAAGTTGCTTTTTATGAATGCTTGCCCTCGCTTTACTTTGACTTTTTGCAAGGCTTCTGACTCTCTCAACTCTACATTATACATTTGAGTTTGATACTGCTTGCTGTTTTTGTTGCTGGTTTAAATTGTTACTATCATTGGCTGCTATAGAAATGCTTTTGCAAAGGAATGATGCAGCAACATGAAGATTACAGAATGTCTGAGGTCTTTCACACCACCAGAGTGTCAACCTCTTGATTAAATAGCTTTGTATTCTCCTGTAGCTCCAGTGGCTGTTGGACAATTACGAGACAGCAGAGGGCGTAAGTCTACCACGATCCACCCTCTACAATCACTACCTGCGCCACTGCCAGGAGCAGAAACTGGACCCTGTAAATGCAGCCTCTTTTGGCAAACTCATCCGCTCCATCTTCATGGGACTCCGTACGAGGCGCCTTGGGACAAGGTTAGCGTTCTTCTGATTGACTTTTTCTAAGTAAGGAAAAGTTCTCAGTTCATGGCTTCAAGATTTTCCTTGGTTCTTCTTGCAGAGGGAACTCCAAATATCACTACTATGGCATACGTGTGAAACCAGACTCGCCACTCAATAGACTCCAAGAAGACATGCAGTACATGGCCCTCAGACAGCAGCCTGTTCAGCAGAAACAGAGGTACACAGACAGGGGACCAGGCATGCATGAAGACATGTTGAGACACGAGTCACAGTTGTTGTTTTTTAATGTGTGAGCCGTGTGATTTCAGATTCAAGCCTGTGCAGAAGTTTGATGGCTGCTCCGGGGAGAATTACTCAGGTGGAGGCCAGCACCATCCTGGTGCAGAGGAGCAGACAGTCATAGCACAGAGTCAACACCACCAGCAGTTCCTAGGTCAGCTGTCTTTCTCTTTATGTGAATGTCTATAAAACAAAAAAAAACTATATGTTTCCAGATTATTCCAGTTGCTTTCTGTATTAATCCAACAGATGCATCGCGGGCACTCCCTGACTTTGTCGAGCTGGACCTGGGACAGAGCAATACAGAGAACATCAGCCCAGAAGATGTGAAAGCTCTCCAGTCCCTTTACAGAGAGCACTGTGAGGTGAGATGAAGGCCTTTCTTTTCACATTCACACGCTCGCTCTGCCACATGACTGTGATCCACAGGAGGGACAGGGAGTCGGCTATCTTCAGTGCTCAAAGAAATCCTTTCTGCAGCATTTGTTAACACATCATCATCATCAATATGACTATCCAGCCACTTTGAAAGGACGTTCATCTATCGATCTGCCTGGACTAGCTGCCTTTCACCACCCTCTAAATCTATTCCTCTCATTCTCTCCTGGAATCGAGTCCATGTTTTTTTTCCCCCACCGTGCATGTTCCAATATGTGGTATTTCAACAATTTACTAGTTTAATCTCATTCAAGCTATCTAATATCTATAATGAGAGAAGACTAAAAATACTCAAGTTTTACAATTTTTCATAAAGAACACACATTTAAACTTTGGCTGGATTCAGCGTGTGGAAACTTTGGAAAAGGTCATGTGTGTTTATAGTGATGGAGATTTGTAAATGCCAGCTGCTGGCATTTTGGAACAGAAATTCTCTTCATCTTGTGAAGTTTTCAGTCACACATCTCCTAATGTCTGGAAAAGTATGGATTAGGTCACGTGCAGGTGATGGCCGAGGCCTTATGATCTGACAGAGAGCCGACTGCCTTCTTCTCGGGTAGGGTCAGTTCACCCAAATTACAAAAAAGCATATCTCCTCACATGCCCCCAGTGGTGGTGAGCCATGCAGCTCGTACTCAGAGCACTGAAGCAGGATCTTGACAACAGACCTGGTTCCTCGGGATGATCTGTTTCTGTCTTCCTTTAGGTAGTAGTTCTAGTGAAAATGACTCGCTAGTTTTGTTTCTTCACTGCTTTTGTCTCAGGCTATCCTGGATGTGGTCGTCAACCTCCAGTTCAGTCTAATTGAGAAGTTGTGGCAGACATTCTGGCGTTATTCTCCGCCTGACTCTGTAGAGGGTGCCACTGTCACAGAAAACAGGTGAGGTCAAGCTGATGATGACACAGTGTTTATCTTTCATTAAGCCTGTTGTTTTGCAAAAGGGAAATATTAGCCAACTTAATTCCTTTTTAGGATGATGTGAAAAGCTGAAAAAATCCTGTTTGTTCATTCCTCAGCAGCTTAAGTGAGATTGAAGCACGGCTGCCCCGGTCACAGCTGTTGGAGCTGTGCAGAAATGAAGCTGTACTTAAATGGATGAGCACCTGTGACCATCTAATGTACCAGGCCCTTGTGGAGATCCTCATTCCTGATGTCCTGAGACCCATTCCCAGTGAGCCACAGTCATAGACACCTCTCATCTTTACTCCTTTCTTTTCTCAACATTTGTACAGTAACATGGCCATTAAGTGATTTGCTGGGTTTTTTGTTTTTGTTTTTTTTTTGTCTTCTAGGTGCCTTGACTCAAGCCATTCGCAACTTTGCCAAAAGCCTGGAAGGTTGGCTTAATAATGCCATGAATGCCATTCCACAGAGAATGATCCAGACCAAGGTATGCTTGCAGTATTCATACAGTGCTGCCATGCTGACATCTAATGTCCAGTTAAAAAATATGACAGTAACATTTCTGGTATGTAATACCTGGGCTTTTGTGTGCTCTTCCTACAGATTGCCGCTGTTAGTGCCTTTGCGCAAACATTGCGCAGATACACATCTCTGAACCACCTGGCTCAGGCGGCACGTGCTGTTTTGCAAAATACATCACAGATCAACCAGATGCTGAGCGATCTCAACCGGGTTGACTTCGCCAACGTACAGGTCAGAGCAGCTCTCTGTGTCTGGCTATTCAGCGCTGATGCCTTTTGTTAATCCTTCTGTATAGTCCACTCTAAAGAACACTTTAATTTTACCTCCTGTTCTTTGTCTGTGTTCATGTACAGGAGCAGGCATCATGGGTGTGCCAGTGTGAGGAAGGAGTTGTTCAGCACTTGGAGCAGGACTTCAAGGCCACACTACAGCAGCAAAGCTCCCTGGAGCAATGGGCAGCCTGGCTGGAGAACGTGGTCACCCAGGTGCTCAAGCCTTACGAGCACCGGCCCAGCTTCCCCAGGGCAGCTCGACAGTTCCTGCTCAAGTGGTCCTTCTACAGGTCTGCAAAAAAAAAAAAAAAAAAAGAAAGAAAGCAACCACACTGAGACAAGTCTAGGAGTATGCAGCTGCAGATTTGAAGAGGCAAACTACTCACCATGTTTTGTTTTTACTCTGTCGCTGCAGTTCCATGGTGATCAGGGACCTGACCCTGCGCAGTGCTGCCAGCTTCGGTTCCTTCCACCTGATTCGCCTGCTGTACGACGAGTACATGTTTTACCTGGTGGAGCATCGTGTGGCACAAGCTACTGGAGAGACACCCATTGGTGTTATGGGGGAGGTACAACTGTGGCAACTTATCTTCTTTACATTGCTACTTTGATACACTGCAGTTCATGACTGTATAGTATCTGTGAACTGACTGTGATGTCTGTTTTCAGTTCGACAGCCTCAACACCCTGTCCCTCACTAACATCGATAAAGGTATGTGACAAACACCTGAGAGCTAAACCAGTGTTCCAAAAAAATTTCCTCTAAGTGAGCTGTCCCAGTGTTTACACACATCCTTCTGTCTCCTGTCCAGATGAAACAAGTGGGATGGACAGTGACTTGGAGGACGACACGGAGGAGTCCGGGGAACCTCTCGCTAAGCGAGAGAAGTCCGAGCATGAGGTGATCCAGGTGATCCAGGTCGGGGCACTTGAGGACGGGTCCCACCCTGTGGTGGGGGTCGTCCAGCCAGGGGTCCTCCACTCGCTGCCCCAGCCTCCTCAGGACCACACTGAGCACATCCTGACCCCCTCGGCCAGTACGCCCACCATCCGCCACTGCAGCACCACAGGCAACACCTACGCCTCCGTTTGAGGGTCTGAGGGCACGGCCGACCTCGTCTGGCCTGTTTTTGCAATCTCACTCTCCACATATCTTTCTCTCTGTAAGTCTAGATGTTTGCGTCTTTTTCATGCATTGTCTCCGTCTGCACTTGTGTGGACACGCTCTCCTCCTCCCCTAGCCTGGTCAGTGGAGGGAGTGCTGAAATGATGATACTCTGGCCAAGATGTGCTGTCCGTGTCTGACTGCTTAGATTGTGGATGTGGTGTCATCCCATAAGTCTGTTCTCTATCGCAATGCGGCAGCTGGAGGAGGACTAATTTGACCCGTTAAACGTTTCCTGCCGAGGCATGACTTGGCGACTCTTGTCTGTCTGTACAGGCAGGTTTTGTCTTGAGGGAAAATTCAACTCTTTTCAAACTACTGATGTCTCAGAGCTCAAATCCATGTCACTAGTCCACTAGTCATCGATTGACTCAAGACCTACACCTACGTAAATACTTTTGCTGTACTTTCAGTAGGTATTACCCAAAACTCATGGTGCTATCATTGTTATGCTTTGTTTTAAGTTCCATTTATCCCTCCTATTTTTTAGCATGATTTATGTCCACATGCATTCCAACTGCTGATTTACGTTTCATTAAACAAAATATTTTGAGTTTTGTATGTAGCTAAAAAATGAAAGGAGGTCTTTCTACGTATGTATGACATTGGAAAAAGGATAATGGGGCAGTTCTGTCTGTTCTGTTTGAAAATCACATGGTAGCCACCCACTGATGATAACCACCTATAGATTTTAGCCACAGAAAAGAAACCCCTAAAGAAATATCTGTGCTGCTACTTGTGTACATAGACATGAGCTTGAGAAGACCAGCTATCTTTTCTATATAACGCTTGCCTTTGTTCATCTTATTTGCTCTGTAGTTTGGTTTACATGGCCAGCTGTCACCTTGAAAACAATTTACTGGACATGGTTGTTTTTGTTTGTTTTATTATTTGTTTTGTAGTTTCTGTCTTAATGAAATTTCTTGAGATCACAAAGGACCAAAAACAAACCAACAAGAGGAAGCCACTTGGGTCACCCAAGAGCTGTTTCCTGTCCCACAGTGCCATGTTGCAGAGCAGAAGGAATGTCAGGGATTTAATGTACCTCGGCTTTATCATAGTGCCTTATCCTTAAATGCAGCTGTCCTTGTAGTCCTGACTGTGTGCTGTAGAGAGCCCACAGCCCCTCTGCATTTGTCCCAGCCACACATTTGGCTTTCTGGTGACTTGTGGCTGGATTTGGGCTGCCTCATCAGTGTTGAGACCAAGGAATACAGGCACAGACACACCTGATTTTTTTTTTTTTTTTTTTTTTTCCTCTGGATCAGCTCTACTAAGCTTATTGCTTACTTACTCTGAATCATGGTCTTTAGCCTTGCTCCTGCCCTCACTCTGCCCTCCTGAGGCCTATTCCTGCATTAGCCTTTGTTACCGGGTGACGTGTGTGTGTGTGTGTGTGTGTGTGTGTGTGTGTGTGTGTGTGTGTGTGTGTGTGTGTGTGTACACATCCATCAGTCACCCTACCTCAAACCAGTGGTGCCAGCCCTTTGACGCGTGCAGCACAGTCACCAAACCTTATTGCGCACACACATACACACCCTGTACTGCACAAATCTCAACGCGATAGAGAAAAACTGCATTGCTTTTCTCTCACCTCTGATACATTTTCCATTTCAGTTTTTAGCCCATGAAACGCTTTCATCCTTTGTTCCCTGTTTAAAGATCATCTTTGTACAGTGGACCAAAAGTAGATATTTTGTGATATTCAAAGAGATATATAGATATATAGATATATATATATAATATGTATAGTATATACAATGATGATACACTACATATATTTGTTGCTTTATATGTGATTGTTTCTTTTCGTAGCTCCTCTGTAATTAGCTCATAGACTGTGAAATGGGAAAAGGCATGGGGGACTAACTTCTGATTCATTAGACTACATCTATACTTGAACCGTTATAGCATTCTATGTTGTGGAGATTATTGAGATTAATCCTCTAAATAGGAACATTTTGTTGTTGTTTTTTTTTGTGATTGTTTGTTCCATGCTTGATGAAATGGTCTGCACAATTCCTCTGCAGAAATGTTTATTTATTGATATTTATTGTGTTTTGGTTGGGTTGACTATCCATTACAACATATTATAATGGGTACTGATAATGAGTCATGAATTATACCACTAGAAATGGCAGACCTACTGTACAGGAGGAACATGAGGTTTTGTTTTCTTTCTCTTTAAGTTATGTATGTAGGTTTGATTAAGGTAAAAAGAAAAGGGTTGGAACTACATTTGCAGTAATCACTTCCTTTATCCGTTTCCATTGATCAGTGATCAAATGATTCCTTCAGATACTAGAAGTAAACAGGATCTTTCTCTGTGCTCGTGTCTAAAAGCTGCTTAGCAGTAAAGAAGGGTGGGGGAAAATGCTGTGTCATGTAGGTTAGATAGAATCTGAGATGTTTTGATAAATTATTTCCTTGACACAATCTGAAAAGTAAATTCATCTGGCAACCCCAAACTTTCGGTACATATCTCATACTGTAGCCTTACAAAGTCTGTTGGCTTAACCAGATCTAGGAATCGACTGCACACAGATGTGACTTACTGTCGTAACACGCTTAAGAACACTTTGAAAAATGCAAGAAAAAGGCCAATGAACCTCAAGTAGCTGGAAGTTACAGGCCTGAGGCATTATGTTTACATAATGAACTTGCTCTCTGACTTTTGGTATTAAATTGTCCAATGAAAGTTGGGAGAAAAGTCCAATAAAAATGAATGCGTAGAAAAAAATGAAGAACTAGACTTATATTTCCTTCCAGAGCTGCACAGAAAGTCAGATCTCATAAGTGGAACAAACACAACTCCATTCCCAAGAATTGTCTGACTCCACCATTCACTGAGTTTTTGAGAATAACATAACAGAAAGTGATGGAGTTCTGTCTGTGGACTTCCACTTTAGATCATGTCATAAATCTGGTCAGCAATGAAGGTTGTGAAGGATACTTTCTTATCTTTTTCTCACTGAATGATTTTCTTTTCAAATATGAGTCTCAGCTCCCTTCTCATATAAATTAAATACATTGTAGATGTAAACTGGTGTTATTTTGTGCCTGAAGTGAAAATGGCTTATCAAATGTTTTCTTTAAATCTTATTTGTGTGCTTTAGGATCATAAGTGCTTTCTGGTATTGCACGCTTCACATGTGCTGCTAGAAATCATTTTGGGGTTGTTGTTGTTTTTTTTTTTTTTCCTTTTTTTGACAATTTTGGTTGTCCCCCATTTATATACATTAGACTAACGTGCCAGACAGTGATTTAGCTTTCTGCATCTCAAAGTCTGCCTAGTTAACACTGGACTGATGCTAATGCTGCCAACACAATTGTACTTTATTTCTCAGTGTCTTTGAAATTGAGAAGTGAGATTGTTTTTGTAACAGCTGTTTGCAAAGGAGCCCGTTGCCGACCGGGGGGAAAAAAAAAAAAAAGGACATAAGCTATTCCTTAACTTGTCATAGGAGGGAAAGCTCAACGACGCCTCTTCACCTGGATGAAACGGCAGCTTCACTGACCCATAGCAGACTCCAGTGCCTTTAATTTCGCCCGGCCAGAGCAGATGGCCTGGGTGAATATTGGGTCTCTGGTGGGCTACAGATTGAGGCTATCAGAGCAGACGTTTCATTGCACAGGTGCTGCCACTGAGAAGACACCAGAGAAGCATAAAGACCTGTCCTCAGACTGGACTATTTATTTACTGGATGTGACCACATGCACACACACTTAGTAGTTTACACATGGTAGATTACCTGCAAACAGCTTTTTAATTGTACAGAACTGGTTAATGAACAAGGAGAGTTACTGTAAGTCAAAAGCTCTCCTATGAATTGTTTTCTCATGATGGTGATTTCTTTTGTCAAATGATATTTTCTGAATGCTGTGACCTGTTTGAGATTTGTATTTGGATGTTTTCAAGTGCCATTTGACAGTCTAGTGAGTCGTGGCCAGCTGTAGCACGCTCTAATGCAAGCACAAGCATTTGGCAGTGGCATTTGGGGAAGGTTTTTATTTTGATTCACCCTAGACAAAAATATGTATATATCAAAAACCGAAAAAGAAATATTTATTTGTGTCTTAATTATTTGATTTGTTCTTTTTGGTGAACATTTTATCAGATATGTTGGCTAAAGTGCTTTTGTGATTTCTTTCTCCTCTTTTTTGAATGATGTATAGTATCTGATATAATATATACACACAAATTTCATGTGACTCTCTTTGTGTGCCATTAAGTTTTCTTCTCAAATTGGCAAGCAAACCAATGTGTGTAGGGTGATTTGTATTGTGTATTTTACATAAAAAAACAAGGACAATTGGGGGACTTTTATATTTATAAAGACATTATCATTTAGTGTGTCGTATTGATGAATATAGAAACTGTTAAAGACACATGTAGTTTGGTTTTCTGAATATTTCAGATCTCAGCTCAGGCTAGCTTCTTAGTGTTGTTTTCTTAAAATTTGTGACTCGTCTTTGCAGTAATAAACGTTTTCTTGTTCAAAGTCAAGTGTCCTCTCTCATAATTTGGATTCTACGTGCAAAACAATAGTGTTAGCCCATTGAATTTTATTCAACCATTCTCTTACATATAAACACCAATATCATTCAAACTCAGTACATATTCAGAATGTATGACACAATTGCAAAGATTACGATGAGCATGAACTTGCATTTCCTCACAATTGTACAGCATTCTTTCTTTGTGGTTCATCACTGTGAAGGTAGCAAAAGAGTATAAAATACGGCAACAGCTGCAAGTAAACAAGAGCTCCAAATACCAAAATACTGATTTGTGCTGAGCAAAGACTGAAATGAATCAGTTAATTAAAACCAAGCTTTTACAAGCGACAACACGGAAAAGACTGCAGTTTGATAACCTTTTCGCTTTTCCTAGGGGATATTTGGTATCGATATGGCTTACACTTCCTCTCACAGTTCATTCCTTGCCTCCTTTACTCAGCTGCTGTCTAAAATATTTAACTGTCATCCAAGTTATACTCAAATTAAAAAAAGGTTCTCTTAAAGTGATGTTCCACTCAGAATGCATCTTTCAAATATCACAGATTCACAGCCTGTACGTTTGAAAGGTTTTGTTTTTTTTTTTTAGTTTCATCCTACGCAGACAAGATGTCAAATTCTCATAAACCATTCTTTCACCACAAATTCATTTAGAGTTCAATAGCGCTTTCAAACCTGCAGCAGGTGAGTGTTTGATATTGAAAACCAAGATCTTACGCATACAATTTGAAGCGCACATTTCATGGCTCTTACCAGGGTCAATAGCTAGAAAAACATTTCTACTAAGCTAAGAAATAAAATGGATACAACAAGTAGCCATGCATGAGACTATGGAACAAGACAAAGTACTTAGGCGAATGAATAAAGTGCTGATGGACACTATGTGGGAATCTATTTTAAAAGAAAAAATAAAAGACAATTATAAATAATATTACGTTATGTGTTATAACCTTTTGAAATTGAATGTGATTTTGGCATTTAAAAAAAACTTCACTGTAGCCTTGACTGGTGGAATAAGGAAGTCTTACGGTGCTGAAAGAGAAACTGAGTTCAGCTAAAATGGGCTTTTTAAATGCTCTACATCAGTAAAAACAGCTATTCAAGCTATAAATCAAAAACCTTCAAACAAGCATTGAAAAAAATATTTAAGGTTACATCTTACGAGAACATAAGTAACGAAGAACATGATTTTACATAAATGTCCTGATTTGTGAGGTGACAAACTCCACTAACACTAGCACGGAGAGCCAATGAAGGAGGACAGGATCAGCAGTATACTCCAACTTAAATGACAATCAGTGTGTTCGGAGAGGATAAATAAACAGCTTTACATCCAATATAAGGCTTCACATTGTGCTCAGCTTCACTGGCTTGAAGTGATTTTATCAGTCACGTACATCCTAAAATCATAAATGTGAAAATGTGAAAAAAACAGCAGCAGCTGGGTATGAATCATTTTGTGTTCGATGCCCTACACTGTCTTATGGTTTTAAATTTATTTTGTATAGCACCGATGCTAAATAAATAACTGATAGGCTTCTGTGTCTTTTAATTCACATCAGTGTGTGAGGATTTCTGTATCACCTGAAGGACACAGCCTTGTTCATTTAATGCTGATATGAAGTTTCAATGGGGGTGAACAGTGTCACAATACTGGCTTTCCAATTTCATCATGTGGGCACTGTGTATTCAGAGTACTGCAACTCCTCTCAGTATACTTCACGTTCCTGTCGTTGATGGTTGTTTGTCACTGATACTCTCACACTAACACACTGCTCATGGCGCTGGATTTGGAAATATTTGGGGTATACTGCCGGTCTTTACATCGTTGTTCGTACTCCTACGACCTGCTTAGCATCCCTGTAGATTGAGAGCCTCCTTCAGCACCCCAGGCCTATAGGTGGAGTGGTCTGTTAAAAAGTATAGTCTGATTGTTTTCTTATTTTGTCTGTACAGTTCATGTCTTTTAACTCAGTCAAGGGGTTGAGGGTCAGCTATGGGCATGGTGTGCAGAACTTCATCCAGAAGCTGTAGAGCTCGGTGCAAATGGATCTCGATCCAGCAGGGCGTCTCTTTGATGCTTTGCCGTGGGTAGTCGGGCCCCCAGCCCTTCACAAAGCTCATCCGCAGGATGCACAGCCTGCGCAGGTCATCAACCCCAATGCCTGCAGCGGCAGACAGACCTGCAGGGGAATTATATTTTATAATCGATGTGGCACTATGGGCCAAAGCTTGCAGAGGTTTCTTAGCCAAGTTACTCTTGCACTAAAAGTTTAACATATTGTGGGTAGACACACACAGTCAAGTAGAAAAGTACTACAGTCTTATATACTATCCACTCTGATCAGGCCACATGTTTAACTGCATTCAAGCTAAAGCCCACAGAGCCTATTCATTGTGTAAATGTTAGTCTGCAAGGACATCAGCTATGTGGACTTATATTTCCTCATCTATATGGTCACTGCTAAGCCTGCAAAATGATAAAAAACCTTTTGTAAAGCTGGACTAAATACAATTACAGACAAAGCAAAGCTAACTGCTTGATATATGCTCATTGTTAATGTGGCCATTCACTCAAAGTTAATTCAAAAGCAACAACTTAAATCAAACTTTCTAATTCAAAGGGAAAATGTACAGAGTAGCAATGAGTAGAAAACTAACAATACTTCCATCCCCGCTCTATTGTTGTACTAATACGGCGCTGAAGTGTGAATAAATAGATATTATACCTATCAACGCGTGAAATCTGACAGAAATCTTTTTAAGAAGGCAAACTTTCTCTCTATAGTATTTGAATGTAAGTGCTTTTAAATTTTTCATCTCTGTTATCAAAGCTAAGCTGCATCAACTTATCACCAAAGAAGTTAATTTATACTCTCCACAACCAGGTCTGGACTTTGGACTTGTCTAGCCCTTTAAAACGTGCATAATCCTTGATCTTTACAAACCTTCTTTTCCAACCAGCGATAGAAAAAACTGCATTAAAAAACGGCGGTACTAAAGGCGTTATTATTTTTCAGTCACGGGTAATCTAACTAATTTCCATCGTTACAACGCTGCTGCCATTACCAACAGTTAAATGGGGCGCTTTATACACTAAAGCTACTCACTGAAGCTGTTGTCATCTGAATTGGCTCTCAGGAGGGCTTTTTCCCACCCCCCTTGGTGAGAGAGGAGGGAGTGGCGAGACAACGCATAATTGATGATCCAAAATCCAAAAATCTAAATTCTTAGACATAAGTTTAAAAAAAAAAAAAGTAACAATAATATAGTGCCCAACACTGTTCCCGAAACAATATTTTAAGTGTCCTACATAATCATTTGCCTAAGTAATGCCTAAAGCATGGCTAAATTCATATTTTAAAGTCAATTGGTCAGATATACAGACTGTTAACTTCTTTTTGGATAACGATTCAGACATGGCTGTTTCACTTCTTCTGTTCATACCATTATTCTCTGTTATGCTCTCAACACTGCACATTCTGGTGCCATAAGAAAGTTCCTAATCTTACTCTGGACATGGAGGACAATGGTGAGAAGCAATAATAATAATTATACACTTGAAGGGTAAGGGCAGCGGTATGGACACTCACTGATGGCAGGGGCGATGCCTCCCACAGATCCAGGCCCAGGGATGTTCCCGGCCACAGCTGCTGCCTGAGCTGCAGCTGCAGCCTGAGCCGTCGCTGCCTGCTGCTGCATCTGCCTGTGGCACTGACGCAAGTCAAACACCTGGCAAGGGACAAGACAAACACTAGATACTGAATGGACACTCAAGCAACATAAATATGATCAAATCTCCCTTCAGCAACACAACTAAAGTGGGACGCTCCACATGTTTAACTGTGATTATAGCTACTCCTACTCTGAGCAGAATGGCATTAACATGAGAACGTGGTTTCTACAATGAGACCATCTTACTCACATTAGAGCCTTAACTGATGTAGGACTGGATTATTGGTGTGCATGTAAATGTAGCCAGTGCCAAGAGCAATCGAGAAATCAGGAGCAAATCTGAATAACGTTTTTCATTGTACATCCATTGTGCTGTAATCTCACCTTAATGTAAGCGCTAGGGTAGATCTTGTGAACTGCATCTCCGGGTGCACGTCCAGCTTCTCGATCCAGATAATAACTCTGCACAAACACTGCATGATCACTCAAGCAGCGCACCCAGACATCTCCTTCACCTTTGCACTCCAGCTGCATGCCTTTGCCAATGTGAAGCCTAAGGATAGAGAGGAGAGGGGAATGGTAAACACAGTAAGACTTAGCATACCTAGAGACATAGAGTAAATATCACTGCTTGAATGAACTATATGACGCTATATCTTCAAGTGTGTGGGGAGCACCTGGCTCTCTCTATGTTCTCTGTCCTGTGGACATTGCTCAGCTGGCCCAAACAAAAGCGATCACCTCCTGATGGATCAACATAGCCATCCACAGTCACTATAGGACATGTGGATGGCACCTTAAAGGTCTCCCCAACTTGGACATCCATTTCAAAGTATGCGATGGAGCACCAGTATTCTGGAGCTGGAACAAACCCACAAACAACCTCAGGTCAAATGGGTTCTACTAATTATGTTCATGTGAAATGAACTGTCTTCCATCTACTCACCAGGGTGGTTGGATATGGGGGGCTGGAACGCAATTTCATTAGTAACAGGCCCTGCAAGAACATGTCAGGATTAATTTCAAATAAGCCATTCTGTTCTTCAGATGTGACATGGTGTCATGCAGCAATGGTACAGAAAACAAAAATGTCAGTGGTGGAGGCTGGTCTTCAATTCAACCATAGCAACATACATTGCTTTAGCTCATCACACACCATAACTGTAAAATAAATTATTATAGTTAAACATGGGAACATCTGCTGGAAATCAGTTTACTTTCACACTTTCACATCTGGTAAATCTGGTATATTCTCCATCCATCCATCCATTATCTACCGCTTATCTCATAGGGTCGCGGGGCGGCTGGAGCCTATCCCAGCTGTCTTAGGGCGGAAGGCAGGGTCAAGGCAAGTGGACAAGTCGCCACCTCATCACAGGACACAGAGACAGACAACCACTCACACTCACATTCACACCTACGGTCAATTTAAATTAGCCAATTAACCTAATCCCCATGCATGTTTTTGGATGGTGGGAGGAAGCTGGAGTACCCGGAGAGAACCCACACAGACACGTGGAGAACATGCAAAATCCACACAGAAAGACCTCAGGCCTGGGATTCGAACCTGGTACCTTCTTGCTGTGAGGCCACTACACCTGGTATATTCTCTTTAAGTGGAAATCATTTTAGCAAAGTCCACTGCATAATAGAATGGATATGGACGTTTTTAAGGCTTGTTGTGAGTTGTGCAAAGAAGATTTGTTTTCCTTCCACTCACAGTAATGCCCAGTGTGAGGCATGGGTGGATGATGCTGTAGATGCCCATTCTGATGCTGAGGCACTGCCGGGGTGAAGCTGCTGTTTCTGCTCCAATTGGAGGTAGGATCTGTAAATATAGATTATAAATAAGTGTAGTAAGTGTAGAAGTCTGTGGGGTAGATTAGATCATACAGGTAAATACTAAAAATAAATGTTTATTGCTCTGAAAGTCATAAAGGCTGCATCCTCCATTATTTTTTTCATATATTTGTGGTATCTCACTTGAGGGTCCAGCACTGATTGTAGAAAAAGCAGAGGTTGAAGCTGAACCGCTGCCCTCCGATGGGGGGAGTAGAGTGGTGTTGATGAAGGTTTCCTGTGGACCGGGTCGTGACGGGGGATGCTGGATAGTCTGCAGGTGGCTTTCAGCACTTGAGTGAGACTGCTGGTTGTCATAGTCGTACTCATCCTTTACCAAGAGAGGAGCTACATGAAGACAACAGACAGGTAAGACTGACGGACATCCACAAAATCTTCAACGAGTAAAATCTGACACCTTCTTACCTGAACTTGACAGGGTCAGCCCTGATAAGTCTGCAAAATCATGGAAATGAACATGTTACTTTTACTCAATCAGAACATAGGTTGTGTCTGTAGTATCAATCTATGTTTCCCAACTTATATGTAATCAAGCCTAATACACCTGTGAAGTTTACTTACCAATGCCTGGAGAGACGACCCTCTCATAGTGGTATGGATTGACACAAACATTGTCACATTTCAAGTCAAAGGCATACTGACAATATTTCACATGTTTTAATTCATTTTTGTGTAGATCAGGCCATCGCCATAGTCTGGCATAGACGACATGGGGAAAACCTTTGCGTCCTGCAACCTAAAGCAAAGAGGAAGATCTAATGAGATTTTTTTTCCTCTTCATAGCAAGAAATGTAATATTAAACAAGTTGGTGCGGTACACCTGCTAACATACCTGCAGACGCCCATCCAAAGTTCTTTGTATGGTTACGCACTTGCTGGGATGAGCTCCGTTTGTAGTGATGGCTGTAATGAGGGAATCCAGCTCATCTTTCTTCTCCTTCAGCTTCTTGACAAGACTCTCAATAGCTCGCTTGGCAAAGCTTTCACTCTCCCCTCCCTGTCTGTGGCACATGAGGCTATGCACAATGCTGAGACAGGCGTCGTTACTGGTGGGAGTGTTAGTGATTGACATCTTGCTCCTTGGGAGATGTTGAAGTTGTAGCCTCTTTGTCTTCACCAGTTTTAAGTGTCGAGGTGAAGGTACAGTTGATAAAAAGTGGCCCAAATCTGAAACAGAAAGCAGTGCCTTACTCTTATTATTGGAGTTCAGATTTATATGTAATTCATCTGATAAATTTGTCTTCCCCCGAACTCAATGCCAGGTGGAGGAAGAGGAGAGATTAACGTGCTCAGCACTGTAGTCAAACGCGACAGATGACAGGAGCAAAACACAGTGTGTACAATAATACAATACAACTTTATCTTCCCGCATACATTTCAAATTGTCACTGCATTGCTGCTCGTGTGCACTCAGGCAGAAACTCTCATTTGTCGCCTTTGGAAACAACTATTAACATCTGGATTGAAATGCAAAACAATTAATAGCCACCAAAAGTGTAATTTCGCACTTTCTATCGGGAGTTTCTCATATTACAGGTAACTAGGTTTGAAGAACAGTTTCACAGCAAACTTGGCTAACGTTAGCACAGAGCTAAGTGATAAACACGGCTAACAACGTATCCTTCCCAACAATGTCCCAGTAGTGTGCAACAGAAACCTGACTAAAATTATCACTGTATGTGTTAAACAAATAAACATACAACAGCTAATACTGAGTGTCTCTGTTGGTGTATATATAACTGGAAATGCCACAGGGTACCGTTATCGATAGTTAGCTAAAGCTAATTTAGAGAGCATTCTTCTCCTAGCTAACATTTGTTCAGTTAACGATACCTGAATCAAACACAAACTGATTTGTGGACTTACTGTGATTTATCAGCGCTAAAGCGTTACTCCCAGTGCTGCGCGATGACAAGTGAGTGGCTTTAGCTACTTAAAGGTTGATGTGATATCTCGCGTAAACTAGCTTGCAATAAAGATATTTAGGCTAGCTTACTAGCACATATGCTAACAGCTAAATAATGCTAGTACAAGACGCTCAACTTCACGCTAGCTGGCTAGCTAACCTTCCTCTATGATGGCCCAAATCCACTGGCTACCAGAACGGCATTTTAAATAAACGCGTACTTGTTTTACCCTAAAAAATGATAATACACAATAATATAACAACACGTTCTTGGTTAATTGGCCATAAATTCAACACAAATATCCCCTCTCAACCAACAACGCACACACTGCGCATGCACGCGTAAAATGTGTCAGGCGTGGCGCTGCTGTTTGTTGACGTGTTTGAAATCACAGAGAGTGTGCCACTGTTAGAAATCCCTTGTTTATAAGACACACACAGCAGAAATGCTTGGTAGCATACTTAAAGATATCATGGAAGACCCACAGCTGCAGTATTGAAAGGGTTGGAGGAGGTCAAGTTTGTCATTTACCATCATGGATGACTAATTATAATACATATACAGCAGGCTATACATACAGTATATGCATTCAACAAGGCAGTGAATGTCATACACTCACATTAAATGTCTCCTGGCATTCCTAACTAGAATAAGTAAGAATGCATACTGGTATGCATACTGAAATTACAGTGCGCAATTATAAATCAGCCATGAGGTAGTATTTTAAAGCATGTTTTTCATGCATGTCCAGGTAGAGACACCATAGAAATAATTTGTCTCCCTGTAGTGTCTTATTTGTATTTGTAGGCCCAATCTGGACAAGACTTCACCTTAAAAACACATCATTCAGCATGGCCTTTGTGGTGTGGAGGTTTTTACTGTAATATAAAGTCTCCCCCTTGTGGTTATAATATAGTGTGACATTACAGTAATGAAAACAGACCCTTGTACAAATCCCTCTCACGCTCTCTTTTCCATATCTCTCAATGTGTTAATGATTTAAAGTTGGCCACTATGAGCATCAATAACTTTGTTGCTTAAGAGTGAAGCGGCCACCACACCAACCTATTCAACTGTCGTGGATCAGTTTTCTAGACCATGTAAGAGTTAAAGCTACTTTCTGTTCCTCAACAATAAAAATAATTATTTGTCATTATGGTATGTTTGGCATGTCACATATTTATCTGTACCTTTGAAGAAAAAATAACCCAACAATGAAGCATCAGAACCATAATGACACAATGTTTGTGTTGATCAACTACCATAAACATACAATAAGTATAGATAGTATAATGACCTTTTCAGTTGCATATATTGACATGTAAGGACAAACATAACTATATATTTGTAAAGTAACTATTTTTGAGGATTTTTTTTTTTGCATTTTTATTGAAGCTCTGTTATGATAGAGTATATTGAAGTATAGAGGTGGAAGTGTAGTAGTGGTTTTCTAAGTCAAAAGGAAAATCAGAACTTAATATTAATAATGCCAATGAAGGTTTTGGCTTTTTATGAAATGACCCTTCTCCTCTCAGAGAGTCCCCAAAGTAGAACAATAGGAATATTTTCTGTTGAAACTATATTATAGTTTTCAATAAGTCCCCCACTGGGAAATCAATTTCTTCACTACTGGTCGATATCTCTGCCCTGCACACTTGGCTTATGTAAATCTGTGTGCTGAGTGAGGATCCTATTAAATTAGAAAGTTCAACAGTGTTATTCCATTATTGTTATCTTCTTCCGGCTGTTAACAGCAGAAGCTAGGTGATGATGTGACATGTATTTTTTCCATTTGTACTGTTGCTGTGGCCTCGATAAGAGCGTCAGCATGGCCGTGTCAGAAACAGGAAGTGGGAGGGTTCAGAGGGCAGCGAGCAAGCTGATGGCAGGATTGTCAATAGAGCATGTTGGCGTTGGAGACCAGGAATCTGACACCACCTTCTCGCAAAAGCTGCCACTTGGAGTGGCGTGTCATCCTAAGTGACGGTCTACAAGACTCCAGGCTCTGACACCTCGTTATCACTATGACATGGACACGAGCAGAGAGAGAGGCCCGCCAGGCATGTGACGCCAGAGGGAAGGGGATTAAGCTTGTTAGGTGGGGAATGCTGTGATTACCTGACAATGAAACGGGGGGACAACAGATCAAAACATGCTCAATGACTATACTTGTTATCAGATATTTTATTTTTATAACCATAATAAAAGCAATATTGGTGTGAAAACCAAAAGCATGATATGAATGGTTGGGGTGTGAGGAAAGATTTCACAGCACTTGACAGCAATGTTAGGTAAAAGAAAATATTCATTTTTCAGACAAGAAATTCTGAAGAGCCCCAAGCCAGTGTGAAAATCCTGTACTGGTCAAGAGAAAACATATTTTCGTGCAAATAAGAAAAATTGTCACAAATCATTTCAACAGCTCCAACTTGCCACAGGGTGCAGAAACAAAAGTACTGTTTACAAATCTGCAGTTTATCTTCTTAAAAAGCATTATGGCGAGACTATGATTCAATTACAATTAAATTTAAGATATTTTTCATATTAAAATAAATCATATCCTACAAGTAGTGCAAATTATTGTAATATGGTGGCTATCCTAGAACATTGTTTTTTTCAATTTGCTTACTGCATTAGGAATGATGTCTGCCAGAACAAAACGTAGGTGGAAAAAAAATATTTGTGAAAGGTCAGATGGAAAGTCAGCGATAATGCATATGTGGAAATTTCAGTCTGGTAAAAAAGAGAATATTCTGTTCTGTAAGCGCAAACATCACTTTAGTCAGACTGAAGTTTAGCAGTCAGTGTACGTTTTGTACTTAGATCTACCATAGGCATTTCCAACTTTGTGTAACTGCTGCAGCTGCAGTATTGAACCTGGAAGGACATGGAGCTCAAATCATCTGACACAGGTTGAAGAGAATTGTCCAAACAACTGCCATCAGAAGTTCCTTTACTTTTCATCCTCTTTTGTCTGTCACTGAGTCAGATGACTCTTGAAGTCATATTTGCAAGATATGATATACAGCCGGCAATTTACAATGAATTGTGCAAGTTACAATGCAAAAATCTGCAAATATTTATAATAAATCATAAAAGACAGATTTATATTCTACACTAACATAATATAAACTGATTTACCTTTATAAAATTACAAATTTACATCATGTTACACAGATTTGTGGCTAATCCTAATTTACAACTATAGACTCGTGTTTTTGACACACCACTGTATGAGATCTTAGATACTGTGGAAACAAACATGAGATGATAGATAGATAGATAGATAGATAGATAGATAGATAGATAGATAGATAGATAGATAGATAGATAGATAGATAGATGCTTCTGAGATGATGCTTGAAACATCAGAGCACAGTCTCTACCTCTGTGTTTTCAGGACTATCTACAGCCACACTCTGCCACCACCATTCCCTCATACTTGTGGTTGAAAGTGATCACTCCGTTATCGTGATAAAGGAGTGAGATTGGTTCCAGCTTAGTGGGCACACAGCAAGCACGTGATGCTCTCTCTGGATTCTTAACGCTCAGCAGCGTCTGCACGATAGCATGTTTGGTAGGCGACACCTCGGAGGTCATAGGTGGGTTGCACACACCGTTGCACTCGTACGCCTCATAGCCCACAGGCTGGATGATCCACGTATCCCAGCCAATGTCTTTAAAATCCACAAAGAGCGGGGTCCTCTTGCATGGCTCGCTCTTAACATTGCGACGGATTCGGGGCGGCATGTCATAGATAAGGTTGGACTGCAGTTGCATGACAGACTGTTTGTCCAGCTTGTCCTGGTTAGCGTTGTGATCAATGTGACCCCAGAAAGGTTGCTGGCGCCAGTCCATGTTTTCAGGAAGGTCATTCTCATGTTCAATCATCTGGTTGAGCTCTTGTTTATCCTGTTTGTGGTCCCTGCTCTGATCATCTGAGAATACAATAATCACTGCATTGTGTTTCCCCTCCAAGTTCCTGTCGATATCGATCTCGACCACCCTCTCGCCCTGCTCTGTGACCTCTCGTGTGGCCCCTTCCTCTTCTGTCCCCAGACTTGCAATGTGAACCTCCAATCTCTGAGTTGCACACCCTGACTTCCGCCAGAACGCAACCGCATGAGTCAGGTCCAACGACACCCAGCTGTTATCTTTGGCATGGATTTGCTTTGTCACCAGTTCCTCCAAATCCTCCATCTCCACCACCTTCTCTTTATCCCTCCTTCTCCCTTCTCCCTCCACCTCTTTTGTCCAAACAACGCCCTCATGTATTTTGTAGATGGTCACCTTGCAGTCAATGCCAGTGTTTGGTCTTTGGGCCTTCTGGAACAGGGTGAAAAGGCGAAGCTCAGCTACTGTTATGCGCTCATGGTGGTGCATTGAGAGGTTGAATAGCAGGGGATGTATCCTTACACCACGGGTGGTTATAACGTGCGGGGAGGAATCTGAAATCAAAGTATCACAAGTGTGTCTCAGTGCTTTCTCTATGTTTCAGTGGTCAAACTCAAATGTTAAATAATAGATTTTATCCTGTTAAATACTCATGTTTATTGTTTGTTTGAATAATATTACTCATAAATTATCAAGGCTAAAATCAAGGTTAAAATTAACACATTTTTATCCTTTTCACTTCTTCTGTAAAGTAATCAGTTAAAGAATCTGATTTTTTTTTTATGATCATGATCCCAATAATTTGAATGCTAATCCTTGAAAAGTGTGTACACATTACATTAAAAAAAATGCAACAGTGGATTAATTTCCCAAGATTTTTGTAGTGTTGAAGAAAAGAAAGTTTTACCTTCATTCTTGTAACTGCGCACGACACTGGCTGAGGGCACAGCAGTGCGGTCATTGGCAAATCGGTTGTACAGCTCCAGCATGTACTCTGGTGGCTCCTTGCGGGCAGTGAGGGGCCTGGGCTGGGGCCTCAGCTCTGTGAGGTTCATTGTGGACAGCAACTGGCTCAGAAAGTCCTGTGCATCAAGTAGCGGATTATCACCCACATCCCTAGCGACTGATACCCTGTGATGGTTCTCAGGAGACCTGATGGGACCGCTCAAGCTCAAACCGGTCAACATCAGTAGGAGTAAGACAACCAGATAGCGGATCAACCCAAGGTTGGAGAAGACTGAAACGGTCATGGTTGATTGGAGGAAAGGTTTAAATCCAAAGATTGAGTATCAAGACGAGAAGGCGTGAGGGATCCTTTGGAGAGGACACCTGCGAACAGTTCAACCTTTCCTCCTTTGTTTAAGGACAGGTTGCTGTTGGGGGCAAAGAGAAAACAGCTTTGCCCTTGGAGGTTTGGTTCTGAGGGCAGGGCTGTGCTATCCAATGTGCTGTGCTGTTTGGAGATGTCACTAAGGCCCTGCTCGGCCCTCCTCTCTCTCTCCCCATCGAGAACCTATCACTATCCATGATTTCCACTGATATTCTGTCTCGTTGTGATGCATGTATGCTTTTCTTTTGATTGACCACAACGCTTGCCTTACAGTGACCACAGAGAGGAGATGAGGAACTTACGGCAATTAAGGTCACCAAAATGTGCCACAAATTAAACAGAAATGTAAATTATGTTGTGTGCTATTTTTCCTGTCTAATGCAAGAAATCAGTTATCGATTAACAATATTGGTGATTTATGGTTTGCAATCCCCCTCTCATATTTAAGGTGATTTAACATTTGATTTGATCTCATCTGCATATGCTTTTTAGCTAATTGCTGGTTTCATTTTCTACAGCGGCTGTCCGACAACTCACATATATAACCGCTGCTGTCGTTTCAATGTACACCCACCTTTAAAAAATGACAAACAAACAAAAACTAATGAGTATTTTTAAAATAAGTTAAATCTTAAAACAAACAGTATGATATGATTCAGTCATAGTGCTTCGTCAATATACAGGAGACAAATACATTTACAGACATATTCTGCCTGTCAATATCTATCAGCCAACCCAAAGTACATGTGTGCTCTTAAAATGCCACCACTTATAAAAGTGAGCCCTGCAGCCTGCAGGAGGAAACATGACTAATGCCAACATGTCAGGCCTCTCAGCAGCAGTGTGCAACATGCAAGTTCACAATCACTCCTCAAGGCTACGGCAGATATGCGGTAATAGGAATGTTGTGACAGCATATCTGGGTGCACATAGAAAATGAGGCAAACATATTTATTTGTTCTAATACAGAGAGGATATGAACAAAGCAAGGTGATCATAGAAAATGATTAATCATCATGTTACAACATGCATTCATTATGTTTCAGTATGTTTCAACAAATATTGTTTCATCACGTTTTCCAAATACTGTATGACTTAAATAAATGAAATAATATAAATATTCAGTCAGAAAATCAAAGTTTCAAAGTCATCAGTTATATGCCTGTAAATTGTAATATTGTGATTTGTCTCTTGAAGTAGGCATATAATGAGACAAAACACTGTGGAATTACCTGCTGTAGTTAGGTCATATTGTAGGTTGCGTGCCAAACAGAACTGCATATTATTAAACCTCTTACTGGCTGAGAGTTCAGTGTACTGTATGTCCAGACTGTTTCCATAATTAAATACATTTGACAGTGTTTTAACGCACCTGCTCTTTGGCACAGATGTGGCCTTTTTGGAGCTCAGTGACACTAGTGGTTTGTTTGCATACTTGCATGTCATCGTACTGAGTGCTAGAAATCTGTTACAGCTGCCAAACGCTGTAAACTGACATTAATATGACTCACCTCTGTAGTTGTGTTTGCAATTGCGCAGCCTCTTTAAAAGCCCCTTATTCAGGGGATGTTTAGCATGTTGTATCCGCTGAGGTTAACACTAATCAGAATCCTGGATGTAAATACATGCAAGTTAAACAACACCACAGTCTATCATTCTCAGTTTGACCAAGACGCAGATATATTCGAAAGAAGAATTTCCACAAGCCACTGCCGAAAAGAATAATTAATAAGGGCACTTACAAGTGTGACTGCTTAACTGGCCAGTGGGTGCAGTGTACTGTAACAGGTACCCACTGATAAAATGGAAGAGAGTATACAATCCAGTCTGTAATACAAAAAGAGAATACAGATAAAATGAGAAATTATGCACATCATTTATTTTAATTTGTCATTCAACATCGCAATGCAAAAAGTACCACTGCAAAGCAGAGTTGTATAGAATGTAGGATCACTTACTGGTATTAGCTAATGCACATCAATAACCGTTAATTAATAACATGGGTATTACAATAAATATTACAATATAAATACCTTCATTTCGAATATTAACAGTCCTTTGTTACACATTTACAATCCCATTTTGCCTGTCATGTAACAAATGGAATAGAGAGGATTTACTAATGACGGCACAGTCTATTCTGATGGCAGGTTTGTCAAGAACAAACTGAATTGCAAATAATTCAATGCCTTTTGATGACTAGGCCAAGAATAGCCCTAATCCTAATTATCTCAAACACTGACCAAAAATATTTTTTAAAATGACTTCAGAATCTTCTTGAGCCCAGAACCCATGGGGATGGACAACAGATCCGCACGTCACTTGAGGCCTTAAGCTTAACAAACTAGAAGTATTATAAATGATCTCATACTTGTGTCGCAGTAAAATTCAAATTGTACATGTCATAGGTTATATTCTTTGGAGTCATGATTCACCACAGTTTGCATATTTAGGCTATATCAGATGTCATACATAATCCATCATGAGTTTCAGGCATACAGTCCTAAATGATAAAATCTATTAAATCTTTTGTCAAATAACCTCCATAATAAATACATGTAAATGTTTGGCACACTATTTCTTGTAAACAAACAAAATTATTTTGAACTGTTTCTCTGTACAAATCCATATTTCACCGATGGAAAGTGTCTCTACAGGATTTAACCGGCTTGACTGTCAGTGTTGTCATGTTTACACCCAGGAGTCCAGAGGTGGAGGTTTGTTATCCATGAGGCCCACTGCAGGCCTGCCAGCTCTGATGAAGTGCTTTCTCTCACTTATCGCCTAGGTAAAGAAATGTGCAAACAGATGAACAGTGTAATTCAATTTAACACTTCTGCTGATCCTCAGTAAATAAGGAAAAAATGGAAATAAATAGAGTCCATTCAAATTGCAGATTACCTGGAGAGCATCTCTTTCCACGACAGGCCCTTTTCCATCTCCAACTCTATCATTTGGCTCTAAACTGGAATATACATCTGCAAGGGAAAATATGATCATCAATAACTACACAATACGGCAAAGCTGATGCAATGATGAGGAAATACACAAAGAGAGAACAGCTGTAAATCTGTTTGTGCTAATAAGCACTGTTTTAGGGAAGTTCATAATTTTTTCATTAACTGGTTCAATAAGGAAGCCCAGAGTTTTATCTCCCAAACACCCTTTCACCACATAAAGCTTCATTAGCTAGATGTCAGTAGTTGAGGCAATTCTTCCAATTAGCTAACCCGTGTCAATCTAGGTCAGTCACCAAAGCCTCATATTTAAAAGACATTTGAGGTGTTTATGTGAAAAATGCAGCAATAGAAAATCCATGTGTTGGTGGGAAGCTAGAGGTCGCTCTTGATGTGGTAAAGCGTGTGCCCTTTTGGAACAGCGTTTAAATGAAATGTGACTGGTGACGCGTAAGCCTGCCCTGCCTCTGGGAGAGCCTGCTCTGGCTAATAAGCCAAGTCTCTGCGCTGATAACCTTGGCAGCACATCATTGGTTTTAGGCAATGTTTCAGAGGAATATGGTCTGGGACTGCAAATGCCCATTTCATTGTCCCTGACATGACAAGAAGCACAGTATGTTTAAATTCAGTTTTTCTAGAGGACACTTTTGTCATTTAGATGATGGTTTAATAACATTTTGCTGAGGGAATGCATGCAGTAATTTCTGACCTTGGTTTTTGTCCATGAGAGGCAAGGTGATGTCATCGCTGCCTTGCTTTGCACTCTTGGATTTTTTAGTCACTCCACTAGTTGTTGGCTTTGAAAGAGAAAAAGGGATTGTGCTTCTGGATGACAACCAGAATTTTATGCTTTCATTGAGGGCACTACATTGGTTTTGATTAACATGACAGAGTACTGAGTGTTGGACAGTAACACACCTTTTATTTGCATTTATTATTCTTCATGTTTTGAATGCAACAGGAAAATATATGATTTTATGTTTTTTAGTTTTTTCCTCATCCATGTTTGACAATTAGGTTACGTCCAGACTCACATTACTGCTGCCAGGTATGAAAAGGTTTGTAGAAACATGCCGCATTAAGGAAACAGTTACAAATACCTTGAAGTGGCTCTTGTTCCAACCAGCCTTGATCAGAGTGTTTCGCAGGTCCTTGTAGGTCCATATTGTCTGGAGCACATGGGAAGCTGCCTTGGTCTCCCGTGCTGATTGGCTGAAACCAAATCATTAGACATTGTGACAAAAGAGAGTGGACAGCTCCGAGACAATACTGTCGCGATGATTAACATCCATTTCTGATTGCCCTAGGATATGATGCTAATAATATCATGACCAACTGCACTGAGGCTGTGTCTGAAGTATGAACAGATGTTAAAGGAACAGTGTGTGACAGTAAAGGAGATCCAAACGGAATATAATATAACTTTTCATTTTTATAAGTTCACCTAAAACTAGGAATCCTGTTTTAGGATAATATCATTTATTTTGGATTTCAAATTGCAGCTTGACTGTTTAGGAAGCTGTACCTTTGGGTTTAGTTTGGAATGCAGCACAGAGCACATACTTAGAAAGGTAAAGGCATGACTTTTACAATTTAGGTACCTTGACTTGTTGATGGCCACCAGTTTCTGCACTGCATGACCCTGTATGAGCGCTCGAGCGTTCTCTGGGCTGTCGGTGATGATCTCGTGGATGGTGTTCAGAATAGACACCACTGTATCACCCTCAAGATTCTTTGCTGGGTGCTGCTGCCCACATGGCAGATTACCCACAAGGTCCCTCAAAGCATAGCTCCCTGTATGACAGAGAGATATCATAGAAGTTATTAAGCAGGTGTGGAGCCCTTGTATGCAGATACGAGTTACAAGCCTGTACCTATTAGGTCTTTATTCCTTCTGTCCATAGCCAGGTTTCGAAGAGCAATAGCAACAGCTCGCACAACTTTGTCCGCCTCTGAGCGCAGCAGCTCCACCAGAATAGGCAGTCCTTTCTCTTTTCTCACTGTGGCCCGGATATAGCTGGACCACTAGAAGACAAAACATAAAAATATAGCTGTAAAATCTGTAAGATTTAGTTATTGGGGTCTCCCTTCATATCCTTAGCATAAATTTTATATAATAGTGACATTCATCACATAGTAAATCTTGGCAGAGTACATTATATGACAGGCCTATGGATCCACTCAGGCTACATGGCAATAAAAGTGATTGTTGATGATATGTGCTGCTGACAAAGTCAATCTAGAGAGTCTAGTTGGTGTAAGATGACCAGCCCCACATCTCCCTGCATCTGCACACTTCAAGACTGATAAAATACTGTTGAAATACAACCAAACCAGACAATAAAATGTAATATAAGGGCCTGAGGAGGTTGTCTTACTTAAGCCTGCACAGTGCAGACCGAAGAAGATGGTAAATACACAAATTGAACTGATGTACTGTATTCATGTATGGTACAGCTTATCTTAAGTCTCTCCTTAAACTGTACAGCAGAGAGAGTGAATGTCATCTAGAGACAAATCCTGGACCGGCTCCATAGAATATGTATAAGGACAAGGACACTGTGACAGCAGCCATGGCAATGCTACTTGGATATAGACTAGGCCAACAATGTGCCACTTCATAACTACATGAATTTAAAATTTAATGCTCCAATTTCCAGGCTTATGGAGACCATTTCATGTTTGAGATACACTCCACAATCAAAGAGTGTAAGAACTAGAAATATCCCATATACTCACAGCCCAGTGGCCTGCAGCGAGGTTCTGCAGTGCGCCCGCAGCTGCCTCCAGGGTGTTGTGGTTGTGACTGCAGGTGAGAAGAGAAAGGTAGAGCCTCACCACCTCTGGCTGGTACAGCAGCTCCAAGCCTTTAAAAGAAAGACAGAGAGACTCAGGGTGGCATTCAAGCAAAGTGGCAAAGTGCCTGCATGACCATGAGTGGCTCAATACTTAAACGATGGTGCTCTCATCATATCAGCATTGTTCCAAAACTGCCTCTTATCTAAGTTAGAGGCAGGCTGAAACATGTTGATTATTTTAATGCAAGAGAATTACAACTCTGTCAAGACTCCTGCAGTTTTTTAACTGCAACTCAGGACTGTAACATGCTTGTCATACTAAATGATTTGGATTCAGTGTCTGGACTGTGGGAGTCTTGAGCTTAGCTTTGATCTCTGTTCAAACAGCAGCCACATCCACAATATTGTAAAACTCATTCCCTGTATACGGAATGTAACAGCCATGAGGTTTTATATATATATATATATATATATATATATATATATATATATATATATATATATATTGAGCTAGTTCCAGTATATTAAGCTAGGAAATGTTCCACCTCTAGATGTTGCCAGATAAAAATGTCTCTCAGTTGGAATGGTCATTTTGTTTTAGTAATGAAACTCTCCTCAAGTGGTGAAGGTGCTGGAGTGTGGCTTTGCATTTAAATGAATTCTCTTTCAGGCCATGCCAGCATCATGCATACAAAGCAAATAACGTAACACAGAAAGCAGGTACTGATGCTTGATTATAGTACTGTATGATGGTGATAATGATAATGTATCTACCTTTAATCTATTAGTAATGAGCCAAATATATAGCCTACTTATTTCCAGATGTTGCTGTGAGTCATACCACTGTTTTTTCCCTGTATTTGTGTTTGATATAAAATGCATTGTTTTATGTGAAGTTGGTATTACATTATACCTTTCATTTGTTCTGTACATTTTGGTAAATCCAATGTACCGTATTTTCTGTCCATTAATCCATTTTTCCAACCTGTACATCACAGACACATACATGCACACAAATACAAATACCAGGTTTCATTATGTCAGCAAGTTCAGTGTGGTATTGAATCAGTTTTTTTTTTCTGGCATGACAGTATTCAGCAGTAACAAGCGCACTGACCTTGATTGAACCACTCCTCTGATGAATACCATGGGAAACAAAAAGAGGAACAATGTCAAAGATTAGATCATGCAGCACCAGAAAACACAGAGCTCCTCCATGTGGTTAGACACTGGGGTAACTGACAGTATCAGGTTGATATTTAGCTCAGAGAGGCTTTTGTCAATTTTGTGCAATTAGCTGAAAGGTTAGGGGTGGTGAAACGCCATAAAACTTTAACTCAAACCCTATTATTCCTCCATTAAGCTGTGTCCTGCAGCTCAAACTGCTGCAGCATATTAGTTACTGTACAATCAGCTGAAATTCAAATTTGGGTTATGCACCATTACCAAAAGGTTTTTGTTGTATGTTACATCAGTTGCATGGTGTAAAAAGCACATAACTCCTGCTCCTGCATGTGTAGGGTTATGAAATATTCAAGCACTCATTGGCATAAATGGGCAATAAATGTGAAATTAATGCTGAAAGTAAATGAACAGATTCTATTGAAAATTTAAAAAGTGCTATAGGAGGATAGGAAGAAGGAAGAAAAACAAACAATACAATGAAACACCATAAAACCTTCTGAAAATGACTCGGTGCTCGTACAATGAGACACATCAGTGGATCATTTTTAGTACTCTCCGTTGCAGAAACTGCTGTTTTAAGTCCTTATCATTAAATCTCAAATAGAGCACATTTAAGTGTTAATTTGGGATGTTGATTATTATTTTCTCAACACCAAGAGATCATAGATCTCCACACCCACACACAGGTTTTGTTTTTAGTTGAAAAATGTTTTAAGTAAGCCACACTGAAACAATACAGGATTATTGTGATGTCATATGATGGCTGACCAACCTTTGGGTTTTTTTCCTCCAAAACAGTCTGGTTCATTCTTCTTCTTCTGGTGCCCCACTGATCTCATCAGATGATGAGCGTGGGGTTCCTGAAACCGTTCTGCTCCTGGTAGCTCTTTGTGAACATGATAGGACAGGTTTCGCAGGATGCACACGCAGTTCTCAACTGACTGGATGGAGGACAGTGACAAAAGATTTCAATCAAAGATGCTCTTCAGAAAGAAATAAAGCACAAGGAATCATACATGTGTTTACCCTAACTGTAGTTTTCAAAATATTAATATAGTATTGATATTTTTATATCAAAATTAAAATTCAGAGAAAATATCACAGACCTTGGATTACCATAACAATACTTTAATTACTTGACTTTGTGAATATGCAGTTGTGTACAGGCTTTTAACTTCAAATTGAATACTAAATCAGTATTCAGTATCAAGTATGAAAAACAAGTCTCAGTGGATTCAGTTCAGAGAGGAAACATAATGGAGAGGAATTGATTTCAGAAAAATGTCTCACTTGATTGTGCATTTCAAGAGAATAAAACTCTATTACAACATAGCATTTAATCACCAAAATGAATAATGGCCATTAACCATCAATTTAGCATATTTTGCATAAAGGATGCAATATTTTTTTCTGTATTTAAGTCAGTGTGATGACTTCAGCAACCTTATTGTCAGTGTCCTTGTTGACGACAGCAGAGTGAAGGGCATGAAGGAGTGCGTCCACCAGCCCCTCACACTCCCTCAACCTCTGACGAGCCTCTGCCCCATCAGAGCTGACATTCCTGCAGAAACAACTCTGTTAGCAAAGCTCGGCCATCGCAATCTTTTGGTAGCTACTGGCATTTGCTTCATGACAGAGGCAAAGGCTACCTCAGACATCCAGAGGTGTTCTTGAAGACCGTGGTCCACTCAGCGCTCAGTAGTTTGGAGGAGTCGGCTGAGTCTCTCCTCCAGCCTGAGTGTGGGATGATGATCTCATCAGTCAGTGTTTGAAGGCCGTTGTTGATTACCATCATCTTCAGCGGCTCATGTGAGGACAGGTTCCACAGTGTGCCTGCACAGGAAAGAATACAAAAGCTGTAGAAATAAAAACAAAAAGACTGCACATTATGGCTCCAGCTACAGTGAGGGATAGCGTTGTACCTGTGACTAACTCTTTGACCTCCATGCTGCTGGACTTCCTCAACAGTCGCACTAAAGCTTGGATGCCATCACAGTTCTTGATGGCCATTTTGTTATTGTGGTCTTTTCCATAAGATATGTTGCGCAAAGCACCACAGGCCTTGCGGTGGACCTCAGGTTTAGGGTGGTCCAATAATTCCACCAGGATTGGCACACCGTTAAGCTGGCGCACCTCCTGCTTGATGCGGTCGTTCTCATAGCACAGGTGCTGCAAATAGGCGGCGGCATTGGACTTCACCGGGTCCATTGGGTGGCTGAGCATGGAGATCACCTCATGCAGGTTGGGGTCTCTCCAGCGTGGGTCTCTGCGGATGCTGTCCAGGCTGACCATGCTGCTACGTTTGTGGGGGAACTGCAGGGTCTGTGCTCGGCACATGGCCTGGAAGAAAGGATTCAGGTTTCCCTCCAGCTGGGCCATGAAGGCGTCATCATAGCCACCTCTGAGGAGATGGAGAGAGCCATGCATGTATGTTGGGTCAAGAGAAAAATATGACACAACTATCAATCTTAAAATGTGAAGCCTCTGAACACCCACGCAGATGTTTTCAGTTGGCTGATTAGACCCCTGCTCAGGCGGATGGTCAACCGGAGCTTTGATTAGAATTTATAAGAAGAAGAATGATAAAAGTGTGACTTGTCCCGTCCTGACAGGTGCACCAAAGCTAACAGGAGGCCCAGGAAGTTGTCAATTAATTACTGTCTCCACACAGTCCTGAGAAGAGGTCTGATCAGCCAGATTACCTAAAAACTCCTGACAAAAACATTTCAGGCAGATATTATTATTAGCTACCTTTCCTTCTGCTTTTAGTCTACATGATAAACTAAGCTAATCCTCCTAATCTCCTAGCTGTAGCAAACAAATATGAAAGTGGTGTCGATCTTCTCATCAGATTATGACAAGAAAATGAAGGTACATGTCAAATTATTTCTTTACTGTATTTATCCAACAGGTTGAGTGAAACAGACTCAATGGGACCTCTTAGTCTAACAGACTGGTCTTCAAGGAGTTTAACAGCGTAAGTGAGTTGCTTGTATCTTTTGTGAACAGCTCTGTCACTTTATATGGGATAAGGAAAAGCTTCTGGCAGGCAATAACAGGTGAAACCTCCTTATTTATCGACTTTGCAGCGGGCTGCCATTCCTGATTGATACCAGCTGCTTCTTAACTGCCCTCCATATGTCTTTCTATTGTCCAGGATGACTCACAGGACCAAGATAGAGGCGACGACCAGATGTCTGTGCTACAAAGATACAGAAGATATCATTTGCACAGCAGGTCCTCTGTGATTGTGTTGTGTTGATTTGTATTTGTTTTCACCACTGGCATACTGTGGCAGTTTATACTGCTACACGCTACACTCCTGCTTTCTTTACATTTTTCTGTCCACATCTCAGTTTTTAAAAGACAATGACGCAAAATGTGGGGCCACACATGGCAAAACATGTTTAGATAATTTATGTTTATGATGTTTAGATAATTGTGGATTTCAGATATTCAGAGATTATGCATTTTGCCAGAGTATCGTATTGCTTATTGACATTAACACATTAAATGTAAATAAACATAATGATAGTAAAACATACAACTGATGGAATTTAATTTATGAAATCGAGTTAGATTAGTGTCAAGGCATTTGGTCACATTTACTTTGCACGTACAGTAATATTTGTTGTGACAGTATTTTCCTGTTGTAAAATTAAACTCTTATGCTACAAATGTCAACGTTATATTAGCTTTCTCGAGGCTTTTTTGAGGTGATCGCCTTATTAGGGACCTTATTGATATTTCAGTGACACAGACTGAGTGCCCTTTACCTGTTTTCTGAAAAAAATGTTTAATGGGATCAAAGCTTGACCTTAAATAACAGACAGCCTTTTTAGTGTACTGTAATGACTGAGTGGAAAAGTAAAACAAATATTTTTCCAATCTATTCTCCCATGGCTCTTTCAGAGTGGCTGAATACATATGGGGATTTGACACCACATATAACATACTTAAAAACCCATTTACACAGTTTCCCCTTAGGGATCAATAAAGTTTGATCTAATGTCCTCTTACCTGGTTCTCGAGGGCTCCCTGAGGAGCTCCATGGTGGTGATAGGCCTGAACTGGTGGATTCCCCCCAGTGCTGGGTAGCTGGCCGCTGGGTGGTCAGTCTTCAGGTCCATAGCGTTTTCTCCCCGTTCACTGATGCCGTCCTCCTCTGTCTGGCTGCTGAGGCCTGCCGGAGCATAGCTGTCCCTGAGGAAGGGTAAGGTGTAGTGGGCACCGGGCTGGAAGTTCTTGGCGGGCCAGTAGCCATGGAGGGTGGCGCGGGACAGACTTCCATATCCTGCACATAAATCTCCCCCGATGCCTCTGTAGCTGTCAGGGGGGTTGTACACTCTGCTCTGCCTGTCTGGGTTCACTGGCCTCGACTCCTCAGGCTGCTGCACCACCTGAGGTTGAGGGGGAGCTGTGATAGAGCTGCTGGTCGGTGTGGTCAGTGTAGCAGACTCAGTGGGTTCAGTGCTTGCCTCAGAAATAGGTTGTTCAATAGGAGCGTTATCTTGAACCTCTGGAGTCGATGTGAGATCAGATGTGTCTGGTGTCTGGAAGTTCTCCTGCTGTGTCTCTAAGGATTGTTGAGTCTCACTGGGGGCCAGTTCACCCTCTGGTTCCACGGCCTTGGACTCCTACAGGGATTAATGCAACACAACTATTATCTCTGCACAAATCTAATCAAAATCTCTGTTTGTCATTGGAATCCCATTTGGCTGAAATGTCTCAGGTTTCCTCTCTCTAATTAAATACCACCAAAGTGGTGTGTTTACAGTCAGAGCATGAACTATTTGTTCTTAATTTATTTCTAATACACCATAATACATTTATAATATACTAAACATGTTTCTCTTACTTACAGTGTGTGTTTAATTATCTTTATTAAAATGTACAGCCAACCTAGCTCATTTTTTTATACAGCTATGAGCCATCATCATCATTTCGGCACTTCCTTGGCTTTTTCAACCACAAACCAATACTGATTTTTTTCTATCCTGCCAAACAATAATTAATTCCTCTTGTTGCAAATTAGTTAAAATTAGACTCTGATGAAACAACTTAAGGTGCAGGAAATTTAATTTGTTTAGTGGACTGAATTTTATTTTCACTCTTTCCTAGCAACATTATTTTAAGGACAAAAACATGTAGATATATGGCAACTCAAAAAGTGTTGTGTGTTCCTTAAGGACGCATGCAGTATATTTTCATATTTATTAAAGGGGCAATGTGTAGGATTTGGCAGCATCTAGCGGTGAGGTTGCAGATTGCAACCAACTGAAACTGAACGCTCAAGGACCGCATCAAGTGTGACCGACGCATAAATTCATTCACCTCAGTGTCTGTCTGCTGTGGGGTGTCTGTCTCCGTGGAGCTCTCATTGGTCGAGGTCATCACAGAGGCGATGGAGGTGGGTGTGTCCAGTTCCTCATTGGTGGATGGGTTATCCAGAGTCACCTCTTTAGCCTCCTGGGACAAAGATAGTGGAGGAGGCCCCTCTGAGCTCTGCTCCTAAAGCACACAGGTTAGCATAGTATCATGCCTTTATCTGTGCATTTAGTACATAATGTTTACATTACACACAACAAGGAAATGATGACAGGGTAGACAAAATCATAACAGCACACCCCGTCATTAAAGCTGTCATCCCATGATAAGGGAGCTACAGCAGATGAAGTCACAGTCACTGTAGGGCACAACCCATTTCCCCTCCATTACCATAGAATTTGAATAATTTGAAACATGATCTGTTGGATTGATGCTGAAATATAATATAATATATGTCTGGAAAATCAGACATATATTCCCTCTGTGTTTAAGCTATTAGGAGCTTTAATGTAATAGAGAAACATACTCAAACTGGTGCAGACTGCAAAAAAAGATACACTGGCATGATATAACAAAGGATGACAGCAGCCATTTAACACTGTATTTAATTAAGAAGGGTTTCTCTGGTATCATATCTTTGTGTGAAGACATGGATGCCTAATATATTAGCTTATCACTATAAGGTAATGGTTGCTTAAATATGTTATTGGCCTAACATCCAGTGGATATCCCTTACCAGGTTTATTTGATGTGTGCATGACTGGTTTGTTCACTGATCAGACTGCTATGTAACAAAAAGAAGAAGCAAGAAAAAGAGTCGTGTCTGCTCATAAATCAGGATGGAGTAAAACAGTGCCTCTGCACTTGGCTCCTAGTAGGTCTATATGAGATGAAACAAAACAAAAAAACTATATGTATTGTTATTTGTATCTGTATTGGTCAAAATGTTGAAATATCCATGAGCAGATCTTCTACTTTATGGCAAAAACTGCCCGTTTCAAAGACATTTTTATACTTAAATCCCTCCAAACAGATGTTGCTGTTCCCTATTGTGTTATGTAAGTACATATAAAAAGTGCCCCCTGACAAAATGTAGCCACACAGTAATGGGACTGAATGAGAGCATTAAATTACTGTCAAGTTATTTGGTGAGAGACCTGATTTACCACCACAGACTCTTGAATCAATAATCTAGCTGCTGCTTTGCTACAACATGTGGATATATTTATGTACTTTCTGCTTGTTTATTTCAAGTAGAACGTAAATTTTCAACAGAATGGATTTCATCAACCAGTGGATTAATTATTTAGCATCTTGATCTGAGAAAGAACTGGGGGCAGTATTTGACTGTAAACACATTTTATGCTAATTCCAAAATACTTCACACTTACAAATTTGCTTCGCTGCTCTAATGATCTCAATCAATATCTGATTATCTGATATACTTTTTTCAATCTTGAGGCCCTTTGGTTTTCAGCAGCTGAATTCCTCTTAATTCTAGGACAAACAATAATGCAAACACCTCATCAAAACATAATCACATGATTTCATTGTGGAGAAAATCAATTCCACAGCATCATTTATTTTCAATTTACCATTCCAACTGCTTATCCATTCTCTAAATCAATATAGTTTTTAAGAAATATGAGACAAATGAATATAATCTCACATGATGTTTCTCAACATATATCTTAGCACAGACACAATATGCTGAATGATGAGGAAAAAATAAAAATGAGCTGTTGAATTTCCCCAAACTCTCTTCTTTCTGAGGCTGCGGCATTAAACCGAACAAGTGCTGAGAACTGAACTCCACTGCATTAAATCAGGCTGCAGTGAGCAGCTGACTGAATGTGGAGGGAGAGGGCTTGGTTCGCTTTTCACCAAACACAGGAGCTCCTCATATCCCTGGACAAAATGTGTCAGAGGGACGAGGAAATGAAAGGGTCACACAGGAGGTACTGGCAGCAGGGAGAGGATCCTGGCACCTCTAAAGGAGGTTGATTGGAGATTGTTAGGTGGCACTAAATGAACGCCGAGCCAAAACAGAAATGGGGTACTACTGTTGTCTACAGACAGCTTGATTAAGGATTTGGAGGACAATAATAGGCTGGACTGGGGCCCGTGTGCTGTCCCCGTCTGATTCAAGCTCCAGGGGAGTCCAGGCCGCTGTGAGTCAAGGCTCATTTAAATAACTCACTGCACCATCACTAACTAAGTGTGCTCACAGAGCCAAATAGGTCAAGATGACGATTCTGAATCTGACTACAGCTTGAAACAACAAAACAAAGTATGGTATATATGTTGGGCCCAGTGATGCAGGAAACAGAAGGACATGATTAGCATCTTGTTCCCGTCAGCCCTCAGTATCGAGGCCAGCTGCAGCCAGGGTATTATTTTGGGAGACATGGAGTCTGATCCAATGCTGAGTGAGTTCACATTTTGTTGACCAGCTCAAGGACACAACAGGCACAAGCCATGATTCAAACTTGTCACATTTCCATTTCAAAAAGAAAAGATGATTTGAAAAATGAGCAGTCTCGATTGCAATTGAATCAGAGGGGCAGAGTCATTTTGTAGTGATCAAACTTTGAATAAATCAGCTTTAACAGGCAGTTTGTCTTTATCAAACAGTGGGATTGAACAAGTGACGCTTCCACGGGATAATAAAGCATGACATCAGTCCACTGATGTCAGTAGACATTAGTTTAGTACAACTTTGTCACAACTCATCTGCCCTCCACTATCAGTTGAATCAGTGATGCTCATATTGGTCGTGCTAAATCCTCAGAATGTGTCACTACACATTGTGAATCAAAATGGCACTGAGATGACCCACGCATTAAAAAAAGAAGCTTCCTCTTATTCCCTGTCCATTATGCAATACATCATGTTTAGTCGTAATTCAACCAGGCAGGTCTACTTAGAGAAAACACTGATTGAAAATGACAGCCCCCTCTCCCAAAAAAAAAAAGACAGGAAGGATATTCATTCTCAAAGTTTCTATTTGGAGCCTCTTTTCACTCCTCTGATCCTCAAATAGTTAAATGCTGCATGGTCAGATTTAATGTCTCTCTGATACATCATGGTAACACACCAGAGTGTGTGCAGCATTTCCCCCCATGGAGGGACACCCTCCTCTAATAATGCAATCAAACAGAATCCCCTTTATGAGCTTGTCTATGCATTTACACACAAGCACAGTCCATGCATGCACACACACACACACTTGATGAAGATGTTAGCATCATGTCCCCATGCACACAAGGAGACTGCACCGCACAGCAGTGAGAGGCAAGGAGGTGAAGCGATTGATGCCTCCTTCATTCATCATGACAGAGGCAGAATGTAAAGCTGTGGAGGGCTACAGTTCTCTGCAGAGAGAAAAAAAAACCTGATGGGCAAAAAAGAGGGAGGTTACCAGAGCAAATAGAGCCATTCCAGCACACACTTACCTCTTTCACTTCAGCAGGCATTGCCAAATGTTGTCGGCTTCCCCACAAATGGTGAACAAGATGCGTCCCCCAGTGAGACGTCTGTTTCTCTGCCTCTGCTGAATATTTGCCTTGACTCTCTCCCTTTGAGCATGTGAGGCAGTTCAAACATGAGCAGCCATCCTTCCTCCCAGCTCGCACTAACACACGTCCTCTCTCTCTCTCTCTCTCTCTCTCTCCCTCTCTGTCCCTCCCTCTCTCACCCTCTCTCTCTCTTCACAAACACACACTAGACGCACCATGCACACATTTGCTCAACACACACACACACACACACACACACACACACACACACACACACACACACACACACACACACACAGAAGCAATAAACGGCGGGCTCTGTCTCATTACTGCACTCCTCCTCTGATCTGTGCTGCAGTTAATGTGTGCGCTATTAGCAAGGTGCTGAATCAACTGTGTGATGCTGAGTCTGTGAATGGCTTAGGTGAGTGCGGAGCCCTGCAATCATGTGCTCTACCCATATTTTCTGGCAGCCTTGGTGCGCAGGCAGTGTACACACACACACACACACACACACACACACACACACACACACACACACACACATCATTCCCCTGTGGGCTCATGAGCAGATGCTGCTGGAGCAGCCCGCACTAGTTTGGTCCTATGTCACCCATGTGCAGCATAATAAAGGGCGAGGGATGCAGCAGCAGACAGAGAGAGACTCCACACTGAACCAGCTTTGTTCTGCAACTGTACCAAACCAAACCAACCTCTTTTTCACCACCCATTCCCTTCTGCCCACTGATCTTCATACAACACCTCCTCAATGCACTGGTATTTGATTCAAGCAAAGAAATAAACTAAAAAGGAATTCATATGAACTGTGAATCGATAGGTTAAGTGCTCACTGTGGTTGTCTTTGTGAGCTCCTGGCTCTTTTTCAGTGTAGCAGGTATTACATCATCTATCAGCTGAAATAATTACATGAGTTGAGACAAAAGCCACAGCTACACTTGACTAAAAATACTATGGTATGGTACTATGATGGAAGTTATTGCTTTCTCCTTTAAAAAAAATAAAAATCAGTCCAGGAAATCTTCCAATTTGCCATCAGACATTTGCGCAGAGACTGAGCAATAATCCAAGTAGAACAAATGATCTGCTATCATCCACAGACCAGTGATCTCTATCAGCTGCCTCTCTCACTGATTTAAGAGCACCCTTCAATAGAATTGATCCTGGAGCATTTAGAAATCCTCACTGGTCTCTGCAGTGTTTCCCTCATCTGGGTTTGTCTCTAGACGTAGGCTGCAGTTTGTCATTTTTGAAGCTAACACCTTTTAAGGCCTGTTTCATTAAACCCCTTTGCTCAGTCAGCCTTTTCTCATTTCCAATTTATATAATCCCTCTTTGCTGATATTGTTCACTTTAGGATACTTCCTTGTGAAGCAACACTTAAAAAGAATTCCTTGAAATGAGGGAGCATTTCATTAGGGGTTTGGTTAAAAAGCTCCCTCAAACTAAAGAGACAACTCCTTCAATTTAAAACAAATCTGTCATCCTTCCAGTGAAATCAGAGCAGTGTCCATAAAACAGCATGTTTCCACGTCAGAGAGCTTCACTGACATGTGAACACACATCCATTTGTTTGAGAAATTGTTACTGCTGTTCGCTGTTCTCCCATCGCTCTCCACCACATCGCCACACTCCAAATTCCATCAAATGGAAAACAGGAACATTAAGTGTCTTAATGGTTTTGGGTCACTGACACTCTACGTATTTTTTAAACTGTTTGATATTCTGGTGATTTTTTTTTTTTTACTAAGCTACATTTAGAAAAGACAATTCAGGAGAAACATCCAATTTACCCAATGCAGGCCTCATAGTTGGTTTTACTCTCTCATAATATATCATCTTTACATCAAATGAAAACATTATTATTAGCCAGCCACCAAATGACAAGGATTTCCACTTAAACCAAATGTGAATTGCTACTTATTAAATCTTGTGTGGATGGAACAATTGATATGAAATCCAAATAAAATAAAAGGAGTCTCTGCCTGTCTGCCTGATTTTTATAGGGGGTATAAATCTGTCAATTCCATCTCTTGTAGCACAGGGTTGTTTGCTTGAATATGTTTGTCTGGCCTGCCTGACTCATTGACGCTTTAGGGTGTGTGCATGTCGATATAGCCGAGTGTTTTCTTCTGGCAAGAAAAGCGCTGGCGGGGCGCCGGGAAGCGCTTCATCAAAAAAGAGCCCCAGTGCTTTTTGGTTACCAGAGTGACAAGTCCTTCCCTATCTAAAATAAGAAGAGGAGCAACACTGACAACACCAGCACCTTTCTGAAAAGTTCAGACATTTTCAACTTAAAAGCGCTCGGAGCGAACACATAAAAATGTAGCAGTGCTTTGAAAAAAGATGCTGGATGTGTTTTTTTTTCTGTAGGTAGCCACATGTCTTCTTTTCCCATTGGGAACAAATGAAAAAAGACACAGAAAAAAAAACTCTGAGACTGAGATTTGAGTGAGATCAAACCTATGGCTTCAACCATACCTCTGAAATACCAGCAGCCTAACTGTGCTGTGTGTTGATAGATCCATGGCGTTGTCCATGGTGCTGAAGTAGCTGTCGGATCTGGACTTTTTCTCTGTGTTCCACCTTTCTGTCTTTCATCTGTGTTCTCTAATGTTACATTTTTTATTTTAATATTCTTTAACAAACGATTATCATTCTGTGGAAAAAATCAGGTGTCCTCATTATCATCAACCTGAGCCAGAGAGCTCCTAGTCAAACCAGGAAGAGCATCAGGCTTCAGAGCCAATTTCATATAGTAACCAACTGTGTGAGTACAACTTCTGGATCCTACGTCATTGGAAAATTATTGAGCTACATCAACTTATAACAATAGGACAATATGAACATAATAATAACCCATGTTTACTATCTGAATGTCCTAAAAGTTTTTTTTCCTCTGCATAACAAACATGCATCAGGCCTGTAGGACGGCGCTGCCCTGCTCGCTCATATGACATATTCCTTCTAGCTGCATGCATTCTAATATAATAATGGATATATTGACTGTAATTCATCACATCTATGGGCTGGTTAATCAAGCAAGCTCCATCATTTCTGTCTGCAATTGCAACAATGTACACTTCCCAATAAAATAAATCTCCCCATAGCTTTGCATCGGTCAATCAACGCAAGAAAGAAGTGAAGTTAACAACTAAAGGAAACCCACACAGGTGAATGGGAGTCAATGTGAGACAGCAGGAAATGACACCTTAGCGCCAGAGCAGAAAATGTCACCCATGATGGATGAGACCTTTTTATACTTAAAATGAATTATACTGAATTTACTGACATTTCCTCAGGGTGTAAATTTTCGGAAATCGCTTTGAGCCGATGGCACTTAATGTTACAAAATGTCAGCTGTATAGATCTGTGAGCCAAAACGAGTGCTTCATTCATTATGAGCCTCTTTCCACAGTCCAGCTGGCAAACTTTGTCTGACACTACCTCAAAGGCATTCTTCAGCTCTGCAGCAGCACACACAACATGTTAAACAATTAGAAACAATAACGTTTTCCTCAAACACTTCATTTTGCATCATCTCTACAGGCTGAGTAGAGAAGCTGCTTCGTTGTGGGAAGAACAGTGATGGCTGCTGTGACACAAAGAGTCTGTATCCACCTGATACACACATCTTCCAGTGTGTCAGCATGTCAAGCCTAAAGCCTGAGCACTAAATTGCTCTTAACCTCTATGCATTAGCATAGGCCTACATTACCCCCCCCCATGAACTCATTACTCAGTACACCCGGTAAAGTGGGGCGTCTGGATTAAAAACCCCAAATGGCAGTTTACCCTCCATCACCAATGTGTGCCCTGAAAAAAACAACTGCCTTCATGGACACATCACCTTCTGTGTAACCCGTCTCTATTGGGTCTGTCATATGTATAATCACTGACTAAAATATTTCCTTCAACAATGTCATTTGACAGCTGTACACAAACGACCACCTCACTGCCTCCGTCGTATTCTCAGCCCAGCAGTTATAGTGGACAGTACTGCACCTCATGAAGCTCCATCTAAACACTCAGTGTACATGCATCTTAAAGCTATAGTCTGTCATTCTGTTCAGAAACTCTTTTTTGTTATACTGGGTGAAATGGTCCTTCCATCCTGAGAGCAGTCAATACATGATGTGTTCAGAAAAAGGATGGAAAAAGAATCAGAGCTCTGTGGCTACAGGACTGTAAAAACTCTGACCAATCCCTGCCATTCAGTCTGAATGGAAAGAACCAATCATATGCCTTCATGTCTCATCCTGCTCATGTCCCTCCCTCCTCCCCACTGTTGCTGGAAATATCCAGCACACTCCTCTGCAGAAATAATAATAGTTAGCTGGAGAATACATTGTGTAGGGAACAATGGCAGAGAAAATGCAGACAAAAATACCACTTCCAGCATTATTTCTGACGGATCACCCTGCTAAACAGACAAAGAGAACACAGAGGGAGACAGAAAAGACTGAAAGACAAAACTCTGGATAAAGCTAAGAGGACAAACCAGAGTGAACATCAGTGGAGACACTGAGACATCTGAAGGGACTAAAAAGTGATACAGAAGTGTCTGCATTCATTCTGTTGGACAGGTAATTATTTGTTTAACTTGAAATGAAAATATGAAATATGGAATGTTTGCCAACTTGTAGCACATATAAGCCTGATGCTAACATCACCTTCTCTGTGGGTGTAAGCTGGTCGTAGTTGCGGCTTGTGTAGGATATGACATTTTACCATATTGCACAGTCATAGTGTCCAGTGTCTGCATTATAAAGGTGCTCACAGACTCCAGCAGACTGTGAGCGGAGCGGATCTGGATGTCAGTTAAACTCAAAGCTTCCATAGTGGAGCGCTCTGCTGAAATTCCCATGAATCAGAAGATCCATGTCACATTTAAAGTGAGTCGATGTGAAAAATACATGCCGAGCAAGGTTTTGTGTGACAACAGTGGGGAGTCCTCTCCCTCTCTCACATGACAGACTATAGCTTTCAGTTTAAAATCCAGTATGAGAAGCTTCATATGTTTTCTCATCCTAGTCCTCCAGATGGAGATCAGTGCTGGAGAGAAAATACTTTTTGTAGCTGGGTCTAAAAGGTTAACCGCTGCTATGCATTCATATTCATGAAAAAAGGTATTCACTCATTTAATCTTGCTCTTACTGCAAGATTTCCTTTGTATGTTGGGAAGTTACATAAGGTGCGTACTGTGTATTTTGTAATCATATGCCTGCAACATCCTGGACCATCTTCTCTCTCTCCCCCCATATTTCAAAGTGCTCCGTGTTTACTATTTGTTTACTAACTAATAAAAAAAGCAGAAAGAATGCCTTAAAGAATGCCTTAACCCTAACCGAACCCACAGCAGTGACAACCCTGCATACCACCACCAAGGACGTTCTGTGCTGGGATTAAAATGCTATATTTCCAGCCTCCTGAATGACATGTTCTCCTACTGTATAGTCTGCCTAGACAACTATTATACCAGAAAATGTTGTAATTTTCTTGCTTTTTGACAATCTGTTATTTATTCTCTGCTCTGGCCTGATACCATTCACACACACATACACAGCTTACACACAAACAAATTTTGTGTAAACAGCAAGAATAAATCCTGTTTTACTGAGTGTATTGATGAATTTGAAAGAGCAAAACAGGAGCACAATTCTGCAACCACACACCTCGGCTTTATGCATTAATGCTGTTTTGTTGCTGCTGCCATTAACACAATAAGTGGATTGTAAACTGGCACCACCACGTGACAGAGATGAATGTAATTATTGCTGCCCATTATCAAACACAGTGGAGGGGGCACAGTGGAGTGCAATACACAAGATCTGTCAACAAACACCCACATAGAAAAAGACATATTACATTACAATGTGTATGGTGCTGTATTAATTGCCGTGAAATGCCCACACAGTCTCTGTTGCTCAGCGGGGCATTTCACATCCTTTTGCTGTGGACTCTGCCACACAGAGTTGCAGTCAGTGCAGATTTCTGTCCTAATTAAACCCCCACAAGGCCTACCTCTGCTCTGTTCAGGCTGCCATGTGGAGCTGAGGCTAATTCAATTTAATGCAGAAACAAAACATCTATCAAGCATTCACAAAAAAATAGGAAAAATAGGAAATCTGTGCCAGCAGTGTGTTGAATGCTGCAATAGTGCATAATGACCCTGGAAATACCACAAAAGGTCATCAAATTCAGCTTCAGAAGAGAAAGGCCATGTTTCCTCTTCATATTCAAATATTCAAAGAGGATCAAACATATACTGTATGTGATGTTAACTTGCAGGAAGAGTTAACCTGATATTGGTGCAAATTCCACTATTTCTATAGTCAAAATGAGAGTTCGCCCTCAGATTTTAAATGAGAAAGCAACACCTGACGCGCTCGCATCGACTCACTGCTGCTTCCCCATGGTGAGCTGCAGGAAAAGCAACAGCTACCAGGCAGGATCATCCACGCAGAACTTCTCCCAAAGCAGCACTACGATACATCCCTTCCCAGTGATTTGATAAATAATGTAAATATTATAAAATATGCCCCCCCTCTGAGGGAGAAAAACGGGTGCTATTAATCCAACTCGTTGTCAAGTGTGACTGTAGCAAGTGCTTAATCACACCAAGAGAGCCCAGGGAGGAAATGAAATGCATCAGTGGCACTGCAGCTGAAAATGACAATCAGCCAGTTCAGCGATGCCTCTGATGATCAGGCATATCAATGAGCTGAGAGAGCAAGAGAGAGAGAGACTCGCTGCTACAGACAGAGTCAGCGGCACAAATGTAGGTCAGTCTGCAGCATCTTTAGAAGTATCATAAAAGATTCAGGTGACTTGGAGATTGAGATAAATCAACTTAAGTCAAGAGGTTGAACAAGTCTCAGATGAACATTATTATATTTTTCCATTTTTTACTGCTCTGTTTATCATGATGTCAGGACCATGGCAATGCAGAAAAATCTGTGAACTATTGGATCACTGTTTTTTTATTATGTTGTTTATTGAATTTGTGAAATTACAATCCTTTTGATGATCGGAGCATCACAGATTAGGCTACTTACTAATGAATGCACAAACATTGGTTTATAAGGACAACGGTAAAGGTGAAGTTTTACAATAATTTTGCTTCTGTGTAATGTTACAAGTGAGGTTAGAGGGTCAGTTCATTTCAGAGGTATGAAATTCACACGTGCATCACTTTACATTAGAAGTTAACAGCTTGATTTGTCTCACTCAGTAAAATCAGATAAATCATCACATTAGACCATTCACATAACAAAGGCTGTGGATTTTACCACCAGAGGAGAGATTTTTTTTTTGTAATTTGATTGAACAAACCCTTTAAATTCCAGCTGAAATAAAATAGTTTTTGCTTGTTGTCTGCTAGAGCATACTGCTCTGCTCCATAAATCTTCTTTGGACGATGAATCAATGCAAAAATTCACTGGAATATCACTAAGTATCCAGCTCAGTGCATCTGTGAACCAAATCTGGCATAAAGCATTCAGTCAGACAACACAGACAACACTGGCAGCCAATATCAGCTCTGCTGCTACTTACAGACATGAACACATGTCCTGTCCTGTCCCTACCTGTCCTGTCCTGTCCCTACCTGTCCTGTCCTGCACCTGAATATGTTGAACAGCCACCAAACACTCACGGGTGGAAAGTGCTCAGCTAACCTCAGTTTGCTAATTAGCTGCAGCTCATTAAACAAACTTACTTAATTTTGGCCCCTTGAGATCAATGTAGGCACTGGTGACGTGGTGAACTTTTTTCCCCCTTTGCACAAAACTATTCACCAAAAAAAAACATGTTGCCGACATTTTTTGGCATTGGGAGCATTTCTGTCGCCTTTCAAGTCTCAATAAGGTTAAGTCCAGCTGGTGGCTAGCAGCTGACAGCTAACAGTGCTAACAACACAGATTCATTAATACAAAAGGACAACCTACTGTATAAAACACATTTAGCAAAAAGCTTTTTTAAAAAAGGTAGGCTTTTATGTTTCGTTTAAAAGTATCTGTCAACTGTGGTACAAACACTGGCGTGTTTACTAATACTGCTACACAAAACACTTTTTACCTGAGGGAGGATGCTACACTTCTGCAATGACGACATCCCAGCTGAAAGCACCATTCAGGACAACAGAGCATCACACACAGGTTTGACTGTGTTTTTAAATAGAGTCATTTGAGCAACATTAATTCAAAATATCGACAACGATTATACAAGCGACTAATAAAGAATGCAAGACAAGAAAACAATTTCGTGTACATAACCCTCACTTCCTCGTTAGTATAGTGGACAGTATCTCCGCCTGTCACGCGGAAGACCGGGGTTCGATTCCCCGACGGGGAGAACAGTTTTTGGCGCGGCAGTAGCTCAGTCTATAGTGACTTGTGCAGGGAATCGGAGGGTCCCCAGTTCAAGTCCAGGTCGGACCATGTGTGGTGGGTGGACTGGTAGCTGGAGAGATGCCCGTTCTTCCTCCTGGGCACTGCCGCGGTGCCCTTGAGCAAGGCACCGAACCCCCAACTGCTCGGGGCAGCCGCCTCACTCTGACACCTCTCCTCTAGTGCATGTGTGTTTCATAACTTGTGTGTAATGTGCAACTGAATAAAAAATTTAAAAAAAGTACTAACAGAGTGTAAATTGAAATTTCCCTCTCTGAGGGATTAATAAAGGAATTCTTCTTCTAAATAGATTTGCAAGCTGTTCAAAGGAGCGTGTAGTGTTGTCTTATAATAGGATTGAGATTTGCTTCTTTCTGTTTATGATGTACATGTTGACTATAAGAGGAAACTCATGAGGCTACTTTTCCAAACTGAAATTATGCCAGCATCATAGAAGAAGGGTGACTATGGATATTGATGTTTTTTGTGGAAGTGACTAATCCACTGTGGTGATTGTTTTGGAAAAGTCACTTTTTGGTAGGAGAAAAACATCTCAACATTGCACAAGTTGGTGAAAAACCGTGAACATCATATTAGACTACAACTGCAGTAGTTTGCCCATGCTGCATATCTTTCCCTGTAAAAAGAAAATAACAGTTTATATCTAAAACAACACTTTACAATCTATTGGGCTCTGGCTTACAGATATTCGAACAGATGACACCAGTGACTCATAAATTGCAGCTTGTTCACATCCCTCTGGAGGTCTAATGATGCTTTGACGCCCCTGATATTGTCCTCATCCCTCTCCTTTCTCCTTACTGCCGTCTGCGCCATCTCTTGAGTGAAAAGACTGTGGAAAATAATCTGCAATATTGTTGGACATTTTTGGCAAGAACTGCTCCAATGAGTCCTGAACAATGTTGTTGACACTTGTTGCTCTGTGGGACTGGCTCTGTAACTGAGAGGCTTTTTTTGTTCGTGCTCCATCTTTTGTTGTTGTCAGGTCTTTAACTAAACCTTTGTGAGCAAGTTGTTCTGACTGAATTTACCTGTCTGCTGTGAGATCTGTCAGTTATTCAACAGCATTGTAAAAGTCCTGCCAACGGTTTAAATCAATCCTTTCAAGCTTTCCTGTTGTCAAATCCCACCTGCTGCAAGGTAAAGTACAACAGTAACTCACATGAATGTCAGTGTAAAGCCTTGTCATTTATTGCCTAAACAAAAGTGTGTGATTGTCTATCACTGCTGAAGGCTTCTGTTATTGGAAATATTTCTGTCACAAAGCCCCTGGATGACTCACGAGGCTGTCCTTAGACTGAAGACCGGCCAGCAGAGCAAACATCTGAAGCATCTGAAAAAGGAAAATGCAAAAATGTGACAAAGGATTCCTCATCCGACCCCTCTGAAACATGAAAAAACACTTTATACACATGCTTTCTCCTCTAGATTCAATGAAGAAAGGCAGAAAGAGATTTCTGCTTCATGATTTTTTATATTATTCTTGATTTTTCTACCTTCAGCTCCCTGTAATGATAATAAACTGCTGCGTGAAACAGATCTTTTGGAATATGCAGCCCACTGAAGAGCCTTCCCTGGTCTTTTTTGTTATTGGTAGCCGTCAACAACAACAACATTTCTGTCATTTTACACACAATAGCATCATCGACTGGATCTGACTGCCTTACCAACATCACACCACCTTCTTAAAGTGTTCACTAGAGGGTGCCATACACAAATTCAATATAGAAACTGCCTTTGCACAGCCAGTGAATCATTACAGCAGTGATATTTTTCATCAAACTCTCCATTACATGTAGGAATTTCATTTTCTTGCAGCTGTACGATATTCACTGCTGTACACATTACAGCAGTTTTAAATGTCTGACTGAGTGCATTGTAGATGCCATTGTAGATGCCATGCCATCTGTTGAGTTACGAACTAAAATTATCTTGTGATTTGGAAGAAAAAGAAGCATAAGTATACTGTCTTTAAAGCAAGATCGATATCCAACAGGAAAATTCATTTTCCCTTTCGCTGCTTAGAGCAGCAGGTGTAAATAATAAAGCCTTGTTCATAATTCCATTAAATTCTGTTGTAGCCCTGTGCAGGTGGCGGCCATTCACCCCTGAAAATAATAAAAACAGAAATGAAATTACAAAATAGGTTTATTCATATAAACAACTACAAAATTCTGTTAAAATGGGTGTATTTTGCAGTGGGAGACATATTAGATGATGGTATTAAATTGTTTCACAAAAGCAATATCAAAACACATACAAACAGATAATAAGTTAATATGTATTCTTCACATAGCTCTTCTGGTTCGACTGACTTTATAGAGCTCGCTCTGTTTGTAAGAGGAGGCACAAATATCCTGAGACTCAACGTTTGGTCAAACTTGCATGACTTTTCAAAAATATAGTTAGTATATAGTTGTTTATACTTCACTGTGTATTCTCACACACCCTCCCACAGAAAGTCCCATATGGCCTCTTATTTACAAAGTATCCTGGAGCTGTGAAGACTGAGACTAACACTGCATAGATGATTCATTCACACCATCAGAAACATGGAGTATTTTTTATTATTTCAGGGTTCCCAGGGTGACTGAGTCCTTCCCCTCAGAGGAGTGTGTGAGCGAGGATCGTTTTGCGGTGGCGTAGGAGGCGTATGAGGAGGCAGATGAGGAGGTGGAGGAGGGTAAACGGGGCAGAGTGGATGTCGAGGATGGGAGAGGTTGAGTCTGTCTATCAGGTGGGCAGTAAGCTGGAGAGGAAGACCTGCCCTTGCTTTGCAGGCTGCTGCTGCTGCTGCTCTGCAGAGGAGACCTGGATGTTTTCGGGCCTCGAGTCAGAGACGATGTGGAGGAACTGGAGAGAGGCGAGGTCCTCATGCCATAACCGAGGATACCTGTACTCATCAGAAACTCCCTGGAGCCGTAGACTGGAGGAGTTGGTCCACGAGAGCCCAAAGGTCGTATGTTGTCTGGTGGTAGACTCCTCCTGCTGGGGATGTCGTAGATCCCCACATCTGGGCCATAGAGAGCATGCGATCTGGCTTGGAGACGCAGCATCCTCTCCCTCTCCTCCATCTCTCGTCTCTCGTGGATAGATGCCATGATGGTTTTTGAAAAATTGTCATAGCGTGCAGCGGCAGACTTCTGAGGTGTCAGACCCTGTGGGCCGAGATCACGAAAGCTGTCTCGAAGACTTTGAGGGGCCAGATCTTGCATCGCCAGACCCGGAGGGGTTAGGTCTCTTGATGTTACGCTTTGGGATGCAAGGTCTCTCGGCATCAGCCCTTGAAAAGCCGGAGAAGAGTCTCTTTGAATGAAACCTTGTAAGGAAGGGGAGGGATCCCTTGAGGTGAGACCCTGCAAAGAAGGGGAGGTGTCTCGAGGCTGAGGAGACTGTCTGGCGACGCCCATGAACACCGGACTGTAGCCGTGAGGAGGGGGGCGCTGCACCACAGTCCCATCTGTGCCAAGAGTCATGAAGTGATGGTGGTAGGCGACTGGAGGAGCCCCCCTCTGAGCCAGGACCTGAGGATCTGCGTTGATAATGAGGTTATCGTAGGAGAGGCTGCTGCTGTGGTTGGCTAGCAGGCTGGAAGAGCCGATGATCCCTGGTGGGGGGTTGGATCCCAAACCATCAACGCGCATGGCGGGTAGCTGTGATTTGCTGCCATGGCGATTGTTGTGTTTAAGAGTGAGAGAGCGGGAGTTGAGCGTCACAGAGTTGAGCTGCAGTGAGCTGGAGATGGTACTGCCGCTGGCGTGGACAGGAAGGACGGCCTGCTGGCTGTCTCTCCTGGGGTTTTCTTCAGACTCAGAGCGAAGGTCAGGACCTTTGCTGTTCTCTTGCTGCTCTGATGTCTTCAGCAACTAAACAACACAGAAAAAAACAGTCTGTCACACACAGACCAAAGGCAGGACTTGGATATCGAGGATCACACTCCAACAGCAAATCAAATAGAAAAGCACCTGCTCTGGAGGAATGGGTGATGACCCTCTGGATATGGCTTCCAGGACGGGCCGTAGCTGCGGCACAGTGGGGATGGAAACAGGAATGATAGATCTGGTGTGGTGTCCCATCTCTGGAAAAACAGTTTGTGATTAATTATAGGATACGAACGCCAGATGTTTCATTTTTCTTATTGTCAAATAATTCTATGAAAAGACCAAAACTGACACTGAGTTAGTTGGTTGCATCCTACTGGAAATGTAAATTGAAATTGAAAGATGAACAAAAAACCATCACTGAAGACTTTCTTGATTGAAAAGCTCTTTCCCAGTAAGAAATTGATTGACAGGTGGTTCAGCTCATCACCTGCTAAGTATTTTTGATAGAGCCTGCCCTTTCCCTAACAGTTTCCAGTGACAGCTTCTCATATGGTCCTGTCTAACAAACCATCTGGCACGTCAGTCTCGGTGTGGGATGAGTAAACTGCAGTGCCCTTGTTCATGGTAATGAAAGAAGGATGTCAAGCGTGGCTTTTTAATAGTTTTTGGAGGAATAAACTGTATTTGGTTTCAGCTACACAGACAGCACGTATTTGTAGTATCAGTGTCAAAAATAAAAAAAATCTCACCATCGTTTGATTGGCTCTGCAGGCTTATAAAATTACATGTATGCTGATGCTACCTAGTTTTGTCATTATGCTGTAAACATACAGTATGCCTGGTGATCACAGTATGTGTCATTCTACAGTACCATCCGTGACAGCTAGCTGGCTTCTCAGCAGGCCGTGGTCTGGTTTTGGTGGCAGTGGTGGTGGAGCTTTTATTTGTTTGTCTGACAGCTCGACAGCTCCAGCTGAGTTTCGCTGGCAGGAGAAAAAAAAAAATTACAGACACTTTAGAGATCTAATCCCTGGATAGCTTGACAGGAGGTTACACACCTTATGATGTTTGAATAAATATATCATATGTGAATTTGGCATGTAATTTGTTCATGCATACTTTATTCTGGCCATCCTGGCTCTGTATCCCGTTGTCTCTGACTTTCACCGGCCTCTGCCTGTCAGTCTCTGGTCTCAGGAACGGAGGCTGAACATGGATCACTGTTTTGTTGCAGGGCCTCGCTGTGTAGCTGGAGTCACAGGACAAACAGGGTGTTAGCCAGTGAGTAATAAAGCTTTCTGAAAAACTTATAGATTAAAGCTATAGTCTGTCATTCTGTTTGGAAACACTATTTGTTATTCTGGGTGGAATGGTCCTTCCACCCTGAGAGCAGTCAGTACATCATGTGTTCAGAAAAAGAATCAGAGCTCTGTGGCAGCTACAGGACTGTAAAAACTGACCAATCAACTGACACTCAAGTCGAGTGGAGGAACCAATCACATGCCTTCATGTCCCTGCTCATGTCCCTCCCTCCTCCCCACTGTTGCTGGAAATATCCAGCACACTCCTCTGCAGAAATAATAATAGTTAGCTGGAGAATACGTTGCGTAGGGAACAATGGCAGAGAAAATGCAGACAAAAATACCATTTCCAGCATTACTTCTGACGACTCACCCTGCTAAACAGACAAAGGGAAAAAAGAGGGAGACAGAAAAGACTGAAAGACAAAACTCTGGAAAAAGCTAAGAGGACAAACCAGAGTGAACATCAGTGGAGACACTGAGACATCTGAAGGGACTGAAAAGTGATGCAGAAATGTCTGCTTTCTCTCTGTTGGACAGGTAATTTTCATGAAATGTGTTGTTTGCTAACTTGGCTACTTTTGTAGCGCATATTAGCCCGACGCTAACATCAGTTTTTCTGTGGGTGTAAGCTGGTCGTAGGTGTGGCGTGTATTGAAGAGGTTATAGGATATGACATTTTGACCATATTGCACAGCCATAGTCATCAGTGTCTGCATTATAAAGGTGACAAAATGATGTTGATATATTGGCTTTGAGCGGGACGTTGTACAGCTGTGGTGATGTAGCATAACAGCTGAAGGGGGAGGAGAGTGTGGAGCAGAGAGGAGGTGCCACTTTCAAGTCTTGATAGCTCTCTTGCTTGCTCTGTAATATGACAGACAATAGCTTTAAGTAGAAAAAATGGTTCTTACTTTGGAGCGATGGGGCTGCAAATCAGATACTCCAGGTTGTTGCAACAACCACGCGTAAAAGGATTTTCTCCTCCTTGAAACTTCCCAGTTACCTGTGGGATCACCAAAAGATAACGCCTACAATGACTGTATATGAGTCATTATTGTAAATCAATCATATGTTGGTTATAATAATAGATATTACAACAAAATAGCACCACTGGTAAGTGGTATGATTGATTTTCAATCATATCAAACTGACTTGTTCATTGGTGGTGCGTCCTCTGGACACCAGGTACAAGTGGAACCCAGTGAGACCCAGAACCGGGATGAGAAAAAACCCTGATATACTGATCACTACCAAACTGCACATGCTGTTAAGGAAAACTCATCTCAATTAGACAAATACATTTACATGAATAAATGTAAAGATAGAGACATGTTGAGTGTGTTTAAGGATACGTGACGCCGCAGTGCAGCTTCCATAATTGGTCCATGTGGTGCAAGACATATATGAGGCCAAAAGTGAAGACACAGATCATGTGGACTGTCAGCGACAACAGAAACAGGAAGAAGTAGCGGTAGTTTCGCCTCCCGATGCAGTTGTTCACCCAGGGACAGTGATGGTCAAAGTCCTGAGCGGAGAAGAGACATTCAAGAGCCAGAAAAAAAACATGCTTGACACACTAAGTCACGTAATTTGCATCACTAAAAATGAAGCATTCGTTGGGTTCAGACAGGCTGTCTGAACCCTTTTTCAAATTGCATTTCTGCCGAGACTACAAGGGATCTGAGAAAAGGATTAACCTGATTAATGAGATCTCCCTCCATCACTCTGTCCATCATTCACTCTGCAGAAATCCCCTTTATTGACTTTCCTCACACACCCTGCTACTGTCCGCTCACTCAGACACATTATTCACTTTTCTCCCCTGATCTGTCCCACCAGCGTCACTCATATTCCCCTTTTGAATTGCTTTGTTTGCTCCCTTGTGGAGAGTTTTCCATGCCACATCTCTGCTCTCTTTGAATCTGTCAATTCACTAACCTCCACACAGTGATCACAAACGCTGCAGTGGGAGCAGCGTGGAGGTCTGTAGAAGTGACATGAAGCACACCACTTCATCCGCACCTGGACGCCCTTCACATCCACATTCTTATACAGCGGCGCTCGAAACTCATCATCTTTGTCCTCGTCCTCATTTGCTGGAAAACAACATGTGAAATAACACTGATGTAAATAAAAAATATCCTCAACTGTAAGCATAACGTCTCTTTCGTTACTGACCCATCGGGAGCACACCAGCATCCATAAATGTTGCCATGGTGAAGTTGGCCAGCACAAAAAGGAAGAGGATGGCACAGCATGGTGGCACAGCGGGGCAAATGGTTACAGCCAGCCACGGGCATCTGAGTATACAAACACAGGAAGAAAAAACATTTCCTGTGCTTGAGAAGAGTATTTCCTGTACAAAGCAGAATTCATGTTAATCAAACGTTTTACAGCATTTTTTTTGAGCCTGGCAAAGTATCAGTTCCTTTTGAGGAGGTTAACACAAATCAAGGCTACAGCAAAGATTTTCAGGGATAATCTTCATCCCATTTATTCTGAGGGGAGCAGTGGCTCCCAAAAGTAACTGTTTACATCGAAAGATAAGAAAAGATATTAATGTGTGCCCACAACAAGGGATTAAATGATGGGGTCTGCAGGAAAGGCATGTAACTGGCTGTATCTGTGTTATACAAAGAAGGATGCACTTTTGGACACTTGGCTGAAAAAAACTTTTTTCCCCCATTATTGATTAATTATTTAGTCCATAAATGTCAGAAAATAGTGACAGACACATTATACGTTCCTCATTCCCAATGTAACGTTGTCAAACTGCTTCTTTTAGCCAACATGTTATTAATGCACACTATTATTAAAGATGCTGACATAAGACAGGTACTACAGAGTCTGGTGATCTCATCCATTTAAAGGCAGTGTTCATGTTATCACTGCACTGACCATAATGAGCAGTCTGATAATTAAAGCTGTCCAGTTAAAGCAAATGTTAAATGAGTGAATGAGCAAGAAGACAAAAGAAAGGAGATAAATTCAATTATGTGGAAATGGTGTGACATTAAAAGCTTCTCAACTAATAAAATAATGTCAAGCAATTACTTCTTATCACAGTATGGGGAGTGTTCTGTCAGGGTCCAGTGAAACATCTTTCTGTGTGCCCAAAAATCTTCGAAAACCATCACTTATCTACTTCCACAGAGTGTGTGTGTGTGTGTGTGTGTCTGTGTTGAATTGTGCTGAATGGGAGTAAGATTATATCTGTGAGATTAGAGGGAGGGGCAGTGTAATCAGGTTACAGAGGAAAAGATTCACTGGATTATATTAACAGTGTTTGATTGAACATTACGTGTTTAACCTACATATACACTGCATGGGAATTTTCTATTTCAGTGATAACACTTTATTGTTTTGGTATAGCATCAGTGGAGGTAGAGGAAAAAAAGGGTAACAATTTATAGGATTGTTGAATGGACATTTTAAAACCAGTAAAACCAGTATGAACTAATGTCTGGTTCCCTTTTCCATGCAATCTTTTTTCAGATAGGACAGATATAACACATATGTAATTAAACAAAATATATTATCAGAAGTGAAAACACTGATGAAATCAAAACTCATGCGCCTCAGTTATGCTCTTCATCCCAGTGCAGCTCCAATCCCAAAACCCCCCAGCTAGTTTTAGGCTGTGGGGGGAGGGGTCCACCCCCTCGAGAGGAACGCCCGCTGATGCCATGCCAGCTGCAAACCCAGTAATCCCTGGATTATGATCTCTGGATTATAGACCATTTCTGGCAGTCCTGTGCATTGTGGATTGTAGATGCTAAACACACAGATCGTGCAGGCACCATATATCACACCACACGCTACGCTATAATTATGACATAAAGCCAATCTCTTTACTTCTAGTAGTCTAGATGACTCCCTATCACAACAGATAATGAGCAAAAACTGGAAATAGGACAAGAACGTCTTTGTTGACTTGAACAAATTTAGCATAATGAAATGATGAGGATCTTAAGACACAGAATATGTGACAGAAAGATGAGGGAGCATAATATGATCCCTCCTCCTTAGGCTGTGTGTTAAGGTTCTTCTCACTACACAGGGTCATGCTGGACATGTGCTTAAACCGTCATAGCTGATCACAAACAGTAATCTGTGTCACTCGAGCTGCTCAGTTACACTCCTCTCATCATTCAACAAAAGACCTTCATAATAAATCATCTGAGTCTTTGAAATCTGATGTTAATCTTCTTTTTCCTCTTCAGGCAGATAAATTATTTCTTTATACATTTCTTACGTCATCCTTAACATTTTCAAATCAGTTAGTAGCTCAAATACTCTGAGCATGCACTTTACTGTACAAACAACATAGTCAATATAATAACAATAATAATAATAACACATCAGTTTTATAAGGTGCTTTTCATAAAAAAATTAAGATGCTTTACAGAGAAAAACACATAGGACAGAAGAACAGGTGATATGTTAATAGAGAGACAGAAGGACATGGTTCGAGTAAGGCTCTGCTGGGGATATTAATGTGAAAAATGATGGCCAGGGGAAATTGACATGTTGGGTAAAACTGTCCAGAAAATCAATTATGGCTTTGCAGTTACGTTGCAAAGTTACAGTTACACTCAGTGTGTATGTTTAAGTCACCTGTAAGTAATATGGACGATGAGACTTAAGCGTTTTATAATGCAGCCAGAACTCTGAAAGGAAGAATGTACACATATAATAGTTTATATCTGTAATATATACAGCATGTAAACTATGCACAGGGCTGCACATTTCTGTTGCATATTTTGATCAACATGACATAAGCAGCTGATAAAGTAGGAAACAGCAAACATCATTTGCATGAATGTGCAATTTGTTAGAAGAATGACAAATTGCTTTTTTTTAACATGCACAAGTGACTAGACGACAGGGAGATTTACAAGTAATTTAGACGATTTGAATTGTGACAAGAGAAATGTACCAACACGAGTGTATTATGACAAACACATGCTGCTCCAAATCAATGACAGCGTTGCAGATGAAATACTGTGGACAGTGAGCCTCCATGATGGGTCTGCAGCCATCTGGACCGCAGGGAGGGACAGTTCATTACGCTGCAGCGCTGCAAAGACAAGCCCCAACCTAATGAAACAGCCTGGGCAGAGCTGTATTAAATCACACAGCACAGTAAGCTGCTCTTGCAATCTGCACGCCGCCTTCATCCCCGCAGTGGGTCAGTGGCACAGCAGACGCCGCACAGTTGGCCAAGCGGCTGTGGTTGACTTCTAAAAATGATTTTAGTGGATGATTTCATTTAATGCATGGAGGTAAAGCCACTGAAGCTTTGAATCAGGACAGAGAAGGAGCAGGAATATACAGCGCTGTTGCTGTAGCTCAGTGAGCAATGTTAGCCAACTTTAGGCAGATAAGAGTGTAACTAGTATTACTGCATCAGGTCACGCGACATGCAAAACTGTTGCTTCCACACAGTTCTCAACATGGCAACAGCTGAGCCAGCTAATGGTGGAAACTACAGCGAAAGTGCTGACAGAGCTAACAGCGTGAACCCTGGGGGGAACTGGAGGGTTGGGGTTACACTTCAACGGCGAGTCGGCATTATCCACTAAACATGCCGTATGAGCAGTGCAGAGCGCTGAGCTAGTCAGTGAGGCACAAGGCACAAAAACTGCTAGCCCTCTTTTCTGTATTAATGCTGTGGATATCATATAGAGCACCTTTAACCTGTGTATACACTATGCACAGATCAGCATTCAGCACTTTTATTGTTTGTTATTGCCATGTGTGCAACATTTTACATATAAAGAATTACATCCTAACCTGTAGTTTCAGACTTCTTGTCTTGCCTGACCTAGTTTCAGTATTCTGAGCAGTTTACTCAATAGATAAGCAAGGTTTTCAGAGCCTGGGCAGAGTGAAACTGAATTTAACAAGGGACATTTCTCGTGTTCTTTCAGATGCCTTTGTTGGGCGTAATTTCACAATGCACAAAACCTTAAGCACTAACCAAACACAAGTTCACGGTCAGAGGAACAAAAGCAGGAAACCAGCAATGATGAATTTTATCAGGCAGAGGAAAAACAAACGAGCCTCTGTGATTTTAAAGGATGTTTCATAACTCTACAGAAATGTAAGCGATGACTTAACGTGACTGCAGGGCTGATGGTTTAAACTGGGGGGGAAATATAAACAGTGATGAAACAAAAAAAAGGCATGACTGGTTGGCACTCATGTACCCATAATTCACAGTAGCCAGGGTAACAGCCATAGTGATGTCATGGCAGATGACAAGCGGTGTCCCTTTGACTCAGTGTTACCAAGGCGATCTGAACAGAGCGTGGCACCTGTCCATCTTTTGGAGGAAGGGAGTCACTGAGCTGCAGCTGCAGACTTGGCAGACACAGGGCATCGGATGAATTATTGGTCAAACTGTGAAATTAACTGGCAGCCATGCTTCCAGACTATACGGGCAAGAGAAGCTCGCTGGTCAGACAGTGAGCTTTCCTTAAAGGTTCACATAGAAGTCAAAGTGTGAGGAGACTCACTGGGGGTTCACTTTAAACCATAATCTCTATTCCACTGGGTTGTGATAATTAAAAAGATTTTAGGTTATAAGGTCACTTCAGCTAAAATGTAACCATCGTCCCATAAGAAGCAGCAGATTCATCACTTGGTCGTCCAAGCAGTGTCCTGGTTTTGCTGGTTTAGCAATGCAGTCCTATTAAGCAGTCTCGTCTCAATCTATCACGTCAGCAGGTCATTGATTTTTTTGTGTTTTTTTTTCCTCATAGAGAATAGATGGGGTTCATCTGGGTTTCTCTACCTTTTCTGGCCTGTGAGTCTGTCTCTATAACCCACAGTTCTTGTGATTTCAGCAATCAGAAGACAGCTGTGAATTTGACATAACATGTGTATGCTAGCACTGAGTAATTTCTGTAATAAAACTACAATATACATCATCTACTCCTATGTCTGCACAGACAACCTTAAAGTAGAGGGAAGTGTTGATATTATTATACCATTAATTATTTTATATAATTATAATAATAATTCCACTTGTTTCTTTTGAGGAGCTGCAACAAAGAAGGAACAATGAAAACATAATGGAGCAGTGTATGAATAATAGATTTATACAGAATGGATGTGTTTGTCATCGTGAAAGTCGCTGTTAGTATATATTCACAGATCCCACACTCCATTTTTTTCCCAGATGGGGGATCACATGGCACTGGCGTCCTAATCCCATACTCCCAATCTGGTGTCAGATTCCAGTGGAAACGGTGCACTGCTGGAGAATACAGGAGAATCTAGGACAGATATGGCTACAGAGGTCAAGGGTCAGCTGACTGGCACAGAGCTGATGAGGTGGAAGCCTTCATTCATTAAGTCCACAGTGGATATCAGGTGGGTTCTGGATACTTCACTATCTGATGCCAGTCTGCTTGTTTTTCTTTGTGCTTCTTAACTTACATAACTAAAGCTTTCAAAATATATAGATAAACCTGACTAACCTATAGTCCTATTTAAATTGGATTCCAGGGTATTACGGGATATTATATTTTTTTTTCCTGCATGCTAGCGTTGGCTTGAGTGCAATCTTTCCAGCCTCCCACTAGTTCCTCACAAATAGGTCAAAACAAGGCGGCTAAAATTAACCATTTCACCAAAATGTTGCGATAAAACTTCAGTTTCACATCAGCTCAGCTATCTGACACAAACCATGCTGTTGCAGAGAGGGTATTTTTACTTCCTGCACCTAAATTTATGACACATGTGGGTCATAGTAACACTTTGACATGTTGATTATCCCCTAAACTGTGCTTACAGCCTCAGCAGGCACTGGGCAGGGACCCAGGGACCCAGGCTGGCCCACACTGAGAGCCAGCCAGACCAGATGTTTGCCACCCCTGGAGGGTCTGCCCGCAGGGAGAAGCCAGTGAAGACCAAGATATGGTGCATTTTGTACATCACATATTTAAATAAGCAGCTTTTTAGAAAGTGGAAATGAACTAAAAATGCAAAATAGGGGTAGTAAGATATTGCACAAACAATATTCAGCTTAATGACTATAAAGAGAGGAAGGGAATGGCCAACATTTTAACATTTCACACTCATAATCTAACTCTTAATGCAGACATGAAAGCAAGAATGAGCCTACCTGATGCATGGAGCATGAATGATGGGAGTCTGGGTGAGTTAATGGATGGGTGAATTTTCTGTGGAGCAAACCAGCAGTGCATGTCACCAACTTTTCATGTCCACGGTCTCACTTACGTGAAGACAAAGAAGAGGGAGGTGGAGCCGACCAGGAGGCAGGCGGCCGTGCACACCGGGATGAAGGCGCTGGGTTTCATCCTGTCCTGTAGGCTCTCACCACAGCCTCATACCTGTTTGTGTTATCGCGCTGAGCCCTGCAGCATCACCAGAGAACCGGAAAATCAAAACCATAGTCAAAAGGAGGAAAAAGAAAGAAAAGAAAAGAAAAAAAAAACGTGGCAGCCGAACCCCGCAGCGGCAGTGCTCAGTCCCGCACCCCGTCCTGTCACTCTGTCCCCGTCAGCAGCAGCAAATACCGCCTCTGGTTTATCCTGAAGGTGGAGCTTTGACTCATCCATCACGTGGACCACTACTACAACACCCAGCTTAGTGCGCTCTCTGAGGCATTAAAAGGGGCAGTCCTGTCCACTGCGCGATAACATGTTGTTATTATTAACATCCAAAATCTGGACCAAATTTTTAGAAACTGAGAGCTTCATCACAAACCTCCATAACTTGTTTCTGAAGATCAGGTTCAACCTCAACCCGTAAATGTGACTTTATATTATTATAACGTCATTACAGTTCATCTGGCACCACTTTTATTTTCACTGTAACTGATGTAAATAGCTGCATATAACTGCAATATTACAAATATAACACCGCAACTATTTATTGTCATATTTACATGTCATTCCAATTGTATTTTTTTATCTTGTAGTGTTAATTTAATTTTATTTTTATATGCTATTTAAAGTCTTTGATGCATGTGAATGCAAAGACATGCTAAACTGTCTATTATGTTAAACAGCATTCACAATAATCACTATTCTATCAGGGTGATAATTGGACTTTTGGGTCCATTTATTAACAATGTCTTCTAACATTAATAAGCACCTTAGTTGATACTGTGCCTTTCAGTGCTGTAATGAAAGAAAGAAACTTATTTTCTTTGTAAACGGGGCAGGTGTGGGGCTGTTTGTCTCACCATCAGGAGGAAAGAACTGGGCACTCAGTTAAAAGACAATACAAGTTCATTTTTCACACACAAAAGTGAGTTAAGATTAAAATAAGATTGCATCTGAATGCAGGAAATATTTTTTCATATTTTTTTTAGAGTCATGTGCACTAAATGGCAGGAATAATATTGGTGAAATGGGTGGAATAGTCCTTTAAGATATCCTACAGTGTAGAGAAAACTGGATGTTTTTATTACCTGAAGGAGCATCCATCCATCCATTATCTACTGCTTATCCTCATAGGGTCGCGGGGGGGCTGGAGCCTATCCCAGCTGTCTTAGGGTGAACGGCAGGGTACACCCTGGACAAGTCTCCACCTCATCACAGGACACATAGAGACAGACAACCACTCACACTCACACCTACGGTCAATTTAAATTAATTCTTGGATGTTGGGAGGAAGCGGAGTATCCGGAGAGAACCCACGCAGACACGGGGAGAACATGCAAACTCCACACAGAAAGGCCCCGGACCAGGATTCGAACCCGGTACCTTCTTGATGTGAGGCGACAGTGCTAACCACTACACCACCCCCTGGAGGAGCATTTTGTTTTGTAATTTATAAAATGGCTCAGTGTTTTTAATTGGTGGCTCTTCAGGGACTAGATAAGCTAGAAGGTAATAATAGAAGACACACCTTCATCTCAGTGGGACACATGATGAAGGCTCCAGGAGGAGGAAGAAAAGGATGAGACCTTTAAACTCCACAGTGGGGTTGAGTCTGGCTCCTCTATAAATGTCCCACATGCAATCGTTGGAAACTGAGATCTGATCTTGTGGATGATGGATGCAGAAGAGTTGATTGAATCCATCATCAGGGCTGCCATGTTTCTAGCAGGAGTGTTGGGAAACAACTGGCTGGCTCTACGCTCCCTGCCCAGCCGCAAATCTGGCATCCGTACCAACGAGGTGCTTTTCATCAACCTGGCCATCTCAAACCTCATCACCAACTACCTGGTGGACCTGCCTGACACCATGGCAGATTTCACTGGACATTGGTTCCTGGGGGAAACCTTCTGTGGCATCTTTCGTTTTTGTGCCAACCTCTCTGAAACCAGCAGCATCTACACGACCTTCTTCATCAGCACTTTCTGGCATCAGAAGCTCGTTGGCTCTCTGAAACGTGGAGGAGCTCCGGTGCAGCTGGACAGCTTGTGCTTGGTGGGCTGTCTGCTGGCTGGAAGCTGGACGGTGGCAGTGGTCTTTGGTATCCCACACTTTTTCTTTGTTACAGTGGACAGTGGAAATGACAGCCATGCAGACTGCATAGATGTCTTTCCTAATGCCATTGCCAGGCAAACCTATGAGATCTTTTTTCTAACCCTGGCAAACGCTCTCCCTGTTGCTGGGATTGTCTTTGCCAGCATCCAGATTGTCATCACTCTGCTCCAAAACCGGCTGCGTGTACAGGGTCACAAATCTGAGGCTACCACAGAGATGGTTATGGACAAAAACAAGAGTACTGAAAACATAGAGGCTGACAGATCAGTCTGCACTGTTTCTGGTCCAGGCACCTCAAAAGGAAATCCTGGAGATTCAGTATCTCTAACCAACATATATACAGGAGTGGCTGCTTCGTCCTGTCCAGATGGAGGGCTGTCAGGTCACAGCTCTCTCCTCAACAGCGAATCGAACACAAACAGAAGTGGAGTTTCAGCTCCAGTAAGGCCCAGCCAGATGCCGGCAAAGGCCAATCCAAACACCAGCACCCAGGTACGGGCAGCCAAGAGCGTGGTGGCTGTAGCCAGCATGTTCCTGGTCTGCTGGCTGACTCATCTGCTTCTGCGCATCACCAACAACATCCACACCTCCTCGATGTTGGTGGAGGTGGCGAGCTACATTGCAGCCTCCTACACCTGCATCATCCCCTACATATTCCTGTACGGAGTCAAGAAGCTTTCTTGCTCATGCAAAAGGTAGACATGTTCCCTGAAAGCTGAATATTTTCAATGTTTTGAACTCAAACATCTTAAGACATCATCTTGGGCTTTGGGATATTTTAATGGGCTTGAATTGGCAGTTTTATAGACTAGACAATATATTTATTGCAAAAATAATCAGCAGATTAATATTTGAGGCTTTAAATTAAGTATTAGATTTGATGGAAGAGGTGGAACTGATTGTATTATTAGTCTCGTCTGATAAACATGTATAGTAAACGTTATTGTACTGACCATTAAGAGAATAAAATCAAGTAAAAAACAAATATATATGTAGAGGGCATATTAAACCTTTAGCGATAACTGCCCTGTTGGTGATGATTGTAAGAAACCTTGAGTGAATTTTTCAATTAAATATAATTATGTAAACACAAACAGTGAAGACATTAATTCCATTATTGCATTCCCTCTGCAGTGTCACATTATCAACCCAAAGCAATTTAATCCTCCTGCCTGCTAATGATTTGGAAACCTGAACACAAAACCACACCTGGGAAAGCAAGTTTGTTGGCTTACAGGTAACTAGTTTCTGTATAATGTATTCAAAACATCCTCGTACACAAAATCAATGACAAGATTTATTTCTTTATAAAAACATTTTATGATATTATCTGTAACTTTTCAGTATATCACTGAACTGCGTGGTGTTAAAAATGTGTTCTACATTCAAAACAATCACAAAAATCGCTGTTACATTTATCAACCAGGGAGATAAATTGCTCACTGTAAATAATACACAACAACAAAAAAAAAGTTTAGGTGTTTGGCAGGAGAGACCACATTATGGCCAAGTTATGTACATAATTACAACCTCCAACACTTTACCGGATCATTTGGAGGCAAAGGTAATGTAGAACAATCAAAGTGCTCTCCCTGTGAACGAAAGGTGTATTTACCAAGTGGATTCTTAATAAAAAGTTCCAAAATAAGTGCATCTTCAATATAAGAAAAGTCACCTGTAAAATTCAGTGATTTCATGGTTTCATGAACAGATGCAACTGCAATTTTTAGGTATCAGTTATTATTTGCACACAATGCAAATAACCAACAGCGCCTTGCGTTCCAAAGTTATATTCTCCACACTGTTTAGACCCGTAACAAAATGTATTAACTAAGTTGTAAAACTCATCTCTTCTGTCTCCCTCTGACCCTTAATAACAAGCACTTGCTAAGCTGTAGCACATCAGACTGAGGGGAAAAAGAGGCAAACTCTACTGTGGAATAGAAACACCATGTTGCTTGTGCTGATCATGTTGTCACAACTTTAAATCAGCTGTTTAATTAAGGCCAACAGTGGACGCCCAAGGAATCACCTGTCCCTTGTCCTAAGAGGAGCGCCAGTAGCAGCATCAGTGGAGTTTCTCTAGCTTCGCCTGCAGCGACTTGAAGTTGCCGATGGTTTGTTGAAGGGCTGAGTTTGGGCTCAGAGACTGCAGCTCCACAAGGTATCCGCAGATGTTGTCGAGGCACACGTTAGTGAACCGGCGTCTGAGAAAACAAGCATTTAAGACAAGTTTATTGTAGTTGCAGTTAACACTCTAGGCCCCTCGCTTAAGTTAATATGAGGCAGTCAGAGTTAGTCAAATTAAGTGGGATGTGCCTAAATTCCCTCTTCGTATTTCCTCAGTGTTTACTTGCTGAGGGGTGGTGAAAGGGATTATTACTTTCACTGAAAAATACCCTCTCTGGAAGATAGATAGTGGCTATCTCTTACACTGAAGGGATTCCAGCATTGACAAGAACAATGACAGGATTTTTGTTTACCTTAAATGTGCATATTTGGGCTTGTGATTATTGTTAAGACAGACTTGAATGAATGTGACCATATCCTTTAAATAATGACCCTCTGATGAGTATTTCTGATGTAAAGTTAACAATGATCATGACAAACACTAAGCACTAGGAGACATTTGGAGTTTAAGGGTTCTATCCATCTATCTGCTGTGTGTTTCACTGAATGAATGCAGCTGCTGGTGGTAGCACACAAGTGATTGACATACATGGTGTGTTGCCTAGAAACAGCAGAAATACCTCTTCCTTAGGAGAAAAAACAAAGATGGCTGAAGTATGATCAACATGACAGCTGTGTTCATTAAACTAACCATGATTTTCAGCATGTGTAGAGAGTGTAAGGTTTAATCAGGGCTGTATATAAGTGATCATGTAGGGAGAGGTACTTGTCCTGTTTACAGACACTCTCGTAGGATAGAGCATCAGCCAAACAGGGATGTTAACCAGAGACCCCATGCTAATGTCTGGAAAAACAAGCCCAACACTATAGTGCCCACTGCAGGCACAGCTGGACAGCTACTCTGCCAGTGACTACCTGTCATAGGTTGGCACTTTGCTGGGATCCTCCACGTATCCGTACAGAAGCACATGGATACACTCCACCAAGTGGAGAGGTTTCTTCAGCCGCTGCCAACAGGGATCCTACAGGCAACAAGGGAGATTATTGTCTGAAGCGCGACAATTTAATTTCTAAATCCACAAAAAAGTGATACATTGAAATGATTTCTTATGACAGGATATCTCAGCTACCCGAGTTTTGAAAAGCTGGTCATAGACCTCCAGAAGACGAGGCAACTGTACTCCAATCTCCTGCATGGTGGCGGTGACGAAGCCCACGTCCCAGTTCAGTCTACACACCTCCTGCTCTAGAAACTTCACCAGGAACTCTACAATTAGAGGACACATTGGCACTTGTTAGCAGAGCATATTCAGCAATGCGTTCATTACCAGTGGAAAGAGTCTGTGCCTGTCTCCACAGAGTAGACAAGCGTGAACAGGCTGGTTGTAATGAGAGGATAATTAAGTAATCACCTAGAGTGCCAGCATGACCCTGCAGGCCCATCCCACTGAGATATGCTGACATAAATGATGCAAAGGGGACGACTAATTGCATTACTGTTAACAAAATAGTAAACAGCAAGCTGGAAAATCTTAACGAGAGGAAAAGTGAGTATAATTACACAAAGATATGATTCCTTACCCAGAGGGAAATATCTTGGTGTTCCAGCGTAAATTTTTCCCAGTGATACCAGTTTCAAACTGAGAGACCTCATCCTGTCTGCTGGACTCATGGCCACTGTGTCTCCCAGTTCTAGACAAGACAAAACAGTCATCGCTGGCACAAACCTCATATACGGCATGGGGAAGGTATCTATGAACAGGTTTTTTGGGACGTGTTGACGTTGGACTTGCCTTTTTCCATTATCTCCTGCCACAGTGAGTGCACCAGGATTGGGTCAGAGTGTCCTGCACAGTGGATGATGGCCAGCTTGCACTCGGACAGTTTGAAATGGTCAGCAAACTCCCCGTAGAGCTAAACCACAGAATAAGAACTCTGCAGTTACTGACAGTTTTCCTTTGATTTTCATGAATCCCAAACTCTCTTATCATTGTTACCTTTGTGATGTCCATGAGCTCTGAGTCCAACTGAGAAATGACATTTTTCACTGAGGGATGATGGGAGTACTGTCTGATCAGGGTGTCCTGGATCTGTACTTGGATACGCACCAGCTGGGAGGAGGAAGCAAACAGAAACTGTGGTTACAGTGCTGGAACCCTACATCACTTTCACTGTGATCACCACTGCATACGTACCTCCATCTTTTCCTCCAGCTCATGAAGGAACTCCCCATCAGATGCCTGAGCTGAGATGCAGGAGGAACTCTTAGCAGACAGGATGGCTCGGGCGATGTACTCCAAACGCTGCTTCAATGAGATCTCAGTGCTGCACAATCAGAGAACGAACAAGGTATTTTTATTTTATTTAAAAAAAATAAATAAAAATCACATTTTCAACTATTAGTTAAAAAATAATTAGGAAGAATCCATGGGGTGTTTATAAGTATATGTGCTATCTAGAGTTTGGAGAGGCAGTGTTGAAGTGTATTCACAATTGATTTTCTTGGAGATATGTTAACATCGAACAGAATTAAACTTGTAATCCACTTGTGGTGTGTCCAAACCTGTGCATGTCAGCGAGACGGGCCAGCACATGAGCTGCCTTGCCAAAGTTACGGTTTTTCTCGTAGTAACGCCACAACAGGTCCATATTATGCACCTTACTCTGGTCCTGCTTGATCATATGCATCAGATGCTCCTCCAAGTATGGAGAGTTCACCTGGACAAGCAAAGACAAATAAAAGGACGGTTATTAAGTGCATGTTATAAACAAACACCTATAAAGTATCTTAATTCTCCAGAAAACACAACAACTTGTAGTAGTAGATGCAAGCTGCATGTAAAAACTGAAAAGCACACATGAGCAGATATGCTACCTCCAGCAGCTTGTCAGTCAGGTCGGCCTGAATCAGCCAGTTGTACAGAGCGATGTGGAAGAGCTCGTCCTGAGATCTCTGGGCCAGACCAAGGATCTGTTCAAACTACAGAGAGACAACACAGTTTCATGAATAATTCAAATCAAGTCCACTGCTGTGGTGAGAAATAAGCATCAACTGGAAAGTTTTTACTCACATGAGCTGTAGCTTCTTCGTTACTGAGCATGTTAGGGTCAGAGGTCATGACTGGAGGCCCAGGCTGCTTAGGGACACTCGGGGACTGAGGGGCAGCTTTGCTCTGGTTCACCAGCTCCTGCATGGTATCTGTGATGCACTTATAACATGAAAGCCTGGAGCAGACAAGGGAAGGTTGTAGAATGTGGGTGACAATCAAATAAAATAACCATCAATGATGCAGACTCATAGGTTGCTTGCTTTTCCTGCCTTACCTTTCCTGGAAGGCCTGCTGTCCCACTCCATCCTCCTCAGGCTCTCCATTCTTGTAGAAGTGGGGCCCCAGTCTCTGTGGATCCTTCTTGTCTGCTGCTGTGAGACACAACTCAAGGACCCCCTCGTAGAAACGCACTGAGACAAATTAATAGCATTAGTGTCTACAAATATTGTAATAAAGAGCATTATTTAACTACACAACTATGGAGAGGGTGTCTTGTGTGTGCCTACCTTGTCTGTACTGGGAGCAGACCAGTGGCAGGTCTGTGTGTTGGCTGATCTGCTGATACAGACGTAAAGACTCCCTCAGCGTTCTCTCTTTATCTGCTTTATTCTGAATCTGCTTAGAGCTCTGTAGCAACTCATTAGCCTGAGTGGGAGACAAAAGCAACAAATTCAGTATGAAGACACATGAATCAATGTGGGTAAATCAATACATTTAATGGACTGTGATGCCCCTAAAATTATCACACACTGTGAGAAATGTGAATGAATCAAAACATCAATATAAATAAAATCGCAGACCCTTGAAGCCGTAATAAAGACTGACACATTTAACTAGATCTAGAATCTTAAGATCTCAGGATAAATCAGCTGATAATGTTTTTGAAAAACTTTCAATGACACCCAAACACCATATGTTTGTACCTTGGAACAGACGCTGTCGTCGCTGCTGTACAGCAGGGGACAGATGTCGCGCAGGTGATTGCTGATGGCCTCCACAGAGGCATTATCTTTGATGTAGACATTAATGAGTGCTGTGATAAGCGCTCCAGACAGCTCCTTGCCCCGGATCACTACATCCTTAAAACTCACTCCTTTCATCTGCTCTTGAAACTCCTACAAACAGAAAAAAAGTGGCAGAGTGAGTAATGACATCAGGGTTTTGGGCTGAAAACAAAGGTATTTCATTGAGGAAGGTGTGTGGATCAATACTGTAGCAATGATGTACAAGCACCTGTCTACAAAACTGTTTGTGCACACACGTACCTTTGGCAGCTCAGATATAATGAGGCTGAACTGATGATCACAGAGAAGCTTCAAGAGGGCCAGAGTCTGATAAGAGCGATGCACCAACTGCTGGATGCCCTGCAGGGATGCTTTCTCATAGACCTGAGCCTTGGCTGGGTACAGAGATAGAAACAGAAACAGAGTTACAGGAATACAGACGTCAGTGACACAAAGTAAATTACGTTTTCATCTTTTGTGGTTTCATATCCTTATTGATATTTGGGATATTGAGTCTCATGACAATATTCAGAAGAATGTGGAGACTTGTACTCATAACTCACTGTGATACTTCCTCTGGAGCTCCTGCTGGACCTGCTGAGAGCTGGCTCCGTCAGGACGCATAAAGCCCAGCAGCCTCTGCTGCAGGTTGGCAGGGGAGCTGAAACTAGCGGGGAGCAGAACAGATGTTATTCGGGGGAGTGGGAAACAAGCCAGCTACAGTAGGGTTCAGGATCCTAATTTTGCAGGTTTCATATGGGAAGCAATAACACTGTGAAAATAAGAGTCAGATGAAATATGAAAATATATTTGTTAGTCACTTAATCAATCATTATGAACTTATGGAGGCCTTCATCATTAAAATACAGCTTTTGATTTATTTCTCCTTAGGTCTGACTGGCCCAAAAATGAGAAATATAACCACCAGTAATGAGTCCTGTGCATCACATGATGATATAAGCAAAGTTCTGGAGAACTAACAGAACATATTAAGGCAATAAAGAAGCTCTTACCTTGCAGCTCCAAGAGCAGAAGGACTGAACTGAGAGTTTTTGTCAAGAAATTCCCGCAAACTGCAGAGCTCCATAAGTACCGACTCAAGATCAAACAATCCAACGCTGCTTTCCAACTATGGAGTCAACAGGAAATTAATGTTAACTAACCACTACCAGCACAACTAAAAAAACATGATCACTATTAACCTGGATTCATGATGATACTTACAATGGTGACAGTCTGATTTCCTTTACTCATGGTTTTCTCAACAGCAAGACTACCATCCCAGATATTTCTGTTAGAGTATTACAGAAGTTCAGATAATACTTTAATATTTTTTTTTTTTCTTCCTGGTACCTTAAGTTGCACATCGGCTGATATGTACTGATCCAGTGCATGAAAAACCACCAACTTACAAGGAACATATTTAGGCTTTCACCCAGAAAACAGATAAAAATGTGTTTATGTGGCAACTAATGACAGGAGTCACTTACCCAAGAATACGAGCAAAGTAGATACAGATACCATTGTGTTTCCCTGAGAAAATCACCTCTGGGCCAGCTGACATGGGTGTGATGGGGGCAGAGCCTGAGTGCATTGGTGCAAAAGGTGTGGCCAAAGCTGGGGGGATGATGCCTGAGGGGAAATGAAATGACTTATTATAAATGATTTATTATCGCTTAAAACACATCTGTATAACCAGCCAAACTGCATAGTAAAATGTAACACAAACATAGCCGGACTTCCGGGCGCTCTCAAAGTAAGCCTTCAGAATAAAAGCATATAAGAGATTACGCCACAGAGGAGACGGAGGAGAGGGCAATGGAAAGTACTGGCAGACACAATAATGTGCACATGAGGCTTTTCACAATGAGTTTAAGCTCCTTATCAATGTAGTTTGCACTTACCTGGGGCTGGAGAGCTCATCACGGGTCCAACAGTACTGGGAGATGCCATGGCTGCTGGGAATCTCATCTGAGCTTCTCCTCCATATCTGATGGAGACAACAAAGGAACAGTGTTAAGTTTGTGTAGCACAGTAAGAGAAAGAATAAATCTGTGTGCATAAACAATGTTGACTGACCTAAAGAAAGCTCTGGTGGCCCACTGTGAAACCTCCCTGTCACAAGCAGCGTTGGAACAAGCCAGGATTAGCGCTGTGGCACAAGCCTGCTCCTCCTGCACAAAACAGATCAACAAGTCACACATATATACACTGCAGGTGTGTGTGTGTGAGAAATATGCCTACACACTGCTCTATGACTACGTGTCTTTACCCTGTGTGACAGCCATGCAGGCTGTCAGCTTGTGGTGTATAGACTAAAACCATGTGTGACACGCACAAATTTAGGGCTAAAGGCCACGGTAAGGGGGATTATGAAATATTAGAGAGTGAATATCTTAGCTGTTACCCTGTGCAGCTTGAAGAAACGTTCAACCTCTTCACTCTCTCCTCCAGCACAGCTCACCAGCAGGTGACGGAGCTGGTCGACCGGCCGCAGTTTTTGGAAGATGTGACTCCCCTACAGGACAGCAAAGAGTCAACAGTACAGCAAATCAAGACACTGTTTTGTCACACTATAACAAGACTGAGCACTAGTTGTGCAACATGATGCCTTTTTCACACCTTTGCAGAGAGGAGGACAAACTTCTGTGGCGGAATATTATGCTGTTGAACCACGACAGGTGAATCTGTGATAGGGATCTGTTCCTTGTTCAGAGGAGTGAAAATCTTAGATGGTCTCTCATCATTAAGGGCACAAAGTGCCCAGGAGTGCCCATCTACATTAGACATCATCTGCAATAGAACACAGAATAAAGAGAGGCATATTGTAAGGTTTCTATTAACCAGTGTGTCCTGATTTTTAATGTGGTAAAACAAGCTGTCACCTAACAAATGTCAGCCAAAGGTTATTCACTATGCAGGACGGTAGTGAGACCTTAAACGGACACTTTTAAAACATTCATTGTATATTTCTACCTGAGTCTCCATCAAGGGTTTCTTGAAGGGGAAGGAGTCATGGTTGATGCACCACAGGATGTCACTGTCCTCTGTCTCAGAAGCAGCCATTAACAGAACACCTGTGAGATTCAAACAAAGAAAAGACAAAGTATTACAAGTAGATCTGGATTATTGCCACCAATGGTCCTGTACACCATTGACCTGCACATTAACTTAAAGTAAAAAACTGTTTTCTTCCCACTGGAACTTTCCCCTAAACTGAAGAATTGTAATACCTTTGCTGTGTAGGGCCTTATGGACTTTTGCAGGTTTCTGCAGAGTAGAAGATGCAGAAAAGCCTGGTGGCAGACGGACATGAACTAAAGCTAGCAGGCTGGGTCGAACTGGCACATGCCTCTGGTGTGGAAGGGCAAAAGGTGTGACGCTGAAGTAGAGACGAACACCTACAGAAATAGAACATAAACAGAGACACACATGAAGTATAACACTGCATATTAATCCATACACATATTACAAATTTATTATGTTCATGCTTGCTTTTGTTTTACCTGCATGAGTGACAGCGAGCAGGTGACAGTCGGAGGACTCAGATCTGTCAATCACAGAGATCTGAACGATAGGTTTGAAGACAGAACGATCAATGGTCCTGCAAAAGAAGCAGCACACATTATTACTTATTATTATTATTACTTCCTTATTATGAGGACTGATGACAGATGTGAAAGAAACAATTGTGCGTGAACAAACCCAGACATACCTGGCTATGTTTCCAGCAGCTGCAACAATGGTGTTCTGTGACATGGTAGCCACACGACTCATACCCTGCCCATCAGCCCCCAGGTCATACACCTAAATAACACACTGGTAAGTCTTTCAGCATACTGACAATCACCACACATTTGTCATTTTCAGAGCTCATCAGAAACAGCCACACATATTTGACTTGACGTTCACTAAGCATCATACCTGTAGGACACCTTTCTCAGAGCGTGTGAATAGTGTGTTGCGTGAGTTGTCAATAGCAATCTGCACAATGGGGTCTGTAAAGCACAAGGACAATCACAGATTAAAGTTAATTAAATTAAAGACATATTAACACATAGAATACGTCAGATATGTCCCTCTCATTACCATCTTCAGAGAAGGAGAACTGGAGCACAGAGGGGACGAGGAACGACAGAGAGCTTTTGGAGTGGTTGATTTTTCTGCAGCGCTGGCTCAGCCATCCTGCTTCAGCCTGGTAAGCTATCTCATAGAGGCAGCCGTCCTTTCCTGCCATGAAGATGCGCCCCAGGTCTGTGGAAGTGATGGATAGGATGTAGGTGTTGTCCGTAGGGATTGAGAAGAGGGGGTCTGGAAGTAGCTGCATCCCACCAGACATGCTGTCATTCAACCCTACAACAAAGTAGAGAGACACAAAGATAGCACACATAAAACACTACAGGTGCACAAGGATATGAATAGCATTGGTACAAAGAAAACATAACAAGAATGTACCCGAGTTCTCTCCATATCTCATTGTACACAATCACACACTACATGGAACAAGTGAAATGCACCTTCACTGTGTTATAGGAAGAACTCACCAGCCTGACTCTTAGGGAAGCTTAGCCCGAGGATCACTACATCCACAGATGTGGCCAACACTAAGAGGTAGTGAATGTGTGGCTGTAAAATCCCTGAGAAGAAAAACAAACTCATAAACATTACTCAAATAAATAAATACAAAAAGTTTAGTCAAAGCTGAGTTTAAAATATTTACACATACCTTGTTTTGGCTTGACAAGGCCCACTGCCAGAATGGTTTCAATGAGACCATCAAAATACGCCACATCTCCTCTGCAAAGACCAGGACAAGAAAAATTCACAATAAAAAGTCAATATTACTAATGCATTGCACTGTCTTTGCATTTCAGTTAGTTTCATGCAATGCTCATCATTAATTGTCCCATATCAAGTAAATGTACTCACCCATCCTCATAATTCCACATGAAGATGTCGTTGTCAATAGTAAGCCATGCTCGACAGATCTCTGGGAAAACTCCCATCATGCAGTTACACTGCATATCTGCAAGACTGTTAAGTTGAAACTGAAATTCTTATTGACAAAACAATACAAAGCAATCAACCTGAAAATGTTTTGCTACATGTCTGATGGAAACCTCTGGGTCCAATCAGTGAAAGGGAAAGCATTCATTATTTTTTCTCAATAACCAAAAGGATACGGCTGAACTGCTCCACCAGCTCAGGTGGCAGAGGGACTCGGCGGACCGCACTGAGCTCTGGGAGATTTGGCACACTGAGTAAACCTGGTCCCTGGAGTGGGTAGTCCATGTCCGACACTCCAGAGAGGGACGGCATATCTATCAACATGATCAACAACAAAGTTAGCGTCTATTCATGCACTCCTCTTGACACAAATTACAACATAGAGAGACCTGTGTTTAAAAAAAAAAACAAAAACAAAACAACACACTGAACAAAAAGTAATTGTTTTTGCTCCCAACGGTCACTCTATATTATTAACCCCTTAACGCCTATTGTCGCGATTTGGCATCAATACATACCTAGGAACCTTTTGCAAGTATTAGTTTCTCATAGGACAGGTCCGAGGGGACACTACATCTAACATCTAAATCTACTAACCCTAACCCTATGGTTCATTGCTCATCATACCTGAGATGGGAACATATGTTTTTTTTACCTTTATTGCCTGTTTTCGCTAATTTGCATCATACCTAGATTTATATCTATTGTATGTGCTATACTCAAATTAACACTCTCAACTTAATTTAGCACCTACTTGAAAGCAAAAGCACACACCAAATTTTGTTATGATAATTAGAAATAAATTCAGGCATCAAGGGGTTAAAAGGTTTGACATTTACTGTGCATACACCTTTTTGTTTAAGTTTTTTTCTTAATCTGTGAATGACCACTTCTCACTTTGTAGGATAACCCCTCACCTGACAGGTGATGCATATCAAGATGCTGATTACACAGCATGATTATTATACAGGTGTACCTATACAGGCGTACCTTGGACTGGTCACAATGAAAGGCCACTCTACAATGTAGAATAATAGAGTGATGTTGTGGTACCAGAATACAAAAAGTCTTAGACATGTAATATCACGATATAACTATTGATATTAATGGTATTGGATTTTATCCCCCCGCCCCCCCAGGTGTCCAAACACCTACTTCATCCCATCTTGTGTACTCTGACATTGCAGCCCTAATGTAAACAGACACACTTCACCCTCTACATGACTTACTGTGAGAAGGGACGCTGAGCAGCTCCGACAGATCAGGAAAGCAGCGGTCCTCCTGCAGGTGTCTGTCAATCAGCCGGGAGGAGTTTTCCAGCGCTTCGGCAAGTGCAGCGGCGGGGCTGCTGGGTCCAGCACTGGACGGCATGGCTGAGCTACCACCGTTGACTCACCTACACACTAACCCATTCAACCAGATTTAAACAGCAGCATTAGCAAAGTTGGACATCATGTAATATGTAAATAACAGAGAGACATACGGCCAACGTCACAGTAAAAGTTCTGTCCAGTGCTTGCTCATGTTAGCAAACTGGTAGAAAATCGCCGGTTAGTTTACCGACTACTTACTATTTAGCATTCAAGCTAAATGCTAGCTAAGTGTTGAATAAAGAGTATTTAAGTGAATTAGTTGCTTTACCCGACTGAATAGATTCCGTGTGATGCCGAATTATTTGGCTAAGAGGTTTTGTGCACCAGTTGAGCGGCAGAATTTAAACAAATATAAACAACTAGCAGCCCGCCAACCTCATGCACAGTTGCTGCAAACACCTATGAGCGGCTAACAACTAGCATCTAGCAGCAGGGTGAAGGTTGACTTCCGGCGACCGTCTGCTTCTCCGCCTCCTTAATTTCCCGAAGACTAGGCGGCCAAACGTCGTGCTGCCATCTATCGGTCAATGCTATTTTACCTGAACTATTCGCCACAGAATAATGTAATAAAGTAAACGTAACAGGCTATTAGAAATAAACAAACAAAAGAAAGAAAACATTTAAAACAAAAAAGAAGATATAAATATATACAGTACTGAACAAATCAATTAGATCACCAGACAGTGTAACGTGTTAATTAACAGTTTTGCTGATTACCAAAATATGTTTTTATGTTTCTCTAATGGTTAATCCACCAGTGTGCACAAGCTCTTTAATCAAAATTATATCTTTAATCCTAAATATAATTATTGTGGTTTTCCATGAATTTCAACATTTACTGTTTTATTAAAAAGCAGAAAAGTGCATTATTTTTTTGATTGAGATCCCAAATTCCAGCAATTTACTGTCATTCCTGAACAGAAAAATGTGTTTTAGCTATTGTATGTTATTTATTTCTGCTTCTCAGAGAATTACAGAGTTCTGGCTCAAATTTCAGAATAACGTGAAATTCCCTTACCAAGACATTCTGTATGAAAGACCGATGTTATTTTGTTACACTGACAAATTAATGTAAATATTTGATTTAATATCTTAATATTTGATACTAATAAAACTTAATGTTTCTCTACTTGAAAAAATATGTGACATACAATAAACCACTGTTTGTAACAAAGAGATTCACAGGGTCACATTAGTAGAAAGAGTCTTTTTCAAGAAAAATCAATCAGAAACTGTTAGTACAGGACATGTGGAAGTTGCATCTTAAATGCTGTGTATTTAGATCAAACATTCTCTACCAAAATGCACAACGCCTTGTGTGAACAGAGACACTGAGCATAGTACATCGATGACTAGTTGGGACAAGATCCACACTGAGAGATTTAAGAAAAAAAAATAACACAATGATGACACCATCTTTTGGATTTAGCTGTTGTGATAAACTTTGCCTTGTAAATGAAGGCACAAGTAACAAGAATCCCTGGTATCATTTTTAAGATGTGATGGAAAAACATCTAAGATTGCCATCACTCCGCTGATCTCTTTCAAACAGGTGAGGAAATTGGAAGACAAACTGGAAGACTTTGAAAATGACAATAAATATTATGAGGTGGGAAAAAAAAATGCAAACAAGTAACAAAGACATAAGAAAGATTTATTGCAGTACTTGTCCCACCAGAAGAGCGGGGGTCACTCTTTTCTTGCTCTATGTTCTATAACATCAAAATCTATATGAAAAACAGTATAACTTCCCCTGCATATAGGCACAGATACTGCACTGCTCTTAACATAAATAAATTATATCAAAGATACTCCATTACACAGTGTGGGTAAACAATAAAATGCTCAAAACAAGAAAAGAAAGAAAGTTAAAACCTGTTGGAGCTCAGGTCAAGTGAATAAATCCATCTGGTGCTAGTTTAAACTCCAAAAACACTTTATTAAGAACATCATCAATACACTAATTTCCAACATTCAGTTTATTTTTTTACAGAATTATGTCCAGATATAAACATGTGTTTAGTTAAACTATAATACAGTGGGAGTAAAAATCAAACAACGAAGTTGCTGCACAACAGCGAAGGAACTCCCACACAATGTTTTTCCAAACATTTCCTTCTTGCTTTTTTCTCAGGTTTAACTTAAACATGTCTGCATTAAAACAGATCAGTGTTCACAATACTCTCCTTCCAACTGGTCCTTAAATCTAAAGAGATTCTCATTTTCTCTCTGTAACATACTGGAGCCACATAGATTTGGGCTATGAGGGCGTTTCTGTCTGAGTAATTTCAGTTGATTAACTCTTAGTCGCCGTCCTTGGCAGCGTACAGCGCCCGTAACGTCTGTGCCACTTTGTTCGTCAGCTTGTGTCCACTTGTCAAAGTGATTTTCTTGTAAATGATGTCTGACTCCTTGATAGTGTCAACCCAAGGCACCTTTTTGCGACCATCGCGTTTCTTTACCTCAGCCCAGGGCCCAGAATAAGAGCCAGTCATCCAGTGTATACTGTAGCCTGTTTTGATCCTCTGGATGACCCTGGCAATCTGCGGTCTGTCTTTGTATTTGGGACAGCAGATGGCAATGACGTCCATGGCCTTGACTCTCTCATTCATGTGACCTGTATCCTCTGCGGACTCTCCACCTTTCCTTGGTTTCCGCTGTGGATAGAAGAAGCAGAGTGTGACCGACATGAACAAATCCTTTATACACAGAAAGCATTCTCTTATGGACATTTTCCACGTCGGGATCAAGTGTCAGAAATGTGCAGACATGTTAATTGCTCTCTGCAACAGTAAGTAGAAACTTAAAACCTGTGAAACCCATTATACGTAGGTATATAGTACATATTATATGAAATACAGAAGGAAACAAAAACATTTGCTCTAAGGTTTTAAAATTCCTACCGCAGGGGGATCATCATCCTCACTCTCCTCATCATCTGTCTCCACTGGAGCAGTGTGATTATTGTGGTTGTGGTTTGAAGATTTTGGGACCTTCAGCAGTGAAGTAATGGCTTTGTTTCTAGCATTGGCATTTGCTTCACCGTCCTCATCCTCTTCGTCACGATCCAAGTGCTCCATCAGTACCTTGAACTACGATATAGAGCGCAGACATATCCCTCACATTCCTGACAATTAAATAACACATATATGAACTCGAAACATGGTACTGAGCTCTTACATCTAAATACTGTTTCACAATATTCCGCTTGATCTTGTTGCTGAGATCCTTGTTGGCCAGGTCATTCTGCAGGTAATCCAGTGTCTGATGAGGGTTGAAGTGCACCTTGGATTTCCTGTTCACCGCCTTGTCGTATACTTTGGCGGACTCCGTCGGGGAGTATTTCTGGATTTTGCTGTCAGACGAACAAAAAGTTTGTGTCACGTAAACAACTGCATGACTAAGAGCTGATGAAAGATTTTTTTGACCAGCATATTTGTGGTGGCCTACCTGTCTGACAAGCCATACAGATTCTTCAGGTGTTGTTTCAGCACCAGCAGCAGCAGAATGCCCTGCGAAGCACTGGCAAAGTCCAGCAGAGGGTTGGGGTTTTCAGGCAGACGGTCCATCACTGCATCCTCGTCTTCCATGTCAGAATCAGAGAGCACGGCTTTCTTTCCACTGTGGACCATCTCGCCATCATCCTCATCACTGCTGCTGGATGTGCTGCTGCTCTGCTCATCATCCTCTTCTCCGTCTTCATCCTCATCAGAGCTGTATTTTCTCCTCTGAAGCTTCTTTTTCTTCTCCTTCTTCCTCTTCTTTTTTGTCTTCTTCTTTTTCATCGCCACCGTCTTTTCGTGCTGTACAGGCTCTTTCTGTAATGACTGCACAGACAACAAAACCAGTCAGACACAGACCAAGAATATTCTGCAGATATACAACACAAACTTTGATTTTGATTTCATTTTGAACAGAACAACTAAGGGCAAGTCATCCAAAATGAAACCAAGCTTCTCACCTCCTTGAAAGACTGGAGCAGGTTGCTCCCAGAGACAGACAGAGTAATATCTACATGGTGCATGATGAAAAGAGGCTCCTCCTGGGTCTGGTAGGGGAAGCAGGCTAGGTTGTCCGCTACAAACAACAGTCTGTTCACTTCTTGTTCTGTCTTCTGCAGGACGGCAAAATGTGAAACATGGTTTAAATTAACTGTTCCTGACCAGCATGAAACTTGGATAACACAAGGAGAAGGAGAACTCACAGAGCTATCATCGAACAGATTAAGCAGGGAAATGAGGAAAGCCCGTCTATGTTGTCGGTTCCCTCTGACAAGAGTGTAGAGATGAGAGCAGAGAGCAGAGTCTGAGTCTTCCTGACGATAACCTCGAATCACTGCGCCTTTGGAACCTTTTATGGCCTCTTGCACTTGGTAAGACATCTTCAAACCTGCTACGGCCTTCATCTGTGAATTCAAAGAGAGACTCGACTCAACATGTATGTAGAGTAAATGATAAAGGTTGAAATCCTTCTGTTTTTTTTGTGAAGGCTGTGATCTATTTTTAATCAGAAAATGCTAAGATTTCATCCCTCTTAAGCACTTGAAGTATGAAGTTTCAAAAGCTCCAGCCAATGACATGTAGACACCACTGCCCACAGATACTGTTATGGCAAACCATCTTTGACACACTTTCACACCTAATTTGGCGACAATAATGCAGCACGCCACTCACATGGATGAAGCCTGAATATTTCTTGTCAATCTCCACCAGCTGCTGATCAGCCTTGTTCTTCATGGTTGGCTCAGGGTCTGTTCCCATGGCAATCAAGTAGGGCACGCACTAAAAAAAAAAAAAGATTGTTCAAAATCAGTGAGCAGCTCATTTGCATTCAAAATGGCAGAGAATGATGTCAAAGAAATTCTGACACAGATCTCGCTTGTAGTAGTCTTGGTGAGTGAAGCTGTGCACATACCTGTACGGGATGGATGAGGCCCTGGCTGAGAGTCAGTGTAATGACACTCAGGGCAAAGTGCCGAACAGTGGACTGTGTGTGGAAGAAGGACTCCAGCACCTGCTTCAGGTAAATCTGCATGATGGAGCTGCTCATGCCTGAGGAGATATCCCCCATTTCTTTCAGATCCTCCTGATTGGATTGATTCTTCCCTGAAAATAAATAAAAAAAATCAGCTAAAATAACGATGCTCTACTGTACATGACCGACGTGCTGAACATACAGTGATAACGGTTGGCACTTGAGTACCAAATGTTATGGATTTGTTAAACTCACATTCACGATCAGCCTCCTGCATTCGAGAGTCCTCCTCTTGCAGGTATGTCTGCAAGTTTTTTAGCACCTGGATCTTCAGAGTGACTGAAATGTTTTCATCTGACAGGGTGTTGTTGTACAGAACCTTCACCTCCTGCACAAACATGAGCTCTGGATGCATGATGAACTGGAAGCCTTGATACAATGGAAAATAGTGCAAATACATAAATACATAATCAATTCACAAGTGAAAAGTGACTGGCAAAAAAGTACAAAAAGTACAGTATAGATGCAGTAATCACAACTTATGATGGTGTGAGATGAGGTGAACTGTACCTAGACCAGTGATGGCCTTGATCTGGACCTCTTCATCCTCATGAGTAGTGAAGTACAACAGAAGCTCCAGCACTTTGTCCTTGATGACAATCTGAGAGACACAGGGAGAGTCCGCCATGAAAAAAGGTTCTACGGTAGTTCTGCACGCAGGCCAAGCAGACTGCTGGTGTTTACCTTGTTAGAGCCCTTAAACTCCTCTTGGTCGAAATCAAAGTGTCGGCAGAGAGCCCCCACAGTGAACAGTGAGCGCAGGAGAGTGGGTTTATTAGCAGCCAGGGTGGAGCTGTTGGGGTCCTCTTGGTGTTGTGTCTTCAGTTTTGCCAGAGCTCCTAGAAATGAAACAAATAGTCAGTAAAAACCTTTTCTTGTTCATACAGCGAACTAACAAGAAATCTGGACTATAAAACACTGTGGTGTGTGTTCAGTGTTGTCGTTTACTTGGATGTCAAATGAGATTAGCCCTATGCACACACTATTAACATGGTGTAGTTTAGTTTATTTCTCTAGCCTTTTCCATTTGAAGTATACAAAAAGTAACCCTCTGATTCCAAGATTCCACCAGCGGGATGAAATTAACCACTTTTTAAAATTATTGACATTTAGAAACCAAAAATAAAAGAAATCAGAGATCCATCCATTTTCTTCTACTTCTCCGGGGTCGGTGAAGCCCAGACTTCCCTCTCCCCAGCCACTTCGTCCAGCTCTTCCGGAGGGATCCCGAGGCGTTCCCAGGCTAGCCGGGAGACATAGTCTCTCCAGGGTGTCCTGGGTAGTCCCTGGGGTCCCCTGTCGGTGGGACGTGCTCGTTATACCTCACCAGGGAGGCATCCTGACCAGATGCCCAAGCCACCTCATCTGGATCCTCTCGATGCAGAGGAGCAGCGGCTCTACTCTGAACCCCTCCCGGATGAACGAGCTTCTCACCCTGGACAGCCTGCAGAGGAAACTCATTTTGGCAGCTTGTATCCATGATCTTCTTCTTTTCGGTCACGAGCTGTGGGTAGGTGAGGGTAGGAACGTAGATTGACTGGTAAATTTACCATGTACCGATATAGCGTCCGCATCACTGCAGAAGCTGCACCGATCCACCTGTCGATCTCCTACTGCATTCTCCACTCACTTGTGAACAAGACCCCGAACTACTTGAACTCTTGGGGCAGGATCTCCTCCCCGACCCAGAGAAAGCCTGTTACCCTTTTCTGACTGAGGACCATGGCCTCAGATTTGGAGGTGCTGATTCTCATCCCAACCGCTTCACACTCAGCTGCGAACCGCTCCAGTGGGAGTTGTAGACCCCATTTTCTTTTTTTCTAATGATTTACAGCTTTTAAATTTGTTACACTGCATGAAGACATGACTGAGTTACATCAGCCTATAGACATAGTTGTCCTGAATCTACAGGGATGCAGGATTTCACTTTGCAAAGAAAATTAGACCACAGTGAGTAAAACTGTGACAGAAGCAAAAAAAAGACCAGAAATTGCTTGGGATTCAGGAGGTTAAAATGTGTGTATGTGCAGTAATAACAGCCTTACCGTAGTAGCGATTGAAACAAGCCCAGACAAACTTGAAGTTGTGTGTGACCTTGTTGACAACTGCACCAAGACAGCTTACGCAGTGCTGTACAACCTGAGAAGCAGACAGAACACTGTGTTCAAATGAAATTGGTTTGCTCAGATCACCTGTGAAAGCTGTGAGCTGTGAATGACACTGACCGTCATGCCGTATTTGATAATGAGCTTCATCAGGTCTTCTTCTATAGTAGTGAGGAAAGTCTCACTTGGGTGCTCCATCAAAGGCACAACCAGTTCCAAGATCTTTGCCACGTTACATATCACCATGAAGTCATTCTGGGTCTGGAAGGGAAAATAATGTTGTGAATGACTAACTGCTTTATTAATTGTACTCCTCCTCTCAGCCCAACTGTGTATAACTGTATGTTTGATCCTCCTTATTTCAATATAATTTGCACTGTTTTCGCACAGCAATCATTCATTGTTTTTATTTTGTCTATTTTCATTTTTTATGATTTATAAGTCATATCCACAGTGTAAATAGTTTTTATTTAACTCCAATTCATTTGCCTTCAAAATGTCTGTCTTTTCTAAATACACACTGTAAATATTTATTATTATCATTACTTATCCTATTATTTCATTATTGTTGTTTTATTGTTTTTTTTTCCAACTATAACTTGTTTCCGCTGCTATAGCAGCTGAATTTCCCTTAATTGGGATCAGTAAAATGTATTCTATTCTATTTATTCCATTCTATTCTATTTTTAACATCTGAGTATTACTGCTCCAGGTACCGTGCATCTTCATTAATCAAGTGCATCTCAGTAAGCTCCAATAAACCTGTCACAAAAAATGGACTCCTGATGACTCACAACTACAGAAAGTGTGGGTCATGGGAAGGACCCTGTATTCATTTCATTCGGTTGCCACTAGATGGCCCTACAGCACAACATTACAGTGTGTGTTGTTTCTGTCCTGTGTGCACTAGAGGGTAGACCCAACAGATGATTTCTCACACTTTCATACTTTTAGATATGGACAAATGATAATGAACTTACATTGCACTTGGTGGTCAAGTAGGGCTGCATAGTCATGGCATGTTTGACCATTAACTGTGCCCTGATCTTGCTGAACAGGTAGAGAGTGGTGATGCATGCTACCAGACGACCTGAGTTAACCCCTTTGTCCTCACAGTCTGAAATACCAACACAAAAAACACAGTCATTTGTCACAGCACAGCAATTTTACACGATAAGCATGTAATTTTACTAGATTAATTTAGATTATTATTCTTACCTGCGAGAGACTCCTCATATTTCAGTATGTGCTCCACTAGGTTGTCCACCAGTTGAACACAGGCCTTCTTGGCAGGTTTGTATGAAGCTTGTTCTTCTGACTTCAGTAGCTACAAGAGATGTCAAACAGACAGAAGTTCAACAAGATGCCCAAATAAATGTAACATGAAGACACACGCTGATGTTGAGATATCAAAGAGCCACACAAGTTAAATAACTCACATTTTGGAGAAGCTGCTCAAACCAGTCATATCCAGAATCTTTACATGCCAACACCTGAGACAAAATCAAAATGATGGTAATGATGATAACCATGAGTGATACGATTAATATTCATATTCCACTGACAGTGCTAAACTTTTTGTCTCACTAGTCCAGGTAGTACGCACCACATCTGTGATGTTCTGGATCTTCCGCGTCATGGCATTTTTGTCATGACTGGGTGTGGGGGTGAACCAGATTTTCTGGAATGTCTCATTCACCAGTTTCTGCAGGGGGAATAGGAACATAAGCAGTATTTAAAAAAAATAAAAACTACTACCTGTAACTACCAGCATTCACATGGAAACAAACTCGAACCTTGATTCCCTCTTCATCGTTGACCCTCCGGATCATTTTGACACACATCTCAGTGATCTTGTGGAAGTCCGGCTGCTCCAGGCAAATATCCCTCAAGATCTTAATGACCCTCTTCCTGACACTGATACCTGTGTCCTGTGGAAAAACAGAGACATTGTTAGTTCAATACAGACAAGAAGACTTTCTCAGTTGCACTTAAATGCACTAGGTGCAGTTGCACTTAAAATCAGTTAAACTTTTGCACTTAAAATTAAGTTTTTGGTCAGTTTATTAAAGTCAAGGAAAGTGGGGTCCGTCTGTTGCTGATTTTAAAATCCCTAAAATAAGCATAAGAAATAAGAAATTACCAGTATCCTTTCAATGAGCATGTCGTAGTACTGCTCAATGAGCTCAGGTCGACTTAACACAAAGCGGCCCAGGAGTTCCACAGCTGCTTCTCGCACACTGGTGGAGTTGTCCATGAGGCGACAGTGAACCCCACGCTGCATGTCCAACTGCAGAGCAAATAGGGGAGATTATTCGAGCACAGATAAACATCACCGAATGTTAAGGCTGCTGGTGTGACTGTGGTAAACTGGCATAGCTGCCTGGTAAATTAATACCACCCTAGCACTCAGGCTAAAATAAAATTTCCTGTTAGAATGTGTAGATTAAAAAAAAGATGTCTTAGTGACGTGTAGCAGCCAATGCAGGAGGACTAACCCGTGCCAGAATACTTGGATCCACGGCTACTACTTCAGACAAACACTTCATGGCTTTAGTTCTGACTGCGATGGCACTCTCACCCAGCACTCTCAGAATCTATGAAAGAGAAACAATAACAGAAAAAAGTTGACAGTGACAGCCGACACAATATAGTCTCTCAGTGACGTTAAATTGAAATGAAACCTCTTACTTGTGATAAATAAACATCAAAGCTCTGAGCAAATGGCCTCATGGAGGCCAGATATCTGACAATCAGATACGAGTCCTCATAGTCTACTGTGATGGCGTTAATCCTGAGAAAGAAAAATCAAGACGAGCATTTAATACCAGGATCTGTGAACAAGTCAAACGCTGAGAGACATTAGTGCAGCGATCCAGAGTGAAGTAGTATTTACCCCAGAGAACTAAAATCTGATGGTGCTGTCTTGATGACCTTGCGGAGGAATTTCTTTCGCGTTTCAGTCTTCTCCATAATCTCCTCATTTGAATCAACATCCATGGAATGAAGGCGACCTCCCTCATCGTCATTTTGAGACTTCATTGCTTTCTCTGCCTCGGTTGTAGCATCCCTGAACCACTGTGCAATATAAAACTTCCTGGCAAACTAGATGAAACAAATATGTAATGAAAAACACTGAACATTTTGGGGCATACTAAAGAGTGCAATAACCAGTGTCTTTATTATTATTAGTAAATGCTTAGCATCCAGACCTCACAAATGTGATGATTTCTGTAGATACACAGATATGTATATGAAAAAAGAAGAGCTCACCACTAGAGACGGATCTGTCTCAATGTTCTCAGTTAGGTAGCTTATCAAGGCCTTCTGGAGCTGCTGGATCTCATCACTGCCCTGAGTCTGGAAGGAGATCAATAGGACAGGAGAATCTCAAAAGCAGTTCAATGCCACTGTTGATTTAATTTCAGCAAAATAATTCCCTAATTATCTCGACTACCTCCTTAAGGATGCGGTCAATAGCCTTTTGGTCCATGTTGCTACTGACAGCATCTTTACGCAGGCGAGAAGCAACAGTGCCGAGGTAGTCCAGAGATGCCACCCTGAGCGCCATTTCTGTGTGCTTGTTACTGAACTGATGTACCTGGAGCACAAGTAGTGGAGGAAAATGACAAAAACAAACATCAGCAGCAGTTTCTACTGGAGAGATGATGAGTAACGACACCTGTGGAGTGAGTGGTGCTACTCACCAACAGTCGACCCAGTAAACTGAGCAGCAGCTCCGCTGCAGGCCACTCAGGCCTGTTGACCGCAGACAACAAGTCATGTACAAAGTTCTCAAACAAAGGCCTGAAGTCCTCCTCTCCCTGCTTACTGCCACACCTGAAACACACAGAACACAACCAAGTTACCATTACACATTTTTGAACAGAAAGACAGTAAACAGTAGAAGACGGTGTGCTGTGTGCGGTGTGGTCTACAGACCAGTGACTTACTTCTTGAGAAACACTGACAGGAAGTTCTGAGCTGTCCTCATAGCAGTTTCATAAGAGTTTGTGATGAAGACATCTTTATCCACCTACAAAAAAATGCTCAAAGTGTAAAACAATCTCTGAATAAACAGCTTTTGAGATATACTACGTGATTTGAATATCTGTTAAATCCTTGGTATTTACCTTCTTATTATGTTCATCCTCCCTCTCTGAGGGAAGGCGAACAACACACTGGATGAGCTGAAGAACCAGCGCAGTGACCATCTGGATATACAAGGGTTCTTCATCTGAATCACTGTTTAGCCTGAGGAGGGTATGAGATACAAGTATCATTAGCTATACTGTGCAATGCAATGCATCATTAATGTCATTTTAGTGAACAAATATTCACTTGAGATTTAGTCACCTAAAGTTCCTGAGGCTGCGTTTACTTGTAGGCAGTCTAGCCAGGGAGGTGAAGATCTCTTCAAGAATGAGGTGCCTGTGCTTCTCGTAACGTGAGAACACCTAAATGCAAAAATACAGAGATAGCATACAGGAGCATGTCTTAACACCAAAATTGACTGTTAAAAATAACATGAAAATTGCATGCCATGGCAGACTTACTGCTGTCACGAGTGCGATAGCACATAACTGCAGTTCACTGACGTTCTCCACGAAAAAAGGTGTAATACCCAGAGTGGACACCTAGGAGACAGCCACAAAGCAGTCAGGTATATATATACTAGAACTGAAGAGTCAAAAGGTTAAAAGGGTTCATGAATTTCATTGACATCAGATCAGATTGGGAGTCCCACCTGGAGAATCGTGGTGTCAGTTAGCAGCTGAATCTCCAGGAGCTCTGAGATGTTGCTGACAATGTCACACACTTTGTCGTAGAGCATCACTACCACCTTCTGTTTATGGGTGGAAATCTTTGCTCTCTTAGACTTTGAAGTATGCATGCCACCTTAGGTGAGGAACAAAATAGATAAGTAAAGTACTTGCAAAATACCAAAAACTGACAATAGCCTTCCCCCCATTCAGAGTTCTTTTTTTAAATAAGTGACTTTGCAACATTTAAAAGAACAACTTGAGAGAATGAGGGAAACACCTTTTCTGTAGACCGGGTCGTACTGAGGGTACAAAGTGTTCTGCAGGTGGAACTTGGTGTACTGCAACACCCTCTCGATCACATCCTCAATGTAAACAGCCTTGGACATGCGTGGAGATGTCATGATGTTGAGTGCAGTCACACAGGCATCAGCAGACTTAGCTACCCGCTCCATGATGAGGTCCCGCCACAAGCGTTCCTCATCCTTGGAATCATTATCCTAAACATTATAAAAACAATTAGTACAAACAGATAATCAGGTAAGAAAAAAAAAATCACATCCAGATTGCAACTTACATGATTCATTAGTGTGGAAAGTTTGACGCTGTCCTGAATGTTCTTCTCCAGGATATTCAACATTTTCACCAATTTCTCAGATGGAAACTGTAGATCAAACAAATGATGGGTTACTTTCACAATGATGAAACTCTAACCGATGGTCTTTACAACAGCTAAATATCTACAGTGAAGTAGAGCACAAACACACTCCTCTCACCTTGTTAAAGACCCTCATAGCTTTGATCTTAGCAGAATCACTGCTTAGCTCGCTCAACTGGTGCTTTCCAAGCAAGAGTTCTTCCGGTATCTCGTCATCATCTGTTTGAGGACACAAAGTTATAATTTTGACATTCTTCAACTCAACAATTCCAACAAATGTTCTGAACTTTGCAAACAGCAGCACTTCATATTTACCTGCAGCAGTGAGGTCCACGTCCTCGAGGCTCTCAAGAATGCTGTCCACGTTGGCCGTGAACCTCTTAAATGCAGAAGAGTCCATCTTTTCTGTTTAAAAAATGAAACAAATTGATTAATGAATTGTATTAATATGTAGTTTTAAAATGCATTCAGATTATAAGATATTTTAAAATGTAAAAACAACACCTTCTGGCGTCATCTTGGAATCGTACTGTGTCTTGTTTTTCTGTTTCTCTTTTTTCTTCAATTTTCTGGCAACTGAACAAAAAGAAATCAGCATTAGTCAAATCCTTGACAGGAGCAACTCAGCCTCAAGCACTGCATGTTTAATAAAGAAAGACTGGGTGTAATAATGCAAGTATCCAGGGATTTGGCCCGATGGATCACCGATTTAAGCAATAATTTGAATAACAGCCATCAGAAACAGGACCTCCAATTTGTCTGGCATTTCTTTTGTCTATTGTCTAAGATTCAAATTGAGAAAACTTCTTTTGCCTTCTTAGAGCCAAATAACAAAATAAAAGCACTGCCTGCCTTTTGTCCTGTAGATGGCTGTGCCCACTGACATGCTTATACCAAAAAGACTCACCATCTCTCAGGCTTGGTGGTAGAGAGTCTTCATCTGAAATGCTGGAGCTCCGGGCATGGTGACGGCCACCAGACCCCCGGCGGGCGTTACGTGAACCCCTCTTCTCTTCATACTTCCATGTCTTGTCATAACCTTTCTTGGACCTTTTCCTCGCAGCTGGAACAATAACAGAGAAAAACTACACTTGAAAACATCAGTTCATTCAGCACAAATCAATAAAATGTAATTATTATAATATTTGGGGGTACATTTTGATCAAAAGATGATTGACACAGAGTCAAAACATTATTTTTTAATTATTTATGGACTACAAGTAAAATAATCTAATTATTACTAGAAACCAATATTACCAGTACAACAATATTACACACAATATTTGTACATCCAAAATGTAATAAATGAATAAATATTATTTCTTACATGTTACTTTATTATGTTCTTTCTATTTCTGCTACATATCTTATTTACTCTGTACTTTAAATTGCATTAACTTCTGTCCTAGGTTCTCCCTGTCCATTGTAAATGATACTGAAGAGAGCCTAAAATGCAAGAATCTCATCGCTGGCAACAGCATCAATAATTGTATGTATATTTTTTAGGTTCAGTACTTACGCTCATCGCCAGAGTCGTCATCATCATCGCTGTCATCTTCGTCCTCATTGTTGTCATCTTCATCAGACTCTTGGTACTTTTTCTTACTGATCATACTGAGCTTTCGCTTGTTTGTCTTCTCACAATATGTCTCTGTAAGCACAGGGAGTGAGTTTGTTTTTACCCACCGCTATTTATTGGGATTAATGCGATAATTTCTTGAAGCAGTGGTTTAAGTAAATAAACTGTAAAGGTAATAATCTGTCACTGTCAATCCTCTACAATTTTGCATTCTTATTTAATAAAAAAAAGTGACTCATACCTTTCCCATATCTGAGTCTGAAGCTCTGTGCATTCCTGCCTTCCTTAATGATCCTTTTCACCTCATCAACACTGAGCCTGTCGAGCACAACAACAGGCTTTGTTCCTTTGTTCAAGTTCTTTACCAGTGACAATCTCTCCAGCCTGACCAGCGGTTCGCTCCAGCCATCTATCAATCTGTTTATAAGTTGGGAATCTTTCTCATCCCGTTTCAGTTTAGGGATCACAAAGTTCTTCAGACTTCCTGACGTGCCACCCAGCAGGTATGAGGGGAACTCAGTAAGTTTAGTCTCTGAAGACTGCTGTTTGTTTCCAGCTTGGTAGCTAATGCTGCTATTCCCACTTTTCTTCTGTTTTTTATTTTGGACGTTTTGAAGGCTGGACCTCTCATCTGTCTTCTGTCGACCATTAAGGTCAGTGGATTTTCTGCTTCCATCTTGCTTCACTCTGGGGCTGTCAGCTTTAGTATGCCGGTCAGGAGAGTGCCTGTTGCAGTTTTCCCTTGATGCCTTGTGCTTCCTTTCCCTTTCCCTATCTCTGTCTTTGTCCTTGTCCTTACCTCTATCTCTGTCTTTTTCTTTGTCCTTATCCCTATCTCTGTCTCTTTCCTTGTCCTTATCCCTATCTCTGTCTCTTTCCTTGTCCTTATCCCTATCTCTGTCTCTTTCCTTGTCCTTATCCCTATCTCTGTCTTTTTCCTTGTCCTTATCCCTATCTCTGTCTTTTTCCTTGTCCTTATCCCTATCTCTATCTTTGTCTGGGTCCTTATCTCTATCCCTAACTTTATCTTTTTCTCTCTCCTTATCCCTATCTTTGTCTTTTTCTCGATTCTTATCCCTAACTTTATCTTTTTCCCTGTCCTTATTTCTATCTCTATCTTTATTTTTTTCCCTATCTCTATCATTTTCTCTAGTTTTATCCCTATCCCTATCTTCATCCTTTTCTCTGTCCTTATCCTTATCCCTGTCTTTATCTTCAGTTCTGTCCTTATCCCTATCTCTATCTGCAACTTTATGTCTATCTCTGTCCTTATCCCTATCTCTACCCCTGACTTTATCTTCTCCATGTCTCGAGATACGCTCTGTCTTGCTCATGCTTTTTGGAGTTTCGGGTTTGCTGACATGGGACCGGTGACCGTTGCGGTTCTTTTCCTCTTTGTGGCGCAGGTCTGAATGCTTGTCATGTTTTTGCTGTGTTGTGTCTGGCTGTCTGTCATCTGAGTGTCCCTTGCTTTTGACAGCTATGCTGTCATGTCTGTGTTTGGATTCACGTTGACTTTCCTGCTTCTGTTTGGGGATTTCTGGTTGTCCATCTGAGCCAGACTTCCTGGGGTTGTCAGCATGCTGTTTGATGATCCCAGGTCTGCTTTCAACAACTTTATCTACCTTTCCATCAGTCTTTGACTTAAGTTGTTGGAGGTGTTCCTCACACAACTTCTGTGCTTCCAAGACCACCACAGGCTGTCCTATGACTCTGCCAGCCTGCTGCAGATCAATACTGACCATCAAGGCAGGCCGACTGGCACCGTTACTTGCAGAATTCATCTTCTTGGGTGTCACCCTGCTGTCAGTGTTGCTCCCTTGTGCAGTAGGCCCATCACTTGATTCAGCTCCAGATTCCTGAGGGTACGAGTCTTGCTTCCGTTTCTTCAGTGGTTTATCTGTGATCAAGAAAACAAAGCTCAGATCTTCTACAAACACAAACAAATGTAGGTGTATGAAAAAATGCAATGGTGGACACACAGTACCTTTATCCTGGACTTCTTTCGACCACCTTTCTCTCTCACTGGCCGACTCACGTTCTATTCTCTCAATCTCTGTCAGTGTGTCTATCTCAGCATCATCAAACACCACCCCACTGACGACTCCAGGCTCCTTGATATTTGGCCGAACAGGGACCTGCTGGCAGTTTCCCTGCTCCTCAGTATCAAACTTGTGTGACAAGTCCTGGACAGTCTTTGACAACTGAATATTATTAGTTGTCAAATTAGTTTCATAGTCTGAGTCAACATGTGGCCTCGAAGGAAGTTCTCCAGATTGATCCATGTCTGAAAACTTCACTCGGGACAGTTTTATAGTCAGCCTGGCGGACTCTTTTGATGGAGAACTAACAATGTCATACAAGGAATTTTTGTCTGTCTGCTTATGTTCTTCTTTACTCCTTTCTTTCTGCTTCTTTTTGCGGTCAGCAGAGGAGAGGAGCAGAGCAGTTGCTGCACCCGGTGGCCCATCAGTTGGAGGGGACTGCATGATAAGGGGAGGTCTGGACCCTGTACAAAGACAAATATGTATAGTTTTAATAAAAGGAATGCAACACAGAATAGGTCTTTGCAAAGAATTAACTGAACAGTTGTGCATTAATTTTGATTCTATAAAATGAAGAAGAATGGGCTTGTTGCTGTTAAAGCAGCATACTTTTTGCGGTCTCTTCACTCCCAACAGAGGAACACACAGACTGTGGTGATTTGACTGGAAACATGGCAGTTCTCATGGATGGGTCATTCTCCTGTTGGAGACACAAGACAACTGTCAACCCTTTAAACAGTCAGCATCTGCTGAGGTCCACTTCAGGAAATCATGATCTCTCTGCATTACCGTATTTCCCAGTCTGTGAGCCATGTTGATGTAGTCTTCGTCTGAGCCTAGCCTCGCATTATGATTAGATGAAGTATTTGACAGCTGACCAGAGACCTTGTCGTCATGGTTATTTATAACTAAAACAGAGAGCAAAACAAAACATCCAGAAATTATTTATAATATACAACATTTTATGTCTCCCAGAAAGATATATACCTTCTTTTCCACCTTTACAGACAGATGTAGTTTTATCATATTACAGTAAGAAAGTGTAAGCTTATCAACTGGCTCCTCATGTGCAATAATGTGTGATCACAGCCTCAGAGCCACACCAGCAAATGTACTTTACAGCACACAGTCTCTTGTGGATGGCTTAACCAACAAATAAGTGCCATAGACATATACTGTATATACGTCTCTTGTTTTTTGGCAGCTGGCACAAGAGGGCGCTCCCACACAGCCTGTGAGACGATCGTGATTAGAGAGCGAAACAAAAAAATTGGTGTTTTTGGTGAAAGTGGCCCCTACCTCTGATAAAACAAGAACAGAACAAGTTAAAAATGTTTTTCATCATGATGAAATAGAGTCTATTCTTTCATTTGAGCTATTCTGTGTTTTCAGAGTCATAGTACAAAATATTCTGTGCATCATGAACGATAACTTAAAATGGCCAAAAACGCCAGCACAAGGCACTTTCGGTTTTATAAAACAGCTGGCACTCAATGAGTTATTTACAATAACATGACATGTAATGTGCAATAACTCTTGCAATAACTTTTTTTATTTTACTTACTCAAAAAACTGTAATAACTTTTTTACTCACTTGTTGCAAAAACTGTTTCAGCCATATCACTGTAAATGTTATGCCTTACTCCTGTAAATAGCATTTTATTTTATTTTGTACATAACTTTATGTCTTTCTATTTTAAGCTGACTTCTTTGACTGAATGCCATTGTATGCACTGTCACATAATAACAATAAAAGCTTTTGATTTGATTGATTTGATTTGATTTGCTATGGTATTTCGCACCGAGGTGTGGCAGGCAGTTAAGGAGGCATTTCCCTTGACTTGAATTTGTACTCACCCTGCTGTGTCTGTTGGTGTTGAGAATAACTGGGTGGATTGTACTGCATATAGTCTGCTGGACTCTGAGGGGTGTAGGGACTGGGTATAGGGCTGTTCTGCTGGGGTACAAACCGAGCACCTGATCCAGACTGTGGGGAAGTAAAGCATCTGTGAAGGAAGAAGAAATCTCAGTAGAAAAACAAACCCTTCCACAGCCTTATCATCTGCCTGTGTGCTCGCACGGCCTTACCCAGAGGGGCTGTGAGAGACGGTGGTTTGCTGATAATTTGGTCCTGGACTCCCATGCACCTGATTCTGAGATATCTTATACTGTTGTATCATCGGCTGCTGCATTACACCTAAGAGATAAGGATTACAAAAAATACTAATTAAAAGAGTACAAACAAGCAGCAACAATATACTTCAGGAAATGAACCTCGGTAATACAGGGTTACATCTATCCTTCCTGAAATACGGAGCTCAGGTAAAAAAAAAAAAATATCCAAAAATGAAACAGAATAACATTGTAGGTGTAGGTGTGAATGTGAGTGTGAGTAGTTGTCTGTCTCTGTGTGCCCTGTGATCAGGTGGCGACTTGTTTAGGGTGTACCCTGCTTTTCACCCTAACCCCTAATTTCCACTGGATGTAACGACGCCAATGTCTGTCGACGTGACTTGTACGTCGTCCGTCAATACCCACCAGATGCAACTGCTGTGTCTCTGTCGGACAGCTGAAATCGCAAGAACGAGCTCTCGCTAACTAACGAGATCTCGAGAATTCATGCATAATCGTGCAATATTGTGGGTTGTAGCGGAGCATCAGTGAAAAGAGAATCACCCTGTGTCCACTGAGTAGAAGGAAATTGATTATATGATCCGCCGCGGACACTGATTATTTTATTTTAACAAAATAAACCGGATGCTTTATTTTGTGTCTGTACAGGACTTACTGTCGACATCCGACAAAAATAGAAGCTTATCGTTTTGTTTTGGCACGTTGGCGGCGTTCTGCATTCAGTGGAAATTGACACATTGATTTGAACAGATGCGTATCAGGTCCAACAAAACATCGGTACTGTTACGCATCCGGTGGAACTTAGAGGTCAGACAGCTGAGAGAGGTTCCAGCCCGCCCGCAACCGTATGTGAGGATAAGTGGTAGAAAATGGATGGATGGAAGACACACACAGTATTTAAAGGGTTGGTTCATCCAAATCACTAAGGCTACGTTCAGACTGCAGCCTGAAGTGACGCAAATCGATTTTTTCGCCCCTATGCAACCTGTATCTGATCGTTTAATTACAGTCTGAACGACACAGATCTGATGTTTTCAAATGCGACCCAGGCCACTTGGATATGTGGTCCTAAAACCGACATATCCGATCATTTGACATGCGACTTCAGTCTGAACGGCCAGGATGCATTCATCCGACCTTCAGCTCATCAACAAGCTACAAACATCACTATTCTGCGGCGGAAGGAGGCGGCAGCGTGAAGAAAAACAACAACCATGGCAGACAATAATGTGGAGAGTAGTCAGTGGAGGGACAACAAGGTTTCTGAGTTAATTCATATTTGAGGGGATAGCTCTAGTCCAGCCAAACCAGAGAGGTCTTATCGGAACCGTGCTGTTTACACTCCACCGCTAGTGTCCATGTGAGCACGCTCGCTGCATGAGGCATTTAAGTTCACACTGGAGATCACATACAAGTCGCATTTAAATGGGAATGTGAACGACCTCGCAAAAAAATCGGATTTCAGAAAATCCGAATTGGGCATTAAGCCCTGCAGTCTGAACATAGCCTGAGATTTCATCCTCTTCCCAAATACAGAGAGGGTGAAGGACATTCCATTTTTGTGCATCTGACCCAGGAACCGCTCAGGTTAAGAACTAGTTGCGGTGAAAACCAAAGGTGTTGCAGGGGAGAGAGCATGCACTGGGCTCTGCTGGGTTGAGAGAAAAAGCTTGACACCTCCTCCTTACCACCCCAAACCTTGTGCTGGGTTAACATACTTTTGTCCCTGAAGATTTTGGGGTTCCTGGACAGCAAAGTCTGAAGCAGCATTGGCATGTCACCCTCTGGTTCATCGTTGCCCAAGTTGTCTTTCAGCTCTCTGCAAAGCAAACAAAAGTATAGTCAACAGTTATACTGCAGGCAGTCACTGTCCACTGGGCCTAAATGCAGTTTTGATTAATGCGTTCTGATTCCTTCAAGTGTCAGTGATCATATTTGGTGCAGTTAGGCAAGCCTTTCATGATTCTGACACCTTAGAACATACGCTAAACTATCTGGTAAAGCAGCGACTGTAATGTGATCGCTTGAAACTGAAACATCAATGCCTGACTAACAGCAAAACTTCAGTTTGTGATACATTCTCACTAACATGACTGACATCGAAGTCGACTTAACAATTGTTTGTTTTCCCCAAATAAAAACTAGTTTTAGAGTTAGCAGTCGTTTACAAACCTACTATAGTATTAGGTGCTGTCAAGCTTTCCTCTCTGAAGTTAGATGTTGCAAAATATAGGCGAGTATTACTTACATGTGTTCAGTGGAGACCTGGTTAAGGCTATGTGCCAGCTGAGTCACCAGATTCTCATCCCGACACACCAGTAGGCTGCTGACTTCTTCAGAGATCCTTCCATTGTAAAGCAGACTCTTAGCAGTGGTGGCAGGCAGTGGAGAAGGCAAAGGCAGCTGGTTCAACACTAAAAGGATGATGGACAGACAAGTTAGGTTGGGTGGAGACTGTAAAATGACAGGAAAACAGATGAGACATAATAATGAAAGAAAACAGTTATTTGGCCAAATGGCAATGAGACAATCAGATGTTTTTAGACAATAATTTTTTTTTCATATATCAAATTAAGTTTGATGTAAACATTGACTGGATTCATGTTGATGTTAACAATATTTCTAATCAGAATACATATTTTTAAGGCCTCAGGATAAAAACTCATGTTCAAAAATTCTGTAATAACATGATAAACATTCTGTCTATGTTTGCATCAGTCAGTTCGAAATGTAATGTTCCATTATTTTATTGATTTTTTCTTTCATCACAGCTGGTTTGGGGCCCTGAGTATTTAGCTTCCAGTAGAACAACACATTATACCAGAATCATGAGATCTCTATAACATTTTGGTAGTCAAGTATTCCATCTTGCCACATGTGTGTTTGAATGTTAGTCTTTGAGGTGTGTGGACAGCATTAGAGATGATGTTGAACTTACAGTCTGTCAGGCTAGCAATTCCAGCAAGAGTAGTGATGGGAACATGAGGCATATCACCATTCATGCTGAAGATGAGGTCAAGAGGTCGTGTCAGTGCACAGGCTGCTCAAAAACACCAATCTCTTCCTATTCCTCACATCTCCAAAATGCTGCAGAGATAAAGAAGTGGCAACATACACATTTACACATGTCACGATTTAGATGTCATTACATGCAGCACTATTTCTGTTAGGGTCTGTATCCATACAGCTCCAGCATGCTTCCTCTGGGATGGGGATTTAAAAACATGCATTATTACACAGCCAATATAACGGCATCTCTGACGTAGTCACTTTATACCGGCCTTATAGCAAGCCTGGGCATGCCTTTACACATTATTGATTCATATTAGCTTCTAGTGCCCAAACCATCTTATTCCCTGATCCCTTTTCCTCCACACAAACGCGCACACACACACACACACACACACACACACACACACACACACACACAGTGAGCATTTCTATGACATTTCAACCTGCTCAAGTCGAGCATGCAATTACTGCAGAAGCGTACAATCGACAATATTACGTCTCATATGAATGCAGTATGTCGCGTATTGCAAGCAGACCAGAGTGGTGACAGACCTAGCTAGCTAACTGATAGAATTGATGATAAAAAGTTACAACGGCTCTGCCCCTATTACTGTGTCTATGCATCCCTGCCATCAAAGCCAGCTTGTCTGAGTTGTTTATAATCAGTGCCGTGTCTCAAACCTACCAACAAAAGGCAATTCACAAAACATTGTAGTTATATTTGAGATGATTTCTTTTGTTAGCTACAGTGCCAGTTAATGTTTCCGGGGGCTGCCCTAACACAACAGCGACATTAACGTTAGCTTAACTTAACACCAGATGTGACTGTATTATTATTCATTTATTTCTCTATTGGCGTTAAGAGACTTTTTAAAAGTGCAAGCAGCAAAGCAACGTCTGTGAAAGTGACTAAAATCAACTCGGGTTAGCCAGCTAGCAACAACTGGCGAGGTAGTTAGCTAACGTATGCTAACTGGTAAGGTACTGTAACTTGCCTAACGTTAAGCTAGCATCACCGGGAGTGCATCAAGCCCAGTTAGCCTGCTCTGTATCGCTTTTTAATCAGACGTGTCGTGTATGGGTTTCGATTTTCACCTCGCACTTACTAGGGCCTTCATCGACGCATTTCTAGTCGCCAAAGTGGACCTCGGACTTGCCTTAAGAAGCGTAACCCCGACCCGACGCCAGGGAGGCAGGGGTACAAAGCAAAGACCCCATCACAAATCACAAATATCACCTCGGATGATCTGATTAACGGTCACCAGCGGCTGCCCGATGTGTCACTCAGGAAAGACCCAGGAGGCGAAACAATATGTCTGAACAGGGGTTGTTATTGTTGAATCTCGCTTATTTACCTCTGGATGTGATGAGAAAGAGAAGTGGTTCTGGTGGAGGAGGAGGAGGAGGAGGAGGAGAAGGGGGGAGGAGCAGGGGTAGGATGGCAGCTGGAGCTGGAAAAGACTCTAGCTCCCTCTTCGTCTCACTGTTCAAACAGCTCCTCAGAGCACCATCTTACACAACGGCGGTGACCCCCGTCTGGAGGACTGACTGAGGAGGTTTCTGCTTCTCACTGCGAGCATAGCGGCTGGGATGGGAGAGCACCAGTTCATTTGAGAAAACAATCACGGACCACAGAAAAGGAAGGATCTACACTGGCTATCACCTCCTCTCTCTAGTATCGCTGCCTTTCTAAATGGCAACCGGAAGAACCGGTAAATAACTCCCTCAACCGGTGAGGAGCAACGGTTAATTACCGTTTATTAACCGTTTATGATTGCTGATAACCGCCAGCAATGAAATCCTGTGAACTATCAACGTTTATACGACGGTCTATGTTTTCAAAGATAAGATAGGTACATTAAGATAATGAAAACCATTAGTGATAAAATAATCATTTCTGGTTAACAATCTGGAGCTGTAACACGGTGGTCCAGTCCATGTTTTCTTTATGATCATCTACCATTCACTTGAATGGTAATATGTGTCCTCTCTGTTCATGTGAGAAATGACGTATTCTGGGCTGTCATCTCAACAAACACACAATAATCAGCTGACTGCTTCTCTCAGAAAAAAAATGTCCAAAGTTGCCAAAGTATCCTCCTCTTAGGTTTCTGACATGCTCAGGGATACAGAAATACATTAATGATATCCACTAATTCATAGTAGTCTGTGTAACATGCCATCCTGCATGGTTGTTGATATGACATGAAGCTCACTAAAGGCTACACCTGCAGGCCAATCAATACTGACTCTATTTCATAAATAGATGTTAGTCTCCCTCTTGTGGAGAAAAAGTGCAGTAATTCTGCAGATAAAAGCAAAGTTTCCTCCCTTTCAGTCTGCTTGTCTCCTCCTTGCCAGTTTAACTTTTTCAGACTGTGAAATCTCATAAAAATCTTCAGTGACAACAATAAACAAAAACTGCAGTTTTATACTATTAAAGATGAGCCACTGTATGAAAATAGTCACTTATTCTGGATGAAGGCTGTCCTCAAATATTTATTAAAAAATACACATAGAGCACATAAAAACACACACAAGAGGATGGATTTTATTATTAAGGAGCAAAAGTAGACAATATCTGACATCTGCACTAATAAATGCCTCCAGGACTCCTCTATGTTGCAATAGAACGGTTTACTAAGGAAATAATTCATTCTCCGAATGACTTTTACACCACTCAAAAACAAAGTTCAAAAACACATGAAGGTTAAATGAGGTGAAAGGACACCACTTTTGAACCCGCATCTCTCCTGAAAGTTTGACTGTAGTTTATACACAGTTTTTAACTTGATTGTACAGGCCAAACATTTGTTTTTGGTGGATTTCCTATTTTTAAAATTAGTTTTACAAAACATGGTCATACTGCATTAGATGCACAACTCAGGTCTCCAGCACAAACTGAACAGCCTCAAGCAACAGCAGTGTTAATCAAAAGTTTGCCGCTCAGAGCTTGCTGATGTTAATGTCACACAGATAGAAAAACAAGTGCTTCTTTCTCAGGGGAATGCTTCCATTGGGACCTTTTATACCAGTCTGAGGGAACGCTCAGGTCACAGTGCTCAGGCGCTGGGGGTGATCTTGGAGAGGGAGCTGGGTGAGGAGATGTGAAATGATATCTGGAATAAAGCAAGGAAAATTACAATTTGTAATCGAACTAGAGCAATGTAACTTGAAATACTGCATAGAGCTCATGTTGCCCCAAACTGTCTCTCCAAATACAGAGAGGATGTCTTTCCACTTTGTCTTAAATGTAAGAGAGAAATTGGTGATCTTACTCACTGTGAGGTGGAACTTGACCCTGTTTCCTTTTGGGTCTCCCCAGCGTCCGGGTTACAGATATGTATCAGAAAAAACTGTATAATGTTATGACATTTTGTGCCAAGGAAAAATATTCTTCAGCACTGAATCTCAGCTAAAGCCCCTTCAGTTCCAGGATGGCAAAGGACAATAATGGAGGATATCCCTCTGGACTTTCTGACCTGTCTCCTGCACTACAAAACAAATGCCTTTGAAAGAATATGGAAACCATTTTGACTATATTAATGTAAGTCTTTCTGCTATAATGACCAGAGTTTTTGTATAAAGATGAAGGAAGAGGGAGAGGAAAAGGGGAACGAGAAAAGAACGAAGGGAAACTAATAATTTTCTTTATTTGGCTCACATTGGACTTGATTTCACTCTGTGCTGTATAATGGTATAATGTACCTATTTTTTGTTTTTTTGGGGATTTTTTTTTGTGTAGTTACTCCCAGCTTGTCTTTTGTTCCTGTCTGGTTATGTCTTGTGTATGTTTGTAAAATTAATAAACACATAATTAAAAAAAAAAGAATTTTCCATCTTGTTAAATTAATACATGTTGTTTTCTTTTATAATATACCAGTATAGACTAATGACAGCAGAGCTAGGCAATGATCAGAAGAAAAATACCAAGAATATTTATCTTTTGACAATGAATAAATGATTTGTTGTAAAGATACCGAGTTTCAGTTTTTCCCTTTGAGAGTACATGCACCTCTAATAATAACGCAACAGTCAGAAGAGAATATCTAAAAAAATAGGTGTAATTTATGTAACTGTGCATACTTGATGATTAACTTATATGACTATATGACTTTTTAATTGTTATTAATTTAAATTTGAATTTACTGTAACTCATGGATTGGGATATTACACACACACACACACACACACACACACACACACACACACACACACCAGCTGACGCCTTTAGTTTCACGTGTGGATAATAATGTTGCGTTCAGGGCCGCGGGGTTTCACGGTAATTACTCTGCTTCAATGGGTTTAGCTATGAGCCTCTAACCCGTGACCGTCATGAGGGTTTTCTGCCCCTATCTGCTCTCCAGCACACTGAGGTAACATATTTGAGGACCAAGTCTTTTTGAGAATCCATCCCAACCAGAGGAGCTGCTCACTGCAATCTAATTATCCAATTTGGTAAGATGATGACCTGTTTGTTTGTTTTTCTAGACTGGGTAGCCCTGTTATAGGCTATTGTGCAAAGAGTTTTAAATATTTAATCAATAGTATTGCCAGCTGAAGTTCAAATAGTCATTAGGCTACCTGATCAGATTAGATGTAAATTGCCTGGCATCAGTTTATACTTTACATCTACTGACACATCAACAGGTGATGCTACCACGTGCAGGATGACTTGAATAATAGCTGTGTTATCTGTTGATTCTTAAACTGTTTATTTACATTTTATGCAACCTTTTTGGTTGTGATAAAAAAAAAGCATTTTTGTTATTTACTGATAAAGATGTGTGGGTAAGAAAAAAAAATCTCCTGAAGGCAGTAAATCAGTTTAATGGTGCACCGCTTCATGGTGGTTATGCACATGCATCATGGTGTGGGAACAATGTTCTTCTTTAACATTATTTACAATGACATTACTATCATTTGATGCCCTGAAATAACACATGGTCTGTGTAAGTATGTTACTACAATGTAAGTAGTCTATAGAGTGATTTTCTGTTGACTTTCAGCTTGATGCCGTGTAATCGTACAGACGGGATGCCTCGTGGAGATTTCAACATTTATTTTGCCAGCAGCAGACGAGGATATGTCAGAGCTGAGGAGTATGTGTGTCTTATTTTATTTTGAAATCAGGGATCAATCAACGCATTGATTGCACCATAGCTTCTTGTATCCTGATCTCCCTTACATTTAATTCAATCTTTAATCTGTCGTATAAAGATATGCTGTTAATAATCAAAAAAGTGAACAAAATGGTAATTTTGTTGTGGACCACAGGGCAGTGGGCATCGTCCTGCTGGTGGTCATCCTGGCAGGTCTCCTCATCCTGGGCTGCTGGTACTTCAAGAAGAGGAGTGGCTACAAAATAATCAGGGTGAGAAGAGATTTATCTGTTATTCTGACTAGGTATTGGATGTTTCTGGAAAATTCCATTCAAGCTATGAAGGGATTTCCACTCTTCATTTTATGTTGATGAATTGATGTCAATAACTGGCATGTTTGCTCTTTCAAATGTCTCTTCTATGGTTCTATTTTTCCCTAATATATCACCCCTCATTTTCCCACAACTCCTGGCACATTGTTCTTGCCTCATCAGAGCCCTAGATCAGGATCACCACGTCAAACAGGAGGCCAGTACTCAGAAGCAGGACCTTCAGCAGATAACAAGATGGCTCTAACTGACTTTGGCAGCTTCCGAACTGCGGTGAGGAACAGGAAGTTTCCTTATGACCTCTGCTGTAGCTGTCCCCAAGTCCAGTAGGTTTTATGTCAGGAACAATTTGATAACACGGCCAACAACTGGACACAGGAAGTACCTATTTAAATTAGATCTATGATGTTAATACAGCACCAGTCAACTGTTTACTAGTGCATTAACGCTACAGACTGAGGGTACGTGGTACAGCAGTGTAGCGCATGTGCAGCTGATGCAACCGATGCTTGAAGGGGAGATTATTGTGTCACCAGACTAGAGGTGGGTATGAAAATGTTCCATTCCCAAAGAAGGTATGTGCATTCATGTGTTTGGGAAGCGTGAAGGGAGGCAGTTCAGATCAGCACCCTCACACGTGAGATTAAGTTTCCAAAGCTTTTAACAAGTCCCTTCAAGATTGCCTTAGGTTTCTAGACACAATGTTGAATTCATGCGTTAAAGTTTGATGTAATGAGAGTTTAGTCATATAAAGGCCACATTGGTTTGAAGATACAGTACTGTACAGAACATATGGTTTCAGTATTTCATTTGTTATACTCTCCTCCAGATTCCTAATGCTCCTCCAGCCTATGAAAAGATTTCCTCAGAGCCACTGCCTCCTCCCTACTCCCCCTAACCAACTTGTGTAGAAGATGGACAGATGTCTGAAGAATGGAAAATACTGGAGAACAAACTCTGAACTTCACCTGTTGTCTGATGATCTATATAATCGCTTGTCACTGGTTCCTTATGCTTTCATAGCTTGATACACCAATAAGTGAAACCATTTTAGCCCTCACTTTGTAAAATTATTCACAAGAGCTAATACAATGTATATACTGTGAGTTGCTTCAATGAACAATAAAAATGATTTCACAAGTCTGGTGCGTATAAGGAAGCAGCTCAAACACACTTTGACAGGGACAGTCGCATTTTTTATTTCCATGCAGTAATGTCCACATGGTAAATGAAAATGTACCTAGTACATATTTTTTGAAAAATCTATATGGTAAAAATAAATAAATGTGACTTCAAAACATCTGACATGGGCTCAAACATTTAGTACAAATTCATCTATTTGTTTCGTTATATTTCTAAAATGTAAAATGTAGTTTTCAAATATTTACTGGTTGAAAAAAGGACAACATTACAGAATCTGGATAAAGACAGTTGCATTTTTCAAACTCACATAAAGTAAAGCAAGCCGTACCAATGAATAATATCCCAGTTATTACTTCTTGAAGCAGTATCTAAATGGAAAGTATTACAAAAGCTAGGCGCTACTGCTTTGTTATAACATGTTATTACTGGCCATCAAGATACAAAAAAAAGTCAATAGTCTATAACATTCATCTGAGGGCAACCTCACCAGTTTCCACTTTAAAAAACTATCACAGTACACATTTCCAGTATATCTGATTGAGCATACAGTTTCCTTACCAGATGATCTAACCAGAAGGTGTTATCTTCTGCATCCTAAATGCAAGTTATGAGTCAAACTACAGTTGTAAGCAGTTGAACTACCTCCAGATTATTACAAGCAATGAATGAGCCCTGGCAAAACTCAGCAACTGAAAAGTGTCTCAGTCCTCACATAGCTGGCATCGTCTCCTTTAATTGGTTTATTTTTTGTCTGCCTGTGAAGACTGTAAATTAGAATTGTGTGTGTGCAGTGCTCCAGTAGAACTGATGGGGGAAACCACAAGTGCATCCAGTGGTTTGGGGTGGGCAGTCTGCTCAGATGGGTTGACATGGCACTGAACTGTGTTCAAAACAGCACCATCAGGACTAATAAGTAGCCTGGATGCTACATTGGTATGCATACCCAAGGATAAGGTCTGCAGAGAGTGCTTTCCAAGTGCTTGATTGGTCAGAACAACAGGTGGGTGGATGGTGTTATTCGTCTTCAGTGTTACGATTGGTTGAGGTGGTGTGATTATTACTGTGCTGCTGGATGAAGGCGCTGTGACGACTGGTGACATTTCAGAGGTGTTGACAGTGCTTCCTGTTGGTGGAACTGTAGCAATGGGCAGCGTCTGCATCCTAGAAACTGCACTTACAATTGGTGGGACAGCGACTGTTGGCAATACCTGTGTTCGCACGCCAGCAAGCACAGGTTGCATGACTGCAGGCCTAGATATGTTTGCTAGACCTGTATGCACTAAAGCTTGTGATGGAGCTGTGGAGGGTGCTGCAATTCCAACTGCAGTCTGCTGGGGTTGTACACCTGGGCCTGGGCTTGTCACTGAAACCACCTGCTGGGCCGGAAGAGAAGAATGCAAAGCTGGTGTGCCTGTTATCACAGGAGCTGTAGCATAAGTGAGGGGTGGTGTGACAGGGCTGGGCAGGGAAAGAGCTGATGGGCTGTGTAAAACAGGCAAGGATGACACAGGTGCTGACAATCTGGACACGGTGGGTGAACATTCAGCAGGTGTACCAGTGGCTAACCGGATTGAAGTTAGTGCAGAGCCGATGGCAGTAGCAGTTGTTACCACTGGGGAAACTAGGGCTGGTACACTGTCTAACCTTGGGAGGGATGAGACCAGAGTGGGTGTACCTATGGATGGTGATGCAAAATTACCAGCATGCACAGCTGGCAACCTAGGCAGAGCAGACACTACATTTGTTTTACTGGGTGACCATGCTGAGCCCAGGCCAGGTGTTCCTGTTAGTCGAGCTGGTGTGACATTTGGAGTTGTTGCTAGCAATGAAGGACTGCCAGCAGGTGTGCATGCTACAAAAGGAGAATTTACGACTGGCACACCAGGCACCCTGGTTAGGGATTGGGATAAAACCGGTGCTCCGGGGGCTACAGTGACATGACTTGCCCCTTGGGGAGGTACTGATGCTAGAGTGCTGGTAGCACTGACAGTAGGCACTTGTTGTGGTGCAGGGCTAGAAATAATAAGGACATGGCTGCCTGGACCCAAACCCTGGGGAGGGACTACAAAACGTGCATTGTTAAGGAGGATCTGTGTGCCAGCAGCAAGGGGGGTGGATGTGTTGATGACTAGTCTCTGCTGGATTGTGCCAGTAGCAGAGGAGGTGAATGGGCTATTGGTGGTTGTTGCAGAGGAGATGGGGGTTTGGGTTTTATTGAGAGCAAGTTGAGAGGGAGATAAGAAGGAAGCTGTTTCCTCACCAATGCCACTTTGGATGTTTGAAGGCTGACGGACAAGAGTGGGTGTGGAGGTCTGGGCTGGGCTGCTCTGCACAGTAGTGGTTAACTGAGCAGGAGAGTTGCTGGACAATATACTTGCAGGCATACCAAGGTCCTTCTTGATCATGTTTCTTGCAGGCAGAGTGGCAGCACTAGATGTGGATGTGGAAGAGTCTGGCTGGGAGATCATGGTGATGGAAGGGATACCTGTGAGCTGAGAGCTGGTGGCCAGAGAAGCATGAGAGGCAGGCTGAGCAGAACAGCTTGTGATGGTATTCAAACTCGTTAGCGGGACCAGTCCAGTGGAGGTGGCTGTCAGCCGGCCTGTGTCCGAGTCAGACACTGCTGTGCTCTTGGAAGGAGAGCGTGACAGGGCACCTATAGTCTGTCCAATGGTTGCCATCTTCCTTGACAACTGGATTTGAAAACCTGGAGACATACAAGACAATGAAAACACATCTTATTCAATAACAACACTGATAATGGGGCTGCATTTACGGTATTAGTTTTTGCTCCACACTGAGCCATGTAATATTAAGTGTCTGCCAATGTGTTCCAATCAGATGCTTTGATTTTCCTAGACGATACAGCCACAGCTACAATACACACTTGAAGTACATTAAAGTTATTAAAATCAATCCAATGTATCTGCTCAATAAATGAATATCAGTGTATTATAATAAGACAGAAAAGACCTGCATACAAACTGTTTGTTAAAGGACCAGTGCATAGGATTTAGTGTCATCTAGCAGTGAGACTGCAACCAACTGAACACCTCTCTTCTCACTTCTCCCTTATGAAGCATATTGGAGAACTATGGCGGGCTCCAGGTGATGTAGTTAAAGTACAAAATAACAAACCTTTCTAGTTGTCTTGAGGGGATTCTTCTCACCTTGTAAGTGTCCCGCAGTGTTTGTTGCCCTATGTTTTACGCAAGACTTACCACGCAAGACTCACACTGAGCTGAAATTACATCAGTGCACATAAACACAGTTCAACGCTATGATTGGCGCTCAGATTAAATTCTTAGGCACTAGTATTAGCACTATCAAAATGCCTAAATACTAAATATCTAAAAAAAACAGTTTTTCCATTCCTGCAACTACATTACACTATCCACACAAACAAACAAACAAACCCACCTGAGGCCAGAGCGATGTTCTTGACCTTGGACAATGCTTCCGAGTTGACAACAGGTTGGCCTGTGCTTAATCCCATCTGACTTGATAACGAAGTGGGTAGCAGCTGTCCGCTAGCCCCCGTTGGTGTTGCCTGCTTTGTAATGCTTCCCACAGAGGTGGTGGATGATGTCGCTGTGGGCTGGCTGATGAACATGACTCTTGAACTATGAGGTGATTTTGTATGAGGGGGTTTACCTTTTGATAAGGCTAAATTTGGGGTGGAGGAAGAAGAGGGTGTAACCAAGATGAATTTAGTAACTTGTGACCTCTCATCTGTGCTGGCCCGCTTCACACCAGTCTTGCTGATGAACCCTGTTTGTGTGAGAACTTGAGGAACACCAGAACTACCCAGTGATGGGACAACAACAGTGTTTTTCACAACAGAAGCTTGAAAATGAGGACCAGCAGCAGGGGTCTGTGCTAACTGGCCAATCGTTGTTGCAACTGTAGAACCGACTGAGATGTTACTTAAATCAACAGTAGTGGCTGCAGTCTGGCTTCCTGGGCCTGTAGTGAGCATGGGTGTTGTGAGAGTTGAAGGGGACTTTAATACTGAAGTAACCTGCTTCTGAGGTTGGGAACCTGGGATACTTGTCACTGCTGGGATGGTGCAAGGCGAAGTCTGAGATGGAGCAGAAGGAGAAAGAGTCTGTGATGTCTTGGAGATGAGGAAGGCCTTAAACTGAGGTGAGATGGTGATGACTGGACTAGTGGGCAAAGAACCATGTGCATTCTGTTCCGAGGATGTCTGGACTTTGACAATGCCTGTGTTACCTCCTCTGGTTGTTACCAGGATGGACTGTGAGTCACGGATACACACAGTCTTGAGCTCCTGTTTAGGGTCTGTTGATTTGACAGGCTCAGTAGAAACTGCACTAGGAGTCATGATGGGAGAGGGGCTTGGTGTGACACTGTGTAGTGTACTAGCTTGGGGACTGCAGACTTGTGCCGCCTTGAGTCCTGCTGTGTTTAGGGCCCCCTGTTGCAGACGAGGAGAAGCCGAAGGAGAAGGTGTCCTTGATGTCCTGGTATCTTTTAGGGGAGCCACTTGCTGAACAGGAATTCTGTTATCTGGAATAGTGAACCCAGGCACATTGGTGGACATACAGAAGGGGCTGGCCACTTTAGAAACAGGGACCTGAATGCCCTCAGACTGTTGTTGATGTGAAGAAGAGATCTTTTCTTCAGTTTTGTGAATGACAAGGTTAGATGGCAGAATCACCAACTGCTGCATGATCTTCTTGCCAGTGTTCTGGTCCACAACAGGATGAACAGAGATCTTGACTGGACTGCTGCCGTCTTTGCTTACAAGGTGACCCAGCCTCTCAGGTACTTTGCACAGCACTTTGACGGGGCTTTTTGGTACTGTCTGGACTGGTGTTGCCTGTGATGATTTAGGAAGAGCTGCTGTCACTGTAGTCATCCCTGGCTGTCGGAGTACTTCCATCTGTTGTAGTCCTTGTTCCTGCATTTGTTGTGAGTTCTGTTGAGAACTGGGTGGAGAACTTTGTGCTTTTGAAAGACTTGTGGTAGTCACTGCAGAGGCAGGCAGAGACACCAAAGACCCTTTGCCCAGTCCATCTACAGTGTTGATCCCTGTAAAATCAGCTGGCCGTTTCATTAAGGTCACTTTGTTTCCCACACTCTTAGCCAGCAAGGTGGGGATGGGCGTGTAGCCTTTAGGTAGCCTAGTGGTAGGATAGAGGATGGGGGTTCTGGGTGACAGTGAAGCCTGGACTGGCATCCTTGCTGCCCACACTGAGTTTGAATCCCTGGATTGATTTGATGCTCTCAGTTCAGATCTAGACTGTGGCCCAGAGTCAGGGGTCAAAAGACCGTTACTGCTGCCAGCCTGACTTCTTGGCAGCAGACTGACTTGTTTGTCTGTGTTGGTCAGAGGGTGTTTCAGATGGTTGGAAGGTTTGTAGGTCACTGTTCTCTCTCCAGCAGACTCAGCCACAAACTCCCTGGTGTTAGCTGACAACATAATAGAGACATCTGTTAGGGATGCACTGACCTGACAGACAAGGGAGTGACATCCCTCTAGGATAATTAAATAAGCTCTGAACGGTGTAACTGCAGCCTTTAAGACCATTTACTAACTTTACCTCCACTCCAAAGACCTCTGGGTACCATGTGTTCCAGGTCCTCTTCTTCTGATCTTCTGTAATTTGAGCGTGAAGATACTTCCTTCTCCAAAACTCTCTCTTCTTCTTCATCATCATCATCGTCGTTGTCATCATCAGATGACGGCGATGATGAAATGCTCTCCTCACGCACAAAGTTATTGTATTCTGGGTGCTTCTTGAAATCATCAAATTCCTTCTTCAAACGAAGCCTGGCGTAAAAGCAAGAGAAGAAACAATTCGTCTCAAGTCTAGCAATGATGACACAAAGAGCGCTTCAATCAAAAATGCAGCCAGTCACATTATTTGTGCTGGTCAGGTGGGTGCAAATTACACAAGGATTTGGCGTTGACAAAACAAAATCATCATTTTATTATCATCATCATTTTAATGTCAAATTAGCTGTACCTGTTCCTTTGGTATGCCTTAACTAGTTTGGGTTCCCAGGGTGAAAGCTCATTCAGTAGTCTGATCAGAGTGCTGTGAAGGTCTTTCACTGCTTCTCTCCTATAATACCACCGACCCTGTCAGGTCAAATATGCAAGGAAAACCTTTGTCATGTCACCGATATTGAAATGCATAGCCATACTGTACTCTCCAACAAAGACAGAAGGCTCTGGGGCATGTGAGTAAATTATCACCTACCAGTCTCTTTTTGGTGCTCTCCAAGTCATCAAGCTCATCTTCTGTCTTACTGATAAGCTCTCGCAACTCCTCCAGACTGGTGCATACCAACTACAGAGGAGAAATAACAACATTGAGTCAGACATGATTAGTTGGATAAGTGACAGAGCCCGTTGGGAGAGCAACTTCATTCTCTGCTCAGGTAGACATTATTCTTATATAGCTTTCCACAGCAATCATATTAATGTTTTGGATGTCATTTAGAGCACCTTGAAACAATTACTCAATAAAGTCAGCTCAAACAATACACTGCTAACTACATAATTATGTATATTTAGCATGAGTGTGACTACCTTAAATGATGGCTCAACTGAAGGATCATCTTTAATTTTCTTTGAAGATTCAAGCTTTTTTCCTGTCAACAAGATAATGCAAATAATCAATAACCAATACACAATTACTGAAAAGTACATAAAAATATCCTATACTGCAATGTGGTTATTGTGGTGCACACTTATTTATGAGCTTGATGCATTTACAAAATAATCCATGGGTCAACACTGAGCTTTTTTATCTCACCTGTTTTGTGTTTTTTCTTCTTGTCTTTTATTTTGATAGTAGTGGCCACTGTCCGTACGGCAGGCTTGGTAGTCTCAGCTGGGGACAGCTTCATCCTGTCCATGTGCTGTGGCTGTTTGTGCTCTCCTTTCACCCTTAGCAGCTGTTCCCTCCCTTGCTTTTTCTTCCGCTTTCTTTTTTTGGTCCAGATTTTGTCATTCACCCTATCTCCACATGAGTTTTGAGAACTCTCAGAAGACAACCGTGTTGCAAGCCCTGATGTTCCACAGCAGCAGTCATGCTCCTCAGATTTAATGTTACTAGATTTTCTTTTACAGCAATACAAACAGTAAGACCTGTGGTGTCCCTGACTGGGACCTTCTCCTTCCATTTTGATTTGAGTGGTTGGGGAAGCCAAACTCAGCATGCAAGCAGGTGATCTGCCTGTGTAGCTGTGCTCACCCACACTCAGACAGGGCTCCTGTGTCTCTGCTTTAATGGTGCGCGTTAAGAAGCCCTGCTCCTCTTTTAATCTGAGTTGCTTGGATTGATGCTCCAACTCTAGACTCTCTTCCTTCAAATTCATTCCCACAACACTTCCTCCAGTAGGACTAGTGTGTGACAATGAAAAGGAGTTAGTGTCCATTTTTAAGTCACAGGAGTCTCCATCAGAGGACCCTGATTCAGATCCCTCCTCCTTTTTCAGAGACCACGAATTAAACCTTTTTTCATCTTCATTTCCTTCCCTATTTTCCACTTTGAAAAGTTTTTCTCCTCCCCCCTTTCCAAACTCATCAGGCTCTCCTGTGTCTATTGAGCCTCCATGACACCCCTTGTCACTGGTAAGCTCCTCTTCCTTCATTCTGTCGGACTCTTCACCCTCTGACCCAGGCTCTATATTAACCCTTTTCACCCATAGAGAGGGGAAAGGGAAAACTGGGGGTTTGTTGGGGCTCTGGCAGTAGATTCTCAGGTCTGCCCCACAGAAATGTGGGAAATGTATATAGGCATTCTCCTTGCTGTCATAGCCTAAAATAGACTCCCTACATTCATGGATGGGCTGGGCCAGGAGAGCATCCTGCACATGTTTCTGTGTCTCATACACATGATCGCACAGGCCTTTCAGAAGCCACACTCGCTGGTAGAGAGGCAGCAAGTGAAAGGGTTTCTCCTCCAAAGGACTCACCTCCCCAAGAATCCTGAAAAACTGATGACAGAGTCCCAGCTGCTCAGCCCGACCTGGCTGATCATGAGAGGCACCAACAGCTCGATACCAACCCATGACCCGCTGCCTGAGTTCTGACTCCCAGCGGCGGTAAGGCAGGGCAGGCCGGCGATGTAGAGTGGCCCTCCGCTGGGGTGGGCACAGTAAGGAAGACATGATTTTTGACAGGAGGAGGCTGCAGCGAGGCATCAGCAAACAACGCTCCAGATCAAAAAATACAATCTCTGGGAGGTTAAGGGCAGTCTGAGCCAGACAGAGGAAGTGCCCTATCGCAGGGAGTTCCCAAAGTGTGTCCACAGTGTGGGGGGAAGCCTGTGACAGCAATGTGAGCTCCCACTCTTCCACCTCTTTGGCTGACATTTCCTCTGCCTCTTTCTTCTCAAGCTCACGTTGCCTGAAAAGTCAGAAAACATAAGATTGTTGGTGGGTTTACAGTAGCAACTTTTAGTCTCTTTAAAATATTCAATCACCTCTTCTCCTCTTTGGCCCGCTGTTGTTCTTCTAGCCGTAGCGCCTGAACCATGAACGACTCATGCCCGCCAACAGTGATGGTAGTGAGGCTACGAGGTGCCAGTCTCCTCCTCGTGGAGGTGCCCCCTGAACCCCGTTCCTCCTCTGCACCAAAACGTCCTTTAGAAGTCACTGCCAAGGTTGTCTTCTCTCGCAGTGGCCTGGTTTGACAGACACAGAGGAAAAAAACAACACAGTATTTTCTCCCCCCACTTGCAATAGCAGTGTAAACAAGTTATCAGAATCAAAAACAAGTTTATTGCCAAGTAAGTTTGAACAAACTTTAGGTTGATATTCTAGTGCATGACATATGAACATATAAACATATCGTAAGAAACAAAAACAATAAACAAACAGAATAAGTAATAACAACACTGTTAACATTAACATGTTAGAGTAAACCTTACTGTAAGGTCATATTATGCTGCTGAGCTACTGACATTATTGCTGTTTTATCATGGGTTTGAACATTTTCCAGCTAAGCATCCTCAACAGTGTATTGATATAATATTTATTGTTTACCTGGATAGTAATGTCAGCTTCTGCTCCAGCATGATTTCCAGCTTTTGAGCCTGTTTGGAGATCCAGTGGTCCACCCCATGGTAGCGATAACAGTTCTCCAACATCAGCCTGAAGTCTGCAACAAACTCTGTTATGGTCTCATATTCTTGGCTGGTGAACTTCTCCTCCATCCTTCGCAAACACATTGACTGCCTGAGCTGTGCCTGACGCCGGCCCCGGACCCCTCCAATACCATGCTGGGCCTCCTGGTGGCCGATTGGATGGAGGAACGGGCTCGTGATGCCTTTGTGCTTGTCCAAGAGAAAGCCTGTGAATATTCTATAAGCTTGCTGGACCTCATAGTTCATGTCCTCCTCAAAGCTATTGCTGTTAGTGGAAATGCAGACCTCTGGCAGAGAGAGGTCACTGTTAGAAAACTCTGACATGCCTTCATTGTTTAGTGCAAGGTGGTCACCTTCAGGAGTAACTCCACTGTCGCCAGGACAGTGTAATGCTACCACGGTCTCAACTTCACAGGTGCCATTACTGAGCCCATCCTCAGTTATGATCATGTCAGTGTCTTCAGTGCTGCTGCTCACCCACTTAAGTGGTGAAGACATGATGCTGGAGCTGTGCTGCTGGGCTGCCGAGTCAGTCTCTGACAGGTCTTGACTGTGGAGCAACGGTTGGTTTCCAGCTGCTGAGATTTGCTCTGTCACATCCACCTGATCCATCGTGCAGGCCCCTGAAATAGGTAACAGGTGTCACTAATGGTCAATATTGATGTCACAAACTCTGACACAGTTCAGACTCAAAAGGGAAACTTTGCATACTGGTTATCTGCAGTGCCAGCAGGGACCTAACATACCTTAGACTGAGAGTCTGCTGCCATAACAATACCTATCATGGCAGGTGCTCACATTATTACAGCCATATGATGCTCTGAAACACTGTTATGTTTGTCACAGTGTCATTGTTTCCGTATTACTAGCTGTTAAACTCACTTTATGTGCCTGCTTAATCTTTGCAAACTTTTAAATTTCCTTGGATCGATGCCTAGCTAGCTTTAAGTTAGCAAGTAGCGAGCTAGCTAACGGTAGATAAAACAACAATAAGTAAAAACAACTTTTCTCTGCTTGCTCACAGAGAGATGACCAGTGCACTCCCTTATCACGTCCCGTTTCCTGTTACGTGCAAATACAGACCAAAACAAAGTGACCAGAGGCAGAGATTGGCTAGTTAAATAACATACCTCAACGTTTTCCAGTGCGGCTACAAACACGCACCAGGCAACACCGATTTTAGCAAGCTTAGCAGCCACGACAGCTCGCCAGCTAGGTTAGCCTGCTATTGTCTCCCATCTGAGGCCTGCAATTGCTGCGTTCGCTGTCCATGATGAATGTGTGACAATTAAACGTCCAGCGGATAAAAAGTTACGCGTCCATCTCACGTCGTCAGCGCACGGAGTGATGTCAGTGAAAGCAGGACAGCAAAAAGAGCATTAGCCGCAATAACACTAACTGATTGTCCGACAACGCATAACAGTTCATTCTCATTAGCCATCCAGCTAACAAGCTAGGTTTGCAAGTTGACAACCACTTTGTGATAAGTAAAAATGCTAGGTTGGCATTAGAGACATATTTAGGCCATGTGTCAGATATCTTCTGAACCCTATAGGCTTTACGAAAAGCTAGTAAGCGACGACTGCTTGGCTACAGACTCACTCCTGTACTGTCTACAACACATCCACCCTGCGTGCACCCGATGCTAATGTGCGCAGCTTGACGTAGCGAGCTGTCCATTATCACACTAAATTGTTATTTTGGTTTTGGCGCTGTTGCTTACACATACTCACTTTACATTGTAATATTAACATTAATTGTGACTGTATCACATATTGTCACTGAAAGCAGAGCATGACGATACCCGTGTCGTTCAAAGACACTGGAAATTGCCCATCTGGTTATTGACAAGAGTATTGTCAGTATACTTAGCAGCATAACACTGTAAACTATCATTCATAACTTAATGTTTAATGTGTCCTCAGTAGGTTACAGTCTGCCCCATCCACACAGGAAACTTCAGCAGCATGCAAGACCCCGCGCCGCCGCTAGATGTCGCTACTCACTAAGATACAACAGATTGGATGAGGAGTCGTGTAATTCCTTTATTTGCCTCGCAGGTACACTGTAGTTACTTCCCCAAGGTTGTGTTGTTTACCGCTTCCAATACATACACTAATGACAATAATGAGGGCATAGAGTACCATAATATTTGCTGATGGCTTATGTATGTAGAATCAATCAGCTGATAAAACTATGTTTATCGATATACATGCATACCACTTTATTTAAATAGGTGGTATTTAAATAAAGCAGGCCTATTCTTCTGATAGTCATACTTGCTGGTGATTCATTGAGGAGGTCTCCAGCTGGGATAACTGTTAATTAAGCAATTCTGGCTCAGGTAGGAGGCATTGTCAGGCATGTTTTTTTCTGGAGGGAGGCTTCAACTGTATTTTTTTTTAGGAAAGGGTAATTTCTGAATTAGAGTAATAGTGTAATTCATCGTTGTAATACTATAATATGGGTTAACTCGTGCCAAAATACTATGACCAAAATATAAAAAAATAAAAATACAGTGAATAAATGAATCAAAGGCACAGGGGTCTGTTTGGTTCTGACCATTGGTTGTTATAGAGATGGAGGACATGGCAGCTCCACAAAAGCCAAAACATCTGGGTCGCCCCCTGGTGGCTGGCTGCAGTATAGGTAATAAAGCCCGCGTCCATGTTAGCGTCAGAACCAAACTTTAATGTCAAAGCCGTCAAAAGTCCACTTGTTTCTAACATTTTAGCTCATAATGTGTTTAATATTAATTAATTATTTGATAAGTGATATTGGTCATAATTATGACAGCTGCTCTGAGGAAAGTAGTAGTACATTTAAACAATGTAGTCATAATATTCTTGCATTTTTACACGTGTTCTTGTAATCTCTATATGTTTATATGTCTGATATTCATACAAACCCCTAAGTATTTCCTGTTGCAATATGTGTTTATTTATTTATTATTTTATTCACTTATGGTGCCTTAGTTATTCATTCATGTTGTATATATTTTGCACTAAAATTGCACTGCCACAATAATAATTGTGTTTTAATCAACAGTTTCATTTATACAAGTAAATATATATTTTCTATTCCATTGTATTTAGTTCTTTGTAAATATGTAAATATTTTATTCTATTCTATTTTATTATTATTACTATTATGTCACTACTGCTTTTTTTCTAACTACTGCAATGTGTCTGTGATTTTGTCTATGCTGCTGTGGCAGGTGAATTTCCTCCCATGGGGGTGAAAAAAAACCTATTCTATTCTATATATATATATATATATATATATATATATATATATATATATATGCCTTTGTTTTTTCCACTTGGTTGTTTTTCTACTGATGCTGCACTATCCACTTTGCTGGTGTAACGATGCAAATGTCCCTGTTTGTGGGAATAATAAAGGATTATCTTATTATAGCTGACAGAAAGTAAACTTGGTCCAAAGCTGTTGCCTTGAAAGAAAATGGGACAAGTCCATTCCCATGATCACCGTGTAGTGACTGCTTTGTAATTTGATTAATTGTAATTTGTTTGAGAATACTGGAGTATAGATGGCATGTCAGGGGCCTTTAGGCAGCTTCATGAGGCCCTGTCCTGAGCCCTCTGACACACTGCCAGTGTGCTCATATTTGTATGTAAACGTGCAAAAACACAATGGTGTAGAAGCGTAAATGAATGGACCATAACCTGATCACTGCTTGTATTTCGCGGCAGACTGCTGCTATTGAAGTGCACAGGCCTTCAGACAGGCTCTGTGCCTCCTCATTAAAGGGAGAGCTGTGCCTTTAACTGCTAACTGTGCTCGCTTCAACGTTATTTCGCGAGATTTGCTTGGCGCCGCGACCTCATGTGAGACACCTCCTGCGAGAGTCACTCCGACGTTGCCTCTGCAGAGGAAAACGCAATGGAGCCCTGAACATATTTTTTCATTTCTACTCTCCTTTAACCCAACAAAAAAAAAACAACAAGTCGTATCCAAATATCTGCTTTATCTGCTATTTATTTGAGGCGTAACAGGGCGGCGCAACGATGTGGATCCAGGTTCGCACTATAGACGGGAAGGAGACGCGAACCGTGGAGGATCTTTCTAGATTGACCAAAATTGAGTCTTTACGGTTGAAAATACAGGATATCTTCAGTGTGAGCCCGCAGCAGCAGCGCCTCTTCTACCGAGGGAAGCAGGTAAACGGGTCCTGTGTGTCAGCCCGTCACAACAACAGTCTGTTTTTGCTGGTGTTTCTGCAGGGCTTGGTGCTGGTGGAGACCGAGTGGTCCTCTCCTCTGGTGTTGGAGCCGTTTTCGGACCCATGCGAGCTTCCTGTTTTGATAGGAATTCGCCAATAGTTCTTGCGCAAGAGTGCGGGGTATGCGGTGTGCCAGCCCCCCGGGGAAAACAGCCATGTTACATGGATGTATGGGGTCACATTATGGAGGCGTAGTGCATTGTTTGGGTCTGCGCTGAGGCGACCCAGCATGCAACAAATGTCTCACCGCCGTAGACATGTTTGTTTACATTGCCGCGCGAGAGGAAAGAGAGCATCGCCCTCTGTTTATGTGTAACATGACAAACAAACAAACAAACAACCAGCTCACCGATGTTCAGCCGAATGAACAGCAGCTTGATTTGCACAGACCGTGTCCTCGTATATGTTGCTGTGTAACATGGAGCACTAGTGGGCTCGTGCATGTGGTGTATTATGATGATGTTATTGATAATTTAAGGGAGGAGGGGACTTGTGGCTCCACGTGCCCTGACATCTATAAGTGTCACTACAGTGTGTACAGGCTGGACAACACTTCCTCTATAACACAGTTCACAGGGATGTGAGTCATTATTAGTTATTATAGCATTATTTTAATTTGTAAGCCAATGGTTCATTCTAACTATAATAATAATGTGACATTTATATCAGTAATTACAACTAATATGGCATATCCTTCAAACGCTTTTGTGTTCCACCAAGATGAGGCAACATTTTCAGATATCTCTGCTGATTCCATCCAAACAACAATTCAATGTAGTTTGGGTTTACTGCACCCCACTCCTGTCTGATTACATATGTACATATAATTATAATAACATAACATATTCTTCTTATGGAGATGTTGTGAGATGCTGAATATTAATGCTGGTAATATTTTTGAAAAATAGAATGGGATCAACATAAATTTAACCTTTTAGCATGTGGTTTTAAATAGTGGTGTGAATAATATGTAGTATATAATGCTGTTTTTGTCCATATTACCGACCCTGAACTTCACCTGTGATATTAGATCATATTGTCTTCGCTTAGAACTATAATGTATTAGTCAGAATTATCTCAGTTGGGAACTAGACAATGGACAACATAATGTTGAAAATTCCACTGTCTGGTACCCAACTGAGATAATTCTGACTGATAGCGTTAATGTCATTAACTTCATTCTGCATCCTACCATATTACCTATGATAACAGTGCTGTGGGCTGACACTACAGTGTCACTTTCTTTGGGGGAGGACTAATGCAAAAACCACAAAAATAATATGTGCTATTGATCTTAATACCCAAACCAGGCTGAAAATTCTATTCGCTGTGGCAGGTGAGACACTATTAGATTGTTTTATGTTGGAAATCCATGTATTGCTGTGAACAGATATTAGTGTAATGTTATTAAATGCCAGCAGCTATAGTGAAGACAAGGGTATTGAGAACTAAAATCTGCCATCCTGACGTGGACACGTGTGTTTCTAAGTGTCATGGCGGATGGCTGCATGCAGCGTGCAGCCTCAAAGCCTGTGGTTTACTTTTTGAAAACACAAGCATATTTTCTAATCTAACACACACGCTGCAACTGTTAAAGCAGTACATGCAAACTCAATATGGAAAATCTATTTCTAACACTTTTTTATGTAGTTTTGTAACATGACACAAGGCTCAGTGTGAATAGTTTGTTCAAATATGTGAACATACGCTATATAAAAGACACAGACTGACCCACTCATGGCTTAATGTGTGAAATGTTAGTACACAGCTGTTGTGTCAGTAACAAGCAGAAGTACTACTGACAGACAGGACATTGGTGCCATGATTTATTAAGGATTTATGCACAACATTACAAAGCTCATATTAACGCAGTATGACTCAGCCAGGCAGATACGCCTCCATGAAATAAACATCCCACGGGATGTGCTAATCTCACATTGTTTACATTCAGTCACACTTTCCTTCATTCATGTGTCAAACGGTATTACAGGCCAAGAAATTTCTTCTGCATATTCAAGTTGTCTAACCTACTTTCTGCTGTGTAATTAAATGAAAGATACATTGAAGAACGTAAAAGTCACATTGGTTTGGTTTCCTTCTCTGTTTACATGCTGTATATGCTGCAGGATGGAGAGGAAGAATACTTGAGTTATTTTGAAAAGAGATATAGTGCCACATCAGCGGCCTCAGTGCGCCTGTAACTAGTAAAATATGGACAATTGTTCTGAACAGTTTTACTAAAATCAACAAATCCCTGTGCAACTTAAAAATAAGACACTGACAAAGCACAGATTATTATTGTTCATCAACAATAGTAGCCACAATGTATTTAGTTGACATTTTTTTAAATTATCGATTGTGAAGTGCTTGCTAGAGTGTTGCAGCTGTGGTTGTGAGGGCTGTAGGCCCGTGTAGTAAATCCTTTGCTTCCTGCATTTCACTGGAAAATAAGTGGGGAGGGTTGATTAGGGGATTTCCATATGTTAAGAAATGCATGGAATGAGCCAGCAACACGCAGCGTACACCATAGCTAGTGCCCTCACACTCTGGTCCCGCGCTGTGTTAGGATTTAGACTTGTAGCAGAATAACTCAGTCTAATTCCTTTTCAAAATGGCGTCTTGTTTTTCCCTCCAGCTCGCTGCGCACGCTGCCTCTCCAGTTCAAAGTCATGCTTGCCCTTGACTCAGAAGGGTCTCAAGCCAGCAGCCGCACAACTTCGCCTCAGTGTTTGGTCTATATGGGTTTTTGCAATTTGCCTGTGCACTCCACATTGTGTCTCTGTTTCACTTTGAGCAACGTCTCATGTCACGAGCAGACTCGTGCACACACACACACGCACACACACACACACCTTCCACTGTCCGTGCAGCCTTTCTGCTCAACGCTCACACTCAGTAGACTTCTCATTTGCTAATTTTGAAAAAGGTTCGGCCTGTTTATTAAGTGGTTTAGAGCACAGTTTGTATTGCGTCTGAGTGTTTCAAATATGAGGCTGTCGTTCACTTGCTGTTTTTCTTCCGAGGCAGCAACATGTTTCATGTTGAAATGGTTGGGCTCCGCTCCACTGTTAGCTGTTGCCTATTGTTGGGCTGGAGGAAAGCTTTATTGGCATGCCTCCTTTCACGCAGACAGTTGCTGTGACCTAGATATCGTCGCAATTTGATTATATATGCGTTGATGCTGTGGCTCCTCGTATGATGGGTTTTCTTTGGGCATTGCCAAGCTGTAGCATTTCACAGAGACTTCGAGGGGAAGCGGAGTTGGCTGCAGCCATGCATGTACGCAGTCACACCCTGTTTTGACTGATAGGCTGGACAAAGAGCAAAGACAAAGAGAGGCACTAAACCTAGACTACAAATGCGGGCTCCCACATGTTTTCAAAGTTTTGCCCCTCCTTCTCATAGTAGTTTTAGCTTACGTTGTGGCGCAGTTGCATAGTCCTACCTGTTACCTGTCAGCTCTTACACCTGTATTATGTGTAGTAGAGTTTTTAGCTCAGATTACTGGAGGACTGACCAGTTTATAAACCTATAATTGTGTCACGTTTCTTGAGTTTGGGTTCCTTGCATCAGTAATGGCACATGTTTAAAAGTAATAAACAGTAAAAATTAAAAGCACAATCTGTGGTTTGAGAAATGTAAATAACAAAATTCAAAACACAGGCTTGCCACCTGCTACAGGTTGGTCAGTCACTGTCAACAGACAGGCTAGCTCTACACAGCAGTTTAATCTACAGTATAAGTAACGGTGAAGGACTGATGACATCTATAATGTTTGAAAGCACAGTAAACAAGCAAATGTTAAGCAGTTTTGAAGCAAAAGAACGATACAAAAAGATTGTCTTTTTACACCAAACTATAAATTGAGGTCAAAAAAAGAGCTTAATGTTTGAACTAACATCAAGCCATGAAAAGATCTTAAAAGGAAGCAAAAGGCAACTTTTATCACCTTTTCAGGTAGGTCAAGCTGATTAACAGTGAGAGTATTAAGTAAAAGATTGAATGACCGTGGACAGAATAGGAATAAAATACCAATGATGAAAGCTTGGTAGATGCCAGGCGTGCAGACATTGTTTGACATTGTTTTTGGAAATCTGACCTATTTCGCTCAGCTCCCTGTGAAGACGGCCTGTGGGCGGAAACAAGGTCTGATGAAGACATCATGTAGGAGTGAAGGGTCTGGATGGCCCGTCTGAGATAAAGAGGCTAGAAAACCTCCTCTCCATCTGTAACATGGATCCAGTTTTGGTTTCACACCTTTAAGCCTCCAGTTTGTCTCTAGCTTTACTAAATGGCTTAATGCAGTGGTTCTCAACTGGTCTCACTCTGGGACCCACATTTTCCCATGGTCCTTAAGTCTCGACCCACTTTTATAGAATTCAAACCAAGCAAATTTATTTTTTATAAAAAAAAAAACTTTAAAGATTCAAATCTTTAACATACAGTAAATACCCCAGTTTTATTGAGTGAAGTGCATTTCAGAGCACATGAACTAAGGGTGACAACTACTAAAGTTGCATATACAGAAAATATCAACATTATTATCCTCAATGAATGAAAATCCACATTTCAAATAGCCCGGGTTGTGTTTACGTTTTGCCATTTTACCCCCTCCTGGCAAAAATGAACGTCAAGTACTTTGGCTACGGAGCCTAGGCAGCTGCAAGTGTACGCGTGCCCTACAAAATAAGCTATTTTTCAAAATAAAAGACATGAAACATCGGCTGCACATTAAATATTTACTTTTCTTGATCAGCTGTTTGCGACCCATCCAGAATGTGTCCGAGACCCACTGTTGAGTCGGGACCCACCAGTTGAGAACGACTGGCTTAATGTATTCTGTCAGTGCTGTACAGGCATAGATATGTAGGTGTTGCTTGGTTACTTTATTTCAGGATGATTTGTGCATTAAGACCTATGATTAGATCCTGTTTGACAGCTTGTAGACACAATAGCTAAATCTCTCTGCATCTATCTATGATAGGTATTACTGGCTGTTTTATATTAGCACATTTGTTCCATTACTTCTGATATGAGCTGATACAGAGTAGGCAGGATGAGGTAAAATCCTATCCTGGGTCTACATGTTGAGGATGTTTTTTTTCAGTATCTCAACAGCCACAGGTCTTTATCTTGTCTTTGTTTGATGTTCTTCCTGACACAAAGAAATTAGCCTGGTAGAGAGGCGTTGATACACACACCGTTGCCAAGGATTCTTGACTGTTATTTATATTTGCCGTTTGAGAAATCCTCAAGCTAAGTGTCTCTGGTTTGTCCAAAGCTTTGTTATGATGCGTATCGGGACCGAAGTCTCCCTCTGGAACACACATTTAACTGAGTCACATAATGAAAATACCAGAAGCGATTGTTTTTGTAATTATTCTGCATTATTTATGATTAAGTAGAAAATGTCATAACCTTGAGGATGTTATTTGGCCAATATTTCTGTCAAAGAGATTGTGACCTCCATGAATGCATGATGCATTTTTTTTCTGGCATTTCCAGTTTTAGATGGTGGGTCTTTGTTTGAGGGATTATTCAGCTGCTTATTACTGATGTCAGGGCTGTAGCACCTCGCAGCGAGAGCCTGATCACACAATGAAGGCGCTGTGGAAAGTGGGTTACAGCTTAGATATCATTGGTGAGGTTTTGGTGCGGTGCATGAAATTCTACTGTATGTTGTTCAGACACAGGTCTGTACTGTCCATCGATCCTAATATTTCTGCCCGCTTATTGTCCGTGTAGGATGTTTTCTGTTGGTGTATTTGTTTGGTTTTCTAAATGCAGTAAGACAGAGGTGTATAGACTAAATCAAAGCTCGAGTTTAGTCAGCGAGACAGACAAAGAAAAGCTGAGATAGCTACACAGAAAAACAGACAGGTGAGTATAGCAACCACTGTATGTCTGTTCGCACCACTGCTCCTCTGATCTAAATTTCATGAGACTATTAAAAATGGGGAGGGATGGGGAAATTGCGCTTGCTCCCTCTACCGCCCTCCCGCTACGCCTCCAATGGCTCTCCTCCTCGCTGTCAAATAACGAAGAAGAGAAGGAGCGCGAGTGAGAGTGAGAGTGGCGGCCATGCTCGCCTTTCCAGCACAATGGGTTTGTGGGGTTGAGGGCTGAAATGAATAGCTGATGTCTGTAATGACTTGGCATGCCTGCCATCAGCTCCAAGCCAGTAGCCGTACTGTATACTTAACAGAAGATCGGTTGGTGTTACAATATTAAAATACGGCTTTCTATCGGGCCCTCGTTGTTCCTCCATCAGCCTGTTTTTTTTTTATTCATTTTATTTTGTTAGAAGAGACATTTTCTGATGCCCATACGCCGTGCTGCCTGTAAGGGTCGAGCTGATGGCGGCGGTGGGTTCGTGTCGACAGAGATTGTACACATGATTCAGGTTCATGGGGGTGAGGGTGCTCTCTTTTGGTTGTCATAGCAACCCAGTCATTTCTTTCCCCTAGCTACATCTCCTATCACTTTAATTCATGCATTTGTTTCTTATATATATATATACACGTATATATATATATTTTCTTTTTTTTCTTTTATTTCTAGTGGAAAACTGGTGTGAGATATATGTGAGTAGAGCTGCAGTTCAGTATCCGTTTATTTTGGACCGGATACTTAAACAAATACAAATGTGGCCAATCAGTTCTGCCAAGTAACAGCTTACCCGTCATAAGAGCTTGTTCCTTTGTTTCCCCCTTTTTTCGATGTACAGTTGTATGCTTTTAATCACTGCTAAACGTTGGCTCATTTGTGAGCAGAGCAGATGTTGTCGCTGTGGACTCCTAAGCAACGCTCTCAAAGGTGGATGGATGTGTGTGTTTTAATGTCCTCTGTATGTTTTTGAGTATACGAATGAAACATTATCGTTTTCTCTCACCGTGCTCGATGTTGCCTTCTGTCTTCTGTGTTCTTTGGTTGTCCTTGACATGCAGTCCAGAGTATTTATCTGAGAGCGCTCTGTGGTGCAGTGGTGTTCATTTCATACCATGTGGATCTCTATGAAGAAATTTGGGGCAAAATTTTACAATGGATGTTTTCACATGGACATTTGTGGCAAAATCATCAAAATCGCTGCTGTTCAGGTATCATCTCTGGGCGAGTCGGAGGCTGGTAAACTAAGATAGGGTATTGATACAACAGCTAAGTTTTGAGTTGATGGTTGATTGTTGTGATTTCAAAATAGACAAAATAAAATATAATAAAATAAAAAAATAAATTTAAATAAAATATCAACTGAACTTTTCTATTTTTGTCTTTTTAGATGGAGGATGGCCAGACACTGTTTGACTACAATGTGGGACTCAATGACATCGTCCAGCTGCTGATTCGCTCCCAGACCGACCCTCCAGACAGCCCTGCCACCAACGACTCCTCTGGTGTGGCCTGTAGTTCAGCCCTCCCCTCTGACTCCAGGTCAGAAAGCCACAACTCCCCAGCCCCCGCCTCCCCCGCTGCTATGGAAACCTCCACCAACATAGACAATGACAGCAGCAACATCACTACCAGCACTGTTAACGAAACCAAGGCGGACACCAGCGCTACCAGTAACTCAGCCAGTACCAAAAACGGATTCAAGTCCTCCAGTCCGGCACAGGACTCCCAGCCCCCAACATCCAGCAGAAGCACACTAGTCGACCCAGGAATTGGTGTGTACAAGGTGAGGATGAGTTTACTGTTTGGTATTAGCAAGGTTTTGCATAAAACTGGTCTCATTCGTGGCTAAATTACAGTTTGTTATCGCCCAATAAGCCAAGTCACTGGCACTTTTATGTATTGTGTGCCTGGACCACCCTGTAAACTCCACAGAATTACTCTATTAGATGTTGAAAGTTTAACTTCTTAGTCTTGTAATTTAGCTTAAATTACTACATGCTTTTGCATACTAGGCTTTATCCCTTCATGTGCTTCATAGTTCTGTATTTGATACTATACAGCATTTTGCTGTAGTGCTATTTTGGACGCACAAATAGCTGAAGGATCAACAAAACTATGATTTTAGTTTCCCTCATGCATGTGGTGATTTTCTTTTTTTATGAGAGCAGTCCTCCCTTCCTTTCCCTGCTGAGCTGTAGCACCTCAGGCTGCTTGGGTATAGTATTCAAGCCAAACAAATCCTTCCATTCTCACTCTTTACCCTGCTCTGTCTTCACGTTAGATACCCTGAATGCCTTTAATTTATTAATGACATGCACACAAGCACGTGGCTAACCTTTCCAGGGAGACACATGCCAAACCACACGTCAGAAAACTGTCGTCACTACCCTGTCACTAACCAATTTAAAGATTATAAATAGACTCAAAACCCATATGTTAGTGAGTCTCCTCTACTGCGCTGTACTGAGCTTTGTCGGCTGGCTGACCCACATGTCTGGGAATTATATGTGTAGGAATGGACTCTTTTTGATGCCAAAAGTCCAGTCCAGCATGCAGGAAGATCAATACTGTGATTAAGTACGTAAGTTGTAAATTGTGCCACTTCACTGGATATTAAGGTCATATGCCTTTCAGGCTTGAAGTGTTCACTGTGGCCACAGACATATTTTATGTGGTTTTCACAAAGGAAGGTCAAACAGATTAAATTAATGTTAATTACTTGAGTGAGAAGGCTGCAGTGACTTGTAACTTGTTTGAGATAGGAATACACCTTTTATCAATATATGGTAATGTAGTTGGTGAGATTGTTAGAGTATGAAAGTTGATTTTCATACGGCATTGATATGTAAGAATTGGCTACACAGGGCAGGAAAACCATTTCGAAAAATCTGATACTCTAATGCTTTCATTTAACATAGCATGTTTCTTTAAACAACACCAGAGTGATTTAGAAGAGAGTGGATGTTATTTTTGTCTTTACGTCTTCTCAGATTAATGAGCTGGTGGACTGCAGAGACGTCAGCATCGGTGCCTGGTTTGAGGCCTGCCTCGAAAATGTGACACGCGCTCCCAAAGGACAGATAACGCCCACCAAGGGAAAGGTGGGTCGGCCCCCAAAAAGGACTAATGGAAAGCTGGAGGTCGAGCTGGGACAGGCCCACGGCCAGGGCCAAACCACAGACAGTAACAGGAATAATGTTGCGCTAAGCTCTGAGAGTAATGGAGCCTCCACCTCTCAGACAGACTCTACAACAGCTCCAGAGACCAAGGAGCGAGAAGAGGATGTAATTTACCACATTAAATATGACGAGTAAGTGAAGGCTCATTATGCTGGGGAGTGTTCCTGCTGCAACTGAGCCGATTTTGGTTGCAGTGATAACACACATCGTCACAGCTTTTAATACAATTGCACATTTGAATTTAGCATTTCAGCAGAGTGTCAGTGCGGCAGCATTTTGGTCTGATGAACAAAAATCATTGTTGATGATAAAATGCTGTTTAGGATTTGGACAGCGCAGTGCCGTGGCTCAAATTGGATACTGTGAATGTGTGACTTCTTCAATGCATATGCTGCAGTAGGGTTTCCTCCTTGCTCCTTAGCAATGTTGAAAATGTATTTGCACGCGCTGCTGTTGTGTGGCATTCACCACCTAACGTGTGTGTCTGTGTGTGTGTGTGTGTGTGTGTGTGTGTGTGTGTGTGTGTGTGCTTGATGGCTGCAAGCATCAGTAACGGTGGTTTCGGCAGGATGGGAATTGTAGCCTGTGCTTTCTCCAGGCAGTTCAGGGGATTGGGGGGTAGTTGGTGCTACAATTTGGACTCTATCTCTTCTGCGCTCTAATTTTCCAGCAAATTCATTCAAAAGCCGATGTTTCCATGGTAACTCATGAGTTCTCAGGAGCATTACTTCTTTGCTTGCCTCCTTCAGCTTTGTCTGTAATTGCTGTGAACATGCCGCCGGTGAGACATAGCCTCCTCACTGCGTCTATCATTGTGTGTGCGTGTGTGTTTCCATCATGGGATGTTGTGCCAGAGAAACGGTATCAAGGGTTGTTGCGCAGTAAATGTGTGTTTTCTTTTAGGAAGACATTATTCCCATTTGACATTCGTCAATCTTCCAAATCCAAATGGAATTCGGCTTTTATTTGTTTCATAATTTGCAACAGATTCCTTGCACAGACAATGAAGTAATGCACACAATTTTGTTGTTTTTAATTATGTATGTGTTTGTCTGTTCGGATTATTGTTTTTGCCTAATGTTCCTCATTTGCTTCATTTGACAGCTGAGAGGCAGGAAGCGAAGTGTCTCACGCTAGTTTTAAACCCAGGATGCCACAGTAATATGCGATTTGCATCGTCTCCATCTGAAACGTAAATACAAACCCAGTTTTGTTTGCTGCTTGGAGCATGGGATGCAAAAGATTCATAATGGCTTCTCAGTTTTAGTGGCGGCTTGTTTAATATACTCTCATGCTTTTTCCTAAATGCGTATTGTCCATCTCTGTCCTGAGAGCCACTCCAGGTTGCTTCTGTCATTTTGTTTGCCTGAAAAAAAAGTGGAGGGGAGATAAGATTTCTCTGCCTTCACACACACGCACACACACACACACACCATTAAACACCTGCCTGCATAGTGTCAGCCCTAGAAAATGAACTGCCATGTTTTTGCATGAGGCTGTTCTGGACAACATCTCTACAGAATGTAATGAGCCACAAAATCAAAGGGATATGTTGCGAGAATCTCCCCTCTCACTCACAGGACCTGAGGTGGTGTGTGTGTGTGTGTGTGTGTGTGTGTGTGTGTGTGTGTGTGTGTCACTCCATAATAACTCCGATATGGTTTCATGGTGAGCTCAACATAATGTTTATGATTCCTTGCAGAGATTAAACAAATATAAATTGGGTAAATATAGTTTATATGTAGGTATCTTTCTGGTAGACCGTTATAGTTGTTATATGCAAAGAGGAAGTGAATGATTTTTCTAAAGATACCCCAAAGCCAATAATTTGCCAAAGCTCAAACGTAAACCACAAACTGAATGTCTGCTGGGCGGCACGGTGGTGTAGTGGTTAGCACTGTCGCCTCACAGCAAGAAGGTACTGCGTGTCTGTGGGTTCTCTCCCATCATCCAAAAACATGCATGGGGATTGGGTCAATTGGCTAATTTAAATTGACCGTAGGTGTGAGTGTGAGTGGTTGTCTGTCTCTATGTGCCCTGTGATGAGGTGGAGACTTGTCCAGGGTGTACCCTGCCTTCTGCCCTAAGACAGCTGGGATAGGCTCCAGCCCCCCCACGACCCTATGAGGATAAGTGGTAGAAAATGGGTGGATGGATGGATGAATGTCTGCTTGCAAAAGCAATACTTCTACTACTGCTCTACTACTCTCTTTACTCTACTACTGGTCAGATGGAATTTTTCAACACAAAACTGCTTTTTAATTATTTCATTACATTATGTAATTAATAATAAATAACTCTTGACCTAATTTTAGTGGGAAAAACACAGGTGTAAATAGTTAAATAGTTAAACTCAATAACAGCTGAATTAATTTCATTTTGGGGTCTTATTATTATTGTGCATGCTGGCTCTCTGTCATGGTTTACTGGGACACCTGACTATAATGGAGCCATTGTTAATATTATTAGTAACACCTGTGCTTTTCTTACAATAGCAAGTCAGAATGTCTGTGGTGGAAAAGGCTGATTACCATCTGGAGCTCTGCACCTCATGTGAGAAATCCAGATTGTTTTTATTACGCTTGATATTTAATATGTAAACTAAAATCTGCTCAAGTGCTTCTTATGGGCTCTGTCCTCTAATTAGCCAGGATCAACGTATGTGAAATAGAAGAAATGTTTCCAGCTTCTAAAGCAGTGGCAGTTGGCGTGCTCTTATCTGAGCATGTCTGCAATCTGCAGCAGTTTGTAATTTAGCAAGTGACAATGATATGAGGATGAAAGTTTGTTTTGTTTCTCTCTCTCTCCTTCTCTTTCTCTCCCTGTCTCTCTTTTATTTGCTTAATGCACTTTTACAAGCTTATGGTACATGTTGACAATATGCTGGTTAGCATACTATTGATGTGGAAAAGCACAGGTGTCATGATTAGAGTTAATGATGACCAGTTGCAGGCTCGTAGTAATGTGCGTGCTGCTGGCTCAGCCATCGTTAACATTATTAATAACACCTGTGCTTATCCTCCTTTGACAAGTTAGACTTTCTGCTGTGGAAAAAAAAGCCTCTTTTTGATTTTCCTCGACTGGATGATTGAGAACCTACACAGACTAACTCTTTGCTTTCATTATTCTTTGTCATTTTAGTATGTGATCACCATGCAATTATAACATATGTTAAATTCTAAACATAATGGCTTTAATAATCAAATCTCTAACATTTTACCATCAAATATTTATCTTTATAAGGTAAAAAAGTTTTCTGAGGTTTTTGCTGTCACATTAGAATAGCTGGATTCATGTTGATAATCAGAAAATTGGCCCTTTATTACCTGAAGTTGTCCTCTGGTGTTTGTTACATAATTTAGAGACATATTCATAAAAAGTTGCAGCTTCACATTCTGGCCCCAATTATTAACAAAGCCGAGGTTAGGAGGGAGTGCAGTCACTTCTCCTCACCACTGTCGAAGCAATTATATTCAGCTTGTTTAGTGTCCGAGTATTTCTAACTCAGCTACTTATCAGCAAATGGAGGATTTCTGATTTTCTCCGTTGCCTTTCTCCCTCTTTACAAGAACCTCGGCTAAGCACGCAAAGTGCTAATGATGGTTTCATAACAGAAGTGTCTGTAAAAGCTCCACTGTAGATGTTTTCTCAATTTCACTACTGATTAAATTGGTTTCTGCATTGTAGGCAGACCAGGCAATGATAAGAGTGTTGACGTGATCGTTTCTTATTTACCTCCTCTCTGCCTGAAAACCTTACTTCCTTCTTCTATAAAATGCATGGATATTTTACTTTCAATTGCAGACTCCATTGTGACACCGTGGGTAGATAGTCAAGGTAAATCGGTTTGGAGATTTCACACTGATGCTTCAAATGTTAGATTTCATTCCTTCAGATGTACAGCTCATGCAGTTCTTATTCTGGGCGTTGCAATATAGTCAGCAACAAAAGAAAGGCAAGTTTTTTTAAGAAGCCCCAAATGACCTATAAAAGGTGTTAAATATGAGTAAGCATTTGGTTTATCACATCCTTTCAACAAATGCACAAAAAGAATACTGTCTAGAGATTCAAAAAAGCATATTGGAGTTCATATTGGAGTTAACGGTAGACCAAAGCATGGCCTGCGTGTGTGTGTGCGTCGGTCAGCCTCTCTGAGCCGCCTGCGGCGCACTGTTTGAGCACTGATACGAGGTTGGTGACGTCCAGGTGTCTCAGCGGCAGTAACAGTGGCGGGAAGTGTCCGGTTTCTGAGATGGTGAAGACGGATATGTGGATCCTGAATGTTGGTCGTCACATATGGACGATCTGAAGCGCTGTTCGTGGTATGGAATCCAGTTCTGAGATGACTAATTGTTGATTCATGAACGTTCATTGCCCTTGCAACATCTTGCGCACTCATGCCGGCAGTCAGCATTCCACTAGCACGTTCATGTTGGATTTGCGTCAGTCGCGGCATCATTACAAAAGCACTTAGAGAAAATATTTTTTTCTCATTTTATGCAGGTTGGGTGACGATCCTATTTTCATATGCCAGTGCTCTAGTCGTGTGGGTCGACTACACCTCTGTTAATCTGTCCATCAGAATACGGCGTCACAACACACACTTATTGCATTTTTGGCACGTTACCATTCATGCACAACCTTTTGTCCAAACAAGTATTTTCACATTGCTGCCGAGACAAACGGCAACAACTAGAATTCACTTTATAAAACTTGTGTTTGTTTTGTTGTTGAGTATATCTGCAGATGGAGTAAACAGCAGTGTATTGTGTTTCTAAAGCAAACATTATATCATTATGTGTAGCAGTGGGCCTGAGGAAGGACCAGATGATGATTTCACTCAACAAGAGTATTGTAGAGATTTAAGTTTACATCAAGTTATTTCAGAACTACTAAGACAAGTCCCTCTGTATGAATGCCAAGATGTGGTGCAGCAGATAAACAGTTAATTGAGGTGAGTGCTCAGGAGCTTCGTGAGAGCCAGACTGATAAATTGGCAGATATTTGGGTTTTTTTTTTTGTTTTTTTTTTTTTGCAGGTTTGTGACATATAGTGACATACTGTATAACTGATGTATTGAAGATACACGTAGTTGCAGTACAGAAAAGTCCAAATGAGGTTTTAGGTAATTTAGAACCAGTAAAGCACCACATTACCGTCAAGCCAGACCAAGTAAGGTTGTAGCAATGAAACCTCTAATTATATTTAATAGCAGGGTGCCTTTTATTGCGTCTGAATCTGTCAAAACCTACATAGTCTCGCTTTAACAGCTTAGTAGTGATTGAATTGTCCAGAAATGGTTTAAGGGACATTCACGTTGAATGATAATGACGTCCAGGTATCTGGGATGACCTTGAAAGCATCATCCACAGAGAGTAGCCTCCCTCTACACATCAGCGGCTGGCACTTTTGTGAACTCTCTTGTTGAATCACTGAAAAAATGTTTAGCTGTTGTCGGGGGCCAGTATGAATCATATTCATATTGGAATCACAGTTTTTGTAATTGCTCAGTATGTCTCCAGTCTTTCTTTCATGGATGAAAATCAAATCTCAGGAATCCTACGTAGTAATATCAGAGTTATTGTATGTTACTACAACATTCATACCTGTTTTGTCAGATGCAAGAAAGAACAACCTATAGATCAACCCAGCAATTAGCTGTCCAAGGCATGTATCACATTGCAGGGCTTCTGTTTACTGATCCGAGACAGTGCACAAACATTAAAACAATCATAATGATCCAGTAGGTGATTCTGTTGCCTTTTACATTTGTATGAAAAGAATTAGATCCTGTTCTACTTTTGCAGTCAGTTTTTATTGAAGCTTCTGTCCCTGAATATCCTCACTGACAAAATTAGACAGTTTTGTGCCGTGTTTAACACTATTAATGTATGTTGTGCCTCTGTTTGTGGATGGTCATGGGTCTAAAGAAGGGTCGATATACAGTACGGAGAGAGTGTGTGGTCTTATCCCTCTGGTACTTCTGCTTCCCTTGTGTTGCTCTGTGTTCCCCTTCTGTTCATGCTGAGTCCCATTGTACTGCAAAGTTGATATACCTCTCGTGTGCGTGTGTGCATGTGTGTGTGTTGCTTGTATTCACCCCGACCCTGCCCTCCCCAAAACCACAGTAATCCCTCGGGCCTAAAAAAGGAAATCCCTTCACTATGCCCGGGCCTCTTCTTCCTGGGAGTAAGCTAGTGTGTGTGTGTGTGCTACTCTTACTTACAGTCTGCCTCTGTAGGACCTCTTCTGTCCATTTACAATGGCTTGAAATATGCAGCTCGGTCTTGTCAGTGAGGAAGTAAGTAGTTTGTAGTTGGATTTTTGACTCTTTTCAGTGCAGAGTGTCTGAAAAAGCACCAATTACAGCCTCTCTCCTCTCACACACACACACTGCTCGATCATGCACACAGTTCTCCCAATGTAAGCGGCCCTGAGTCTGCAGGCTGTGGTGCAGTTAAACAGAAGCATAATTCCAGTTATTGGCAGGCTAGCAAGCTGTTAATTTCTTCTCCGAGTCAGACCTGATCCTTACAGTTAATGATGATTGGCATGCAGGAAACTCTAAGTTTGGTAGACAACATATTTCACACCTTCACACCCATCTTCTTTTGCAAAGGAGTTTTGAGTTGCACAGAATGTGCTTCTAGTTTTTCTTTTCAATATAGGAAAAGTGCAACACGCAGATCTGTGTCTTCACACCAGTTTAACGTCTGCGTGGTAAATATAATGCTAGCTAGCTAAGCACAAGGACTAGAAACTTCCTTGTTTCTAGTCTTTTCAAATGGCCAGCTCTGTCCAAATGTAACACGTTGTGCCTTCTAACACCTCTTAAGCTCACTCATTTGTTTAATCCGTCCAAAAACTAAGGTGTTAATGCAACACATTGTGGTTACACAGGAGTTATGTGCCAGGTCTTTCTTGGCCAGGTGCAGTAACTTCCTTTCGTCTCTGTTGGTTGCCTGGCAACCTCATGCTGACGTCAAGACGACAAGACATGCATTGTTGATAGAAGGCCAGAAAGTAGATTCCCCAAAATGTTGGACTAGGCCTTTCATCCAGTTTGTGTGAGGTGACGGGTGTGGATGTTGTGTAGTATTCATTGCGATCCTCACATTGCTACATATTTCTTTGTCTTCAGGTCATCTTTAGTCACCTCACCATCTCACATTTGTAATTTAGCTGAAAGAAAAAAATGTGTATAATGCTGTGGACTGGTTCCCATCTATACATACATGATTGGGCTTCTGCAGAATTGCATGGACTTATCTTGCTTATCAATGGAACAGCCTGAGACACAATGCATTGAGCAGTTAAATCATTTCTATTCACATTCTTCTGTTTTTACAGAACACACGTCGCTTTTTGCTGAGCATTTCTTTATTTTATTCAGTTTCATTCTCCAAAATTTTTTTCTTCCAAACATCAGAATACGAATGTTGTCAAGTGCTCAGTCGGAGCTCAACCCTCCTATGGCTTTCTGCAGCAAATGCATGAAGAAGTGAACACTTTCAATTCCCAGCATTATCAAATCCACATTCAGTGAGAAAATCAACACAATGACAGCAGGAATAAAGAGTTCATATCCCGTGACCCCTCTTCCCTCTCTCTCCTTCCAGCTACCCAGAGAACGGTGTGGTGGAGATGCGACCCGTAGATGTGCGGCCACGTGCCAGGACCCTGCTGCGATGGGACGAGCTCCAAGTGGGCATGCACGTGATGGTCAACTACAATATGGAAACGCCAGATGAGAGGGGCTTCTGGTTCGATGCAGAGGTTCAGACCCTCAACCAAGCCTCTCGCACCAACAAGGAGCTCCGGGTCAAGATCCTCCTGGGGTGAGGATCTTCCTTCTTATGTGGGACGGTGATGCGTTGGACCCAAGGGAGATGATTGCAGTTTTATTTTTTCATTAGAATATCTGCTTAACCATTTTCTGTTTTTGTAAGTGTAACTTCCTCCCATCTCTCTGTAACACATCTTTTCAAGTTCCTCTCTGGTTTTCTTTTCACGTGTCTCTGTTCGTCTCTCTTCCTTTCTCTCTCCTCTCTTGTCCTCCTTCCAGGGGTCCTGGAGATATAATTGGGGATTGTAAAGTTCAGTTTCTGGATGAAATCTACCAGGTGGAGACACCAGGAGCCCGTGCACTCTCGGCTTCAGATGGACAGTTCAAACGTATGCACCAGGCCTCGCACACTCACAGACACACAGTGAGAATAGTGACAAAACATGTCCACACTGCTTTTGACAGGATATTGTAGAGCGATGTTACCATAAGACCTTCAAGAATGCGTTTCTTCCCTCCAGGGAAGAGTGGACCGGAGTGCAAGCACTGCAAGGCTGACCCCGAGGCGGAGTGTCGCTTCTGCTCTTGCTGTGTGTGTGGAGGGAAACAGGATGCTCACATGCAGCTGCTGTGTGACGAGTGTAACATGGCGTTCCACATCTACTGCCTCAACCCGCCGCTGGCCACCATCCCAGATGACGAGGACTGGTGAGAGAGAGTGAAGCTCAGCAATTAGCCACAATGTCCTGCACTTCACAATCAATTAAAGAGCATTAATTAGTGGCGATTGCACGAGCTGAAGTGCATCTGGGCAGTAATTTAGTGGTGGTTGAGATTAAAGTCAACACAACATAATAACATAATACAGGTGTGAGTTTATTTAATGGAGTAGCATCTAATGCTTCTCTGCCAAACAGAAATGATGGTGTGTTTTTTCACCTTCCATTTCTGTGTCATGCATTTAATGTATTGTTGAAATAAAACATAAAATGGACTGCTTACATTCCTTAGCTTCCCATATTGCTTTCTGGTATTTGCTGAATTTAAATGTTTAAGTTGGTGCAACATCTCTCTTAATCACACTTTATTTCAGAGTGTCAGTTGTAGCTCTTATCAAACTCACACACACACTCCTGCCTACATCCATTACTTTGAAATATTTTCCTCTTATTCTGCCAGGTACTGTCCCACCTGTAAGAACGATACCAGTGAGGTTGTTAAGGCAGGAGAGAAGCTCAAAGCCAGCAAGAAGAAAGCCAAGATGCCTTCAGCAACAACTGAGAGTCAGAGGGACTGGGGAAAGGTGAGACATCCATACACTCACACACACACACACACACACACACACACACACACACACCAGATGAACTGACAGTGGCTCCGTGAGACTTTAAGTACATTTAACAATAAGCCTGAGGGAAGGCCTGTGATACCCCCTAGAATGGACACGGAACAAAGGATCTATGAATAAATATGAAAAAGCAGCTTGATAAGAAAAAAAATAACTTGATAATTATGTATTATGTATTCACTTAAAATAGAATTCAAGCCTATAGTTGCTGTTTGAGTGTGTAACATTTTTATACATTTTTTTTTTGTAGTTTTTATCATGGCATTAAAGCGGTAAACAACACAAGTGGTTCTACTTAAATGTAACTTAATTTATACAGCAGTTTGTAACATGTCATTCTTATGGTTCATTCCCAGCAAGTCACTCATTATTCGATTCGTCCATTCAGTGCATTATTTATGCATCACACACACTTTATTCCTTTTACTTCATACAAACTGGTTTGCTCTACAGTGTATCTTTTGTGTGTTTAAAATATATTTTATATAATATTTTATTCATCTGCTCCATCTGCCGTTGTTGTTCTTGATCAGAGATAAATGGTCCGTTTCATGTGAGGACTTCTGTGTGTTCCCCTTTGGAAACGTTTTTTTTTTTCCTCAAAACAAATGATCAGATCAGAAGCGTTTGATCCAGTGAACAGTACTTAATATCTACTTAATTAGACCAGACCAGGCATCCGGGGTTTATTAAAAATGCTGCTGTAAGTCGTAGCACTTTTTGCAAATGCCTACTTTTCAATAAATATTGATGTGTTGTTGATTATCCAGCTCTTCTCGAGTAATCATATCATGGCTAATGAACACTGTGTCAACATTACACTTAGACTTTTTACTTAGTAAAGTGATCTCATGCTAGCTGCTGAGGCAGAAAATGAGACAGTGCAGGACAGCTGACATGTATTTAGACTTGTTTGTTAAAAGCATCTGTTTTAAGCATACTGTAAAATGTTTTTCCTCAAAATCTCCTCAGAGTCTTCTCATGGCAACACTTTAAGATATTGTGTGGCTCATTTCCAGCCCGGCCCGGCTGTCTCCCTGACGCTGTGCTCCATGGTGTAATGTGAACAATGCCATTAAGCATGACTTAGCCACTTTCCTGGAACTGCCAACGGAAAATAACTTGTTTCTTTACCAGAATGCTCCCATTCTCTGTGGACTAATTGAAAACAGCCCTACTTGTGTGTTTGGGCACATTTAAGTGCTGTGAGTCACAGAGCGTTTATTCTTGCCTTTCACATTATTGCAATTTTATATACCTTAAAATACTTAAACCTTAAATACTTAAACACTTTTCTTTGTCTTCTCACTTCTGGAAACCTGTGTACCTGCTAAATGGAATTCCTCTGCAGCTCTGCTCATCTCATCTCATTTTAATGTGAATGCAACACATTTGCACTCATGGACATGGTATTTTTGCAGGGTATGGCCTGTGTGGGGCGTACCAAGGAGTGCACAATTGTTCCTTCAAACCACTATGGACCTATACCTGGAGTTCCTGTTGGAACCACCTGGAAATTCAGAGTACAGGTTAGCTGTTTGTACAAAGTTATTAGGTATGCTCAGACCATTGAAGTAATTTGAGTCTATAGTCTATATTTTACTGTTAATATTATGACATTATTGATCTATTGTCTTCTTTTTGTAATATGACATCTGATGTATCACTGCACATGTCATCAATAGCTTTGCTCCTGTTTCTCTGTTTCTTTTCTGCTGTGCACTTCAGGTGAGTGAGGCAGGTGTTCATAGGCCACATGTTGGTGGTATCCACGGGCGCAGTAACGATGGCTCCTATTCCCTGGTGTTGGCTGGGGGCTTTGAGGATGAAGTGGTGGGTTATTTGTATTTTTTACCAAATATTTATTATGTTTAATGTCTCCACTATGTGGATGGTATGTTGTTTTAGTTTATTGAGTCATATATGAAGTCACTTACTGGTTACCATGACCTGTTGCAGGACCGGGGAGATGAGTTCACCTACACAGGCAGTGGGGGTCGTGACCTTTCAGGAAACAAACGGATCGGAGAGCACTCTTTTGACCAGACCCTGACACACATGAACAGGTACAAGTCTCCCCAACCCTTAAGGCCAATTCATACGGGCAGAACAGAACACAGAGCGGACTCCAGGGAGGCCCGAGTTGACTCAACGTGGCCGTCCACAAGTCCGTGTGCACAAAGCTCAGATTTTAGGACTGTGTGGTCTTTGCTCTGCACTGGTGTCACACAAAACACTGCTTCACATGTATTTTTTACATCAACCCGCATTAAATGTCACACTGATCTTCCGATTCACAGTAATTTCACAGGATTTTACTGTGCAGCGGTAAGCTCGACTATGAAATCTCTGAGCGGACATTCCACATGGATTCTGCTCCTCTCACAGTCCTCCCGAGTATGAATTGGCCTTCAGTCAGACTTGAAGAACATCATTTTTGTCTTGTCTATAACTTGGATCACGACTCCTGCAGGGCGTTGGCCTTAAACTGCGATGCTCCTCTGAATGACAAAGATGGCGCTGAGTCCAGGAACTGGCGGGCAGGAAAGCCTGTGAGAGTTGTGCGTAGTTCCAAAGGTCGACGCATCAGCAAATACGCTCCTGAGGAAGGAAATCGCTACGATGGTATTTACAAGGTACAGACGCCATTTTATAGTTGTTTTGTAGTATGACCCAGTGTTCTAACTTAAAGTATACCTGCTTAACATACAAAGAAGGATTACAAATCTGGACCACCACCAGGTTTACTTTCATATGAGTCATAGGGTTTCATAGTGTTTCTGGTTCACATGTGAATTTTAGGTGGTAAAGTACTGGCCAGAGATTGGAAAGTGTGGTTACCTGGTGTGGCGCTACCTGCTGAGACGGGACGATTTGGAACCAGCACCGTGGACACCTGAAGGACTGGAGAGGATCAAAAAACTGGGCCTTGCTGTTCAGGTTAGACTATGTGTATATATGTAGAAACGACAGATATTGACTAGTGCATCTCTTTGCCATAAACATCTGTTTAGACAGCACATACACATACTGTATATAGGTATGTATGTTTCTCCTGTGTTTCACTAAGTGCCACTGTCTGCAGTATCCGCCTGGCTACTTGGCAGCCATGGCTAACAAAACAAAGAAAGAGGCTTGTGCCCGACCTGGACGCGGCGGCCGGAGTAAGCACTATCCTGGGAGGGGGAGGCCACGGAGACGCAAGATCAAGGAGAAAGAAGAGGATGACGAGGAAGAGGAGGAAGAGCAGCCAATGGCCACTGTGGAAGAAGAGGAGCCACAGAGTAATGGAGAGCAGAAGACAACCAGAGAAAGTGGTGGGTGCTTTTAAGGATGAATCTCAAAGCAGGTCAGACAAGGTTGTTGTGAGCAGAGGACAGGTGAGAACAGCATGAGCGATGAAACTGCTTTAAAATAGCTTTTAAATATTTGATATTCATCAGCGTCTCATTTTCCACCAGCGTTTGTCTGTTATTCTCCAAGAGTAGCGGCTCCATTTTTCAGTCTTGTTTGTGTCCTCACCAGAGTCATCACCAGCGGTGGAGCCTCCCAATAAAAAGGCTAAGATAGAGGAGACTTTCCAGCTGTCAGAGCAGCAGCAGCAGTTGATCCGGGAGGACACAGCCAACAAGAAGCTCTGGGATGAAGCCATGGGATACCTTAAAGAGGGGCCGGTATGACTCTCAGTAGTACACACCTCAGGCTCCTTTACATAGTGTTCACACCGCAGCCTCTACAAAGGAGAACTCGTAGGAGGTCTTCTCAAAGTCCAGCTGCTTTTTTCAGTCAGTAAATATTTTGTCAATAGTTTTGTATGATTATGTGGTGTGTTGATGTTATAGGACAAGTTAAAATGACATATTTTTAAGTTTCATCTACAGTAAAACACATTTTGTATTCTGTGTGTTTTTTCTCGTCTTTGTTTTACACCTTATTTATTCCTTTCACATGTGTCTGTCTATGTATATACAAAGAATTTTCTGCGGAAGATGGAGCAGATCTTCATGTGCGTGTGTTGCCAGGAGCTGGCCTTCCAACCCATCACCACCGTCTGCTCACACAATGTTTGCAAGGTGCGTACTGACTGGTTGGATTTGCAACTACCAGTCCTGAAAGTCCCTGTCTCTGTCCTTGTAGTATTTGTGTGTGAATTTCCCCTGTCGTCCTCTCTCTCCAGACGTGTCTACAGCGCTCGTTCCGAGCGAAGGTGTACACCTGCCCCGCTTGCCGTCACGACTTGGGCAAAGACTACGTCATGACCCAAAATGTGACACTTCAGGTGCTGCTTGACCAGTTCTACCCCGGCTACAGCAAGGGCCGATGAGGTTAAAATCACATTTATAAGTAGAATATCTACATACATGCACATAAGCATCCATACTGTGCACCCACGTATACCGTTGAGTACCTAGAGCTCCACTTTAAAATGCATTGCGCACACATACTGTACTTACCCATGGGCAATTGTATATTGCATATACAGCCATTTATGTATACAATCATTCATACACAAACAACCTCAGTAGGGACTGATCCCATCTGTTAAACTTGGACTGTCTCCATTAACATCACCAGCCTGAAATTTAACCAAGGACATTTTTTAACCTTGCTTCTCCTACCTGCGCAAACGCACACAAACGCACAAAAGGAGCCCCAGTTCACCCCCACTAGCCACCTCAAGATATGAGCTTATTTTCTGTTTGCCCCTCCACTGTGTGTGTCTGCACTTGTTCCATAAATTGATATACAGCAACAGTGTTTGGTGCAAATTTCTCCCTGGCAATATCATGAAATCAGCCATCAGACTGCCAACCTGTCAAACATTTTTGTGTACCATGTGCATGGTTGTACACCAAAAACAGAACTGCCTTGTGTTTGTGCAGTTTGTACTCAGATGGCAAATAAAGGTGCTAATTTAATATGGTGATTTAGGCACAGCAGGACATAACACTCCCTGCACAACATTCACAACATGCAAGTAGGTCATGTGACTGAGTTGGTCAGATTAGGAAAGCACACAATGTTTGTATGCCTTGAAGCACTTTATCAATGATATCACTTATTTTGCAGGTTGATCTGGAGCACACCGTAGCATTCTACTAGCTGCTCATGTTACTTGGAATAATGCCACTGCCATACTTAATAGTTAATAGGATGTCTCATCAGAGGTACTGTCAGTGCATTCGCAGAGAAAAAATTGGATGTTTCAGGAGATTTCAACGAAGCAGCAGTGTTCAGCAGGCACAGCTACACTGCCTGGCCAATAAAAAGTCACCACCTGGATTTAACTAAGCAAATAGGTATGAGCCTCCTATTGCATAATTACTGCAGGTTCAGCAGCAGTATATGCTCAAAGAATGAGGTCAGATGACTACCTGGATATACTGAAGAGACATCAAGATCTTGGTCAAAAATTAATGCAACACTGGATGGGAATAAGTCTTGTGACATTACAGAAACTTATCAAAACAATGCCACAGCGAGGTCCAACAAAATATTAGAGTGTGCAACCTTTTTTTTTTTTTTTGGGCCAGGCAATGTATATTGTAATGCGGAGTAAAAAAAAAAAAAAAGGCATTTACTTCATAAACATACCAAAGACATTAGGCTGTAAAGCAGATCAGGGACAAAAATCATCAGAAATCTGCTTTAAAAATTCTGGTGAGGAGTCACACTTAAAAATAATACATAAAAATAATTATATACCGTATGTAAAAGATGAACAAACATCAGCTCTCTCTCCTATATGTGTTATTGAACACTTGAACACAAAATTATTTATTATTATTATTAAATATTTACAATTGTTTCAGGTCTCACCTCTATACAGTATGACTTGTCACAGGAACTCTCATTGATGGTTGATAACTAAACTGTCCTTGTACATTAGTCAAGTATGTTCTCGTTTATTTTACTTCCTGATAAATACTGTAATGAAGTACAGATTTGAATGCAGTCAACCTGAAATGCTTGAAAAGCGTGTGGTACTATGCCTGGTGTTACCAAGCAACCACAATCAAGCAGGACTTCACACAGAAGTGGTTTGCATTATATTTGTTGCTCAGCAGATCTGCTATTGTCCTCTGTCTTAGATTTAGTAAAACGTTCTCTGGAGAGTTCTGGGTATCCAGTACGATCTGCTCCTTACCCCAACATACAGTACATAAGCTAGATAGGCAGAGCAGAGTGAATAATCCACACCGTAGGACAAGAGTGCCTTTAACGCACACTATGCCCAGTCAGTTTTTTTTATAACAGTACAATACGAAGATTTGAAATTCCTATTTTCATTCATGTCTAGTTATTGCTTGTGTTTCAATAACATTTAAGTTCTCAGTTGCAACCTTCTTTTGTGAAATGGAGGCAAAAAAAGTTGGTGTTTCTCAAAAAGTTAAGTATCCAAAGGGTTTTGTTGGGAGTGATAATCAGGCATTGAATCAACACTAGTCCTTTTTCAGTAGTGCATTCGTGAGAGTCCATTATGTCTATGAGGACACTTTCAGTAGTTTTGACAATACACCATTTAATGTTTCAATAAGTAGTTAATGCATGTATCTGTTTTCCTGTAATCCTGCTGACAAACAAACCAAACTGTAAAGTCTGAATTATGTGCTTCACTGCACCTCACATTCAGAAATTAAACACTAAAATGCTTCAAAAGTTCAAAAAGATCAACATTAAAAGTTACATCTAAGAATAATATCTTGGAGATAGAGATGTTTCTTTATGGTTTGTGTGAGTGTCGACATTAGTAGACAGTCAACAAGTTTGGGACAGTAAGATTCAGTGTGTAACCTGAAACAAAACGGCAACATCAGGAATTCATTTGTTTCACTTACGGTGATCCGTGGCTGAAAACACAATGCACACTGAATGGGAATTGGATGCAAACAAAAAGTTAAAACATGACTGGTGTGAGTGATGTATTCTGCACCCACGCATGCTGCATTATCCGTTATGTTTTTATCTTTATTTAGATCTGACACACCATCACATGTTGTACAGTATATTACACAGCCCCGAGTTAAAAACGGGCTTCTCTGTCTTGAGCGGCTGACACACATTTGCATCTTTCCCTGTGCTGATATGGTACTTTAAAATGTCCAAGGTTGGCAGGTCTGATAGGAGTTAAAAACAAACCCATGGAGAGCAGCGGCACAGTACGTGCACTGACCTGTGATCTGGGCAGAGGTCAGAGTGGATTTCAGATAGTGCTGATCTGAACACTTGAGTTGGTTTTATGGGAAGATGTAGCCCACGTTTACTGACGTCATCACCTAACTTCGTCAACCTGCCTTTGAGGCGTAGCCATGTTTAGCGTAGAGCCGATACAAAGACAGAAGATGCTGCTGCACTCATCAGGTTCTTACTGCTCTGTTCACATTCACATCCCATTTTATTGGCCGGCTGGCTGTTTGTTCGAGGTGATGTCCTTGTTTCTGTTCAGTCATTCAGGATTTTTCGTTCTCTTTTTATCAACAACATGCAATTCTTCTATGGTCTTTAAAGCTAACTGTGATGTGCATTATTTCCACTGTTGCTCAATCTTGCTCAAAGATTATTTTCTCCTTGCATTGACTGGCACGCTAGCAGCCCTGGTTTCTTTCTCCGCTGTGACCTTCCCTCTCCTCTCCTCTCCCTCCTCTGCCCTCAGTGAACCTACAGTACTAACAATTTTTAGACGTCTTGTGGACGCTTGGCTTCAGTGCTGTGTTATTTTTTTTTTTATTGCACTCTATTGAAGAAAAAAGTTTAAAAAGTCACGTTTAATTTTCCTAGAATGCTTACTATTATGTCTGTACGCCATTTTTCTACCATTTTAGTTGCTTGTCTTCTATTTTAATCATTAGTTATTTTTGTGGCGACCTCAAACGTTTGCAGCAAATGCCAGTCTGGCGAGTTTCATGGCTTCATATTGTGATCTGAAATTTTATACATGTCATAATAATACTTGATATGTACCGATTAAATATTTGGATTCCAGAAAAAGACAGCTTCCTCTCTTGTTGTATTTTATCCTGCAGATTTCATGAGGCTAATGACTTTTCAGTGATTTTCAGTGTAAAATGTGAAGTCGATAGATAATAGTGACACTAATTAAAGAAGGAAACATACCATGAAATTATACACATATCTATAGTTTTCAAGCAGAATATTTCAACTCCCGAGTTAATTGGCAGTTATGTAAATCACAGCTCTCTGATATTAGGCCAAATAATCATTGTTTTTTTCCTAGAATATGAGTAATATTTCCCCTGAAAAACATTAAAAACATACGTTACTATATTTTGCAGTAGTTATTTCCAATGTTCCCTGCAATAAACATAATCCCTCAAGGGGAAATTACATTTCCCCTTGAGGGATTAATAAAGGAATTCAAAAAAAAATAAAAAATAAAAAAATAAACTGGAGACTTGTCCAGGGTGTACACTTCCTTTCACCCTAAGACAGCTGGGAAAGGCTCCAGCCCCACCACGACCCTATGAGAGGATAAGCGGTAGAAGATGGATGGCTGTTTTCAACAAAATGCTGGTACCATCTCCTGATAGCTTTGAATTGTCATTGTCATTTTAAATGTTTATGTTAAACAGTATTTTTTAACCTTATTGAAAATAATAAAAAATAAAAGCATGTTAGGTGGTAAATGAAAAAATAATTAGTACAGTCTTCAGTCAAAAAGTAGAGGACATAATTCAAGTGAAGCATGTCTACAGCAGACTGTTTCTACATTGTGTTTCAGGGCTTGCTGGTCTGCTGTCATAAATGAGCCATTGTTAATGTCATGAGCAACAGCTGTGCTCCTCCCTCCAGTCAAAGTGATTGCTGTGGGGTGGGAGGGAGAACCTGCCCTGCCTGTCCTCACAGGTGTTCTGAGCTGTGCTTCCTGACTGGACCAGACTACTGGACTAATCATAAACTAATCTGCCCTGCGGGTGTAGCAAAGTTATCACACATACAAATATATAAAATCAAGACTCACTCAGTTCTTACTGTAGTCTGTGCTTCGATATATTACGAAGCACATTTGTTTGTATGACTACACGCTTTCCACTGATGTATACTGCAGGTGTTACTGTGAAATCAGCAGTTGAATGGTCATGTGTAGCTCAGTGTCCTGTGAGCCTCCTGGTGGCCTGAAGAGACAGGACAGGCCCTGGATGTCTGCCCTGCTGCTCTTTTCTAACTGACCTTTTTTCCTTCACTGAGAGCAGCACTATGTGATGTTAGATACTAGCTAAAGTAGGACTAGAGGCCAATAAAAGCATTTTTAGTATACTGTTAGGCTGCAAGGAAGCATATACATAACTTTAATAGTGATACTGATGATTGTGTAATAAACATGCTTAAAAATTAACTGCTGTGATTGATGCTTATTAGCAGATTAGTGCACCGCCAACAGTTGACAAATCCAAATCCACAAGAGCTTTTCCTTGGTAAACAAATACTGAAAGCAGACTGAAGGGTTGTGTATTTTATTATCACAGAAGCACACAGGTACCACTATGCAGGTGAACAACAAACTCAATACTATCATGAAAAAAAGGTAAAGAGGAATGCTAATAAAAATCCAACCATAACATCACAGCATTGTTCAACCCCCAAAACAAAATACTACAATATAGTCTCATATACATGGCAGAAGGAAGCAAAAGCACTTTGGATTATTCACTTTCCTTTCACGTTGTACCAGGACACTCATCATAGGATCTCAAATATGAAACTGAGGCGTCTGCATCAGACACATACAGCATTTATCTTTTCATTCCACCTCTCTACTCTAAATGGATTCACTATCCAGCTATTAAGTACCAATTATTGGGGCTGTCATTCAAAGATCCAAATACTTTTAAGAGGATATTAGTTCTACAAAATAAAACTGGTCCCACTGAAATCTGTTATTCAATTCAGAGAGAAAGAAAATCTGACAAAATTTAAGTCATTATTTAGCTGATGGGGACAAAAAAAAAAAAAAAAAAGCTGGAGTACCCGAGTGTAAACCTGATGACCTTTTTATTGTACATTCAAGAAATGATGAACCAAACTCTATCATAAAATGAAAACATCAGTAAAAACAAAGACTTGGGAAAATGGAACTTATAGCTATGACAACTGCAATATGATTATAAGTCCCCCCCCCTCAAAAAAAAAACTTCCCTCCTTTTTTAGGGTGACAACACAGATGAATCTTCACTGAAACAAACACCCAAAGATAGATGGTGGAAACAGGAAATGCACATCTTACATATTCCCTTGAACACAAAAAACATGAGGGAAATGGATACTTGCATACAGAGAGCTACCGCCAGGTGTTCATCACAGACTCTGGTTTATATGTGAAAGCTGGGATGGGATGGACAAACATACAATGGGAAGTAAGCAGGGGGTGGAGGGGCTGTCCAGAGGGCTACTCCTCATCCGAGGAGTCCCGGTCAAAATTGTAGGCCATGAAGAATACATCAGGTCGAGGCGGGACGAGGGCATGGCCCGGTTTCACAATCTCAAAGCCCAGGAAACTGAATGTACGCACAAGTTTAGCTGTAAGAATAAGGCAGGGAAACCGTCATGAGTCACATGATAGATGCCAAAAATAACCAGGTTGTCAAAGTTGTTGTGAAAGCAAAAGGGTATGTTGGGGGAAAAACAGGAAGGTTGGCACATACCACGATCATCTCTGTTCTTGTAAAAGCAGACAAACACGCTAACGACTTTCAGATGTTCTTCAGCATACTCCAGGAGAGCCGCAAAACTAGAGGGAGAACAGAAGGCAGCTTAGCTTGGGATCTTTTCTCATACAGGCACAAAATCACAACCAACTAAATCACATGCATAACCAAGAAAGAAATGTGTGTTTTCATGAGCATTGTTACGCTCTGCTTTGGCTTCCCCTCAGGTCAAAGTAGAACAATCTGAATCTGTCAAACGAGGCTAAAAAATAAGATTAACCAGACCAGGTTGCAATCACTTTTCCATCCTCTTTTAAACAACACTACAAAATTTACTTGTTTATCTCAAACTTTAAGGGCCTGTTTTAACAAGAGTTTAGTGTGCCACTGTAAAGCATTTAGGCTTTATTCCACTTGAAGGCTGTCCTGAGGCTAGCATCCTGGACTCACCTCTCCTTGCTGCCTTCAGGAAGAGGGTCAAGAGGTATCTCCACGTAGAGTGCGCTGCTGCTCAGGACAGCATCCCACTGTATCGTCTTGGTAACAGTGGGACGACTTTGGAAGTGGAGTATCCAAGGGCGACCATTCCCTGCTGGCTCCTCCGTCACAGTCAACCTTCGATCCTGGAAAAACAAACACTAGTAAGACATCTGAAACAGCAGTGTGTGTAAACTGAAGTGTGTAAAAAGTATGTTTCTCTCCCATGTCTACTTCTAATTTAAACAGTATTTAAGTAATGCTGCCTGCAGCTCTAGTCAAGTAGAGAAACTGTGCCAACAAATAAGCTAAACTGAAGGGAAAATAATGAGAAGTGTTACAGCTAAGGACAGATAAACCCTGGAGTCTTCTCTGACATGTAAACAAACTCTGACACTGGATCAGTTGACAGGAAATGGTGTGCGCTTCTATTCTTGACATGTCTTCCTCTGAAAACAGCTTCCTCTCGTTTCTGCATCTGCGTCATAGTTCCTCTCGCTACATTTCAGCCATAACGCAGGGCATTTTTCTAGACTTACTGAGTGGAGTGGCTGAGCTGAAGGAGTGTGATCCCGTGTGCCATTCCCTCGCCCACCTGGGATCTTCAGGGGTGGGAGAGGGGCATCAGGAGCACCACAGAGGCCCCGGGCCACGGGTACTACTACAGTGCAGGGACAAGCTAGATGGGAGGACAGAGAGAGGACACGTTCACAACACTGCAACAGAAAAGAAATCATAATTCTCTTATAATTAAGGTTTTCTGGAATTCATCATGTACCATGTGTTTCTTCCTGTACAGACTGTAACTCTCTGAAGCAAATTTGTGATACTGGGCTTTACAAATAAAACTGACTTGAATTTGTACATGTTTAAATTGCATACTTAACCTCATAGGCATGTCACAGGACTCTCAAACACACAAATGTGGGCTTGTGCACACTGCGTGCACATGGACAAGCTTAATGTATAATAAAGGCATCAAAAATGTGTGGAATCGCTACAGTGCGACCTAGCTTAGTGGAGTCAGCCAGGTCGCTGACCATTATCTGATATAAACGAACTCCATGTGCACGTGGATTTTGGGACAGACCACCCGCTGAGTTGCAACATCGGATTTGGCGAAATCCAGTACGATCCTACCATGTGACCGCAGTGATAGTGTCTCTCCTAAGTTAAGAACTTTAGCAATAAAAGGTAACAGTATCCAATTATGATAGCACAAGAAAAGGTGTCAAGATATGATAAAACTTTATTTATCCCGAGGGAAATTGCTTGTTAACTCGTTAAATTCTGCTTACACAAGCAAACCTGAGTGCTCTTTCAACCTCCTTACAGTTTGTTCTGCAATACAGTGGCACTGTGTAAACTGAGCTGTCAACCATACTCTTTGAGAGTGGTGCACCAAAGCAGCAGGATATGGAGAGCAAACAGCCAAAAATATCTGCTGCAAAAAATAAAACCCCTCATTTAAGTCCTATCTGTTGTGTTGTTAGCTGAAACAATCAACATAAGATAAGATACTGGCGTGGCTCTCAACATCTACCTAACATCCACAGACCATATCTCTGTTAGGCTATGATTTACTAAACTGTTGGGATAACAAACTGTTTTGTGCTGTAGTACACTGAGTGAATGCAGTACTGACACAGCCATGTATAAGGTTTTCTGACTGATTTCAGTAGCGTTCAGTAATTTTCATAATCAATCCATTTGGCAGTTATTAACCCCAAAAATGTTTACTTTACTAAGGGCAAAGGAAACATCAAATTGTCATGTTAGAAAAGCCAAGTGAATAATATAACCTATACATATATTTATGAGTAAACAAATCAACTTATCGATTATGTCTTTCTCCCTTGTTCACATTCAATAATACAGTGCTACAGTCTTAACAGCGTCTCCTCGGTGTCCAGCTATCCTTCTGCCTGAAAACTGTGGCTTCGTTAAAAGTTATCAAGACCACCTGTATGTTAATTCAAATGGCAATGTTTTTTTCCCTTTGTCGTGCGACCTAAGGCTTTTTACAGTTCACAGCTACTTCTCTGGAAATAGTAAATTATTCATTTACATGTACCACTGTACAGTAACCTTGTCCTGCCGTCACGGGGCTGCTGCGGTAAACTGACGGTTGCGTAACAAGCAGCCTGGCCCTGCTGTCAGCACACCAGATCAACAGAAACGTGATCTCATCTGACGATTTTACGGCCAAATTTATAGGCGTGATTTTTTTTCTTCTTTGCTGCCCTGGATCCCCCATAGATTATCGGTAATAACATAATCTAGGACTATGTTTTCTCTCCCTTTTACTGTGAGACCGTGACGGCCACAGAGTCACTATGTGAAATATTTGACGTTTCGTTCATTCCAACCAGTTTTTATTAGTTGTAAATAAACAAATGTGAAAAGCACTTAACACTTTAGCTAGCATGAAAGGCTTAACTTCCAAAGGTCCTCCGATTTAAACGGCTAATTCAGCTTGATACGTGTAAGCATTCTCTTCAATAATCTGTGTCAACTACGTAGTAATGTTGATGCTAACTTGTTAGCTAGCTGGCGAAGCTAACTACAATGACGTACAACTTTGACTAGGTTCATAGCCGTTGGCTAACGACACTCGGGCCAGCAAATTCTTGTCCGTGGACTATATCAACATGACAATCTTTGAAAACACACTTTTATTGATAGCTGCCACGATGCGAAACACTTGGACGTGGATAAAATCGCATATTTCATGTAAACTGTATATTAGAAATTAAACACGCTTCGCTTCCGCGTTTCTGTGGCTACAAGCTAAGTTAGCTTAGCTACCCCTCCCCCACATCACTGTTAGCAGTTAGCTAGGCGAGGTATTTTTCATCGTTTACTTACTTCCCAATCATGTCACAGATACCATTACTCAAGTCCGCCATGGTAGTTAAAAACTGCTGTTTTCCTTCTTTCTCGCGAGCAAAACAATGACTATTTAGGATCCGCTGGAGGTTGGATTTTACCATCCGGCCTCGGGTAGAGACACGACCGGCTGACTGCGCTCTGCAATGCTCGGCAAGCGAATGATCGGGAAGAAAGTCAAGAGCTGGTACAAAAACAACAGTCAAGTTATCCACATTTCCACACACGTTTCCTGTAGGTTGTTTTCTTCGACTTCAAAATATTGAGTACTGAATTTAATTATGTTAAAATTCAGTATTCAAAATATATATTATTAAATATACGTCGACTGTAATCATATCGATCAGAGCATTGCAGGATACTGGATTATAATTTCAGGCAGAATTCGGACACAATGAATACCGATGGGGAAATACTAAAATCCCTTTATGTTGGCCTAAAAGTACAGTCTAATTTAAGAACATTGAGTTTTAAAAATGCAAGAATAATTTTGTAAGATATCCACCATATTTTAATCGTAGAATTTAAATACTCTCATAGTTCCTTGGGAGCAAATGTATTGTTTATGTATTTGTCTGAGGTGTCACATCGATTTTTTATGTGTGTGGTATCACTTCTGAGTTGCCAAACAGTTGGAAACAGCATAAAGTGTTTTGAAAATGCAATCTTAACTCCAACACAAAACCATAGCAAGTGAACCATGAATTAAGATATTATGTCAGACTACAATTTTCCTTTCTTAAAAAAAATACTATATATGCAAAAGCTAAGGCATACCATGCGTTTTTTCCTCGTCCTGAATATTACTGACAGAACATTGTATTCAACACATTTATGGAAATACAGTTCCACTTTGAAGCACATACCGGGACTTTTATTTTGAAAGACAACACCGTGGCAACGGTTAAGTAAATGGTCTAGCTTCACGCTCCTGCTAACGAGCTAATGCTAACCAGAAATGCTAAGCGCTGAAGATAGTACTGTAACTTCTCTTCTGGCCCTGACCTCTGACCGCAGTTAAAATAACAGTAAAATATCGGATAATATCAAGAGTAATGCCACTAAGCTATTTTTATACAAAAGACACAAGTAATTCTTATGTCAAAACTAACGTCGTGTCCTTCCTTCCTGAGTATTCACTTCAACAAGTCGGTGCCGAGCCAAGAAAACAAATGTTAGCCTTTAGCGTCTGTATGAGGGCGTCTCATGGAAAAGTACAGGGGAAAAACAAAGACACTAAAGGCGTATTATGTCCATATGTTGATTAACCCGTCGTGTTATGACACTGACATAAATTCGTTAGTTACTTCTTTTGGTTATTTATTTATTTATTATTTGGGCGATTTTGCAGAGGTGGAAATACATACTGTAAAATGAACTGAATTTCAGAGGAAAATATTGTTCTCATTCCATTTCTTTTATTTGTCAGCTATAGCATAGGCCCTACTCATAATTACTATGCATTTTAATTTGAAAGGTTTCACACAAAACATCAGGTTCGTTTATAAAATAGTATGCACCATTAAAATATCATATCATATGTAGAACAACTTAGACACTTGACCATTTACAACATTAAAGCACTGCTCGAACATTGCATCAATAATAATAATGTAACTTGTAGATACCAATCCGCATTATAAGTCAATTATAGTGCATTCTGTTGTGCATACTTTTGGACGTTTTTTAAGTGACATTCTAATTGTTTCCACTTGTAATGAATGGGGTATTTAAGATGTGGTAGTTTTACTAAATCGGCAGATTATAGGCTTTATTTTTATGTTTCAGACTATTTTATTTTTTAAACTGTACTTGAATAACTGGAAGCTAATAAGACTTTAAAAAGGACGATAAAGGGAGAAAAGTCATCGTGCAATGACTTTAGAAAAAAAATGGTTGTTTTAAAGCGGAAATACCTCACCTGCTATTTCCATCGCGTCCTCAAGGTGGCGACAAAACCACAGCAAAACTAGATACCCCGGTGCTAAATAAAGCACATCACATCGTGTTTATGTTTTCATGTGCATTTTATATAAAGCTTAATAATTAGCTGTGTTTTTATATTCCCATATTAAGTCTCCCTTGTGGCCCAGTCAAACACTACTCAGGGAAACTCAATACAGCAATTCAATACTTTTATTAGTAAATGTACTTTTAATGTAGATTTTACAAATATTTGTCACACCTCGTGGTTGCTTGTACATAATAGGGTGACATTAATATTCAAGGACCCAGGAAATAAATGGATGGAAAAAATATGGGAAAATTATTTCCACAACGATAAAATGCTGATTGATAATGATAATAACGCAATACCAATAACAAAACACAGAAGTACTACAGAATCGTTTTGCCCTGTCGTCCTTTTAATTTTTATATTTTGTCACACATTACTGATCATAGGCTATTTACATGGCTTTTCCGTTGAACTTCATTACTTGTACGGGGGTCATTGGGTTCATTTTAAAGGAACACTAGTTCATCATTTTGGGAAATAATCATTAACTTTTATTGCGAATGATAAAATAACAAGGATTGTAGTGTAATAATGTGTAGTTTCATTTTTTTCATACATGCATAAGAGGCATTTTAACAATAAAGCGAATATTTTCCTAAATGATAACATAATCTTTATTATCCTTTGACAAAACAGTTGATAGCTAATCATTAAGTTGTCTTATGATTGTACTAGACAGATGAATGTGTAAAATCTTCTTCCAATCCGCTTGTTTTATTTATTAAGCGCCTCGTCCGCCCGCCCTCTTGCTCAAGTTTGTCCCTCAGTGCGATCCGTCTCCAGTCCAGAAAAAAAGCGACGCCTGAGAGCGACGCTTGCAGCTGATGAACCGCTGGCTCAAAAATGGAGAGCGACACCGCTGTCAGGAGACTAAAACCCTTCGGCATACACAATTATGTAGCGCAAGATAACGACGGTTCCCGGGACCGGTGCGGGGATAACGGCTACAGCGGTGACCCGAAGAGGAAGCCCGAAGTGAGCCTCTATCTGCTGAGGGAAGGACTGGCAGCTTCCCTGGTCTCTGTGTTTATTTTGGTGCTGTGGGGACTCGTTCATTTGTCGTTACAGCAGCTCGTCATTGGAAAGCCAACCGGCGAGTTCAACGCAGTGAGAGCCAGGTGAGTTTTGTACCCTGCTTAGTGTAATGCTCTCTCTTCTCTTTACGTGTTTGCTAACGACCTCGAAGCAACCAACCTTTCCTCTAGTTTGACAACAGACCCGCCTAGAAACCACAACCGGGTGTCCCCTCCCCTCCACCTTCACCTCCACCTATTACCTTCAAGGTAACCCGCAGGACAGACAGGTGTGTACAGGAGAGAGGAGCCTACAGCTGCCTGTCTGGACTACTCTCTAAATATTGTAATCTCCATCAAGCACCATGATAATAACAGTCTGTTACTATAAGTTCGAAATACAAATGTATAACAAGTTCATGTTTCGTACTTCAAATTCCTTTACATAGTGTATGAGGAGAGTAAAAAGGAAATTCATTATAAATTCAAATTTATAGGACAAGAAGTGGACAGTTAATCATTTGAGCAATTATATTTCATATGATTTCTATTTATGTCATTGCAATGTGAATGTCTTTGGGCCCTTTAGTGGGAGAAAATAAGCAATTTGAAGATGTCAGCTGGATCTCTGGGAATGTATTACTGTTTTATGACAATTTATTGAATACATGGTTTATCAGTTGATTGTCAGTAATGGAAGTTTTCACTACTTGCTGTCCTACTTGTTGACAGTCATTAAGGATAAGCCGATTGATTGATGTTAGTTTTGACAATCAACCTACAGTATGTGTAATTTATTTCACAAACTTCTCATTGCTTGCATATTATATGGAGCGTGAATTAAAAAAAAATAATACAATGCAGCCTGCATGATCATGGAAACATTATGCTTCCTGTTCTAAAAAGCTGCAACATTTTCAGATTAAAAAGCTCTTCAGCTTTTATCAGATTTTCAGTCCCTGAGAGAAAGAGAGACAGGGATTATGGCACTGGATCTGAGGTCCGCAGGGCAGCAGTTGAGCTCTTGAAAGTGCTGGGCGGCAGGATTTACCATCATTTGACTGGCTGCTCTATAAATGAGTCAGGCATGCTGCGTTGAACTGATAGGGCTCTTCTTTGGTCACAATCATGGCTTTCACGAGTCCATGCACTGCCAATCCAGATCTGAATTATAAGCCTGAGCATAAAACGCTGCAGTAAAAAATGGTACAGAAGCAGCAGACATCTTCAACATAATTTAGTACCACTTTGGCACTTTATGAAAACTGTAAGCAAAGGAAGGACTTTGTGAATCTTTCGAGCAAAAGCAGGGGGAAAACAAACACAGCTGCACTACAACACACCCACATTGGTTAAATGACAGATGTTATTATTTTGTCACCATTGTTAGCATCACCTAGCATAGCATCACTTTGGCTTGTGCAGGCAGTGAAGTTAACTTTGGCCTTTCTTGAACAGCTGCAGCTAACAGCTGCCTTAATGAAAAGATGAAAACATCTGTTTTTCTTGCCATATGGGTTGCTGGGCTTCATTTCCTGTTTCCATCTCCTGAGGGAGTTTGTATAGTGTCGAGGATGACCAGGACAAATAAGACAGGTATACAGTAACCTGACTGGGCCAGGGCAAAAATTGGTACTCGACTCAAACAGCAAAGATTATGCCCTGTTTGGTATTAATACTGAATTAAAAAATGTTACATTTACATTTGAGTTCTGGTTCCATCATTTGTGGGGTCACTTTGGAAAGATCCTCTTCACACAGCTTCAAATTTTCTGTCTAGTACATTACTCAACAACAAAACAGTGTTTGATACTCCACTCTCTCCAGCTGTTATTTGTATGTCTGCAGAAAAAAAATGCTATTTTGTCATTTATTAATCTGCTGATTATTTTCTCAGTGAATCAAAGAATCACTCTGTTGAAAATGAAAAGTCCTAAAAGATTCAAAAATAGGCAAGAAATATGACTCAACATTAAATAGACTGACATTTAAGACAGCTACATCTACACGTAGAGCTATCTGAACTTGAACCTGGTTTCACTTCAGCTAATCACTTAAGTGTCAGCAAACAGTAATGCTTGCAGCACTCAAGCATCCACTCTCCTGTATGGTTCATCTGGAATATATTCAGAAAATACACATACACAAAACTGTGTCTGCTGCGCTGTAATGTTGTGATGGAGCAAGGAGGCTTGCTTTTCTGTCCCTTCACAGTTAAAGAACATTCACAATATTTCCTTTCTCTCTTTCCACCCTTCCTTCAAAATCTAGACGCCACTTGGAGCAGATCACCAGTGTCGGCCCACGTCCAGTGGGCAGCCAGGAGAATGAAGTCCTGACAGTGGGCTATTTGTTGGAGCAAATTGAGAACATCCGCCTTGAGACTGCAGCGGGCCCCCATCAGCTCACGGTAGATGTGCAGCGTCCCACTGGCACTTTCTCTATTGACTTTCTCGGAGGCTTCACCAGCTTCTACGACAGTGTCACCAACATTGCTGTAAGGCTGGAGCCTAAGGGTGGGACGCAGCATCTCATGCTGGCCAACTGCCACTTTGACACAGTGGCCAACAGTCCAGGTACGAAGAGATTTAGTGCTCAGTATGTATTTAATTACATGCACAACTTTTTCACACCTGTGTGCCAAACAGGCACAGACCTTGAAATGTCAATCTCTGAGTACATGAAAGAGAACATGACGCAATGACATCTACAGGCTGTTGCAACCTCTCAACTGCCATTTAAAATGCTGAAATTTCCATTGAATTTTGTGCAGACATTCGTGTTCCCGAGATGATGAAGCATAATTACAGTTTCAATGTTGCATCCAGCTTTAAGCAGCCTCACAGAGCTGGTTGTGGACTCCATGTTAAGTACAGTGTGTGCACACACCATGGGGTTCCAGCATGCATTCTTATGTATTTTATGATGATAATACCCTCATTTGTGTCCCATGTTTAGCCCTGTAGTCATGTGCACCACACAGTGTGAAATTTAGCCAATCCAGAAAATGTGTATATCCTGATTGCTCTAAGCTGCAGTCAGGGGATCATATTTAGTCTGCCTAGTAATAACAGTGTTTGTTGATGATAGATACCATATTATGTACGTCATCATTTTTTGTCTTGTGTTCATTTTTCACTCCACCATCTTGAGCCTGCTGGAGAGACATACTGTCCCACTTAACACACAATACACAAACGTGTGCACACACTGCTACACTAACAAAGGGAAATTCATCCAAGGGGTGTGGACCAGGAATATACACATATTGTCTGCCAAGCCTTTGATGTCTTGGAATTCTAAACATTTGTTCATGCTAAACATAATAATTTAAAAAAAAAAAAAGAATAAAGAGAGGAGCCCCTGATCTTGCAAGTATTCTTGTCCACACGTTTAATGAGTCAAAGTATTACTTTTTCCAGTTTATAGCTCTAACAGACACAAGTGAACTATTCAGACTTTGATTTGGACTCACCATCCTGTGAACTCTCATAGGAGGATTAATATGTGGCTGACATAAGTGGCAGCGACAGGAGCATGAATGCAACCCAGACAGTGAACGGGCTCCCACCCCCACCTCGTGAACACATTCAGTCCACAAAGCTGGATCACATGATGTCTCAGTTTGGTTCTCTGATCTGTGGGCATTTTCCCCTTTTCTATGCATTGATTTTCAGTAAGTTCCTCACTACTACAAGCCCTGCTCTTTTCTATTCTTCTCCCTGTTACATCTTTCCTTTGTGCTCTCACCATTATACCAGCAGCGTGAGCTGGGTTTTTACCGGCTATTCACATTCTTCACGTTTGCACTCTTATCTCTACTCCCTTCATTTTCATGCATTTGCACGAGTGTTATCAGCTCTCTTATCAGCATGCATTCTCATCCCAAACTGAGACACCAGGTCACGACAGTTAGCTGGAACAGTTACATGTCTCTATGTGGTAATGTTTGTGACACACACTGGTTTCCTTGTCTTAGGTGCCAGTGATGACGCAGTGAGCTGTGCAGTGATGCTGGAAGTCCTTCATTCTCTGGCCAACCAGTCGACTCCTCTTCTCCATGGCGTTATCTTCCTCTTTAATGGGGCAGAGGAAAATATCCTCCAGGTAAACTGAAGTGACAACAGAAGGACGCATGTTTTACACTTTGGATGTCAGACTAGCTCATCTTCTGCACTTTGGATTTTCACTCTTTTTTTTTTCTTTTCTTATTTCCCCTGTTCCATTGTGTTCATTGTCTCGCTGTGTTGTTTTTGTCCACCTTCTCTCCATCAGGCTAGCCATGGTTTCATTACTCAGCATCCATGGGCTAAGCAGGTGCGTGCCTTCATTAATTTGGAGGCTGCAGGTGTTGGGGGCAAGGAGGTTGTTTTCCAAACAGGTACTGAAACAAACAAACAGTTTCGGTTTTGTGTGCAACTAGCCCTCCTATGATGGAAAAACTAAAACAACGCATGTTTTGCTGTTAGAGGTGGACTGTCTGAAGTTGAGACACTCTTGCAATCCTGAGACTCATTATGCAGTATTGTATGATATGCCCGCAGTATCTGCCCGTGTTCCAACTATTTATATTTTAGACATTATCACAGGCACTTCCTTGGCACAGCTGATGTGTTATACATTGAACAAGCTTAAATACCTACATCACCACAGAACCATCATGATATAACTTCTTCTACAGAATATTTTTAGTGCCAAATTGTATTAACATTATATAAAATTGTCCTCTTCCCCCAAAAGGTCCAGAGAACCCATGGCTGGTCCAGGCCTACGTTCATGCAGCCAAACATCCCTTTGCCTCTGTGGTCGGACAGGAAGTCTTTCAGAGTGGAGTCATCCCCTCTGACACTGACTTCCGCATCTACAGGGACTTTGGTAACATCCCAGGTAAAGCAGAACAGTCTTCAGTGCAGTATAGAAACTGGTAATGAAATATTAAATTGAAAAAAAGTAAGTTACTGTATATAAAGCAATGGTGCTTATATTTACCTCCACCAAGGAGGTTATGTTTCACTGGGGTTTGTTTATTTGTTTGTTGGTTTGTTGCTTTGCAAAATAACTCAAAAATTTGTGTACGTATTTTGACAAAATTTTCAGGGTTGGCCAGAAGTGGCCTAACTTAAAACTGATTCATTTTTGGTGGTGGCGTTGAATCAGATCCAATCACCACCAAAAATTAATCAGTTTTAAGTTAGGCCACTTCTGGCCAATCCTGAAAATTTTGTCAAAAACCGTCCATAACTTTTTGAGTTACTTTGCCAACTGACAAACCAACAAACAAACCAACAAAGCCCCACTGAAAACATAACCTCCTTGGCGGCGGGGGTAACTAAATAAAAAGTCGCTGCCGCCGCTTGGCAGAGGTCTGTGCTCTCTGAGTGTTTTTCTAGTTTGTGTATTTTTCTTCTTCCCTTGTATCTTATTTGGTGTGCATGTATTTTATTTTTACAGGCATTGATCTGGCTTTCATTGAAAATGGTTTCATCTATCACACAAAGTACGACACTGCCGACAGGATCCTGACAGACTCGATACAGAGGGCCGGTACGCAGCACACACACTTGCATCTACGTATGAAATTAACTTAAAGTTTAGAGGTGCTTTTATTTAACACTCACTGCAAAGACATTCAGGGCATAGCTTAGCTTGTGTAGCTGTAGTGTGGTAAAAACAGCTGGTAAAATACAGTGCTGTATTTTTTTGTCACAGACACAAACACATGCTGTGCTTTTGTGCTTTAACCCCTCCGTTTCAGACTGGCCAACACTGCTCATCTCAACATTTCCCTGAGAACAAGGAAATGCACACATGCAAAGATTACAGTCTCATCATTTCACTGTTGCATTTACTTTGTGCATTTGTGCAGCAGACATGTTTTTTGCTTTACTTAGCAGAGAATTCAGTCAGTCAGCACTAAAATGCTAAGACAGCTGGAGTCTTTCGTCTCTCCTCAGCAGCAGCTGGACATTTCTCCTCTTATTCTGTGTACAGTAACTCACAGTGAAAGGCATGAATTATTAGGGAGAGAAAGTGAGGTTTCAGTAGGTAGGTAGAAGGTATTTTTAGTCTGTCGAGAAGAAGGCAGAACCGCTTTGTAAGGTGGAGAGTACATACAGCACAGAGGACAGCGGAGGAGGGAGATGCACCGTACTGTAGCTCTGCTGTGTTAATGCCTGTGATGAACCTCATTCCCGTCTCTGCTTTTCAGCCAAGTGAGGGAAAGGTGCAAGGCTAGCATTGCCCTAATGTACATTCACTTTTGTTAAAATCAAACCTGCTTCTGTTTCTGTAGAAGATATTATTATTAATCTCATCATCATTTTTTTATGTCATGGTGAAATTCAGAAATGAAATTTGTGGGTAAGCACAAAGCAGAATCATGTCATTAAGCAGTGAACCCAATGTGAACAAGTAGCTGTTGCACACACACTTGTTTACACTTTCAGGCCACAGTGAGCTTACCAGGCGGAAGAACAATGGAGCTTTGTCTCTCTCTCTGTGTGTGTGTGTGTGTGTGTGTGTGTGTGTGTGTGTGTGTGTGTGTGTGTGTGTGTGTGTGTGTGAGAGACATGAAGGCATGTAGACCAGCACAGATAAAAGAAACTTAGCCTTGGCTCGCAGTAACCCACGCAGCAACCTCTTCCTGGTCCTTCATGTAGCCATTTTCATCATATTCGTTCATACGTAAGAGCCTGTAGAAGTGTGTGTAGGAGAGTATAGAGCAAGGGCCAGTATAATTTACAGTGTTATGGCTCAATCCACAGTAATCCTCATTGACTGGTATCACTATCTTGTTTAGTATTGGCGTGGTGTTCATGTGCACACAGACTTGTTGCCACAGGAAATAGTCTAGGTGCATGTATGACAAAGGCCATTACCTCGGTGGAGCCTGTCCCTGTTGGACAGCAGGTTATACTGAGTCATCAATAAACTCTGTCTACTGCATGTGATGTGCCAGCTGTAAAAAGTATGAGCCTCCTTTTGTCATGTGATGGTGAAGTTATCACTTTCATATTCAGTCACATTAACCACTTCCTTCTTCTGATTTGAGATAAACAATTGCTGCAAACCACAATAGAATAAACCCAGTTTGTCCCCTTTCCATGGATTCATGCTGTCTGCTCTCCAGTCCAGTTTTAAGTCAGGATCATGTTCTGCTTGTGCTGTCTGGCTGTTGGCTGTCTTACTTCAGAAATCAATGCAGTTGAAGGCAACAGAGCTTTATTGTGAGCTTCACCTTGAAACTCGTATCCTGTTTTTTAAGGTGACAACATCCTGGCGGTCCTGAGGCACCTGGTAATGTCGGAGAAGTTGGCTGATTCCTCAGAGTATCGTCATGGCAACATGGTATTCTTTGATCTGCTGGGGGTAGTGGTGGTGGCTTATCCAGCCCGTGTTGGTACAATCCTCAACTACATGGTAGCCACAGCCGCTTTCCTCTATCTGGCCAAGAAAGCCTCACTGCCAGGCAATGGGGGTAGGTTGCTATTTTCTGTGGTGGATGTATGTAATGTCATTTCCTGTACTGGAAGTGTGTTGCATGTTTTCGCTTTGTGGCTTATTTTAAGTGTTTTTCTTGCAAGCTTTAAAATAAGATTCGTATTATCCAAATTAGTGATGCAAAATCCAAATTGTTGTTGTGTTTTATTATTTTTTTCTATAAAACAGTTTGATTTGCTTGTTCTTGTGTGGAAGTTGTTCATTTACCATTCACCTCCAGGTGGCCGATATGTTCGAGAGCTGGCCTGTGCCACAGGTGTAGCGATCCTGAGTTGGTTCGTCACCCTGCTGTCAGTGCTGATTGTTGCTCTGCTCGTCACTCTGCTGGGCCGTTCCATGTTTTGGTACAACCACTTCTATGCCTCCATCTGTCTGTATGGCACTGCTGCGACGGGCAAGATGATCCTCATTCACACGCTGGCTAAGAACTTGTACTATGGAGTAAGTGGAGTTGTTAATGTATGGCTTCCCTTAAAGGTATAATTTGATGTTTTAAAAAACTGTTTTTTTCCTTTCTTGCAACTGGCCTGTTTGTTTCCCTCTGCACCAAGCTCCAGCTTCATATTGCAGGGACAGATATGAGAATGGTATCACTCGTCTCATCTAACTCTTGGCATTTCCCCAAAATGCTCCTTCTATTCTTTTAACTTTGGACTTAACCTTTAAAGGGCAGACAGTGTGTGTACATGCCAAATTTATCTATAGCCTGCAGGAAGTGGTGGAGACTTGAAAGTGTAATTGTACTACACCAAAAGTACTATAAATTAAAATTATCTTATCACACGGATCACAAAAGGTGAAAGGCAAGAGTATTTGAGATATAGTGAATTATTTCAGGCCTCCAGTTCATAGTTAAACTACACATTGTAACCAAACATCTGCAGATTAAAGATCATTTAGTATATATTCTTTAATATTATATTCTTTTTCCCTTTCTAATCCTGGTCAGTCGTTTGAAGCCAAAACACATTATTCATCACACACTTTCTAAAATCTGCCATGTTGAATTGGGAAATGACGTATAACGCTTGATCTAGACCAAAGGTGAGTGCTGATGCTTGGCTTGGATTGACGTAAAAATACTTTTTGGTCCTTGAACTGTGTTTTTTTTTAACAGTATTTCACAGTATCTTGTGTCAGTCTTGTGTGTGTAGACTTTGTTGTAGTTCAGTATGATCAATGTTACTTTGTTCCTCCAATGCATTTTGTGTATTTTTTGAGGACACTTGTTGACATTTACTTTAGCCTAGTATCTCATGGAGACTTGCTGAGCTCACATTTACTGGGGATTAAAGTGCAGATAGGTGAAAACCAAGTTTGTCTCCCGCCATGGTGATTATAGGACAGCAGCTCTTTGTGTGTTTGATCTTAAACCAGCAGTCTGTATGCAAACATTCATCAAATACCAGATTTACTGCTGAGATACAGTTGACATGTCTCGCAATGTTACGGTAAGTCTGATATTTAGTAAATATTATTTCTGATTTGAGATTCAACCCACAAAGTTTGTGTTCACCCACAATATAAACTCATATAAATGCCACTTTCTAGAAAGGACACAGACTAACCCGACCACATGCTGCTTCATCTCCAGTGAAACAAAATGTCTTTTGAAAGAGCACAAGATGTCTCTGACCTCATTTTAAATGCTATCTTTGACAAAAAGAGCATACTCCAGACATAAATTATTTGTCCTTAAACAAAATAAAATGGATGATTTCTGCTTGAAAATTCTACAATACCGCCTGTTGTGCTTTGTAACGAAACATGGCAGCAGGCCTCTCAGTCAACCTCCAGTAATGCATGGTAAATTAGGTCAGTTTATAGTTTTATTATACAGTAAAACTGTATGTGCCCATGGTGTAAAGCTCCTGTTGTAAGAACTGGGTAGTATCATATTTGGTCCGATTAATGTTTATCTAATGTTATCCATTTATACAGTCACGAGACAGTGATTTTATTTTCAGTAAAAATATGTATTTAATATTATTTGTGATAGATGTTTACAGTAGTTAACAACATAACTGTTAACAGATCAGACAAACAACTTCAACTGCTCTGTTTCTTTCATTTCAGAGGCTGAGTATGTGATGAGTGAGGAGTATGAGTTGTTGCCACCACACATACTGCACAGACAAAAACTTTTATCATTCCTCCATGTCCACAGATTTCATTCCCAAAGTTAAAGGTTTTTATTTGGCAATTACATTTCTATCAACTGCACATCAGCTGATTTCCCTATTAAAACATGCTGCCAAAATAATACCCCACTTAAGTCTAATCTGCTCATTCATACGCCCCCTATGTTGAGCTGTTGTGTGTGTTTTTTCCATGCAGGGTGTCCGTTTGGTGGAGCTGGGTGACCTCTACTTTGATGTGAGCTTGTTGCTGTGGTGCTGCAGCCTGGTGTGGTTGACCCAGCAGGGTCTGTGTTCAGCCTACATGCCCATGTTAATGGTGGCTTTCCCCCTGGCCACCAGACTGCTGCTGGCGAAAGAGTTTAAACATAGAGGTGAACACTCTACTCAGCTTTATAGACAATGTACCTACATACACATATGATTCACATACTGTAACTTGTCACATGTAAAACAATTCAACACCATGAATGCCTCAGAGGAGTGACTTGATTAAGAGGTATCGTCATAGCCAACAGTTTGATCTGACTTACTGTGACATCTCCATTTTTCTGCAGGAGCATCAATGAAGTACAGTGTGCTCTATCTGTTGGGCCTGGCTTTGCCTTATGTCCACTTCATGTTCCTCATCTGGGTGGTCTTTGAGATTTTCACACCCATCATGGGCCGCAGTGGCACAGAAATACCCCCTGAGGTGGTGATGGCCTCCCTGGTCACCCTAGCAACTATTTTCCTCTCCTCCTTCTTTGTGAGTAACTCTAACCTACATTATGTTCAGCAATAAATAACATTTTCTGTGTCAGCAGAATCACCTTGAAATCACATTGGGTAGTGTGGTCAAGCTTCAGGCAGCAAGGCGTTGTTTGAGCTGTTCATTGACTGTTTGACTTCAGATAATCAAGTCAACTGTATATACTTGATTGACTGACTGTGAAAGGTTATGGAAATCTAGCAGATGTTGGCTTAGTTTTTTTTTTTTTTTTGGGATATTTGACTTAACAAACCTGAACTTGAACTACCATTCCAGCAAAGTGTTCTCGGATGTTTTGTAATTTCAAAAACACTAAATTGAGGGATCAAATAAAGGAATTCTTCTTCTTCTTCTTCTTCTTTTTCTTCTTCTTCCTCTTCCTCTTCCTGCTTTATTGTCACATATGCAAGTATTTAAGACATCCCATAAGGGGGCAGTGGGTTTCTATACAAAGCACATTGCAGTGTGGATTGTTCATCCGCCCCTGTAACTTTCTATTTCTCTGTCTGCCTCAGCTGCATTTCATCTATTTAGCAAGAAGCACTAAGTGGATCCTGGCTGGTCTGGGCTCACTCTTCATCATCGTGTTCCTGTTGATGTCCTGTGGCCTCCTCTTTCCTTATTCGGGCAATCCAGACAGCCCGCGGCCAAAACGAGTCTTCCTGCAGGTTAAAAGTCACAACACACACACATTGTTGAAGATATGTACACAAATATGTAACACAATATATATACAGAAACATACACATTTAAAAAGTAAAATAACTTTGCATTTGTCTTTTGCCTTTTAGATTTTGAAGATAGTTGACCAGTTTTGTATATAAAAAAAAATAAATTATGAATTATATTGAAAGTGAGAAACCACATCATGAGAGCTTGTAATGTCATGAGAGCACATCTTCTGCAGAAGTAGTTTATGTATTATTATAGAAATTATTATTTCTACATATATTTATTTACTACATACATATATTTATTTACATACATTTATTTATATTTATTGTATTTTTTTTTGTTTTAGCTTTAGTCTTTACTCCGTCCATCACTGCAGCCACAGCTTGATTATAATCTCTTGTTGGGAGCAGGTGAAATACAAAGACACTATAGAGCGTGTTATGTGAAACTGGGACACCATGGCGTCTCTTCATATGTCCTGGTGATTATGAAACTGCTCTGATTCTAATCTTCCACCAGTAATTCTGGTTTCTACAGAGCAGAAACTGGCTCTGTAAAGCACCTGTGGAACAAGGCAGGCTGGAGGAAAACTTATGCTTCAAAGAGGTCAATGGAAAATGTTTTATCCACCCTCCTGCAGCATACGACGCGGACCTTCCACAATCTCCAGGGCCAGGTGGAGAGCCAAGACTCAGGTGTGTGGATCAACAGCTTTGACTACACAGGCATACAGCACATCACACCCCACATCCCTGAGATCAATGACAGCGTTCGTACCAGCTGCCATGAGGACCGGCCCTTCTGTGGATACCCCTGGTTCCTGCCTGTGAAGTTCCTCAGCAAGTCAGTAACACAACCTCGAAGCCGACAGCATTGTTTCCATGCTCTTTGCTTACATTCGCTTGATTTTATTGTCTGTAGTAAACTTTTCATACTTTATGTTCTTCTTCGCCTCAAGTATTTTGATGTATTTGCAGGAAGAATTGGTACCTTCCTGCTCCAGAAGTGTCTCCCAGCTCTCCTGTGGAGTTCAGTCTCCTGTCCAGAGAGGAGACCAGCTGGGGGACAACGAAGATGACCTTCAGTGTGAAAGGTCAGGAGCAGAAACTTTACAGAAATGCAACCTTAATAACAGGAATTATTTTTAGGACTTGCAGGGAGAGATAGCCTGGCCATAGCCCTCCGTGATCTTCCACTCAATTACATTTCCCTGACGGTCTGGTAAGACCAGGCTAGGAGAGATGCAAACACTTGATAAAAGAGACCATATGACCAGTTCAGAAGTAGGCAGGTAGAGCTGGACCTATCTGATGACACATCCAGTGGGATGGAGAGTTCACATCTGCTCTGAGATTATGTCTGTAGAGACATTTTGAAACATTAAATTAGTGTTGACAAGAGATGTGTATGTGTACATATGTGTCTTGTTGCTTCCTCTGCAGGCCCCAGCCACATGTCCCTTTATCTGATGCCTCACCGGGGAGCCAGTCTCTCCACATGGTCCTTTGGTGACGGGACGCCTCAGTTTGACCTGAGCGGAGAATATTTTGTCTTCTACTCACACGGCCTTGACGCCCACACATGGACCTTCTGGTTTGAAATACAGGTCAGCTTAAGGGGCATTCTGCACTTGTTTGTTATGCTTTACAGTAGTAGGTATGTAATTTTTTTTTTTATGCCTTAGTGCTGGTGACAGCAATGGCCAGGGACACACATAAAACCATTTCTGTTTTTTGGTTGCGGGAGATAATTTAAGAAAAAATATGGAAAGTTGACAGTAAATGTTTATTAACAAACCCTCTGTCAATGTAAACTGATATTAGTCAGTGATGTTGACTTGTTATTATCTGTGTTTTAAAGGAATTGATATTTAGGAGGTGCTGATTTGTAGATTCATTAAACTTTAGACAGAACCAGGCTTGCGGTTTTAACCGTATTTTATGGTAAGCTAAGCTTCAACTTCATACGTAGTATACAGATATGAGAGAGGAATTGATCCATAAACCCATCTTTTAAGATAGTTTTCCTTGCCCACCACTATATCTATAAATCATTACTGGCCCTGCTGCACCTTTGATAGACATAAATTCATGTCATTCTTTTCATTCCCCACATGTGGATTTCTGCAAAACTTCACCTTATCGCCTCAGCCAGTGATATCTGCAGGAGATTAGCTGCTGGCACAACACACTTAAATCATGTGAAAAAATCTGAATTGCATCAAGAAATGCATGGATTGAGACAAACTCCATGACCTTGCAAAGACTCTTTTAAAACCCACTGCATAAGCTAAAACACATGCAGAACAGTCAAGCCAAAGACAAGGTGGCCTAAACAACGTGCTGGGCTGGTTCTGGGCTGGTTCTGGTCCTCTCACATATTAACTGTTTGCAGACATTAATGGTGTTCTTTCTTTCTGTCAGCCTCCCAGAGACCCAGACCCTTCAGGCCCTGAAGGGATGATCTCCGTTGCCATCTCCACCCACTATTTCTTTGGACAAGACAGTAGGACTGCTCAACTGGAGGAAATCCTCCATAGGTTTCCCACATGGTCTTTTCCTTCGTCTTGGGTCAGTACTTACGACATGTACCGATACTGAGGCGGCGCTGAAGAGAGGGTTGCAGGAGTTCTCTGAGACAGACAGAAAAGATTTCAAGGAACAAAACTAAGGACTAGCCCTGATGCCTTTTCTCTCTGTCACAAACACACACTCCAGCACTCACTCCCACTCCCTCCCAGCCTGCCTGAGACCCCCATCACTGTGGCTTAGTAGCTAACCGAGCAGGAAGACGCGCTGAGACACGCCACAGGTAAGCTGACTAACTCATCGACTGACCGACTGGCCACTACAAGCCTTGTGCTCACTCCTGGGTTAGTGAAACAAAGGGGTGAAAGTTTTTTTTTTGTACTCAATCTGTCGTGCCTTTGCTTTACTCAATCCATCTCACTCCACCTCTGTTCTTCCTCTCTCATGCTTTCTGAAAGAATTACATTGCATGGCTGCTTCCCCCTCTCTCTGTTGATCAGCAGACCACTCGACTCATTTTCAGACTAGACTGCAGAAACTACACACCACCACTACTATCTTCACTGAAGCTGTGATAACATGCTGATGCATCTGTTTGGGAGACTGTCTTTAGTTTGACCCCTCCTCCAACTTTAACTGGAAACTTTGAAAGTTGCTTTTCATCAACACACTGTATTCTGAGCGTATAGTTTTTGTATAAACTGTGATTTGCTTTTTATCATTCCTCAATAACTCCACTGATTTGCAGCCAGTCAGACTCCTGTGTTTCAATGAGGAATGCCAACAATGTGATTTAATTGTCAGATAATGTGGCAAGCAGAGGCAGAAAACTGCCTGTTCAATGAAAACAGCTGGTGAAAATCAAAATGTCAATGTGTCCTTTTAAAAGGAATAGCTTTCCTGACGGTTTTGTGCAGAGGGCAGAATTGAGTTTTTCTCCTGATGGACTCAAGCAAACATTGAATATGGGTTTGATGAGACCAGAACTTAAATGTAACCATGACCTGTGTCTGTCTTGATGTCCTGTGATAAAATTATTTTCAGAGCCTTCAGGATTACTGGGTGGAAAACCAGCATTGCAGCTCTTAAACAGCATCTGTGTCAGCTTGTTCTGTCTCATGTGGACGCGTTGGTTATTTACATTTGCAGTTATTGTAATAGTATTTGTACTTTTCAAACTAGTCTGTCTCCAGCAGCACCACCACTGAATGGCTCTTCATAGACTGGATTTATTGCAATTTAATCAAGAAAATAATCAGAAGTAACTTCATCTTGACTGTAGACATGTTGATGTCAGTTGTACCACTAAACATACATATGTCATTATAGATTTCATATTTTTCAAAGTAAAAAACATATTTCAAGCTTTTTACAGGTCTGTCACTCCCTAATGATTTTCAGTATGTTTCCTGGAAATAACAATTTAATTTGGTTCAGTCTGTTAACTTCCAATTAATTAATTCCAATAAGCTTTTCTCACAGCAAACTTGTCACAGGTGTTACTCAAAGCCACTAAATCATCATTAATTCATTATTTACATCTGACGGTGACATGTCAAAAGTCTTCTGTCCTATTAATTACCAGCTACATCATAGGCAAGCACATAGTTAAGTTTCCAAGAATACCTGAAAGAAGATTTTTTTTTTTTCTATATTTCCTATAATTGGCACCAAATTGCAGGAAGTATCTTAGGAAGTGATGAGCAAATAACAGCCCTGTGAAATAAAGAGTTATATACAAGGAAATTACTACTACTATTATAGATAATATCTGCTGTAGACAGACCAAGAATGAACTGTAGGAAGAAGGTAATGCAACAGGGATGTGTCAGACGTGCTCATGTATGCTTTTCAGCTGAGAAACATGTAGTTGTTATCAACCCAGTAAGGAGTTGTGCTGAAATGGGTCTAAGCATGTATAAATGTGCACCGGTGCTGCTGTGGACAGCTCATACTGCTGTCCACTCGTTTAGTGGTGTGTGTGTGTCTTGCTAATATTTGTGAAGAGTTCACTCCTCATGTGGAGCTGCATCTTTTTATGTCTAGAGCAGGTATCATAACCACAGTCCAGGTAATATGACCTGTTATACATGTCTACTCCTCTTAGTCGACCCTATGGAGCTCCACAGTACAGTTAGGGTCAGGTTACACGAGCAAAGTAATCTGAATATCAGTTTCCTTAAGTTATAGAAATGGTTGGATATAGAGCTCCCTTAATGCAACAGAAAAAAGTGGGGGGGGTTTCTGAAGCTTGACGAGCCCTCCTGACGCCTCATACTGGCCCCTTCAGTGTCACCACTACCTCCACAATAAGATCAAAACTTTGTGTTCGACACAAAGATAACAGTTACTGATGTTCTTCTAAAGGCTGGTTTGAAGGTTGGATTATAAAGCCTCGTCATGTTTGTCTGTGGGCTACCTCAGTGTTCTGCTAACAAAGGCTTTTGATAGTTGAATCACATAAAATCAGGGTGACCGTCCCCTCCCTGTCAGTCACACAGTTGCTCGTTGACAGTTTGACTCCTCCTGTGTGTACTCATCAGTGCCATCAGGTTGAAAGACAGTTAAAGACTGTTTGCACTTCAGAGACCGACTGAGCAAAATATGTCCACCTTCTGTCCACCTTGTCCTTGTGGTCTATGTTGTCTGGTCACAAAAAATGAAAAGCTGACATGGAGGAGGCCTTAACATGTTGCTTCCAAAGACAAAATGTTTACTGTTGTGGACACAAATGTCTCAGTGGTCTTCAAGCTTATCAGGTGCTGCACTGTACAGACTTTGTATAGGATGTGAAGTGTTGTCTGCTGGAAAGTTTCACCGTCAACAGGGCTTGGTAAGGAGACAACACATTGTGCTGCTGCGTTAACTCTTTTAGTAAGGATGTGTAACAGGAAGTCAGTCAAGAACAGACAGCGTGATGTAAGAGAAAGCTCTAGATGATCTTATCACCCACCAAAAAAAACAAAATATCAAATATATCAGACATCTGCCTTTATGAGTTTGACTTAGATTGTGTCGAAAGAAGAAATACAATTTAATTGACTGGTGAAATTGTTAGATTTTGTATTTCTTATCAGGTGTGTTAATCGTAAAGGACCATAGTGAAGATTTTAGCCATTAACCACAGATCATATATGCTTCATGTAACCCTACTGTAACAGTGAAAGCAGGCACTGTTCAAAATATGACCAGAGGTGATCTAAATGAAGTTTACTGAAGTGCTTCAGAGTGTCTATGGGAGAAAAAAAAAGCTTTATTAACATGTAAATGGATATTTTTCTAAAACTCTGTTGTAAAGTGGGATAGTGTCACAGCTACACTGATGTGTTCACCCTCATAATGTTCACCATCTGAACAGTTTGTTCAAAGACCATCTGAGTTTCTGACCATTTTAAGTTGTGGCAGAAATCGAATCACGTTGTTTGAGTTTTGTTTGTAGTTTGACATTAAATGGGACAGCAGTCAATGAACGAGTGGTGCGTTTGTTTTTTATAAAAGCATGAACACAGGAGGAAGTGATGTAAATGTGGGACTTAAACGCTGTGAAATGGCTTTGACGCCGTTGCTGCTCTCACTGTTGGCCTAAAGTTAAAAAAAAAATAAATAAATGAATGGTTTGTGAGAGAATCTGTATTTATGTAACTTTTTCAAGGCTGACCCAGCAGTGCGCAGTGTGTTTTTGTTGTTCAGTGTATAAACTCACACTTAACATAAGAGTTATATCTTCAGCACTGTCCTGAAAGGAAAACAAATCAGTCATTCACACAATTAGCAGTTTTCCTGAAATCTATTCTGGATACACATTGAAATGTCTTAATGCCTGTTATTTTATTATTATTATTTTTAATATGTTTAATCTACTGTTTTGTCATAGTCACCCATGCCTATTTCTGTAACTGTTCAGTCTTTGTTCAGAAAGTTTAAGTTGATAGTTTTTTAAGACTGATTTTGTTGTTTTTGTGATTGATTTGACACTTTAAATAACTCTTGAACTGCTGTTTTGCTTTTTTTTTTTAATTGTACATTTGTCTGTTAATTGGAATTAAGTGATTGGGATTATTAGGATTGATCTGGTCACAGGGTATCCATCTATTGAATGGACGGGATGATTTTACATTATGCAAAAGCTTGAATTAAATTCGCACCTGTACAGCAATTAAAACAATTAAAACACTTGTGACTTATTTACTACACATTGTCATTTCACTATATATACACATACAAACAGCAGATCAGATTATGTTTAGAAATAGAGGCCAAACATTTTTAAAAATAATTTATTGGTCTTTATGTACAAGGAAAAAAAATTAAGTAGAAAACCAAACATGAGTAGAAAAGGCAAATGTACAAGAGAGAATCTTTACACTGCATTGAGGAGGTTTGCTGCTGCCGCCCCAGAAATAAATCTTTACTCTGAGTCAGGAAACAGGCGAAACCTTTAAACTGTACAAACCTCTGTGACACCCGAGTACCACGAGACACTGACCGACCGCTCCTCACACGCAGAGAAGGAAACCAGAAAAGATCTGCAATATTCGTTTCCGTGGGAAATTGTCTCGTATGCCGTCAGCGTTAGTTTTGAGCATCAATGGTTATGTTTCTGCATAATGTGTCAAGCGCTCAATTGAAGCAACTGGTTACAACAGAAGGCCTCTGGACGTTAAGTCTTTGGTTCGTCATGTTACCATTTTCAAGTCAAGTAATGCTTACAGCGGAGCAGCGGAGTGTGGCTGTAGGCTTGTTCAGAGATGGGCCCACTGGAACAGCATTTGTGTCGAGTGATGACAGTACATCGTTGTGCCCTTTTGTGAATAGTGAGTGTTTTAACAATATACAGGCAACACAGGAAACCATCAGAGAGACCACGCCGACACACGACAAGAGAGCATAGATCCATCTAGAAAATATGATTTGGTCTATCGTGAAAAGAAAAAGCTGGGGAAAAAGTAATGAACAAAAAAAAAAATAAAGCTGAGTAACATTTCAATACATTGCACAATATAATACTGACATACCTGTGATGAAACTTTTAGTGCTTGCGGTAGAGAGGCAATACACAACTTTGATAAACTAAAGGGGATGGGGGAGAGTTTATCAGTCATAAAAACCAACTGAGCATCAATTCAGTAATTACTGCTCAGCTATAATGCCAATAAATAATAATAACAATAACGAGGACTAATACTATAAAATCAAATTGCATGAAAGTCACCAAACATGTCAGCACATGTCAGTGTTATTCTAAATACGGTGTGGTGCACACAAATCCACATAGGTCGGTGATCATTGTCTCAAGCGGTTCAGGGATGTGATATGATAAGCTTATTGGACTGGACGAAATATAACTCCTTATCAGATGATGAGGGTGAAATTACACAGCTCTTCCATTACACAGCCAACGCAACAACAAAATCAATCTCATCCTCACTTTAAAATAATGACACTGACATGTCACCGTTCTCCAGAGTCGGATGGCTTGCATAAAAAAAAAAACAAAAAAAAAAAAAAACAATATTAGCTGTCTGCATCGCTGATGATAGGAAACACATTTTGAATCTCCCAGATTGAGACTGACAAAAATGTGCGTTTGAAAGCTGGATAAAGCGTCATACGCTTTTGGTTTTTATTCGGCCTTAAATCCGCTCACCTCGGGAAGGCTTAACACTGATCTGCTTGTTGTCTAAAATCTGGACCACATGAAGAAGATCAGACGGGCTGATTCTGGCTCAGACTCCCCTTCAGCGAAGTCGGGGCGTGGTTACATGCAAGAAAAACACATGAACAGAGGTACTGGTGATCAGTGGTAAGAAACTAGACTGCACTCACAACAGTGGATTCTTATCAGAGATCATTTTCTTAGAAATTTTAAGGTCGTCACTTCTCAAGAATTACATAGAATTCATACCACTTTTCTGACTGGGAGACTCAAGATAAGAGGGACATGGTGTAATTTATAGAAAAATAATGTTCTCTTGTACACTCTTACATTATTGAAAAAGGTATCACAAAATATTTGTAAATCATATGAGGTATGAAAGTATGAAACACCTCCTCTGCACACGCTGTACTGTAGGCTCAGACGCACTTCAGTGCATCTTGGAAATGGTTCACAACTGGAGCTTTGTTCTACATTTTGCTTAGCAATGTAGCATGATGCTGATGCAAATACACTCAGATTCTCTTGTCTTTAAACTGATTCTTACACGGTTTGCAAACAACGGAGGTTTTTGTCCGGACACCGAAACAGAAAAAAAAAAACACTCCAAAGTTTCCAGTTGCACCTGAACGACTGCCAAACAAAAGTTACGCACACAAAACATCTGTCTTGAAAATGGGGAAAGAAAAGCAAAAGCCTGGTGCTGTCCCATGCTGCTCTACAGCCTCCAAACACCACAATCTGATGTATAAACACAGGTGGACTTTTGTCTGACAGCACATCAGCCTGTTTACAGAGGCTGCTTGTCTTTGTGTCGCTCTGTTGGTAGCTCGCTATCCACAGGAGGGCAAAGAGTGGATAATACTGACCGAAGTAAGAACCTGCATGAGAGGTACTTCCTATGCACACACACACACTTACACACACGCACGCGCGCGCGCACACACACAAAAATAAAGTAGATTTCTAGACAGTCGTTGCTGGTTCCTCCTCTTTTTCCCTCCAGTTCACAGGTTTGAGTCCGGAGGAGGATCCAGGCTTCAGGACAAGGTGCAGTCGTAGGCTCCCTCCTCCTCCCCCTGCTCCTCTGTCTGTTCAAGAGGACAATCCTCAGAGAGGGGACGGGGAAAACCCCCTGCAGGTTCCAGGGAGGGCAGGGCCAGGCCCAACGGAGCCGCTGCTCCTCTACTGTCCTCGGCCCGTGGTACCGCAGCGCCGCCCGGCCCTTCAGAGCCGCCGAGCTTGGAGCTCTGGCTGCTGGGCTGGAAGGCCTCAGGCTGAACCTGCTCAGCTGCCGAATCCATCAGCTGCTGTAGCTGTGGCTGGATCAGGTTGAGAAATGGTTTGTATCCCAGACTGGAATGAGAATTCAAAGAGAAGAGAAGGTTAACTTCAATCATGATTCCAAAAAGTGTGTCATTTCTATTTGCGCAATCTGAGTGATACCCACCAATCAGTGGAAACCCATGTGTCAACAGCCAATAAGCCATTGCGAACGCTCTGCACAGTTTCTGGAGGAACCTCTGGGCTGTCCAGGAAACCAATCACCTGCTTTATGACGTTTGCATCTCGCAGGATCAAACCAATCACTACACACCACTCCAGACAGCCCGCCTCCATGAACACATGAAGGAGATACCTGAAGGAAACACAGGCACAGCTGTTGAGTACTGGCTTTGGTTTCACAGTGAACTGAAGCACTGTATGCAACAAAGACTGCAGTGAGATCATGGGAGTGAGGCTTCGTGATGGTAGCTCACCTGAGCTGCACCTGTGACTTGTGCGGCCCTTTGTTGGCCAGCTCCATGGAGATGTGCTCCAACTCGGCCTGGCTCAGGCTCAGAGTGGAGGAGTTTTCATCAACCATCGTCCAATCACCATCCACCACTGAGCTGGTCTCTGTCAGGTCTGTGGCTGAGCCCACGCTGTACTCTTCCACTAGTGGGAAGAGGAAGAAGACGAATTAGAAACTAGAATTACCACATCTCGGTTGTATGTCTCAGTCTGTCCAAAATGTCAACATTTTATCCTCTTAGTCATTGTGTGGAATTGCTGAACAGGTCACAGGTCTCATTACCTTTGTTGGTAAGCAGGGACAGGAAGGCATCGTGCGTCTGTGGTGAATGTTGGTTGGAGTGAGCAGACGAGGCCGTGTCCATGTCTTTGGCCGTCTGTCCGAGCCCGTCCAGCCAGGCGTGGTTGGTGGAAGCTGTCTGAGCTGGCACTGTGTCCATGTCACTGTTCAACAGGCTGTCAGCTGACTGTGACTTCAACAGCCGCGTGCTCAGCACTTAGAGTTAAGAACACAAGATAGCATTACAACCCCCACTTCACACTCACATTAATGCTAATAATGTACATATTGATGCTGTAAAATTCAAATATGTGTGAGTTAATCCCTTCCTGTGATGTCTAGTGAGTAAAACTAACATCGAACAACCACTTCTCCAAGAGGTTTGGACACTTTCCAGGACAGCTCCTGTATCACCTGGATCCTGTGTCACTCACCTGTGCGACACCGTCCGTTCTTCAGAGGCGAGCTGATGCTTCCCACAGGAATAACAGGGAAGGGCCAGAGAAAGTCTTTATGGAGTCTCTTCAACGCAGACACAAAATCCTCGACGCGGGCCACGCGGTTCCGTTCGCGACACAACCAGCCGATGAGTTCGAAGCCTAGCTGTGCCGAGAAGCAACCCAGGTCGCGAAGGCGTACTTGCTCCAGGAGGTGGCGGGCGTGGCGCCAGAGCATCATGTCGATGTACATGTTCTCTGCACACTCCACATCCCGGCTGACAGGAATTAACACAGTAGGAGAGAGAGACAATGTGGAAATATTTAGATGTTGACGTGAGAACATTTTGAACAAAACATGCAGACATTACTGTGTGTGTTTTTACCCTTTAGCGGTGGATCCAGTCGGCATACTGAAGGTTTTCTGCAGGTTGAACTTGCCCGTGGTGATGGTGTCTGCAGACTGCGACAAACTGATGCTGCGATTTCTGAAGAACTCGAAACCGCCAGTTGAGCTGGGTTCCTAAAGACAGAAACACTGTTCACTATTTCCTGTTTACAGTCTAAAGTTTGGTGGTAGAGTTGTCAGATTTGTAGAAATGGAAAAAACTGGGCATGTAAATTCCACCTTCATTTGCCCTGATTACCTATCGAGTCCAAGAAAGTGTCACACAGAAAATAAATGAGGAGTATTTGAAGTTCTTTACCTGAGTGGTTGGTGTTGGGGGTGGAGTCTCCATCTCCCCTGAGCCGATGGCTTTGAGGAACCGGATCATGTGTCGACAGAGGTCCCACTTGCCCTGCTCCAGCGCCGTGTTGAAGAGTAGAGTGGCGTGTTGTCTGCTCACTGCTGGAACCTCCATGTTCTTCACAGAGAGGGACGAGACGGAGAAAGACAGAGCATTTTATGATATGAGGACACCAGAAATGGATTTAATCAGGTGTGACTATGATTGGTTTTATTATTACTCAGCGTGTGACTACCTGCAGTATAATCAAATATGAGGCTGCTGTGTCCAGGTCTTGAGCCATGAGGCACTCCTCAAACAGATCTTTGGGGTTTCCCACAGCAGCAAATAGGTAGTTCCACAGGGCGTACTCCGTCTTCCTGGCACAATGGACGATGGTCTGTAGGAAGAGGGGGAACTCTGTGATGAACTTGGCCACAGTGGGCAGCAGAGGGTCGGGGATGGGCTCTCGCGATGTTGCCTCTTCTTCCAGCACGACGTGCACCATCAGCTCCATGACGTGGGGGAAGTAGGGGAGGGAGGCACACGACTGAGCCAGCATCAATGCCTGTGGGAAAGCAAACATTAAGGAGTAGAAAGAATGGAGGGTTTTTATAGGCTTATAAAGGCTTATAGGATTTGTCCCCTAGTGTAGGACAGGAGGCTCCACACACCTGTTCACCCAGGTTGCGAACCAGCAGCTGCCTCAGGATGTGATGGAGGTAGATCTGGGATGTCCTCTCTACGGTGCAGTAGGGGAAAAGTGCCTCCAGTGGCTCCGCGGAGCCCTGCAGCCCGTCATAGAGCACAGTCTCATTGGTCGCCCCCAGTACCAGGGCATCCTCGAACAGCACAGCCAGAGGGTAGATGTTGATGTGGAATGGCAGCATGATGCGCCTGGAGAGGAAGGAGTGGGGCTTGCGATGGTCTCGTGGAAACAGTGGCAGCCAGACTTTCATGCCCGCCTCACCGCAGGACAACCACAGAGCCTCCAGCAGGTGGCGCTTCTTCCTGTTGGAGCGACAGGTGGTCCACACATTCTCCACACACTGGGCCAACACCACCGGAGGACAGAATGGTAGCTAAGGGAGAAAGAAAAAGTTGCTGGTTACTTTTTAGTCAGACAGATGATGTGATAAAACCAGCACCTCAACTAGAGATCATCAGGGCACCATCAAGATCACCTGCCATCAGCTACTGAACACTGAATGCACCAGTGCTCCAGCACAGAAAACTGATAAAACACTGATAAACATGAGCTGACCTCCTTTTTCCTGCATCATAACAAGAGCACAGGAAAAACCAGTTTTTGAAGCAGTGGTGCATAATATTCAAGTGTAACTTCAGACCACATAACCACTGCATACTGTATGGACTCACCAGCTTCTTGTTGTTGGCAGGCGCCTCCTTCTCTCTGACCTGTGGCCCTGAACGGTCCCTCTGCAGCATGATCAACTGGCCAGCCAGATTCAACATGATGCTCTCTGCCATGCAGGCCTGAGACAGACACACATCAAACATGAATGCACCTGTGGAGGCAGTACAGGTGTGTGCTTGTGTGGGTGTGTGTTACCGTGTTACCTGCTGCGGTGCTTTCAATGAGATGCCAGTCTCTGTGCGCACAGAGGTGAGTGTGACGGAGACCACCAGGGCAGGGTGGGGGATGTAGCGGGACATGGACACTTCCTGCAGCAGCTCCACGCTGGCTGTTGGGTGTGGGCTGAAAAAACAGAGGTAAACATGTATGACTTCCAGGTAAAAGTCACATTTCTCTGAATGTCACTCAGTGTTCGAAAATGCTGGCAGCAGGATGCAACTTATTTCAATATTTTATTCAGGTAGGTTGCTTGATTTAATAATGTTCCTGGCTAGAAATTAAGTTCACAAAGTTAGTGAGGTAAAGGCTGTGTCTGGCCAAACACTGCTCATTAGAAACAATGTCTACTCTCAACAGACATGCCAGATTCAAAGCTGAGGCCCAGTTCTGTCATGTGATGTGCTTTAAGTTAATGGCTTTTACTAAAAGCTTTTTTCCCAAGGGAAAATGTAGCTGGGTAACACTATTATCTAACATGATTATGACTATGGTGTCAGGGGTTTCCCTGGTACAGAGTTGTGTGAAAAGCAGACAGTGTGCTGAACAATCCACACTTCACCCAAAAAAAAAAGCACACCATCCTTACTGTCACAAGGCACAAAAAGCAAATATGTTCCAAGCAAAAACAGTAAAAAAAGTGATTATCCTGGGAAAAGAATAATGTCAGAGAGGATGGTGAGTGCTAATGGAGTCCTGTAGATAAGGCTGGAGGTGTAATGTGTGTGCACAGGAGCCCACCTGTCCGTCCTCCTCTCTATGCTGTAGAGGCAGATGGAGCAGTCAGCTCTGAACAGTATGACCATATCTCTGAAGACATTGAGCAACAGAGTGTCTGAGTGCAGCTTAGTGACAGATGCAAAGGCGTTGTCCAGGTTGGATGAGCGTTGATAGAGCCTCAACTAGTGTAAAGACAAAGGTAAATGTTGTCATGAAACGCAACTGGAATCACGATAAATAAAGAACCAGTGGAGATGATGAGAAACAATAAGCAGAGCCTCAGTCTCACCTGCTCTTGCTGGTCTATAAAATTGTAACAGGCCACCACCACAAAGTCCTTCCACCAAGCCAGACCCCCCGTCACCGTCATGTTCTGCTCCTGCAGAGCAACGCAAACACACAGCAACTTTATTTACAAAAACAAACACAACTTTACCCTAAAATACTCAACATATGGACATCTATTTCAAATTATTTCAGATTTATAATTTCTGACACGACCACTCTGGACTAATTTACTACTTTCCACTTGTTCAATCATATTTGTGCTGAAGCCATTTACAGAGGGTTACAGGTTGATATTCATCTTCCAGTCTACGGTGTCACGTACCTGAGTGATGTTTCCAAACAATTTCCATTTCCTTGTGAATAATGAGTAGTGAGCAAAGCCCCGCCTCCCCGCTACAGCCATGCACTGGCCTGCTGTGTCTATGGCTGCGAACTGAACACACACACATCCACATAAGACAAACAATATAATGAGTATTGACATAAAACATAAACACACACAAACACAGTTTATTGACATTTAAATTGTCTTGCTATTTTACTACAATTTCTATACAGAGCTCTCCAGCTCCCACATCGTCTATAATAATAATTCTGCTTATGTTTACACACACAGCAAAATGAGTTTGCTTTGTGAACATTACTGCTTTGTAAACTCACAGCTTCAAGAGTCTGAGCACACATGAGGCCTGAGTGAACTGATGAGTGTAAGTAAGGTTTGTTATCAGCGCTTTCTGGTACAAGATGTGTCCCACACCTGAAATCCCACTCAAAGTCAGAAATTTTAGAGGCTGAAATATCAGGTGTAATCATTTCAAAGACAGTTCATATTTCTGTGACTAAAAACTGTCCTGACACTAGACCTAGTGGACCAGGAGGACTACAAACACACCTGTTGCCATACTTACCCGTATAGGCCAGTTGCTCTCTAGGTATGTGCTGTGAATCTAGAGGGACACAAAAACACTATGAGTAATACAAGGTCATCATCGAGGCACTTGTTGAATAAAGCTCCTTCATGACATGACAGGCATTAGCAGTATTTGCTATCTCTCTGTGTCTGTCACTATCACCATGAGGCTCATAAAGTTCTTATAAAAAATTTATCATTTCGACATGAAGCCAAATATTTGACAACTCTAATCTTTCAAATCAGTTTTGTACTGATCTGATGACACCACTATGGTAGCAAAATATGCTGGTTATTTTTCTACTATGTGTTGTAAAAACTAAATGATTAGTTGGCAGATTAATTAACAATAAAAACAAACTGCTGCTGATTCTACAAAGTGACCCGAGGCTGCAGTGAAATATACAGTAATATGCTACCGAAGTGACAGTGCATCCTCACCTGGACCACGTGCCAGTGCTTGTGTCCCAGTAAAGTGCTGAGTCCCTGAGAGAGAGAGGAGTCGGGGTTGGGGGGATGATGCAGCGGGCTGCCGTCGTGTGGGTGGAAGTGTGTGTGTGGGTGTGTGTCCGAGGTGCTGTGGACCTGCGAGGGGTCACCACAGGTCAGGTAGAGGCGGTCTTCTCCATGAAGCAACACCTGCTCCTGGTTGCTCTGTACAGCAGCGAGAGGAAAACACAGTGTAAACATTTAATATGAGTGTGTGTGTTTGATTGTATTAATAAAACTGATGCTTTGTTTCCTCTCACAGTGCAGGGGTTCACCGTCAGGGCGCTCTTGATGAAGTGAAACTGCAGTATGCCGGCCTGCCGGGAGGGGAGGGGAGGTGTGACCATCTCCTCCTCCTCCACCTCCTGCTCCTGCTGCTCTTGTCTTCTCCTCTCCTGTTTGTTAGGGAGCACCCAGAGGTGGTAGCCCTCTGCTCCCCAGCTCTGGAGATGGCAGAGTACACGTTGGTTAGTGTGCACTCAATAACAGGTAAACTACCAATGTGTACAAAAATAATATTAAACAGTCTGCACAGCCGATGTTACTTTCACATTAAGGAACAGCAAAGTGCTTTTAAATAACAGGATAAAGTGGGTACTGAATCAAAACACATTTGTGCTTTTTACTTTTTTCACTAACTGCACTGTATATATTTTTAAATCTTTTTAAAACTTATTTTCTTTCCTAGTGAATGGCAACTATTGTAAAATAATTTCCATTGTGATGAATAAAGTTACACCTTATCTCAACGGATTTTTTTTTGTCATTATTTATAATAATTTAAATTATTTTATTGATTTTTGTAACCTCAAATCTCTCTCTGTAATATTCAAATGTCCATGTTATGTTATAAAAAAAACCTGATGGGACAGTATTAAATACATCCACTTACCATAGAGCTGATTTTAAGGGGCTCCTTTTTGGTACCATCAGAACGATATCTGAGGGCAGGATGTAAAAATACAAAGATATAAAAAGCAGGAAAATTTAATGAATTTGCATTAAATGTGGTGTGTACTAGTGCATGTGTGTGTCCACCTACGCAAAGTCCTCTCCCAGAGTGCAGATGAGGTGAGCTCCAAAGACACTCCACAATGAGAGGCCGCCACACTCCCATGTAACCATGGCAACACTGTAGTCAGGTGACCAGCAGATCAGCTTGACGGGGCCTGTCTTGTTATAGATATCTGAAGGAGGTGGAAATGCAGAGAAATTTTAATGTTTCAGAAACCTTCAATCATAGTTACTATTTTAAATAAATAGTACGCCAGGCGTTCAAATATTAATGCTAGGATCACTACTGTAAAGAGTGGCGAGACAGCCAGGGTTTCTGCAGGGAGCTTAATTACCGATGCATTTTAATAACTGCTGCACAATATTCTGATCACTAGCCATCCATCCATTATCTACTGCTTATCTTCATAGGGTCGCAGGGGGGCTGGAGCCTATCCCAGCTGTCTTAGGGCGGAAGGCAGGGTAAGGACCTGGACAAGTCGCCACCTCATCGCAAGGCACAGACAGACAACCACTCACACTTACATTCACACCTACAGTCAATTTAAATTAGCCAGTTAACCTAATCCCCATGCATGTTTTTGGATGGTGGGAGGAAGCCGGAGTACCCGGAGAGAACCCACGGGGAGAACATGCAAACTCCACACGGTATTCGAACCCGGTACCTTCTTGCTGTGAGGTGTCAGTGCTAACTACTACACCACCGTGCCGCCCATTCTGATCACTAACTAATAGAAATTAAGTGTGTTATGACCTTAAGTTATTTGTTATTATATTAGTACCCCCACTAGGTGGAGCTATGGCTTTAGAGCCTGTGAAGGAGTGAGACTGAAACAGATGTGACCTGAGGGGAAACACAGGCATGTACACCCTAGAGAGAGACACAGCTGAAGGAATGCAAGATATCTCAGGGAGGAATTTGTGCAGGAGTGTGTCACAGAGAGACGGATAAAGAGAGGAGGGAGGGACAAAAACCTGGGTAGTGTTTTGGGGTGAGTTCCAGTTTGTGGGAGAGCTGCATGGATCCCGTCGTGGTGTCAATCATGTACACCAGCACTGAGCCACTGTAATGAAAACAAACACACTTTTAATAGCTGTGTAATAACATACATAACAGAATTAGCCACTTCAAAGGTCAAAGAAAATGACCTGTGGCTAAAGTTTGCTGCAGAGCCTCCAAGCTACAACTTTTGACGACTACACATACATATTATGAACACTCACACACACACACACCTTCATACCAACAATGTCACTGTGTTGTGTGTAATTGCAAATGATTAATCTTTGCTACATAGTTGACCTGATGGCATTCATTGGTAATAATCACAGTGACATACTTTCAGAGCAACAAGCTTTACAAAGGTATATTCAATTTATGTTCAAAAGATTTAGAAGAAAATGTTTTCTCCTTGTACAGCAAGAATAATTATAAAGAAATGGAACACTGTGATGAGATACAAAACACAGAACAAAGAAAAGATGAGGAAAACAGAAAGAAAGGAAGAGAAATTCCTGCCAACCTGGCAGATAACGATCCACTGGGAGTTTCTGACAAGCACACACTAGGTAGACCTCAGCAAACACAACCTGACAGATTCTCACACTGGACACACACCACAGTGACAACAGTCCATCTCTGTAACACACGGATGCAAACACACATCCAGGATTTCTTCCCAGCAGTGTTCGGTAAAGACACATACCTGGCACAGCCAAAGGCCATCAGTCTGTACTTGTTGTTGACGGCCACACAGGTGCCATCAGACACATCTGCTGCCCAGACGCCCTGCAGCTGCTGCAAACACACACACACACACACACACACATTTATCAATTACAAATGACTAAATGTGTGTATGATGTGACTTGCAGATCAACAATGCCTGTTACCTTAAATCACATCATTTAACTTTAAAATGTGTTGATAAGTCCACAGCAGAGAATAAACACCCATCATCAGCAGATTGCTTGGTCACGATTATTTTAATTAAACATTTATATCTCGATGGAGTCAACAACACCCACTTTCAAATTTCAAAGAACATCATTCTTTGCCAAAGCGTTACAGCAGCTTATTAATGGTGAGCTCCTCTTGCCATTTGGGATGCAAAATGATATCTTACAAATACAGTCATTCCTGCTGAAATCCTGCCAAAATACTGGAAAAGTAAAAGCCACAAGGCCTGTATTGAATCATATGATTGTAATATTAATAAAAACTTTCTGCTGTTGCTTATGTCTGTCCTCCATGGGAAAACTGAGCTTACTGGTGCTTATGTCATCAAATTAAACTTGACTGAAACCAGAAACGACACCAGTTGCGCTCTCACTTAATACCTTAAAACTCATTTAACAATTACAGAGAACAGTTTGCTCACTTCAGCTCTTTTTACATTCCTACTTATTCGGTCAGCCTTTACTTTGTTTACTAACTCTATGGCTAAATAGATTACCTGCTGAAAAAAAGCATTAAATTTCTTTGCAGAAACAAAGGCTTGGTTATCATTACTAAACAGGAAAATCAGTACAGATTCAGGGAATTTCCTGGATAGAATAGGTCGGTGGTGGTTCCCTGTCATGAGGTAATATGCTGATACTCACTGCATAGTGACTGAGGGCATAAACTATGGGATCATATATTTCATAATGTGGGTTTGGCCCTTCAGTAAACTGTGTGCATGTCTTAGCATCAGCACTGTGTGTCTCTGAGTATTCTTACATCTGCGGTGATGGTGTTGCTCAGCGGTGTGATAAAACCCAGGCGTCCGTCACTCAGTACCACAGCGAAACCGTCCAGGGTCACACAATACTCCATACAACGGATATACACTCCCTCCAGGTCCAGAGAGGGACCACCTACAAAAACACACATACAGAGGATGAAGTTTTATATTTATACTGACTAAAGCATTGGATATGACGGGAGACGTACGTGTTTTAGGGGTTATTCTTTGAAAAAACTCCACGTTGTAAATTGTTATAATAATTTATTTCCTGGCATAAGAACGAGATTATTTAGTTTTGTTGTCAAAAGAATTAAGTCCGCTCTCTCTCCTCCTGTGCTATGGTGAGTGCATGGGTCTAACCTCGAGCAGAATGCAGGTCTAAAGAGAATGGGATTGTAGTGAGGCAGATGGCCTTGCGTCCGTTGCTGCCGAGCCCGTCCCAGTGCAGCACATGGAGGTAGCCGTCTGCGGTGCACACCAACAGATCCTCCTGGAGGGACTGCAGACTGGTGGGATGAAGACGAAGAGACACAGAAATGAGCACTGAGGTCCAAAAGATAAGAAAGAAAGAAAGAAAGAGTGGAGGAGGAAGTGAATGAATATAGGCAGGGATGGTAGGTAGGGAGAGAGGGAGTGAGACAACTAACAGCAGTGTTAGCCAACAGTGGACTAGTCATCATCCAGCTGTGCCCTTTGAAACTTTTACTGTCCAGCTGTGATGAGGCCACATAGCTGCCTGTGCCAACTCATCCTGTCTTCTAACAAACAACAGTGTGCTTGTGTGTAAAGCCATTTATTGTCTTCCAAAACGTATGAGAGGTCGAAGACAGAAGATGGCACTATGGCACAACCAAGAGGAGAAGAGTAAGAGTCAGAGAAGAAAAAAAAAGAAATGAAAGGAGGTCGAGGGTGTCAAGCACAGCGGCCCAGTAATGTTGGAGGAAGAAACAACTTTTACTGTAGTTCACAGCAGGAGACACCCACTCATCTCCTGCACAATCACACTGTGCCTCTGAAATGCCAATGTGAAGAGCACACAGCAGAGGAGATGTGACAGATGAACACAACGACATGAAAGACAGACAATACAAACACAAAACGAACAGAAATACGGACAAAAAGAATGTCTAGAAGAAAAGTTCTTGTCACTCAGCAAACAAAGATGACAAGATGGAGGATGTGGGGGTGATAATAAGGAAGGTGGGAAACCAGAAGAACAAAGAAACTGAAAAAAAAACAATGAAATCAGCAGTTCTGAAGCATCACAAGACAGAAAACAAAGAGGAAGCAGACAGTGGCTCCTTCTGACAAGCTCCAGGGTTGTTTATTCTTCGGCTTTGGTTATTTCTTCTCATCAATATATTATTAGAATTTGACTAGTTCAAATAAGTTTAAATACGTCTGCATTAAAGGTAAATCCTTGAAAACTGATCTGTCGTCATGCAGCTTGTGTCATCTCAAATGGTGACGAGCCTTTTCACATTTCATCGCTCATCACTAAACCCTTCCAGCCACCTATATTCTAAACGTCCATCACGGTTCTCTCTCTGTACGCAGATTCATGCATTTCTCTCTGCAGGTCATTGTGTTTAGAACCACAGTGGAGGAGCTAAGTACTGCCTTTCCATTAGAGGAAGAAACCCATTTTTCAAGGTTTAACTCTGAGCAAAATGACCTTCACAGACGCACAAAGAGCAGGTCACTTTCAACAGCTAGTATGGTGGAAATTCTTAAAATATCTGTTGGTGAGCTGTGTGAGGAAAAAAAAATAAATAAATACAGTTTAAATTATGAAGAAGAAACAACTACATGTATGTGACAACTATGTAAAGAATGAAAAGCTTTTATTACTAAAAGACATCTTGCCCATGTGAAGTTATAAGACTTTATTGAATTATTTGAAATAATCCACAGGGGTGATGCTGTGCACAACGAGAGGGGAAACACAAACAGAAGGTGCAGGATATTTAAAGGGGAAGTGCCATTTTTTACTAATTTTTACAAATTTCTGGGATAAAATACTGCCATTTACTCACCCATTTCACTTTGGAGTCATTTGAAGTATTTCCGACGATATTGGACCATTTCTCAGATAACAGACGTTTAATAAGATGGGCTACACTAGCTACACTAGACACTAGTCTGGAGTTGTCCCTAACTTGAGAAAATTCAGTCTGTAAACAGACTCTACCTGTGTATCATAGTTTACTAAGGACCCCCTAGTACCCACCAATGTGGCTTTCACAGTGCCTTAACTAAAACAAAGCATGTATGGGTATGTAACAACATCACAAATAAGTATTTTAGTTCAGGTCCTTGGTAAACTATGATACACAGGAAGTAGAGTCTGTTTACGGATTGGATTTTCTCAAGTTAGGGACAACTCTTGACTCAAATGGGAATAGTAATAGTGCAGCCCATCTTTTTAAATGTCTGTTATTTGAGAAATGGCCAAGTTTGTGTCATTTACTGGCTGCATTTCAGTGTCCCCTGCACTCCTGTTAAATGGATATCATCAAATCCAAATATCATCAGAAATACTCCAAATGACTCCAAGGTGATACACTGAGTAAAAGGCAGTATTTTATCCCAGAAACAAGGTCCAATTTCTAAAAAAAAAAAAAAAAAAAATGCAGCAGCACATCTTTAGGGGAGTCTATAGGGGAGAGGTAGATAGTAGACACAACAAAGAGAACGGAAACAAGAGAAAAGGATGATAAGACTGTGTCCTACCTGGTGATGGGGGCCTCCAGATCCACAGGCTTCTTCATCTCTAAGGACAAAGCCGGGGCACATTGCTCCTCCTTGTAACCCAGAGTCAGCTTCATGTGAAGACTTCCTCTGTGCAAACACACAGGTACATTAATACACACACTCATCATCATCATCATCATCATCTTACTGATGCAGAAGTTTGCTGTTAAAGGTTGCTGTGAATACGCCCTGACTTGTTTGACCTCTGCTGGTATGCTGTCAAGGAATGTGAAACACACACACACACACACACACACACACACCTGTAACATGAGGATGAGTGAAAACATGCTGACACCCTGTGCATACCCTCTGGTGTCCATCTGATCAATGGCTGTGTGGAAAGCCTACTCTTTCCGTGGAGCATAAACTTATGGAGAAATGTCACATTTAAAAAAATGGTGATTTCTGCAGCTAAACTTTCACTCCCTGTCCTTATCAACCACATTTAATACACACTTAGTCAAGAAGCAAACACAACATTACAAAAGTGGATTTCACAATAAAGCCCTGTTGTGTTTCTCATGATATTTTTAAGCAGCTGCACTGACAGACTGCTGCCTGCTAACCACACAAACTGCAACAAGCAAACAGAAAAAAAACAGTTGACACTAGATATTTATATAAATCAGTGCTGTGGTTGTTTATAAGCAGTGATGCCATTTTAATACATTATTTGCAGTAATAATACTAGCAAGTTAGCATGCCTGACATTGAGATATCCACTGTTTCAACTGATCAAACTGCACAGAAACACTCTGTTTTTATGTTTTCACATTTAATCCCAAGCAGCTACAGGTAACATGAAGACTGGTATAACATGTATAATAAAGGTACATGTGTGCTGCACTCACTTTGGATAGACAGGCTCATAGAGGGACTTGTCATCCCCTCCACCCAGCACATCAAACAAGAGGATGTAGCCTTTAGCCGTCTGGAAACAGAGAGAACTGTCATTAAAAAACATCATCGCTACAGAGATGGAAATAGAAACGTCAGGCACAGAGAGCACATAAATAACCACAAAATGTTGAGAGAAACTGTAAAAATTGAGAGGAGAGGGATATGAATGGGAATTGAAAATCATCACCATCACACATATCACTCAATGCCATTTTTTTGGGGAGCAAGAGAGAGATAATTAATGAGAGGAACCGAGGGAAGGAAATGAGGTTTATCAGGTAACAAAAGCACCCTCCGTTATCGTCACAGAGGAGCCAGCAGCGGATCAATTACACTGTGTCCTTGTTAAAGTGGGGCCTTCTAATCGTGCTGTCATCTCAAGAAATCCACACTTGCATGCTTTGCTGCACAGGGGTGTATGCCTTCCAACACTATGATCACTTGCCAAAGTTCATCAGTAAGGAGTTTTGTGTCAGGCTCTGTCTGTCCGTCTCTGTTAAGTTCACCATTTTAGTCTTGTGCCTGCATGTTGTCCTGTCTCTTCCTGTTTTATTTTGAAGATACCCCTGTCTCCCTCTCCTTTCAGATCTGATCCCTGCCTCCTGTGTCTTCCCACCTGTGATTGTGAAACCCCGCCCTAATTGTCTCCACCTGTGTTCCCCTTCCTCATGTATAAATAGTCTCGTCACTTGTTGTTTGTTGCGAGATCGTCGTGTCAGCATATGTCCCTCGTCTCCAGAGCCAGCTCCTCGTTTGTGTCTCCATCTGCTATAAAGGATAATATTTGCAGCACACCTACAGTCCTAGTTTATTCATTTACAAAGGAAATGGTGGCTCACATTTTCCCACACAATATGAGCTGTTATTAACAGTTGAAGCTTCAGGCTCCATTCTGTGGAGAAGGTCACACTATTCATGATGTCAATATTAGTAAAGTATAACACTGGTGGTATGTATGTTCAATATTGTGACGGTGCTTCTCCACAACTACACACACTCACACAGACATGCAGACACAGTGCTGTCAGGGAAACTGCAGAAACTGAGTGTGTAGACTGAAACACGACACGAAACCTGATCCTAACACCACTGCCAGCAGCAATGTCAAAGGTTTTGCAATGACTGCATGTAAAAAGAGTTCAGTCACACTGCAGAGACACCTAGAACAGAGCGAGCTCAATGCACAAACCATGTTCCCGCTATTTTACAATGTTTTACTCAGTTGGGCTTCTCAGTATGGTATGGTAATGTTTGGCTCATAGTAAAGGCCAATTTATAGTACTCCGTAAATTGCTGTACGTAGAGACGGAGAGCCCTCTGCGTCGCTCTCTGTCCTCAGGAAATATTTTTTAACTGTCTGTCACTCCGTCAAGGGAAGACGGAGACGACAAGGCCTGTGATTGGTCATCTAGTTACACCCCTGCCATGAAATGCAGCCCCTCGCCCTGCATAGAACCAGACAGGTCGCCTCCTCTGAAAGCAACTTCTCTTCTATCTCCCTCACAAATAATTAAATCATAAAACAGTATTTTCCCCTACTTTTGTCTGTGATATTACGGTGAAATGCGAGGGGGTGCATTTCACAGCAGGGGTGCACAACACGCATCACGATGGAGAACTGCGAGGGCTCGAGGGGTCTCCCTAGCTACGGAGTCGGATAACGTATTACGTAGTCGGAGAAGTATATTCCAGCCTTTAGTGGCAGTGCACCCAAGTAACCATTGACCTTTCTAGTGTGGTAGTTGCAGAGTTGTTAGAAGCAGACCAATATATTGCCATAGCAATAAGAAAACCCAAACCCAGAGAGGCTAAAGCCAGCAGCAACATGAAGCTTGACCAGAAAAGAGCAGTCAGAGCCAGAGTGCAGCCAGAGCCAAACTGAGGCCTGCTAGACCCATCAAGAGCCTCCACAGGGCTCCAGATGACATAGAAAAGGCAAAAACTAGTAAACAACAGCACTCCAGCATGCATAATAACTACTTCAGAAAGACAAGAAATGTAATGTCACTAATTAAAAAGTTATAGATGCGCAAACTGAAAATACAGAGCAGCTTAAATGGCCTTTTTGATCCTTCAAATACTGCAAGTTCAACATATCAGTTATGGGGAAATTTTATGGGCTGATAATAAGTGAGTCAATGAGTCAACAGCAAAATGATGTAAATGTTGCGGCACAATATTTGAAGCTTGTTCTCTGACACAGAGACGTTATTATGCAGATACACTCTTCAAATATTTGTTGATAATGATGACAGGGACAGACGTGGTGAGCTGAATCGCTGTGCTAACGCCACAAAGTTACCACGTTTTACAGTAAGAAACACTCCATGTTCTTGTCAACTGCACGTGTGCACAAAATCACCGTCTTTCACAGATATTATTTACATGAATCACAAAACACTGCAAACAAGTGGTTCACCTGTGACACGTAATAATAATAATAAGTATTAAAACTTCATCAACATGCATTGAGCAGTTTAATTAATTAATATGTTTAATCTACCATCTAACTGAATCAAAGACATACTTTCAATGTTACACTAACTTAGGTGTGTTGAGCTAATATATATATATATATATATATATATATATATATATATATATATATATATATATAAACATATGTGTGTGTATATATATATACACACACATATGTGTGTATGTGTGTGTGTGTGTATATATATATATACACACACACACACATATATATACACATATGTGTGTGTATATACACACACACACACACACACACATATATATATATATATATATATATATATATATATATATATATATATATATATATATATATATATATGCTCACATGCTCATGATGCAGCTGGGCAAGATGAGATAATACAATCCTTTATTCGTCCCACAAACTGGGAAATTTAAAATAGCACTCAACAACAGGAATTACAGAGATTTTTTAAACTAATCTGATTCCAGATCAGGGTCTAAACAGACACTGGGAAGAAAGAAGATATAACAATGTCCTTGTTCTCAGTTTTCTCCAGGGCTGCGACAATGATGGAAGTTAAAAACATATTTTGCAGATGAGGGAATAGTTATCTCAATGGTTTAATAGTAGTGGTGGAAAACACTCATATCCTTTAAATAAGGTGCCACATTTAAAATCTCACTTAAGAATGTGACACTATGAGATTGTTAATACTAATGCAACAGTGTGAAAACAGCCTTTGAATATGGAGCTACTGTAGTTTAACATAATTCGACACAGACAGGCAGTTTAGTCTGGTGATCTCTTGTAAAGGTCACCACATTAAACTGATCATTAATAGGAGAGGAAAACAAGAAACATTTTGCCACACACACACACACACACACACACACACACACGTTTTCATTGTTTGGAATATTCATGTTCAACAGTTGTAAATGAAAGCATCTGAGGAGTTTAGAGGGGAAAATCACTCCTCGGTCGAACTGTTAATGACTCAAAGAAATCCAAATGGTTGGCTTAATGTGAGAGTAGCCAGCCAGCTTATGTACTTCAAAGCATGTCAATTACAGGAGGAGGGGGAGGGGCAGGAAAACTATTTGGCAAAGGAGGGCAAACTTCAGCAGTGTCTCCTACTCTCAACACCTCATCCCTTTCATCTGTGGTTTGATCACACCATGAAAGCATTCACACAGACCTATTCATCTCTTCGTACGACTACGATCTGGTTTACTTCAACTCATCCTGTCAGATACATGAAGAACAGTGGATGAAAGGGATGGGAAATCAAGAGAGACACGTCCCATGCTCTTGATATGTTCACACATGCAGAGGTAATGACACAGGATGCTGGTCTTTGTCAACTAAGGCCCAATAAGCAAGGAGGGCACAGAGATTGAAACGGCAAAATGCACCCAGGGGCTTAATGTGAGAGGAAGTTTAAATGGTTTTCTCTTTCTGTTCTCTGACAAATGAGAGCAGCATCAAAAAACTACAGTTCCTGAAGCAGCCGGTGGTACTCTCAACACTATATCATGAGCCTGCAAAATAGGATCTACTAATGAGTGATGCTAGGACCGGCTCAGTTTCTACTGCAGACCCAGAGCTGCAAGGCCGATACGAGTCCCACCCTCTGTAAAACAAAACACACCAGCAAGAGGATAATTCACTGATTTCACCTACCAGCTCTTTTCCTCATAATGGCAATGCCCCATAGGAGCTGAGATTAACTGAAAGCCAGGACAGAGAGAGCATTGCTCTTTTATGATGTCCTGCATCTTGCAGGCACATACTCACATTCAACAATGCGTGCATGCAGTTGATATATGAGTGTGTGTGTATATCCTGTAATTATAGGTCTCAAGACAGGGCTTTAGCTCTTGTCATGTAACACTTCCATTTCTTTCGTTGGCACTTCACACACACAAACAAACAAATGGAAATGAAGGAGAAAGAGCTGACTGGTGCCTACTCTAGTTCAGGCTTGCAAGTAGAAAGAAAACTGTGTTTTTCACAGAGAAAGTGCTGAGTCAGCAAAACTGCACACCGTGTATTAGCATACTGGGGCCTCGTTTCTGCATGTTCAAACAAGCTCTGGAGGACGCACACACACACACACACACACACACATGCATGCACGCACGCACACACACACGCACACATTTAATGGCAGACACAGATGTGTGCATCTGTAAAGTGAAGTATGTGAAAGCACACTACTGCCAGGCACTGAAGCATGAGAAGACTGAAGACACCTGATCGATCTCAGTGTTCTTCCTTTAGTGGGTTGAATATTTTTACTTTGATGCTCCTAATAAGAGGAAATGATGTGCGACATAAAACCTTGTTCATCCCTTAAAAAAACATAACATAGGACAGGGAACATCTAATCGAGTGTAGCCACAACATGAAGGCTCAAGAATATCCAGAGTTGAGACATAGTCTCAGCAAAATGATGTTTATTGCAGAGGTAATTTATGCTCCAGTTATTGCATCCACATCTATGTTACAGAGAGAAGATAGAAGCCTGCAGGTTGTTTCGAAAATGTTGACTGTGCAGTGTCTGCTCCATATCTTTTAAACACCCCTTAACCTTTTTCTTTGCACTTTACGTGGGATCACATCTGTGCCGTAGAAAACTGGTTGAAAACAATTTCCCTGAGTTCTGCCGAGTGAGAGTCTAAAAACAGAGAGGGAACATTTTGGCCTCGGACGGATCCCAAAACACACACGAGGAGCTAAACGCTATAAAGTATTTCCCCTGTTTGAAGATTCTTTCTTGACTCCTGCCACGCAAAAAGGCTGTCCCTCTCTCTGTCACACACACTCTGCTAAAGATAGTCCTATCCATGGTTTATGAGGGTGATCACATTAGCCTCAAGGTCTGCAGGGGTGTGTGGGCAGCTAAACATCTGGGAAACAGCTGGTAGTTAAAGAGAGGACTGCTGCCTGCCTGGGCAACGCTGGCTTTTATTGTTCTACACAGCCTGTGCTCACCCTGTGATTGAACTACTAATGCTAATGAGGGCGAGAAATATGAAAAAAAAAACAAAAAAAACAGACATTACATAGCCAGTGGATAATCTGCATAGACAAAAAAAGAGTCACATAAAAAAATTAAAATACCATTTAATGGTTACACCGTTTGTAGAGTCCAGAAAATGAGTGAACAAGTGTGCCCTGTTAAAAAAAAAACTCCTCCACCTGCTCCCTGTTGTGTTTGGCTGGCTGGGCCTGGGCCCCAGTCTGACTTGCTGCTTTCTCAGACACATTCACAGCATTCATTCATGTGTACTTTGGCCACAGTGGAGGTGGGGATGAAAGGAAGGGGGGGGGGGGCAGAGATGGACACCAAGAGGCCAAGAGGTCATCGGGCTCATATTTCACAATAAATTATGTTTATCTTATGCCATTTATTTAAAGCAATCTGCCAATCCCTGGTTAACATGCAGTGACATTAAAGCATGTGGATGACACCATTAGATGGAGCGTGATCTTGACTATTGAGGGTGTGTGTGTTGTTGTTGTTGTTGTTGTTGTATACCCTTAAACACCTGATACAGTGAGTTCAGCAGAATGACTCCAAGGACAAGCAGTTGTGTTTTGGGAGAAACATGCACAGCCCTCTGCCACACTGACTTCTTCTGACTAACAGCCTCTTGGGACCTAAATTTCCTGGCAGTGTTTATAAAAATACAAGGATTAACTGGACGAAGGAATTTGACAAAACGGACAAAAATTGAAAATGCAGACCTTCTTAGACACAGGGCAGCATCAGTGAATTTGCATCCCTCTTTTGAATAACATTTTGTTGTATTTTTGCATAAAGTAGCCCTATGCTGAAAAGTAAAAACTATTATACAGCACACTCTAAGTAGGGAAATAATAATATAGCTTGAAAATAATAAATTTATACCGAGCATTACTGACTGATTTTATATTTGTGCAGATTTTACACAACTCTACCCTCAACCAGAGCTGTGTTGATTTGTTAACAGTGAACACATGTAGGAACGCACACAACAAGCACACTAACACAAAGCAGCATATCTAGCCTGTGTGCACGACTAATCATTCAAACCCCTTTGTTTTGACGGCGCCTGCTTCTGTCCTGAGCCGTGGTGTTGTCCTGCGTGTTGATGACCACATGGCCTTCAGAGGCTGATTGAGTCAGCTGCTGAATCGGCAACTGCCTTGTGAGAGATTGTTCAACAAGACACTTCCTTCAACCCGTTATCATATCTGCAGAGCTAACAGCTAACAGTCATGAGTAATGGTAGTGTGAGAACAGAAAATGTCACGGCTGATGTATGCTCAAGTTCAGCTGTTGCAATTTTGCAAAAGGTGGAGTGTGGAGCTGTTTGTCTTTGCGAAACTGGGCAGTGTGACTGCTGCTTTTGTTTTGGGCGAACACTGAAACTAGATCATGATCCTTACGACAAACTTTACTTTCAAACAAAGGCACGAAACCAAAAGCAACACAGGCTGGCTGAATTAGTGCTTCTATCGCAGACTCATCCTGATGATCATCCTGTTGATGTACATAAACAATCTGATTCCTTTACAACGGATCAGCTCCTGTGTACGCTTCATTCTGTTTGACACAGCAGACGCAGCGTCCGCCTGTTCCTCCTCTGAACTCACAGTTATGTTTCAAGATGTTAGCTCAACACAGATGGAGATCACACTCAATGAGAAGCGTTTACATTCAACCCTGACAATAAATAACAGGAAATCAATAAATCCAGCCATGATGTGCTCTGCTGCCTTCAGGGTCAGTCGGCTCCGAGAGGGTATCAGCCTGCTGACTCCACTGTGGCTGCCATATTATGTGCAAAATATATTCTTTGCTCTCGACCTCAGTCTAATCTGACAACCTAACAAGGACAGTGGTGCTGTCAAAATGTATGATTGATATAGCGCTTTATGCTTTAATGTAGGTATGCTGATGGAAAATGATAATGGTTCTTCTTTAAAGCAGGTGTCAGCAAACGCAATCATGTCATCTGAATGTCATGTTGTAGATGTAGAGATGGCTCAGGGAACAGAAATGCAAACGGTATGATGAACTGATGTGGAGGAAAGCTCTGGCTAACAGCAGTGAGCTTGAGTGGGTTTACATGCAGAAACATGCTGGCGAGAACATTTCATCTCCATGGAAATGAGCATGATGTTTTAAAATTACATCTATTAAGCTTCGTGGGCTGATGATTTGCATATTTTTGTGGCTGTGGATACTTCTCGAGAGTTTAGACAAGGCAGAGATTTAACAACAGGAAGGATGATCCAATAATATTTCATGATTATTAAAACAGAAAAAAACAGGTTGTGTGTCCTCTCCTCATCTGGTTCAGCATTTGGGTAAATTTCTATTGATTGGAAAACACACAGAAAGAGGCCCTGTCCATTTCCCAAAAGAGCTGAGGTAGCCAGATCCTTTCAGACTGCTGTGATCTGCTCCCACAATAGAGCACAACAACCTGTTAAGAATAAGGTCAGGGTTCAAGGACAAAGGTGACTGACGCCTTCCTTATCAAAACCTATTTATATGCCAAAAAAAGGTTAACTGATCTAATCTCTGACCTCTGAGGTTAACACATTAAATCTGAGCAGATATGAAATCTAACTGATGAAGCACAGATAGAGGACTGTGGTTTCACTTTGAGTCGACTGACAGTCAGAAAGTACAGCGATCAGCACAGGACAAAGTTTGACCAGACTTTAGTCAGGGAGCAACGTGCAACTGAAGCATTCATATGTTATCTGAAAATTTGTTCAGTGACCTTTATTGATTCATCCATTGCAGACAGATGACTGCCACCAGGCAGATTCAGGGCGTCACTGTTGAACCTTTTACTTTAATCCTTACAGTCCCATGTGGGAAATAAGGTCTTAAGCTTGGCAGCATGTTGAGCCTCCACAGCTTAAGGTTTAGCCTTGACTAGCTCATCTGTCACAGTTTTGTTCCGTGGCAGGTCATTTTGGTCTTCAGGTTTTCTCATGCCGGACCATTATTGAACCTTAACAGGTAGTAATTTCAAAAGTCAGTGAACATTTTCAAACACTACACTATTTACCTAAAGTGCAGCAGGGATCATTCAATCGTTTTGTGAGTGGCAACTCTGCTAGAGCAACATGAAGCCTGGGGTTGCTTGTGGACTTCAGAAAAGATGGCTGAACAAGTCAAAGCATGTCTAGCTTCAGCTATCACACAGGTACATACATCACAAACCAGCAGTAACTGACGAATTCTCAACAGTTGCCCAAAGAAGGAAATTTGAATACTTCCATTCATCCATCCATTTTCTACCACTCATTAAAACTGACATTAAAACTGTCAGAACACTGACAGTATGAATATTTTAATACACATGATTCATGTGTATTAAAATATTCATACTGTCAGTGTTCTTGTTACCTACAAGAATAGCCTGATGGCTCAAAGATAATTTTCCATCTTTGTGGACAAAGTAAAGTTGTACTCTATTTGATCCTCATCAAAATGAATGAACATAGAATAACTATTAATAGTTGGTACTGGATAACAAGTGGTGGAATATTTGAAAATGTGTTTTTTTTTAATCATATGTTGTGAATACCTGACCATAAACCCCCATTAAGTTATAAAAAGTTCACCGTGATAAACTAGTGAGTGAAATGTAGCTTGTAATCTTATTTATCTTATTTGTTTCATCCATCCATCTTCTACCGCTTATCCTCACATAAGGTTGCAGGGGGGCTGGAGCCTATCCCAGCTGTATTAGGGTGAAAGGCCCTGAACAAGTTTCCAGTTCATCATAAGACACTAGAGACAGACAACCATTCACACTCATATTCACACCTACGGGTAATTTAAATGAGCCAATTAACCTAATCCCCATGCATGTTTTTGAGAACATGCAAACTGCACACAGAAAGGCCCCGGGCCGGGAATCAAACCCAGTACCTTCTTGCTGTGAGGCGATAGTGCTAACCACTACACTACCGTGCTGCCCAATTTGAATACTTGAAATGATAAATTAGAACAACTGAGGGAAAAACCTGGATTAAAATGAATTAAACACAATGGGTTCTCTCAAAAGACCACATGTACTGAATAATCGAGGCAAACAGCAGACTCTAAGAAATCACTTCAAATGCAGCTTAATAGAATAGAACAGAATTACTTTATTGATCCCAATGTGGGTAATATATATACAGATGTCCAGTGTTCCTCTTGGTGTTTATGAACATGACCAGCATGTCCTCCATAACCTTTAGTCATTTTCTAGAACCTCAGTTGTAATGTGATGTAGATTTCCTTCTCCTTGTATCTGAAGCTCAACAGAGTAACAAAAATAGGACAAACTCTAATGTTTACAGAAGTGCAGCCTCACTTTCATTTTTCTCTTTCGAGCATTTGTCATGATCATTCTACGGCAAAGCACTGCCATTACAAGGAAGCTGCTTCTGTGGCTTTCTCGAACAGAAGGATCCTGATAAAAAGCAATTGTCAGTGATCAGTCACTGGAGCATCTTCTAGCCACTGACTGAAAGTCTGCATGCAAAGAATCAAAATGGTAAGACAGTGACAAGAGGGGGAATTAATGTTCCACAAAGTAGAAGGAAAACCAAAGAGGTAAGACAAGAGAGGAAAACATTGCAGGACAGAAATGAAAAAAGAATGACAGTCAAATCTCCAGTCACAAAAAAAATAAGATTTCTGTAGTAAGTCCCATACAAATAATCAATGAACTTTGGGGTTTCTTACTACCAGGGCATGACACAAGACATGGGGCAAAGAGTGCCACTGAGATGTTATGGTGGCGTGCTGTACTTACCGCCACAGCGATCATGGAGTCGTCTGGTTTCCATTCTGCCTTCTGGTAGAAACCAAACTGGGCTGCCGCCTTTGCAGACTCAATATAGCTGACAATCAAAACACTGGGCTGTGGGTGGGGAAAGAAAATAAGCACTTTCAACATACTGCAGGTTACAGACATCTGACTGCACGTGATGACCAAAAAGAAAAACAGACATTCGCAAAATACACACTGTTCTGGCCCAAAATGTCTAAAGGTTTGATGGTTCCAGATTCTCAAATATGATGAATTGCTCCTGAGACTGCTGGAGAAATCTAAAAGTAACTGAATAGAAACAATGGGCAGAACGGAGTAACACACCATCAGGGATGAACACATGAATAAATGAAGGCATGTCCAGGCTACTGTTTACACCATGCAACACAGATAGAGATGAACTGGCATACACAGACTCTGCCAGAGGCAGCTGCCCTTAATTTGCATCTACCCCTGATTCACTACAGCAAATATTTGGCTGGTTCACAATACAATCATCACTAGCAGTTCACTCTAATCCCCTAATATAACACAATGAAACAATGTGTAGACTGAAGAGTATGTTAACATGCAATCAAATCAGAATCATTAAGTGATGTGGTGTTTGTAGGATTATTATTAAAGATGAATAAATACTGAGTCATACAGTGAATATAAGTGTTTCCAGGCATGTTACTTGTTGACATTGCAGGCAAACCAGGACGCTGTCAGTCAGGGAAAGATCCTGTGTAATTCCAGCTATGCAACATTACACCTCATACCCACACACTGTGATGAGAGAGCAGGTGTTTAGATATTTAAGTATTTTGACCTGATCGTGTCCCTTTCATAGCATGAAAGATTTACATGGGGGAAAACTCATTTGTTTTTACTCGTGACAAATAACCAGTTCATTGGGTTTGAGATGGAGCACTGGCCAAGAGATTCAAATAATCATTTTCACCTCTAACTTGATCTACAGCTGACACACTCTGAAGAAACCACTGTCCTAATAATAAGTTTGCTATCATCTGCTCAATTCATGTATTTGCTTTGTTGGTTGGAAAATAAAAGCAAAGGTGTAAAACTAAGCTTTTGGCTGACTGGCCATTGGCTAATGACTTTCAGAATTCTACTAGCCAAACATATTTTTACCGGCCCCCCAAAAAATCTTACATTATCCGACTGAAAATATCTACTGATGCATCATTTTACTGGTAATATAAACATCAAGTATAAACATGACATAAGGATGACAACAAGTATCAGTAGGATATATTCTTTTACTTTTTTCAATTATTTATAACATCCAGGACAGGTTCATTTGTAACAGAGTAACAGTCACAACAGTCACAATTAAATCAGATAATTATAGATGGATAATATAAGATAGTTCAATAGATAGATAGACAGACAGATAATACAAGCACAAAATAGTACGGCTGAAGTGCTCGGAGCGCATGCTCTGGAGTGAACGTGGAAAAAAAATTTTAAAATCCAGTCCCAAATAGCATTGGCCTTTGGCGGGTGCTTAGTTATGTTTTACAGGCTAAGGCCAAATTCTACCCGCCACTGGCGCTTGGCGGGTACTAGTTTTATTCCCTGGCAAAGAGTTAAAAAAAAAATGTTGCCTATTTACACAAAAGTTCTTCTGGCACAAAAATGTCAGTTAAATATTGTTTGTTTATGGATTACATGTTAAAAATCATTCAAGTCTTTTTCTGCGGCTGCACTTTGAACTGAACTCTACCAAACTAAGTCTGTCTTCTCTCTTTTATGCACTGCCCTCTTCACAGTCCCTTAATTATGTTAATCCTTTGCTCAATAATTAACTAACTTAACTTTATTTGTCGCATATATATCGCTACATCCATGAAATTTGTCCTCTGCATTTAACCCATCCCCTCAGGGAGCAGTGGGCTGCCATGTAAGGCACCCGGGGAGCACCTCAAGGCACCTCTTCAGCCACCAGTCCACTCTCCACACGGTCCGACCTGGACTTGAACCAGGCGACCCCCTGATTCCCAGCCCAAGTCACTACAGACTGAGCTACAATCACTCACTCAGAATTCACGACAATACTTGTTGACAGTTATTACGTTTGAATTAATGGGCAAAAATATTGTAATTATCAAATCATCCATCAATAACTTTGGCTGTTGCACTTTTCAAGATATACTGTAGTTCAGTTTTGGCAAAGTCACTGTTAAAATGACAACATCCCAGATAAACAACCAGTACACAGAGTATTCCAACTGAGCCCAAATTAGGTTTATTTATATTTTATATTCGGTTTATTTATAGGTGATTTATAGGTTAGTCGAAGCTCAAGATCATGCATTTCTCATGCGTTGCCATTTCCCATACTCCACCACAATTACATACGGCACGCTGGCGTAACTGAAGAAATTTCAGGGGAGCTTAAATAATTGCACATACAACTTCAACCACACACACACACACACACACACACACACACACACACACACACACAGTTGCTAATTTTTGCAGGCACCCAGAGCCAACTATGGTGCTACTATTGCATAACAGTGTCGCCCCACAAACAAACTCCATCACTCTAGGTCGACAGAACAAAATGACTACAAGGCTAAACTACTGTGCTACACAGGTTACGTGATAGTGTCTCCACTGAACTACTAGAGGGCTGCACTGACCGACGTTGAGGATAGATGGGATCAAAGAGAATAGACCTGGTGGCAAAACGATGGCTCAGAACAACAATGTAGAGAAACCCAAGAGGGGGAACGGCAGATTCACAGAAATTCAACCTGAGCAACATGAATATCTATATTATCAGTACATATGATGATGATGATGATGAAACAGAAATAATGTTTTCTTAACTTCAATGAATTTAACATGTTAAAAAGACAGGGCGGCATGGTGGTGCAGTGGTTAGTACTGTCACCTCACAGAAGAAGAAGGGGTTCTTTTCCCGTGGATTCTCTCTGGTTCTCCAGCTTCTTATCATTTCACGCAACAGTCAAACAGAAATGTGTGTATCTTATATACATGTGTGTCATATAACTGTAACACAGGATCAGCAGAGGATGATATTGCTAGTATATCATGATTCCAATGACCAAATCTGATTTAATATCATATTCTTGAAAGCACTCTCCACTACATCCCTGTGTGTAGTTACAGGCTAGGTAGCTGATGTTAAAGATGTATGTCAGGATGAAGAAGTTGCTGCTCCAATCAACATTCCTGACGTGACCCTTTTTCTGGACACCTCATTGTATTGATACTCACAAGCAGGCAAAGTCCTTTAGAGAGAGGGGAAGGAAAACATGGTCACATCCTGCGTGGGCCTCAGGAAGCAAACAGTGACCCTGATCCATTGTTGCTCCACCTCAATAATATACAAGCTGTGCAAGCGCTGATCGCTACAAACAACGTGCTCAGCTGCATGTTATCAAATGAAATAGCCCTTCTTCATATCAGCATGGAGGAATCTGATAAAAGTATGTATCATTTGTAGAACAAATGCAGATGTGAGTGGGCAGGTTCAAGGGTTCATGGCACAAGGTTCCATCTATCCCTTTTCTACCGCTTATCCTCAGAGGGTCATGGGGGTGCTGGAGTCTATCCCAGCTGTCTTAGGGCAGAAGGCAGGGTACACCCTGGACAAGTCTCCACCTCATCACAGGACACATAGAGACAGACAACCACTCACACTCACATCTACGTCAATTTAAATTAACCAATTAACCTAATCCCCATGCATGTTTTTGGATGGTGGGAGGAAGTCGGAGTACCCGGAGAGAACCCACGCAGACACGGGGAGAACATGCAAACTCCACACAGAAAGGCCACTGGCTGGGAATCGAACACGGTACCTTCTTGCTGTGAGGCGACAGTGCTAACCACTACACCACCGTGCCGCCCCAGACACAGGTTCCGGCACTGGAAACACTGCTGAATGGGAACTCACCAAACACCATGTACAGGAATTTCATGACAACAACATTCTTTGTTATGAAGTTAAACTATTTTATCAGCAAATTAATAAATACAGACAATGGTGAAATTAAGATCACGTCTCAGGTTGTTGCCACTGTGCTGCACAATAGCTATAATCCAGTGCAATAATAACAAAGTGCAGCATTCTTATTTTTATCATTATCTTTACTGTTTACAGTTTGTTTTACAGTCTTTTCTTATTGTCTGTTTTTTATACTTGTTATTGTTCTGTTTGACACACTAAATCTTATATCTTATATTTCATTCACATGTGCATTCCTGTGTTGTGTATTTTGAAAGAGAATAAAAGGATCATCTATCTAATTCAGTCTTTAGCCTATCTACAGATATTCAACATCATGCCCTTCACTGGACTTTCCTGCAGCACTTTGCGGTGACTGTGCTGCTTTCTCTTTTTGGCATAAATCCAGCTTTTACTCATTATTTAGGCATTTCTCTCATGAGGAAATTATATCAATATTGATTATCTCTGTGACTGTCCTCATTGCTCACACTATTCTGGTCAGCTGGCAAGGATGAAAGGGTTATGACATTACCCCACACCTAACATCAGAGGACCCTTGGCTCTACTCCAGCATCTTTCGGGGCCACACTGAAATCAATTCAGCTATTCAAAGGTAAGGTAGCTAGTGTCAGTGTCAGCATAAGACCCTGTCACTGACAGAGGCCTTGGCAGCACATCAGGTGAACTTGCCGCGGCTCACAGTCAGTGTCAAGTTTATTGCCAAGTAAGTTTGCACATACAAGGAATTAACTTTGTAACTCAGAGTAATTATCTTGAATGACTAAATGGGACAATCCACGCAGGTAAAACGCAATGCAGATACAACTATGCCTCTGTGAAAAGCACACGAATACGGATATAGATGTTATAATGCGTGACAGTGTCACCTGTCATCAGTGTAACTGGATAAGTGTGTAGGTGGCGCCGTTCAGCTTCACATTCAGATCAATAGCTCCAGATAGCTCATCAATAATGACCCCATGTTTATTAAACATCCTATAAAAACATGAAGGGTAGACGGTCAGATTGCCTCACAGTGGTTGGAAATAAAGTAACAGTGGTTGTAGTATGGGGTGATCGCCTATACTGACCAACGTGCTCCAGTTATCTACAATGAAAGTTGTTTATATGAGGACAGCTGAGCTCATGGGTGAAGCTGGGTCACTTCACTTACCCGACTAAACCAGATGCTGAGCTGTGTCTCTGACAGCACTGCGAAGTAAAACCTCTGGGAGCTGGGCTGGATGTGGAAGGGCTCCTCCTCACTCCTCAGCGGACAAAGCAGCCTCCGGGGCCAGCCGGTGAGAAAATACATGACGGCAAACTCACTCCGTCTCGACACACTGGAAACAGTGTCGCTATGCCAGATCGTCGGTGCCCCGTATTCCTCCAAACGTGGTTTTAATCCGAGCGAGTCATGGGCTCTGTGTCCGTGTCAAATAAAAGCTTGAATATCTACACACGCTCCAGTGTTCACACTGGTCGCCCTCTCAATCCATGAATGCCGTACAGAGAGCTCCCAGCAGCCGATAGACCAACACAGCTAGCCCTAGGCTAGCATTCGCTTTATAAGTTGAAGCTAACGAGCTATCCAAGGCAACGACAGTCTGGCCGAAAACAACAGCGATCGGGGCGGCAGCGGTAGGACCAATGAGCTCGCTGCTGCGGACAAAAGGCTGTGTTAGCTTTAGGTCCCACTGCCGTATCAATCCCTCCGTTGTCTGGACGAGCGATGTTTAATAACGGTAAAGCGTCCAGTCGTCGCTCCTCTGTGCCTCACCGTCGCCATCTTTACAAGAGTCTGAGGAGTTCCACGCCGATTGGTCAGTAAGGAGACGCTTGCATGATGTTGATATGTGACGTCATCATTAGGGATATGACCACCGTGGCTCGCAGCTGACATCTGGTGGTGTGGAAATAAAAACCTCAAAGGGATGAGAGCAAAATCATCTAAATACACAAATGCATTACATCATTGAGACGCCGTTTAGAAAATAAAACACTGATTGCGAGTGTGATGAAAGTGATTATTCCAGTGATTATTCCAATCAATATCACAAAACATGATTGAGATGGTATCATGTTCTGATTAAACAACTGAAAGATAGATAGATATCTAGATAGATATATAGACAGATAGACAGATTTACAAATGTTTTAGCGCATTTTATTTTAAAATGTTCAACAATTAGCGACTAGTTAGTACACATCAATTGATAGCGGTAATTCACTATAATGTTGTTGACCAATGGCCTTAAAATATCCAACAATTAATAATAATAATAATAATAATAATAATACAAGATATCCTATTTTTTATACTATATTTCAGATATACTGCAAGGTGGATGATGAAAGATACAACTTCACAGTATATCTATTTCTTCTGCGTTTATTAATCTGTAAAAGAAATATTCAGGCTAATCCTTCGGTAGGGGGCGGTATAGTGCCTGTAGGTGTTTGTAAGGAGCCAGAGGGGAGGAAGAAGAAGCTAAAGAAGCAGCATGGCGGCTGACATGAGATTGCCGACAATTAAAAAAACAGTGTCGCTGTCGGCTTCTGCTCTCGACCGAAAGGATCTGGTGGTTCCCGGTGATGTGATCACTTCAGACACGGGCTTCATGAGGTAGGGTCAGGGCTGGTGCACCGCTGCTGGGATGCTCTGCTGCTGGGCGCTCAGGCCACACCAAGTTGTCATGGAAGGAAATGAACTACAGCTAGCGTGATGATTTTGGGATCACTTGGGGAAAGTGTAGCATAAAGAAGATTTGATGTGGCCATCTTCATCAGAAGCAGCATCATTATGACTGCACTATCTTTAAGTTTCCTCCATAAAAAAAGATTTAGCTCATTTGAAAAGGCGGGAGTTTATGCTGCTTGTACTAGCATAGTAATATTGGTTCAGTTGTTTGCTCATTTATTGAATATTTAGACCTGATAAACATCCTTTCTGGTCTACAGTCAACAGTGATCAGTTTATTTCTGCCACGTTTTCAGGTTAACACACAGTATGTAAGTTAGACTGTTAGGAATAAAACAATAATGCAATCCTTTAAAAAAAATGTGATTGTGGTGGCCCCCACTATTGCTCCAGCACATTATTGTTTAGCTGTATTATTTAACTATTATCACTGGTGTGTGCTGTTTATCCTCAGGGGCCATGGTACCTATGTAGATGAAGAAAAGCTGACAGCTTCAGTTGCTGGAGAGGTGCAGAGAGTAGACAAGCTCATCTGTGTCAGACCACTGAAGACCAGGTAAGTGATTAAACTGAGACTCACTACATTTACAGCCAAAAAGGCAAATGGGCCTAGTTGTACTGAATTGACTCATGTATGTTTTATTTACTTATGTACTTTTATTTACATCATAAAAATGTTGTGAAATGTTTTGGAACGCAGGTTTAATGGTGAGGTTGGAGATGTGGTGGTTGGCAGAATCACAGAGGTAAAGCATTTCCATTACATCACTGACACATCACTTTGTCAATTAAAATTTATCCCTATATATGTGTGTAGAAATAGATGTTGTCATTTGTTAATCAATACATTTTATCAATATATGTTTTTTTTTGTGATATGTCTAGGTACAACAGAAACGATGGAAGGTGGAGACAAACTCCCGACTGGACTCTGTCCTCTTGTTGTCCTCTGTCAATCTGCCTGGAGGAGAGCTGGTGAGATACTAATAAACACACTCTTAGCTGAAGGAGCATTACACTAAAGCACAAGTTTGCACTGTCCTCCCTACAGGCAAAGCTTGGAAAGAGCCACCTTGCACCCCACATAGTAGTTTCATTCGATACCTGAATGGCTCTGACATCATAATTATGTTATTTTATCCCATTAGACACTCAAGAGTTGAGCCAAGACAAGAATACTGTTGGCTGAAATAATTTCAGACTACACCAAAGACATAAAAGGTCCATTAGTTTCTGACTCTGGGAAAGTGGGACACAGCAAAATTCCCCCAAATGACTGTGTCTCTCTAAATAAATCACACACATTTAGGCTATTCTATGCAATTCTTTTGATAACTAGTGTAATATATTTTCATGTTCCTGCCCCCCACTTTGAGAGACTCTGTCCTGAAGGATAGGGAAGTGTGTTTGGGCAGGATAGTTTGTTAAAGGTCAGGACTTATTTATTCTTTAATTTTTTTTTTTTTTGTTTGTTTTAGAGGAGACGATCAGCAGAAGATGAGCTCACCATGAGGGAGTACCTTCAGGAGGGCGATCTCATCAGTGTAACTGACAGTTTATTATAATCTTTCATTGGCTGCTCCATCTTATTGTTCTCACTAACACTGGTCTTGGTCGTCTTTTCTTGTGCTTTTAGGCAGAAGTGCAGTCTGTCTTCTCAGATGGAGCCTTATCGCTGCACACCCGTAGTTTAAAGTATGGAAAAGTAAGTCATGTCATTGTACACAATGACAAGTGCAGAGTACAGCTGTGATGTTGCCCTCAAATAATGGCTCCGTTTCCTCCATGACTCACTGATTGTGCTTCAATCAAACAAACAAATCAGAAGGTTTGGGCCAGGACATACTTGTGGGTGGACAGTGATGTCACAGATGTGGCTTGAAAACTTTGGAATTCCTGAAATATGTATGTTTAGGGGATGTAACCCATTAGCATTATGTATTATTATAAACAGGAACCGATTCAGCTGTTACACTGTTATTTGGAAATGATAATGAATGTTTAAACATGTAACGTCAGTGTTTTGTTCTGTAAAGTGAAGTGACAAAACTGTATATGGTAAAATGCATACAGGAAATAATAACAATTAGAAGACATTATACATTCTAAGTAAGGCTCAATATAGTGTAATTAATATTACTACACAGTATATAATCACACACAGAATACCTTAGTGATTTTGGTCCTTGATATATACCATTGTATTTTTAAATTACAAAACGTAGCTCAGCTCTTGTTCCATAATCTAAGCCAGTAAATCTTTTTGTATTTCCTGATTTGATGCATTATAATGTTTGTACTTCTTCTCTTGCCATCAGTTGGGCCAAGGAGTGCTGGTACAGCTTTCTCCTTCTCTGATCAAGAGGCAAAAAACACATTTCCATAACCTGCCCTGTGGTGCATCCATCATTCTCGGGAATAATGGCTTTGTGTGGTTGTATCCCACACCGGAACAACAGGACGAGGAGGCTGGGGGCTTTTATACCAGCTTGGAGGTGGGAACAGAGTAGTATCTCATAGTTTGTTTCATATGCCATTATACAGCAACAAATACACACTTGGATTTAACTCAAGAGGTTAACAGTTAATCTGGTCTTGTTTAGATACCCAGTAATTTGCAGAGAGGAAAAACATTATATATTTTAATCTACTGCATCCAAATTGTATTTCCCATATATATATTTAACTTATTTGTTTATTGCCTGTTTGTGCTTTTACAGCCTGTTAGTCTGTCAGATCGAGAGGTGATTTCACGCTTGAGAAACTGCCTACTGGCTTTGGCTGCACACAAGGTCCTTTTGTATGACACCAGTGTTCTCTATTGTTATGAATCTTCAGTTCAACACCAGGTAGGAAGCAACAGAATTTGTCGCACTGTAATGACAATTTCAGTTTCCAGCAGTATGTGATTGTTTTTGAATTAGGCCTGTTGCCTCTACCATGTAAAGCAATGGCAATGAAAAAAATATATTTCAATAAATGTGACTGCTAAGGTAATTGATTAACAAATGTGCATTTTTTTTCCCCCAAGTGTAATTGATATATATATTTTTTTTGCTTTGTGTTGTCTCTATAGGTCAAGGACATCTTGAAACCAGAGGTGATGGAGGAGATTGTAATGTTGACGCAACAGAAGCTGTTGGAACAGGAAGGTTAAAGAGCACAAATGACCTGAACAAGCAGCTCTGTCAGGGACTGACCACCTATCCAGAGACAGAACTAGCATTTCCTCAAAGAACCTTTCCTACTGTGACAGTCATTTGTACTATTGAACTGTTTATGGAAATGATAGGTCATTTTTAATTCTACAGCATTCTGAATCACTAGAGCAGCCGTTCTTATGTTTTACACAGGTATAGTGGAACATTTTTGATAATGTGTGGTGTTATACAAAAGACTGACATATCCAATACATTTTCTATAAATTTCAGTACTTCTCAGTGTGTGGTGTGTTTTGTTGGATGCTGAAGAAACAGAAAGGAAACTTGTCTGGAAAATTTAGTTTGATTTTTGTACCATTAAAATACTATACCATCTTTAACTTTTATACATTTGAAGTCTATCTAGTAAGGAGGTTAGAACAGCAGGTTTTGGGAGCTTTTCCTCCAGTTTAACTGCCCTCCTTCCCTCATAGCATAATAAAACCTTTGCCCTGCTCCCCTGTACTAGCCCACGCACGTACTCGACGTCATACGTCGCCCCACCCACATACTTTTGTAAACCACCTTGCGTATGGAAGTATGGCGGCACCAGCGACCCAACTGCTGCTCGGCCAAAGTTTATTGCTCAGATTTTCACGTGAGCGCGATGAATAAGTACGCGAACCGAGGGGACGGTAACGAACAGCGTGGTGACTGTAAACAGAGGGACGTGCTTGCAGAAAGAGTCGTCGGTCTGTGGCCGGTTGAGCTTCCTCCATTTGTCTTCACCTCCTTGATTGAAGTGCCTGTAGTCCGGGTACCACAGGGGGAGAAACTCCGCAAGACGGGAAGAGTGGACACGGAAGTTTGAAACAAACTGAATACTCTGGCGTTGGAAAGACCACTTGTTAATCATTCATTTGGCGTGACCAGAAATGATTTTTGGAGCCATTTAAATGCACTTGTCCGACGTTTACAACCAACGTGTGAAGAGCGACCCAGGAACCAACTGTTGAGTGCTCGATGTGCTTTTAAGGGTCCACAGCTAACGTTGGTTAGCCTCCATGGCTACCTTCAACATTAGCTTGAGGTCGCCAGCTAACCAACTATATAAATGTTTCTATGTAAGTTTCCATTCACTTGTCTTTACTCCATACGTTTATAACTACGGTGCAAGTTTGGGATATGTGGTAAATGTCTGTCATTTTTACTAAATGCTCATTGTTGGTTATTTGTTTTGACTTTGCTGTTGTATAGAAAAGAGTAGGTTCAAGGATAACAGTAATCAGTGTTCTGCTTGCAGCTCATTGACGTTTTAATTTTGCAGTCTTGCATCTCGTCTATGCTTTGATGCTTATTTTTGTGTCGAGCACTTCTTGTTGTCTCCCATCAACACTAAATGTCCTGATGGTCATGTGCCATGTTAGCTTGTCATTTAAAGAGCCTGCTTGGCATTTGAAAGCGGACATTCTGTGGGAAATGGGGGTATATAGAGAAGGAGGCACAGATAATGTAGGAGCACTGACTCCTGAGCACTGACTGAATATATTTGAGGAATGACAGTTAAAATCAAACAAGAACATACTTCTCTTTAAGGTCACTCATGTCGTGAGTTATTTGGCACATAAACTTAATCGTGAACATGTCTTGCATTTATTATGTTAATTTCAGTGTTTACATCCTTAGGATGCACACAATGAATTTCTTTATTGTAAGGTTGTTGTATCATCTTAACAAAATCACCAATGACTGTTGATTATTTCCTCCTCTAGATTACTTTGAATGCCTATCTCTGACCTCTGAAGCACTCAGGAACCATTAATGCATGATAAACAGAGACATACTGGAGTAATACGGATCTGCATAGGTGACCTGCATCACCCATACTCCAGGAGAGGACAGACTGAGCCAGGGAAAGGGGTTTCTGTCTTCTCCCGAACACTTTCTTGCCTGGTGGCCACCTGTTGGACGGTGAGCAACTGAGTCCAGCTTGGAGAGTCCCGGCTGTGGCCTGGCACCCTGCCCTTATGGGGCAGCAGCCGGGAAAGTTTGTAGGGGACCAGAGGAGACCTAGTCTGCCGGCCTTCATCAAGGGTGGAAAAAGAGAGTCGTCACGCCATGGGACCCAGCCATGTAACGTTTTCGCTGTGCACGGTAAGAACACTTAGATCTGTTAAGAGCCTTGCCAGGTCACTTGTCTCTGATAGCAAATTAGTTTGTCAGTTTGCGTCGTGCTATAGCCTAATGTGTTCAGTGACAGTGTCAGGGATTAACATTGCATCCTTTCAAGCATCATGTACGCACACAGGCCAAGAATAAAATAATCAGTCACCTTTCAGTCTTGAGCTGGTTTAGACATTGTAAGTAGATATCCTTAACACTACTCTGGCTGCATCATAGAGAAATAGAATGCAATAATCAAATGTCCTACACATGAGTTCTTGAAGCAGCTTACAAAGCCAGGGTATAAAGTGAGGGTCATACTCTACTGATACATGCACTGTCATGTTTTAAATATTTTAAACTCCCTGACATATAAACAGACTTGCTAGTTTGGGTCAGCTAAACGAAACACCAAACACCAAATCTATACCTCTGCTTAAAGGATATATATATATATATATATACATATATATATATATATATATATACACACACACACACACATATACATACACATATACGTGTATGTATACGTATACGTATATATATACGTGTGTGTGTGTATACATATATACACGTATATATGTATACAGATACGTATGTGTATATATATATACGTATATATGTGTGTGTGTGTGTGTGTATATATATATATACGTATATATGTATACATATGTATATACATATATATACATATACGTATGTGTGTGTATATACGTGTATACGTATGTATACACGTATATACGATATCTGAATATATATATACGTATATATATGTGTATATACGTGTGTGTGTGTGTGTGTGTGTGTGTATATATATATATATATATATATATATATATACACACACACACACATTCATATATATACATATACCTATATATTTATTTGATGATATTAGAGTAAATGGTAACGGTGGTAACTTCTGTGCTGGATTCATCTTGTTGACTTTTTGACCGTTGAATTTTGGCATGACCTCAAATACATGTGAAATATTTATGTCAATATGAAATTTAAGACACTGAGAAAATATTGGATCATGAAGCTTTGAGCTGTTCATTAGGGGAGTAAAGGGATATATTTTTTTTGCTTATACTGGATTAAGTTACTTGCTGGTATTGATATTGATGCATATGAGCTCAGTCTATTGATCCTGGGGTTGGAAATTTTCAGCCATCTGTTTGTTGCAGTTTAGGTTGAATTCTTGTAAATGAACTAGACCTAACAATTAATGGTCATCCTTTACTCTGATGACATGGACAGAGGATGCTAGAGGACAGCTTTTAGTGTAGGGCATGCTGTAAAAGTTTTTGTGGCAGAGGTCAACAGTGCCTCCTCGTGTGTTTGTATAGGATGGTGTATGGTTTGTACTGCAGTGCTGTCAGTGAAGCACCGTACTACACGTTGATTGTATAATTAGAGAGCTAACCACCATCATGCATTGCACAAACAGGAAAAAGGTAGGTTTATATGGTTGCCAGATAAAAGGATACCTGAAATTGTTAGAGAATGAGCAATTGTCTTCAGACATAGTATTTGCACCTGAAACATGGCCCTGCATGAATTAGCTAATCACGCCCATGCTGCACTCCTCAGGGAGCCTCTGGCAAAGGCTACCATGCTATACTGCTGGCACAGAGCCTCACTGGTGATGTCTTACCTGGTGATGCTTCCACCTGGAATTGTGTATCATTTAATCCATGCCTATATAAATCAGTGTGTCCGTTACTTTGATGGTGAGAGGGTTTGTTCTCTCCAGCACCCTGTCAAATTCCTTTTTTTCTTTTTTTTCTTTTTTTAAAGAACAAGCATGGCAGTGCAAAGAAAGAAGACTTTTGTAGCTTCACTCATAACCCATAGAAAGCAGTAGTGACATCATCTGTGACTTCACCTTTTGTTTTTTATGATCAGTGGTATGATATTTACTGGTTTTGGCTTATGAAAGACCCTTCGTGATGGTTTATGTCTTAACTTATTGCCCAGAATAGTGCAGCATATTATAACCAAGGTACAGGAAGGCTTTTTCTCCACTATAAAATAAAAAACTGTGTTGATGCTTAATTATGTAATTCATAGAGTGGAGGGATTAGATGGCAAAACCAGTGGAAAGTTTTGGTGAGAAAGTATATTCATCTATAATGATTGTTAAATGAAATTTAATTGAAAAATTATGTATCAGTTGAGAGACAAAGCTATATTGTATTAGCTTGCCATTGAACCAGATGAATGCCATGCATGCAGCTAAATGATAAGTTCACTTAATGTGTCTGTAGGGCTGTGAAAGCCTTGGCTGGAGTACTTTCCACTGACTCTAAGTCTTGCATAACACAGAGGGGGACAGGACAGGGAAGGTCAGAAAAACAGAATGAATGCCTTTGCCAGTAAATGGATCGAATTTGGCAAGGGGTCAGTGGTATGGGGCGTGCTTGTTTTCCCCTCTTTGCGCCTTTCCTCCTGTGATGAGCAGGTTAGACCATGAGAGGGGATGTGAGTCATAGTGCAAGAGGAGGGCAATATCAACACATGATTTTACATCCATGTTTTTTCTTCTTCTTGGTGAGCCCCAGCTAGTTAACACTAGGCTAGCCAGCGCCATGCTGCTTCTCAGCAGGCAGGTTCAGACCTCTGCATGCAGCTGCCTGTGAGAGAGACGAAGGCTGTGAAGGGCAAGCAAAGACCTGTCTCTGCTCTTGGCACCTCTGTGTACCGTACAGTGGGAGGTATGATCTCACTGGCTAGCTAGCACAGATCATAAGGATTGAGCAGTGTTTTTCATTTCTGGAACCATAACTCACCCACTGTATTTCCAGAATTTCTTTCTGTGCATTTGTCTCAGATAACAACGTATAGAATATATATATATTATCTGTATATATTGGAGCATGGAACTCAATGACTCATGGATTAGATTACAATCCAGTCGGTTACCAGGCTTGTTTAAGAAACAGGTCTGAGCACAAAGGAAGAGAGTACTTGATCACTTCTTTGTAGTCTAATCTTCTCCTGTGTGTAATGTTTCATTGTAGAAAAAAAATATAGTGTGGTGTGTTTAGCTGTGGTCATTGTTGATGTTCACCAAGTTATATCGACTAAATATTCTCAGTTTAGTTGACACCATTATTACTATATCTGTATGCTTTCTACTGCATCTTGTCCCTACCACACCAGTGGCATTTTGAGTATGAGAATCCAAATGTGTTTTAACTGAAAAAGAGTAATTACAAAAAATATGTTGTACCCGTGAATATTGACTTAATAATTTTGCTTTAGCCAGTGATTGTTCTGGTTATAACAGCCAGTAAATTGAAATTTGTCAAGTATGTGCCTCTCTGCTTCCTCCCTCAGTTTTAGTATGCAGGAAGTGAAGTTGCTGTGTAAAAGTATTCAACAAAGGAATGATGCCTTTCATTTGTTTTCTTGCCATTCCTTGAAAAACGGCTGACAGAGGACAGAGGAGAGTAGGGAGCAGGATTTGGAGATTGGAGGTTTCAAAGCAAAGAGGATCACAATAATACAATCAGATATGGAGGTGGGAAATTTGCCCCCTGGTGGTTGCATGTTTATAGGGTTAATGTGTTTCATTATGGGACAGTGGAACCTAAATATAGTTTTTAATCAAACAAGAATACTTTTTATAAATGTGTTGTGCTCTCATTAAGCATCTCTCTATTGAATGTTCACCTAATGTATAATTTGTCATATTAATTATAGCAGTTAGTTCGGTGCGTCGTAATGTATTCAGATAAAAGCTATGGCCCAGAGGTGCAGTCCCACAACAAAAAGGAAGTCCTCAGTCAACTTATTGTTAGCATTAACAATGCTGTGCAGTCCATTGTCATCTAACTTGGTGTGCAGCATTAGGTGTTGATGAATCTCAAAGATCCAACCAATATTCCCCATCAATTTCATTTATTTATTTCTGTTCACTATTTATATTGCAATTGCAACTTCTACTACTGTTGCCACTTCATATTAAAAACCTATCACTGGTAAAATGAAAGGCGTTTACTGTGAAAAAACTCACATAATCAAACATTGTCATTTAAATATGAAAACATGAATTAGTTATTGTTTTTGTGCCATTCCTGTGTGCACTGAGAAAGATTATGTGTGATTGTCACTCATGGTGGGAGATAGTACATTTTTAATGAATTGGCTGCCATTTCTGAATTCATGACGGATCATGATTAAAAACTGCAAGCCATAGTGCAAACCTCAAATCGCTCCCATATAGAAAATCTGCATCTTTTACTTTGTCGTCCCTGTTGTATGTAAACACCACTCCATAGGCTCTGATCAGGGGCTATTTTAACACCTCTAAGCAAATGCGTTCTCAACAGATTTCAGTTATTATAACTGATAATGCCAACCATTTAACATGGTTATGAACTCTGTACTTCACATCATTGCAGGTTTGCAATAGAGTAGTAGTTTGTAATCTGCTGTTCATTCAGTTATTTTGTTCTTGAGAATGTAATCTTGTATGAAGCTTAAACTATTAACTGTAAATCCCTCTGAAACTACTGAACTACTGAGAACAACAGCTGGAAACAGCATGAGGGTTTCACAGAGCGGTTTTGGCATGTGATTATTGGTTAATTTTTTTTTTTTTTTTCAGCCATTTTTAATTTGTAGACAACAAACAGAGAACAATGCCAACCCATGGTCATCAACTAAACAAATTGAGTTACAGAAAATGTAGGGACCTCTGGCATGTCGCTTGGTATGCTAGTTTTTTTTTTTTTTTTTAATCACAAGCTTCACACCACAATTTTTCCCTGTGTAATTTAAAGGTACATTATAATGTGGGGATGAAAGAAGATGACACCCCGGTTCATTGTTTTCATTTGCTTATTTTTATTTGGGGTCATTGGTGCTACAGCAGTATGTCCAAGGCAGATCACACCGGGTAACGTTGTGTTCATGGACAGCTAAATAACAAACTGTTTGACCTGCATGTTTTTGGGGCACACAATAGGAAAAATGTCTCTCCCCTCCTATTTTCTGTTTTCTTCTGTCTTATAAAAGCACTCAGGCAGGCTTAACCCCTCCTGTCATGTGGCCTTTCAGTGACATCATTTGATTCCTGTATGTGTGTGTGTTTTCCTGCAGCAGCTGCGTCCAGCGTTTATGCTGTAAGTGAATCCATTTCTCTTTTAGTCGTCTGGCTCTTTCTTGGCTGGAACTCGAGGACTCCATACAGTCTATACACCAAGTCTCCTCCCACGATCCCTTTGGGTTCTGGAGACGTGTGTGTGTGTGTGTGTGTGTGTGTGTGTGTGTGTGTGTGTGTGTGTGCGTGTGTGTGTGTGTGTGTGTGCTCGCTCACTCGCTCTATCATTCAGGCCAGCTGTTAGGCCCCTGGTGGCTTGTCCTTTGCCGTGGCTGGCCATGTCTCCAGACTAATGGGTCCACACACACACACACACACACACACACTGTGTGTCCCTTGTCTGATGACACCTTACTGATCAGTAAGTATTTTCCCCTCTCATCAAGTTCTGACCACCTGGAAAGGAGTCAGCTTTATTACCACCCTAGCTGGTGACTAGTCCAAACAGCTGTGTTTATAAATCAAGGGAGTCAAGGTAATCTATGTCTCACAAGTTCCCGCTTTGTAACTCTTATTATCAAGGACCTAAATTCAGGACACCAATGCCAGTCATGTACTACTACACAAAGTCAGAAAACATGTATCCAGGCACGTCCACAGCTGAATGATTAAGTTAATGTTGTTATCACATATGACACATTCCATGCATAAAACAAGAACCATCAATTTTGTCTGTCCTGTCTGAACAGGACCGGTTTTCAGTGAGGACGAGGCATGATATTTTTCCATGTTTTTTTTTTAATTTTAGACCTGAAGATGTTTTGGGTGATCAAGGGATGTTTTTCATCTAATTGACACCATCTAAGACAAGTTGTACAGAATGTCATTGTGATAGATTTATTATTGTTTATGTCAGATTTTAAAACAGTGTAAGAAAAGACTGAAATGGACAAATTATTTGCATACAATGTGTCTATATTGTTTTGTTTTTTTTTTAAGAAATCATTGTTGTTTCCCTGTGTGAGAGTAGATGGTAAGCTGGTGTGCACATCACCAGAACCCTGAAACTGAAGCAGCTAAATGGAATACAGCCATTGGTAATGTTATTAATTACAGCTTTGCTCTTCCTACTGTGACATATCAAAATACAGTTCATGAAAAGGACCGTAGTGTAACTTTAGTTACTTAGATCTGATCAGTGTGACCCCATCAATGGAGTTCTGGCCTGCTTCCTCATTCTCTGCCTCTTGAGCTGGTCCACTCTGTTTTCTAGTGAATCATGTGTGTTGTATGTCTGTTGCACCAGAGGGTTGTTGAGTAATATTGCTTTTTTTACACAGAGAAAAAAGAGAGTTGAACACAGGGCAAGCCACAGCAGTGGATTGAAGAATGTGACCTCTTGTGCATTCCTCCTTCAAATAACTGGTGCAATCCCCTCCTTTCTTTCTTCTCTTCCTCCATTTGTCTTCCTCTCCTTTTCCTCTGTGTGTGTGTGTGTGTATGTGTGTACAGGGGTTGGACAATAAAACTGAAACACTGGCCAATTTAGTGTTGGAGGTTTCATGGCTAAATTTGACCAGCCTGGTGGCCAAACTTCATTGATTGCACATTGCACCAGTAAGAGCACAGTTTTGCTTAAAATATTGCAATGCACACAACATTATGGGTGACATATCAGAGTTCAAAAGAGGACAAATTGTTGGTGCATATCTTGCTGGAGCATCTGTGACCAAGACAGCATGTCTTTGTGATGTATCAAAAGCCACGGTATCCACGGTAATGTCAGCATACCACCAAGAAGGACAAACCACATCCAACAGGAGTAAATGTGGACGCAAGAGGAAGCTGTTTGAGAGGGATGTCTGGGTGCTAACCTGGATTGTATCCAAAAAACACAACCACAGTTGCCCAACTCACTGCAGAATTAAATGTGCACCTCAACTCTCCTGTTTCCACCAAAACTGTCCGTCAGGGTCAATATCCATGGCCGAGCTGCTATAGACAAACCTTTGGTCACTTGTGCCCATGCCAAACGTTGTATTGTTCTCTGTTGAGTCCACCTTTACTGTCTTTCCCACATCCGGTGTGGAGAAGCCCCAAAGAAGCGTACCACCCAGACTGTTGCATGCCTAGAGTGAAGCATGGCGGTGGATCGGTGATGGTTTGGGCTACAATGTCATGGCATTCCCTAGGCCCACTACTTGTGCTAGATGGGCACATCACTGCCAAGGACTACCGAACCATTCTGGAGGACAATGTGCACCCAGTGGTTTAAACATTGTATTCTGGAGGCAGTGCCGTGTATCAGGATGATAATGCACCAATATACACAGCAAGACCTGTGATAGAGTTGCTTGATGAACATGAAAGTGAAGCTGAACATCTCCCATGGCCTGCACAGTCACCAGATCTTTTAATCTTAGGTTCTTATCTCTGTATTATGCTTACATGTTTATATGTATATATGTTTATATGTCATGCACCAAGGCACCAAGTTGAATTCCTTGTTTGTGCAAACTTAGTTGGAAATAAATTTGTTTCTGATTCTGATTTCTGAACATTATAAAATTAGTAAATAAATTTGGTTTAATCATATGTTACGATTGAACTAGAAATTTTCAAAATGTTTTAAGGTAATTACATTGCCAAAGAAAACATTCACCAGATAAAATTTAGAAATGATCATCGGCTTGTCAATTTGAAGGACGAAACAAAGGATGAAAGTCAATCACAAAGACACAAACAAAGTTTAAATTAAAGCTCTTTTTCCGTGTACATGAGGCACTGTCTCACTTTGTAGTGTCGACTTATACTGACATGTTGCTTAAAATTTGGTTGGCTTGTTTAAATGTTAATCCTATGGAGAGCCATCATCGTCAGTCTTAACTTTGAGTCTAAACAATAAGAGGTCACCAGGACAAGAGCTTCCCTTTCTGCTCTTTGCATACATCCAGCACATACAACACTTGCATGCTTACAGAGATCCTCCAAGTTGGGTTAGGAATGCAGAGTGGCAGCTCTTTGCCACTCCAGACGCAGCTGTTGTTTTCTCTGCAGACAACCTGCTTCCTTGGATGCCAGCTCTGTCTTTTTGTAAAACATTTCAGCCATTTATGGGCCCTCTTGGTCAGAGATCCTCCCCATTACAGATTTGAAGTCCTAACATGAGGGCATTTGCTCTCTTCTAGAGAAAGTCTGAGGTTCATTTTGTCACAGTATCTGGAGTTCTAATAAAATGGTATCCATTTAGGCATTGTCTGGTCAGCTATGTTACTGTCTGGTTTGTTCGTTTTTTTTCGTCACCAGGCCAGTCCATACAGTACTGTATGCTGCCCTGTCCCTTTGTGTTGTGTTAAGCTCTTCATAGTGCTATAAGAGGAGGCCTGCTATGCTTGCTGCATCTGGATCCACTTAGACACAAAGAAGAAACGCAGCTCCGTGGCTGCAGTCTGAGAGTCACTCTGCTATATCGGTTTCTGTTTTTACCCCAATGGGCATACAGACAAATGGGGTCTTTCCCCAGGCATCTAGATAACATCTCAAAGACATTTGAGGTTGATAGTCTGTGAAAACAGCCTCACTGCTGTTTACTGTGTTTGTCTGTTCTTATTAATGTGTTGTCTTTTTATGCTGTTGAATTGATAAGTTAGACCCAAAGTAAACGTGCTGAGGATGCTGTGTCTTACTAGCTTTGTCCTTTCAATTGCAAAATCCCACTCGTAGGTACACGCAGGCTGTTTCTTTTCTGCTTTCTCTCCTGAAAGAGTTTACTTTGCACGCTCATGAAACAATGGAATATAACAAAGTTGTGCTTTCATTCCAGCTCTCTGGGTCAAATTGATTAGTTTAGTTGGATTTTGAAAATGATTGGATTAGCACCCTGTCCTTTCCAAACACACACACACACACACACACACAGTGTGTAAAACTCGTCTGTCTGGGCTCTCTTTTTGCCCTCTTAATTTCAGCAGACCTTTTCAACACATATCTTAGCGTAACTTTTTATTCCTGACAAGTGATGAATAGTTGTTGACCTACCGTTTTCAAAGTATGAAATTTTAACTCTGGGATAAGATGCATACATTTCCATTCTCTGCAGGTTTGCATATTTTTGGCACTACATAGTTTTTGTCTGGGCCTACAGCAGTCTATCATGTGGAAAAATGAGCAAAGGTTCTGCTTCGTCACCTGGTTTGTGTTGCACTCTTTTGTGTTTGTCATCGTGATAATATGGTCTCCTCAGTCCCTTTCCAATAGGTCGGCAGGGTTTAACCCCCTCTGTCTCAGCTCTGTGCTCACTAGTACTTCTGCCTGGCCTGTCTGTATTAATGATTGTTGTGCAGCTGAGCTGACGGTGGACTGTTAACGGTCACTTTAAGTGAGAGGGATTTGACTGGAGAGAGTTTGTGTGTGTGAGTAAGAGTGTACATGAACTGGATTTTATCATAAATGTGTATAATGACCTCTGGGTCAGTTTGACTTTTTTCATGTAAAATCCAGTTGGAAAACTGCTTTTCACAACTCCAGTGAGAATCAACATAAAGGACATTGTTTGGCTTTTGTTCTCAGGCTTTAGAAACTGTTTTAATTTGCTTGCAAGTGTACATCTGTAGATTCAGTTTAACCGTTGTTCACAGTGGTAAGTTATTACCACCTAAGGCCAATGTTCAAGCTATTAACCTTGAACCTGAGCAGCCACTGTTAAGTGTCCACTCTCCCTGTGGACAATACTAAGTGGAGAATTATGTGGACCTCTAAACCCCTTAACCTCATGTCCTGGTTTGCACACCACAGACACCCAGGCTGCATTCTCCAGAGGGCCCTGAGTAAACAGCCCCACACACACACGCACACACATACGCACACACGCATACGCACACACGCATACGCACACATACCTGGTTCTTGAATGACTGATATTTAAGTACTCTTGGCTGTGACTGCTGGGTTGGACAGTGCAGTGAAGTGATGAACCATGTGCTGAATTGCTATTAGGGACCTATGTGGCTTTGTCTCTCTCTCTCTCTCCCTCCCTGTCTACCAGTCATATCCCTATCTGTAATTAGAAAGCTCACTCTGTTCAGATTTTAAAAAGTATTGCTTCATGACTTGGAAGGACAGCATTTATGCCAAGTGTTGGCTGGCTTATATTTCATTCATTCTAACATTATTAGATAGTGTAATTACAGGATGTTTTCTGTGTCAGTTCCTGGAGTGAGTGAGACAGAAATCAAGCAGTCCACAAATATCATTGCAGCATTATGTCATGGTGTGAATTATGCATTCTTATCCAGTGATTCTGGTTGAAAAAAAAAACGTAAAGTGTAAAAGTAATGCCCCTGTACATAATTGATAGTTAATAATATAATTATGTGACATGCCTATGGAAAATATGGATTCATGTCAATATTCAAATGCTATAACACCAGTATGTTGTGAGTCTTAACACAGTTTGCTGCCTCACAGTTTCAGAATGCAACCTGTTCTCTGCGTGAAGATTTAAAGCACAAAATCAGGGAAGCTGGAGGGGGGGTACATGAGAGTACAAGAGCCAGAATCCATCCCATGGGTGGATGTATGTCAGCTAACTGTTAACATACACAGCCCCGGATTATAAAACGCGAGCGAGCAGTTCTCCTATGAGCTCACTTCCAAACAATGTGCTTCATGTTTCTCCATCTGCAACCTTTTTTCCTCTTTCCCCCTCCATTTTTTATGGCCCTTCTCTCCTCTTCCCTTCATCCTCTCATCTCCCCAACACTTTGTGACTGTGGTAAGTTAATGGGCCTTTCTCAGAGTTTGAGGAAGCCTGCATTTCTTCTTAATTGGTGTTTGGGGTGGTGCATGAGAGGAACACAAATGTTTGCCATACCGGCACTGAAGCGATGATGTAGGGCCTGGTGCCATGTGACTGGATATTCAGGGTATTGAGGTCATTTACTCGCAAAGTGCCTGTGACTGAGTCATGTTTAAGAATACCCATAGATGCTAATGAGAGCCCCACTGGCCACACCAAACACAAGCATATTATAACATAGGTATCTAAAGAGATGGAGTGCATGTGTAGTGTTAGGCTGTCAAGTGTGTGATATCACCTGTGATTTGACTTGTTCACATTCCTCCCAGTTGAAGTTAAAACTCATAATCTTGAACACTAACTATTGGGGACTGTGTGTACAAGTGATTTAATGAAACACTGATAAGATAGAGGTGCTAATAAACAGTATATCACTATAGTTTTCCTTTACTTTTTGTGCACGGAGAAGCCATCTTGGACTTCAGGGACATTTGGCGAGGTTTGTCTGACTTTCCAATCAGAAATTTGACTTGAGGAGGTGTTCCAGTTAAAATTTCCAACTGGGAGCTTGGTAATAGTGACTTCCCAGTTCCCAAATGGTACTCAGCATAAGTGGAGGACTTTTCCGACTGTCAGAATCTCCTATGAAGCAAGCATAACAATAATAATAATAATAATAATAATACACATTATATGGGGGTTCATGTTGATACCTCAGCATACTTGCTCATAAACACGGGCAATAATGGCCTCATCTTGTGGGAATAGTCCATTGCTCAGACAGACATGACCATATTTTTCTGTATTTATTTTCTTTCCTGTTGCTACTCTATTATCATATTTCTCATTTCTCTTGAATCAGTTTTGTCTTCAGAAACATCTTGCCAAGTGGACCAGTCATCATATCCCCCAGTGATATTTCCAAAACTTCTGACCTTCTGGGTGACATTAAGTTTCTGTCAGGCCACCATAGACATAGTCTGATGTCACTGCCTTTACTTAATCTTATTAAGATAGAAGCCAAAGCTCTTAAGCCCATTTTGCCTTGTATATTTTTCTGTATGGGGAGTATTTTTGTCAGTGCTTCTGCTCCCTCTTTGGAAATTCTACTGACCATGTCAGCCAGTTAACTGGTCTGGCACTCGTGCTATGTGCTGTTGTGTCATCAAGCTGACTTCCCACCAATATGTAATCTCCCACTTGACTGGGCTCCTTGTCTCTGAAGTGATGTTTGTCATTTAAATGGAAAATATTTGTGAGACATAGTCATAGTTGTTTTGTTTTTTTTTTGTAGTGTCTTCAGGGTAATAATGGCCAACAATCCTTTTAGCCAATCTAACATGACTGGACAAAATAATATAAATGCATAACAATATCCAGCAATAAAATAGAGAGTATACCTCTTTGAACATCTCTCTGACATAATCATCATTAAGTATTTGTTGCATGGTTAATGTTTTGAATTGCATTAGGTTGCATAGCTCTTAATGATAGTCTTCTGTAGATGACCTACTTCAATCACATATAATAAAGATTAGGAGAAGAAGCATTTTTGTAGCATTTGAACATAATTTGGGCATGAATAGCAAAAGAGAAAAAAGACCTTAATGCAAAATGAAAGTATGAGCTAAAGATGCATGTGGGTGATTATGTTTGCATTGTTGCGTTAGATGGAACAACAGTCAATAATTCAGAGTGCAGAGGCCACAGAGCTCAAACATTTATTTTTTTTGACAGATGCCTTCAACATTTCCAGATGCACAACTCATCTTTTCAACCTTTTCAATTGATTTACTTCTAGTCAATTTATGTCAGAAGTAAGACTAAACCTCAGAGTGAGCTGTGTATCGCCACACTTTTTGAGACAGCTGAGAAAAGACAGAAAAGAGATTTTTTTTTTTTTTAAAAAGTTGTGTTGCAAGACCGCTTCGCTTCTGCCAAGGATTATTTGTTCCATCCAGATATGGCCAAACCACGGCTGCTGTCTAAAATCACATGGTCAGACATGTTTTTTCAAAGATCAAAAGATAACTGTTCTCTTTTTGATAAATTCAAATATGTTGCTTCATTCCCATTGAAAATGGCCTTCTATGGCAAATGAGCCTTGTTTGAGTAGTGTGTGAGGTCCAGAGTGGATTGATGAAGGTTATACTTTATACTCCCTGTTAGCTGCTCTTGATTGAGAGTTTAACTTTGTCTTGAACAACCCGGTCATGTTTCTAGGTCTGATTCCTCAACTTGTAAACATTTCAGGACAGAGAGAGGGAAAAGGCATGGTCAAAAAGAGAGAGGACAGAAAGACAGTGAGAGGGGGAGGGGGGTTAAAAAGATGGAGGAGGAGCTTCTTGTAATCAACCCCATGACTTCAGCTTAAGGGAAGAAAGATTCAAACTTGATACTGACTGTAAACTTCATTCACAGTTTTAATGAGACCTCTGCTACTTTTCTCAGTTTGTTGGCATGGATTTTTGGGTGATGGTGTGCTGTTTGTATTCTTCTTGTGTGTGCGGTAGCGGTCTCTCCCTCTCATTGTGTGTTGCTGCTGGAGGTGGGAGGGCTCAGCTGATGTCACTGAGTGCAGCAGGCAGAGCCTGAAAGAGGCCCTTTGTTGGCAGCTGTAGCACGAGTAGTCCCTGTGCCTCAGATAGACCCTCACACAGGGGACTGGAGAGAGGAATGGCACTGCTCAGACTGCCCTACTGCCCACTCAACTGACACATCTGCAGATCCAACGAGCTTGTGGACCAATCTTATTGATAGTTGGTTTATCATACTGACTAAAAACCAAAAGCAAAAGAGCGGAAAAAATATGGAGACGCTCAGAAGAGAGAGTTGACTTTTCCGGACAGCGGACTCTGCTTTTTCTGTGTCGGAAAAGAACGAGGGATAAAAAAGAGGATTTACAGCAACTGAGAGGACCAAGGAATAGACAACCACTATATTTCAAGAGAGATTTGGCTATTTTTGTTTCTATTTTTGTCAGTTTTTGTCTTGTTTGAACTTTTCTCCTGTTGGACACATGTAGAGGGGAAACTCTGAGGGACATCTAATTTAAACAAGCAAAAACATTTTCAGGCGGGAAGGGAAGGAAAGCAAATGAAAATGTTGGAGATATGCCTGAAATTGGTGGGGTGTAAATCTAAGAAAGGCCTCTCGTCCTCCTCCAGCTGTTACTTGGAAGGTAAGAACACTTTGTGATGACTGTAGTGTTGTCTTTCAGCTCGGGATTTTTTTGTAATTTTTCTTTGTAAGCAAAATTTGAGATAGTAATGTCACACACAAATAAAAGCAGGGGCTTAGGAGACAGAGAGAAGGGTAAAAGATTTGTATCACCGTGTAAAGGCTCAACAATGATTTCTGCACTGTGGAAACAGAAGAATGAGGGAGGGAGGGAGAGGGAAGCAGAGTAAGCACAGGGGAGGGTGAGGGAAGCCAGACACACTGGCTAGCTGAAGAGGAAAGAAGTGGAAAAAGAGACGGAGGAGAGAATACAAGGAAATCTGACTCCTGGTCGTGTCCCACTTAACTCTTGTTTATGAGGAGAGGGGATCTAATCTCAGTCTGCGCTCTCCTTTTCAGTTCTCTGCTATGTTCCAGTACTTGGATATTCTTCACTGCTTCTGTAATGGATTTAGAGGACAATGTAGATCTATTTATTTCACTCACACTCTTTGTAGTATGCAGACTAGCGATCACTTCTTTTCCATTACTTTCTAATTACACAGTTCTGGTCACAGTTAAAGTGGGTAATTGATTTCCCCATGATGTACGAAGGAGACACAAGGAGGTTTGAAGAAATCCAGGGAACATTGAGTCTTTGCATGATCAACTTAGTAATTGATTGGTAATGGAAGACTCCATGAAGTCCTATGCCGGCCTAAGATTGTGCAACCAAATGATTTAATAGAGTTAATAGTCCTGGTATGCTCCCCACTGAAGTGGATGACGGAGATAAGACTGTAATATCCAGACCATATGGCACAAGGCACAGCACATCTCATGCTGGGATGTTCCATCCCAAATTAAACTTTCTGGCCTCAAGTGCCCCCCAACTAGGTTAGGACTGGACACAGAGATAGGCTTTGGTTTTTATTGTGCCAGGTAGTTAGTTGCATTATTAGCTCGTTTAAGATGACTGGAATCAAAATTAGGGCTCTCTTCTTGGTCAGTGGGACCATGTGGAACTAGATGATAGATGATGCAGTCTCATAGTTTGGTTTCTTTCTCTCTCGTGTCCACAGTTTCCTTTTCATAACTTCTATTTTCTCTTTTGAGCTTGTGTTGTTATGGTCCATGTGTCAGTGTGCTGTCGCCCTCTCACAAAGAGCTGTGGTATTTGTGGCCTGTAAAGTGGACATGTGTGGCATGGACTGCTCAAATGCGCTGCCCACACACTTTGTGACCAGGCCAAACTCTGGACATATGGTATGTCCTGCTGGCTCTCGCTCATGCCTTGTAGAGCTCTTTTTATTGTCTTGCTTGATCTCTGGCCCTCAGCTTAAGCCCAAATTTCACAACACATAGCCACATTTTAGACTTCGGCTTTTGTGTTATCTATATATATTTTTCAGCTTACAGTATTCACTGGGAACCCATCAAGATACTAAAAATCTTTGCCTGTGTAAGGTTGGCTAAATTAACACAATAAGATCACACATGACCTTGCTGAAGCTTTCTCTGATGCCAGTGAGTGAAATGATTGTGAGCTATTCATTCTTATCAGTCATCGCTGCATGGTAATGAAAAAGAACCAATGCTAAACGGACATCTTTTCATTACTAAGTAAGTGATCATGTTAAATTACTATATTCTCAGACTTGGATTACTACTTTATGAAATGTGGCATAAAATCCTGACCTGTGATGCAGGTCTACAGCCTGTCTTTATTATTTGTGTGATGCTCATTTTACCTGCATCTTTGACAGTTTAGGGAGACACCACTGTCAAGAGTCTGTTCCAGGCAGTGTGCTGCAGATGAATTCTGACATGTTGTCCTCACAGGCAAACGGTTTGTGACCTAAAAGTAACACCACATTTGGCTTTGATTGTCTCTGTGTGCTCAGGCTAGCGAGCTTAACTTGGCAGAAGAGGCTGTGTGAAAGTCTTTCATCTGCCTCCAAACACACTGATGCCTGCAACTTGTCAGTAATGGCATGTGACTCACTATTCGACCACATTTGTTTTGTTTACTTCTTTAGGGTATAGTTAGTCTTGCATGCTGCAAATTCTTACTTTGTACTTTTTCTGAACTTAATGTACTCAACTTAATGTGTCAAATCAGTTTAAATCTTAAAATGTTTAAATCAGTACTTCATCACCCACATTCTGTCGTCAACACCAGTCCTTTGACAGGAACCAGTGCAGCGGTTTTCACTGAGTGAAGTTGAACAGAAAGGAGGTGGAGTCACCATTTTGGTTCATAAGTCTACCCTGTGCAATCACCTTTCTTTTTGGTAATTTGCTTCTATGTTGCTCTTCATCTGAATTCCTCATGTTGAGTTCTAAACATCAACATGCATTTTTATTACTGTTGAACTACTGTCTATCATCTGCATTGACTTTAACTGTGGAGTTATGATGATTTTCACATTCCTATTGACAACCTCCAGGACAGTGGCACTAAAAACAACTGTTTTATGCACATTTTTTGAAATTGAGGAACGCATTCTTAAACTGTGGCTAAATTACAATAGTGATAGAGTACACAGCTTCTGGAAGATTTTATTTTTGACCTTGCCTATAAAAGTTACACACTGTAGATCTTTGTAACTTTCTCAGCTAGCTTTTGCTCATGCTAGTAATAAATGTGGTGATCAAGTTGTAGTATGCTATGTTATGCAATTCGGGGACTTGGTTTTGCTCCAGGCTTTCCACCATATGATGAAAAGCTTGTATCTCTAAAATCACAGCTTTGACAGTGACATGTGTCTTAGACATTATCGGGTGAATCTGAATTACAGCTTTATGAGCCCAAGGGGTAGAAGATAGGGAAATATCAAAACTTATCTCATACTTAAGAATAACGTTTTTCAATTGATTGAGATGCTACAATGGATAACTATTCCATCTTAATTGTGTGTTTGTGTGTGCAAGTGGGAAACACTAGTTGGCCACAATTGTCCTGCCTGCGTTGCAACTGGTATGATTGGATTCACTAATTTAAAACTGCCGTTGACAGCTGGTTTTATGTCTGTATGTTACTGAGCTATCCTGAGTAAAATGTAAACTTTAAATCTTTGTTAATCCACTGGGCTGTGAAATTTCACATAATCACTGGGAGCTGACATGTAGCGCCAAATGCTTATGCTTGGAGCAAATATATAGTGTGAATGACAATACTTGAGGTTTATGATAGTACACATACTGTAGATGTGCAGTGGAACAAATTCCCAGTAGCTGACATGAGTAAACTCATCTCTCACTGGATTTTTGTCTCTGTTTTCAGGTACTTTTAAGAAATTGTAAATATGTGCATTCATAATCTAGTTTGGGCAGCTCAAATGACTACAGACCAACACCTGCAATGATCAGTCAATGTTGTTAACTATCTGTAGTGGTGAGGGTAGTTTTCAAGCTTTAGAAGGACATAATTTCGAAATGACCAGAGAAACATAATTACTAGTCAGTATTCGTTTCCTGGTGTTAACAAAACAAACCCTGAAAATGCAAACATTGAAAATAATGTAGAGGCCCAATGTTAAATTGGTCCCTAACACTTAAGTTTGTCATCTGTAATTGTGAATAATTAGAGACTAAATTTCAGTGTCCATCACTTTTTTTTGAGGGTGTGGTTGCTTTCCTTATCTCACTGTATACTATGTGTCACTGCATTAATTACAGATTTATTTGAAACATCTTCTTCAGCTACATCAATGTGAAATTCTCACTGGAAGGTGAAAACCGAGTGCAGCTATAGCCTGTTGTTTCTGCTTGAAGGATGTTGGGGTTTGTGAGGTTGGGGGGATGAAATATAAGATGCCATGAGATGAGATTGTTGTGTCTGTTATGTGGCAACAGCTGAGCAAGCTACAAAGTAACACTCACATTTAAGCCAATCTACAGTTAAATGCTCTCTCCTCGCTTCACTCCTCTGTTCTCCCCATTCTTTCCATTTCCACATTTTGCAGTTTATCCATCAGTTTTACTACTCTAAAATTGCAACAATTCAAGCAGTGTATGTAATTACCATAACTATAAGCACTTTGAACCTGGGCATATCACCCAGTCTGTGAGTGCAAGCACATCTATTTTACAGTTACGGTGAAGTTTCGTGTCGAGACACATTCTCACGGTCTCATGGTGGTAGTTGTCTGGGTATTCAAGAAAATGAGAACTAAGCAGGGATAATCCAGGAAATGAAAAGTTGCAAAGACAGCGGGGACACAGTGGGTCACATGATCAGCTTTATTACTTGAATCCCATGTGGGGATCACAGCTGATGACCTGTGTGTTGAAGCAAGGCCCGGTTGAAGGGGATGCAAAAGAATTTAAATGACACACGGAGAGGTAACAGATGACAGTGTTGCTGAATCATCCTGCATGTGTGGAGCTGTATGGGAAAACTGTTTCACAGTGTCGCCGCATGCATACCAAACGCCCACAGATCTCCCTCAGTCTCCTCTCAGCCATACATTGTTTGATGCTTTCCCTCACATGTTAGTTATCTGCTTGTGTTGTCTGTGTTTTTTCAGAAGCTCTCCAGAGACCAGACTTTGAGAGTCAGGGTCTGACAGAAGCAGCCCGCTGGAACTCCAAAGAGAACCTGTTGGCTGGACCCAGCGAGAATGACCCCAACCTGTTCGTCGCACTCTATGATTTTGTGGCCAGTGGTGACAACACACTCAGCATTACTAAAGGTATGAAAAAGAGAAAAATAAGGTCATTCATTCTAAGTTTATATAGAGTACATTGTATTCAAATGGAAGTGATTCAGACCATTTTGATATGTGGGTTACCGGTATGGTTGAATCAATATGACAGTAATGCCAGTCTTTTTTTTTTTTTTTTTTTTGACAACTTTTTTTTTATTTGTGTATGTTTGAGGCGACGTACAAAGTGACAAGAGAAAGTTTATTTTCATGACTGGGGATCTGCTTATTTACTTCCTGTTTCCTTCCTTCTCTGTCCTCATCCCTGTCTGACTCTCACTTCCTGACAATGGTCTCACACATGTTTTTCTCCTTTGTCTTCTGAATCAACTGTAAAACAATACCACTGATGGATCACGAACAGAGGAAGGAAGGCGAGCACATATGCAGCGGAATAAACAAGAAAATCTCTTGTACAGCGATAGTTACCAGTTCATTCTAATATGAGCTGTTGCAAAAGAAATTGTTTATTTTATTTGGGCCTATATTGCCAGATGAGTAATTTGTTGGTTGTAAATGTTCTATCCAATATAAACTGAAGAGAAGTGATTCTTTATTCAAGGTGACCAAATGACTGGTGTAAAAGAAAAGCCCCTGCTAGGATTTCTGATCGAAGGAAACATGACATTAGATACAGTGAACTATTGCATGTCTGACCAAAACATGCAGAGTTCAGTCCTGGTGCAGTATCCACACCTGTTTTTAAGGCAAAACATGTATAAGCAACTCCACCCCTGGATCACAGAAATGAGCTGTAGCTATTAAAGTTAATATTAAAGTATGAGTATGGAGCCAGTAGTGTACTTTCTGGTTAATTAAAACAAATCGAATCTGTCATGTTGACTAGGAGAGAAGCTGCGTGTGCTGGGTTACAACCACAACGGTGAGTGGTGCGAGGCTCAGACCAAGAATGGCCAGGGCTGGGTGCCGTCCAACTACATCACCCCTGTCAACAGCCTGGAGAAGCACAGCTGGTACCATGGACCCGTGTCACGCAACGCTGCGGAGTACCTGCTCAGCTCAGGCATCAACGGGAGTTTTTTGGTCCGTGAGAGTGAGAGCAGCCCCGGCCAGAGGTCCATTTCTCTGCGGTACGAAGGGAGAGTCTACCATTACAGGATTAACACTGCATCTGACAGCAAGGTAGGCATCAGGAAACATTTACTGTATAAACACACCAACAATGTCTTTTATTCACTTATCCTCATCTTTCTTTCACATATGTTGGGATCCAAATTAAAGGAATACGTCACCCACAAAATGACAATTTGTATATCAATTTCTCACCATCTTGAAAATTTGTTTTCCGTGTATGCCTCCACGGTGATACAAAAACAGATTAAATTGCAGTAAATCCTTGATGAATTGAAGTAAATGGGGGCCAGGTTCAACAACATCAAAATAGTTTACTCTCATACAACTCATGCAGCATCCAGTCATATTCTCACTACTTTCCATACATATGCATTTCTGCCAAAATTATACTATTTAAAATGCTTCCACCATTACCTTCTCATGCTTGAGCAGTCAAGCCATAAGTCTGTGCAAGTCTGGACGAGTAGAGCACCTGCACATGAGTTTTCTTCAAGAATTCAACACGCTGAGTAACATGTAAATGGTCATTTTATAGATGAAGTGTTCTTTTAAAATTAAAAAAGAGGACAGATTACAATAAGAGCTTTTAAATAAGGTGCAGGCTACCCCATCCTGATGGTCATGGTATTTCAGTGTAGGCCATATTTGTTTGTACAGCTGAATTTCTTCTGTGGGATTCCCCCAAATTGCGATGTCAGTTGAGAAGCTGCTGCCATTTTGGCCATGTCACCCTCCTGTCTGTGAGTGATGCAGCGAGGTGAGCTAGCTGGAAGAACGCTAGCTATGTCAAGAATGCCTCTAACCACCACTGTGCTGCTCATAATGGCCAGCAGACGCTAGGCCAGCCAGACACTGACGCCCATGCTAAGACATGCATTAGCACAGACAGATACAGCCAAGTATGCATACACTCACACACACACACACACACACACACACACACACACACGGATCCCCATCTCATATTGTTTTCCATCCTCCCACTGAGCAGCAACTCAAGAGTCTGGTATGATAGACTTCTCCAATAATTTGAGATTACCTCAGCACTCCCCTGAGCTGCAGCTTTGTTTCACTCTGACTTTGAGATTAATACTGCTCTGAATAAGGTTTTATGCAGGTCAAACAGATTTTTTCCCCTTTAATTTAGTAAATGACCAAGGTTTAAGCCAGCAGAGCAGCCAACTGACCATTAAATCCTCTTTAGATTTCAAAGGTCTTTTCACTGCTCTTTTTTCCATTTTTTCCTCTGCATGCCTTCAGCTCACTCAAAGAGCCCGTTCACCAGTAAAGAAATGCAGTGCAGATTGTAGAGCAAATCATTTTTAGGGTTATGTAAGACTTGGACAATGGAAAAGACTGTGTCCACTGAGCCCTGACCAATATCCTTCCCTCCACCAGCTTCCTGACTAATGCCTTGTAAGCTTTGAATGGGCTAAGACCATTCTTTATGAAGAAAATGTTTTAGTGTAGTTTTGTCAAGATTTGAACTTTGTTTCATGCAGTTTTACTGTCTCTATTTCTAGTCATACATTTTCATAATACTGCTTATTGTCTCCAGAAATGATTTGTAAGCACTAACATTTCAATGCATTTTAAACAAGTAGTTTGGTAAAATGTGTTTATTAAAATCTCTACAGTTGTTTTACTGTTCTGTCAGTCTTTGATCTGCAGTGCAGAATTTAAAATTCTTCTCAGATGAAAATAACACATCTTGTATTAAACTGTTGCATATATTTGGTATGTGAATTAATGTCTGACTAACATAACTGACCTCTCATGTACATCTACTCAAATGTAGAATCTCTTTCTCCTCCAGCTGTACGTCTCATCGGAAAGCCGTTTCAACACACTGGCAGAGCTGGTGCACCACCATTCTACGGTAGCCGATGGCCTCATCACCACATTACACTACCCAGCGCCAAAGCGCAACAAGCCCACCATCTATGGAGTTTCCCCCAACTACGATAAGTGGGAGATGGAGCGCACTGACATTACCATGAAGCACAAGCTGGGAGGGGGCCAGTATGGGGAGGTGTACGAGGGTGTTTGGAAGAAGTACAACCTCACTGTGGCTGTAAAGACGCTAAAGGTAAAAAGACAGTTTGACAAAGAGTTGTCTGTAAGAGATAAGATTTACAAGCTCACACATTTGACATTATGAGGAAAGGAAATATGTCAATATTCATTTGGTCAGGTGGTAATATTTTGACATCTACTTTTGTCTCATATTAACACTTTGTCAGTGATAAATCTCTAATTTGGCTGAATAGTGCTTCCATCTGGTGTTGTATGAATGCAACTGCAACCAACTTTTCTGCCACTGGTTCTGTCCAGGAGGACACAATGGAGGTGGAGGAATTTCTCAAGGAGGCTGCTGTCATGAAAGAGATCAAACACCCCAACCTGGTACAACTGTTAGGTATGTTAACCGTCTCAGACAAGGCCTATATATGAGCATGTGTATAGCCGACATTTGAATGGAGGATTTATTTTGGCTCAGATTAACTAGGGTCTTTTGCAGGTTTAATTGTGTATAGTATATGTCCACATTTTTTCTGAACGTTAGCTGATGAACGTAACATACAAACTTGTTTTTTTGGCAGGTGTATGCACACGTGAGCCACCGTTCTACATTATCACAGAGTTCATGACCCATGGTAACCTACTGGACTATCTGAGGGAGTGCAACAGAGAGGAGGTGAATGCAGTGGTGCTGCTCCACATGGCCACACAGATCTCCTCTGCCATGGAGTACCTGGAGAAAAAAAACTTTATACACAGGTGGGTGTAACGATCCTTCATCAAGTCGAAATTGAATCAGTGTACTGATTTCAGTTTTCTTTGTTGAAGGTTTGTCAGGCAGCTATTGATTACCTTTCATTAGCAGTGTGACCTCAGTCAGAGCTGCACAAATACGAGAGAGAACGTCTTTGTCCTTGAATCTAATTTTCTTCCCATTCCTGAGCTACTTTCCCCTCAATCTCCCATCTGTTCTCGCAGGAGGACACAGACAAGTCCATGTCATTACATAGCTTGTTTGTTCTGGCATGTTTAACAAGGTCCTTTAAAGGCCTTGAAATGATTTATGTGTTTTGTATTTGCCAAACTGCATTTTAATTTTTAAACCTGACAAGACTCAGCTCGTGTCTCTGCTTCATACCAAACATTGTAGAAATCCAACACTGCAGTGGATGTTGTAACAGGCAGTGTTGTGCTAGTTACTGAAAAATAGTAACTAGTTACAGTTACTTCATTCAAAAAGTAATTCAATTACTTTGTTGATTACATCAAAAAGTAATGCGTTACTGTTAAAAGTAACTTTTTGATTACTCTATAGGACCCTGGGGAGTTTGCCTTATGGTATGTTCATGGTAGTCGGAACTTGGAGCTCGCATCAACATAACCTCAAAGTTTAGTGCTCCCAGCTCTTCCAGCCTTACAGATGTACAGCAAAACATGTAGCTACTGTTTACATCAGTAGCAGATAGCATGAATTCTCAGTCAGGTTGATCAACTTTCCGAGTTGGAGATCCGACTTCACGGGGGTTCTTAGATAAATTCTTACCCGATTTGTGTACAACTGAACGCACTATAAGTTGAATCACAGATCAGTGTCTCTATACAGTCTATGGTGTCTCTATGAATCTGAGGAGATCATGTCCCCCTTTCCTAGTGCCATCTGCAAGCATGAATGAAAGCAATTTGAATTCATCAATCAGGAAATCATTTACCAAGTAACGGACAAACCGCACCATTTTGTAACTATGTTTAAAGCAATGCATTAGAGTAGTAGTTACTGTCAAAAGTAACACAGTTGTAATTAGCTCTTTGAGTGCCAGCTGTTTTTTTTTGTTTTTTTTTTAATTCAAAAGTACCTTGTGCTAGTGTTTGCCTATTTTGAGTCATGTCAAGGCCCACAGAATATTTTGTACTTTGTCTCTGAAAACAGCGTAGCTCAAATGAAAGAAGAGACCCACTATTTCATCATGAACATGTTTGTTTATACCTTGTTCTGTTCTTGTTTTGTCTGGAGGAGAGTAGAGACCACTTTTGCAGAAATTGCCACTTTTTATCCATCCGTTTTGCTCTCTAAACGTGATTGTCTCCACTTCCTGCTTTGATCTCTGTGGCAGTTATTAACTCTTTATGTCCCGACTCAAATCACAGAAGCCCCGAAATTACTCAAAGGCTGCGATCAGCGACCCGCTGCAGAAAAAAAACACTTTGCTGTCAAAAGCCATCAGTGGCACTCATAGAGTTAATGTTGCTGACCAACACTGGTAACAAGACATACCATTGCTTTTTTTTGAGTCATTTACTGCTCTTATTTTAGATTGTGAGGATTCTACCACAGCCTCCTGTTCATCATACATTCTCCTTTTGTGATCTCCTGCAGGGACTTAGCTGCCCGTAACTGTCTGGTCGGGGAGAACCAACTGGTAAAGGTTGCAGACTTTGGCCTGAGCAGGCTAATGACTGGAGACACCTACACAGCTCATGCTGGGGCCAAGTTCCCCATCAAATGGACCGCTCCAGAGAGTCTGGCCTACAACAAGTTCTCCATTAAGTCTGATGTTTGGGGTAAGTTTGAGCTAATCACATGTATTCCTGCTTGAATAGCTAATTTCTTTCAGGTTTTAATCAAACAAGGGGAATTTACTGACTATATTATTTCTCATAGTCCCATAATGGCTTTACATTCCAGTTATGAAGCTCTTGACATATTTCTGTGGTTGATTGTTGTGTGAATAATCTAGCTGTTTTGTGCCTTCATCTCCAGCATTTGGTGTGCTGCTGTGGGAGATCGCCACCTACGGCATGTCTCCGTACCCCGGCATTGACCTGTCCCAAGTGTATGAGCTGCTGGAGAAAGACTACCGTATGGACAGACCAGAGGGCTGCCCTGAGAAGGTCTATGAGCTTATGAGAGACTGTGAGTAGCAAAACTCATCTGTCCAGATGACGGGTATGACAGATTCTCTGTTCTATTGGAAGGACTTATTAAATCTTTAAAAAAAAACTGTTATTGACATAATAGGGTTTCATTCTTACATTTCTATCTGCTCCCACATGTCTCTCATGTAAATCTCACTCACCTCGACAGGAAATTTCTTCACTGCTAATTTATTCCTGCTTTCAACTACTCCCTCTTCTCCAACTTCAGTGTATACACGATCTATTACTTCCAGCAATGATGTGTTGATCGTCTCCAATGCGCTTGTATCCTGATCCAGTCAAATGTATATGTGCATTTAACTATGTATATTTCTGTTACCTTTTTAGATTTGTATGCATAAGATTATATGAATGGGACAGTGTATGTATGGTCTTGGTTTATGGGAAAGAAGGGCGTGACAGGGTGGAAGGAGCTCATGTTCGTATTGTGCTTTCATTGTTAATACTGTACATAAATGGTGTTTGAAGAAAAAAGGAAAAAAACAATAAAAAAAGATGTGAGGAAAAAAAAAAACTGTTATTTTCCTGTCAGGTTGGAGGTGGACCCCCTCAGAACGTCCGTCTTTTGCTGAAACACACCAAGCCTTTGAGACCATGTTCCAGGAGTCCAGCATCTCTGATGGTCAGTGCTGCTTTATTCATTTATCTGCTTTCTTAATATACACTAACAGTAAGATATATTAAGTTATTAAGATGTGATTAGATCTTAGAAGAATAAAGATCTAACATCTTGACTGCATCTTTACTGTTAGAGGTGGAAAAGGAGCTGGGAAAGAAAGGGAAGAAGGCAACATTATGTCCCATCCAGCAGGCTCCTGAGCTGCCCACCAAAACCAGAACGCTCCGTAAAAACATGGACAACCGGGATGGAGATAGTCCAGGTAAGACACACTCACACCCACTGTGCTAGTCTGTCCAAGTATTTCATAATTATAGTTTTGTGAAAGTATTTTCTTCTGCTTTATCACTGATGATTTCCTTGTTCTTTTGGGCTCTTCTTCAGACCCAGTAGACGCGGAAGTAGCTGTGTCATCGCCCATGCTCCCCAGGAAAGAGCGCCCCCTCCTGGACAGTAACTTGAACGAAGATGACCGCTTGATCCCCAAAGACAAGGACAAGACACGCGGCAGTGGCTTTCTCAGTCTCATAAAGAAAAAGAAAAAGAATGCGCCAGCTCCTCCTAAACGCAGCTCCTCTTTCAGAGACATGGACGTCCACCCTGACAGGAGGGGCATGACTCCAGATCTTCGAGACAGTGACAGCTTCAACAACGGTGCATCTTTGGCCATTAATGACATCACACATGGCCTTGACACCACAAAGTTCCTGGGTAACAATAATGGGGCAGGAGGCATCACCAATGGGGCTCCTACCTACCCTGGACCTTTGTTTCCCAAGAAGAAGGGACCTCCTGCAGTGCCAGGTCCTGGGGGGAAAGCAGCTACAACACCGCCCAGTGAGGAGGAGTCCATGTCTAACTCAAAGCGCTTTCTCTGGTCCACTAGCATGCCCAGCAGCTCAGATGGCACTGAATGGAAGTCTGTCACACTGCCACGAGACCTTGGCCAGCGGCACTTTGACTCAGGCACCTTTGGGGGAAAGCCAGCTTTGCCACGCAAGAGAGCCAGTGAGCAAAAAGGGGAAAACGCCCCTCGAATGGGCACCCTGACTCCCCCGCCACGTCTGAACACCTTGTCAGATGTTTCCTCTGCTTTCTTAGGCAAAGAGACTGATCCTAGTCCTGGTTCCAGTCCCCAGGCATTAACACCGAAGGTGGTGAGGAGACCAGGGTTGCCGGTACTGGAGAACTCCAAGACCAGCGCTCTCCACGCTGAGCTTCTCAAGCCCAACGTGTTCCCTGCCTTAGGGGCGGCTGGAGAAGAGTGCAGGGCCCGCAGACAGAAGCATGCTGGAGACTCCTCATCTGTCAGAGAAAGAGGAAAGTTACAGAAACCCAAGCCAGCCCCACCTCCTCCACCTACCAATGCCAAAACGGGCAAGATCTGCCGGAGCCCCACTCAAGAACTCCCCTCCCCCTCCTCCACCACCTCAGATATCAAAGCTAAGGGCCTCTCTTCTCTCTCGGAGCCCCACCACACAACCACTGCCAGTGACCAAGCCCGCTCGCCCCTTACTGAGAGCTCCAAGAAGCTACCCCTGGGCTCCACCTCCAAACCTCAACCTTTAAAGACTTCTTCCTCTTCCACTTCAGTGACCAGCTCCCTCTCTAGCCAGAGCCTTGGAGGCTTCTCCTCCTCCCTCACCTCCCCTGGCGATCTGAGCTCACCCACTGCTTTCATCCCCCTAGTCAACACCCGGCGCTCCCTCCGCAAGACTGCACCGCGCCAGGCTGCTGAGCGCACTCCGAACTCGGCTGTGACACGTGAGATGGTGCTGGAAGGCACTGAGCTGCTCCGTGCAGCCATTTGCCGTAACTCGGAGCAGACGGGTAGCCACAGCGCTGTGCTGGAGGCTGGCAAGAACCTGTCCAAGTACTGTGTGAGCTATGTAGACTCCATACAGCAGATGAGGAACAAGTTTGCCTTCAGAGAAGCCATCAACAAGCTCGAGAGCAGCCTGCGTGAGCTGCAAATCTGCCCCAACGCCACAGGGGGTGCCAATGCCCAGCAGGACTTTAGTAAGCTGCTGTCCTCTGTCAAAGAGATCAGTGACATTGTTCAGAGGTAGCGCCATAAAATCTTAAACTAATCAGATCTGTATCTTACCCTGTCCTTCCTTCTCAGCATACGCCTGAACTGCAGTCCATGCCAAACTTGTGTCAGAGATCTGAGGGTAAAGCTTGTGGGAAGGCAGCAGAAGAGTGTAGGTTACACACTACCGTACACTCTGAAACACTTAAGCCTGTGGTTATTGTGGATGGAATCAAAGTCTGACGACGTCAGACAGTTTGCAATATTGAGAAGCCTTAACCACAAATTTTTGGCCTCCATGAGAGGCGAGGGGCCAATTCTTTATCAGCATGACTTTTCGCTAATCATTTTTGAAATGATTGTCGTATGTATTCTAGTTGTTTTCCCCTTTTTTGATCACACCAGTAGAAAAGAGGCATGTGGTATTTGTTTCCATCACTGTTTTTTCATCGGTGCTGATGACAATGAGCAAAAACAAAACACGTAACCTCATCTTGTTCAACTAAGATGCCTTCTAACACTTAAACAACTCAGTTTTCATTATCACCTGTAAGAATTAGGAAGCCTCTGGTACCACACACCTGTAAGCTGTCCAACGCATTTTGCATCGCCATGTTTGTACCATTTCATCAGTGATTGGTTGTGTGCAGAGTGATGAAAACATGTCTGTGATTGTTCTGTATGAATGCTTTTTGCAGTATTTGCAACCTTGTGCCATAAAATGATGAGAGCAAGTAAATGAGGCAGAATGTGGCCTTGACCTTTTTGCTTCTCTGCATACTTTGGTAACAAATGCAGTACACTGTTGGCAGAGCTGTTGAATACTTACAACTCTACAAGTGCAGATACGTGGCCAAGTGGTTAAGAATAGCTGTGTTGATTTTTTTTTTATTATTATTGCATTTAAATGTGTGCTTGACATACCAAAAATCTTTACCTCCAGCATGTACTGGAGAGGGACCAGGGTGCACGATCTGCTAGTTAGTGGATCGGACTGTTGTTTTATGTTGTCCTAAACTGGACCTTATTTCTTATTGTTATAAGACTCATTCAACTTTCTCTACATGCCAGTCACAAAAGCCATCAGTAGCAGCTCGCTGTTTGATCTCTAATCACAGACTGAAACCATGATCACTGAAAAGGACACTTTTCCCAAGAGAATTTGTTTTGATGGAGATGATTTGTGTCACATGGTCTAAATGTTGTTTCAGAGGCCTTTCCACCCCTGCAGGAAAAAAATATGTATCTCCTGGGGGAAACACTGGACTGAAATGTGTATGGATCTGTCACTTGCTGTCTTACAAAATAATGAATGAGAAACTGACCATTATAGACAAAAAGAACCCATGTAATTCCACTGTAACACTATACGTTCCTGCTCGCCATTAACTTGGACATTGCAGTATTCGTTCTGTAGTTGTCCCACCCCATGTGCCCTGACTGACTGCGCAGCCTGAGGACACAAGTCAACTGCAAGCTGCCTTGACTTCAACATGGTACTGTCAGTGTTGCTCTTTATTTTTTGATTCAGCTCCTCTACCACCATACCACTACTCTAATGTCTAAGCCTCACCAATTTTGTAGACAAAACTTTGCTTTCCTTTGTAAATATGTTTTCTTTTTGCCTATTTGTTTCTCTCTCTCTAGCCTTGGTGCAATTTTTGTTGCAATAAAATACAAAGCAGTTGTGCTACTTGAAATACATTACGGAGTATAGTGCTTTTTTCCACATGTATGTTTTTTTTTCCCCCTCAGTAAAAACAATTGCAGTAATTGACATTCAAGCTGAGAATACCTTTTCTTTTACTACGCCTGTTTCTATGGACACAATAACAGATGCACAGCAACAGGTTATGTATAATTTATTTTTTCTGTCTAGAGTATTTTGTCATTAAAATCAAAATGTCAACATTTTAAAATCATATACACTCAAGTACGCATTTAAATGTTAGCACAACTTCTTAAAAATTTATACATATGTACTTTTTTGTACTTGTGGACAGACAGAAGCAGGAAGTGGTCACTCAGACTGCAAAGAGGTGGGACACAGGAAAAAGGAAGACCCAACCCACCAACTTCCCACAATAACAAACCAATCCCCACTCCCCAAAAGTTAAGACAGCGATGCAGGCCCCTCCCACATGGAGGAGCGATGATAGGATGGAAAAAGAAAACCAAATATAAACATAAAGTGCCCCACTCTCCACTCCATACAGAAGTGTGAGGAAACAGAGTTCGCAGACATAAATACTAGTTTGCACATCATATCAGTCCACTTTCTCTCCCCTCAACCGATTAACAGGTTCAGTAGTGTGCAGATGGGGTGGCTAGATGTCTGTCCTTTACATACATTTATTAATAGAAACTATGTTACAGAATTTCCAAAGCATGAATTACAAGCAACCCACTAGCACATCAACTGTACAGATCTTGGCAGAGCCAGCAAATAAAGTCCTAAATCGTAGAGTAGCGAGGTCATCACCAATAGTTAAGAAGCAATATATACAGCTGTCCAATCAAGGAATCACTCTATAGTACAGAAAAATTGTACTTGGGTGGAAAAAAGACAAACAGAATTGGATTTTGACTATTTCACTGTGGGGGGGTGGCATGCTGCTTGGTGTTGTATTATACAAGGCAGAGGAACAACCACCCAAATTAACAATAGATCAGCTCTTCAGTGCAGCACTTGATATAAAGGAGTGTTGACAGTTTTTAAGACCATGCTGCTGATACTTAGGATACTTGACCATGTGAGTCACCACTTGCATTTAGGCTATTCTCCAGTAAAATGCAATAATCAATCTTTAAAAAAAAAAAAAAAAAATAGATTTATTGAGTCCAACAGCAGGGCGAAGAGCGAGTGCAGAAATACAAGAGAGATTAAAGAGTAAAAACATTAATTCTAATAAGGCAACAAACAATGACAAAGAAAATGCTGGTAAAGACAGAATCTGTTCAAATGATGGGGGAGAGTTTTGAGATTGGACAGTGAGGAGAGGGAGAGCTGGTGCAAACAAACTGATGTGTGTGAATCTTTCCATCATAAACCAAGCCATGTGTGCAAAGCCATGTTTGTTTAGTCAAATAAAACTCCCATCCAACTTCTGAACACACTCAACAACCAGCTGGAAAGTACCCAATATTCTTTGTTGTGACATACGAGAAGTAACTTTCAAGGAATTTGTGGGAAATTCCTAGTTTTCTAAATTCTTTTCCCTCTCCAGTCTCTCCTGATGACATCAGTGTTGCCACATCTTTCAAAAGGACACTCTTTGTGCCAAGCAGCAGAAACAGAATTAAAAGTCACATACAGGTTTGAAATCCTGCAGAAAAGGCTCACTACTCGGCTACACAGTCAAACAACAAAGGGCTTCGACCTGTGCCGAGGCAGGATACACTATTCCACAGCTTTCACCACCCGATCCCACATTAACACACGTCTCCATAAAATGCTGGATTGGTCAGTCAACCATGCAAGAGCAACATTAGGAGCTTGAGAATATAATTTAGATCTTATTCATCCAGAACTGATTAGTGGTGGAGGAAAACTTAATGCAGTTTTTACATGTCATATATAGCTATAAAACCAAACATAAAAAACAGTCTTGATTTATCATTATCGTGTCAATGTTATATCTATCTAAAGTGTCAGTGACCTGTGTAATGCATGGTGGTATTTATGATACTATGGCAAAGAGGAAATAGACTGAACGGTGCAAGAGGAGCAGAGGGGAGCGAAAGAGGAGGGTTATGGGACAACAACACACTGACAGAGTTTAGAGAAGAGGCGCGAGACAGCAACAAAGGGAGACGGGCGAAGGGGAGAAATGTAGTCCACACAGCCCAGCGTAGTCTGGCCCAAATCGATATCCATCCCCCGTTTCTTCCCTCTGCAGTCCTGCTCCTGGTGCCGTGAGGGAGGAGGGTGGATGGACATACAGAGGGGGGAGGAATGGATGGAGGGTGGATGGTGGAGGGAGAGTGGGCAGGACAGACAGAGAGAGAAGAAGGGAGGATGAAGAGGATTTGCTTGGTCATTAGCACCCACAGCCTTCCCTCTGGGGCTGTGGTTCGCTGGTTAGCCGGCCACCCTGGGGGGCCGAGGGCTTGTGCTGGACCCCTGACTCTGCAGCGTTCAGGTCCAGACTGCCATCTTGGATGTTCTGGTAGATCTTCTTAGCAGCTTCCAGGAAGGCGTCCTCAACATTTTCACCTCTGAACATGGAGCATAAACACAAATGTGAGAAAGGAGGCAATTGGGAGTTTAAGAATGTAAACGAAGGAATATTTATTTTTTCGCAGTCGCTGAAATGGCTGAAGTTGTGCACACTTACGTTTTTGCACTGGCTTCCAGAAACAACAAACCTGCAGAACATAAAGCAGACGCAGTGACAGTCAGTAAAACACTGTAATAAGCTCACATACCTCAAACATAAAGGTTCTCATTTGCCCTCTCTTTCAATTAAAATCTCTGCTTTCCTCATGTTACTTTCTCCTAGTTTCTGTCTCAGCAATATAAACAGAAAAGGACATTAATCTCCACTTTTGTCTCTTGATACCAACTTTAAGAGCTTCTGTTATAAACATTCTGAAAAGGACACAAAGGTTTAATCTCACTTTAATTCTAAAAATTTGGACATTTTGTTGATCTGCAAATACTGTTTCATTGAATTTGAAAGGGTAAGTGTGCTTAATTAATACCTTAAAGAATTGAATGTGTGGTGAAATGTAAAGGGAAACCATTCTCTCCACTAAAAACCCTGTGACCTGTCTTCCTAATATGCACTGTTGTGTGTGTGACTCACCGTTCTCCTCGGCAAACTGCTTCGCTTCCTCATACGTGACATCCCTCTGGGCCTCCAGGTCTGCTTTGTTTCCTATGAGAATGATCACCTGAAAATACAGAGACAGAATGAGTGAGACAATCCGAGACGCCATGGTAGAGAACAGAGAAAGACTGCTCTGAGAAGAAGTTGTTACGCTGTTGAGTTGTCTGTTAGGAGATCGATTGAGAGATCCACTGTGGAAGTGACACCCCCAAATGAGCACACTGGATGGTGCCCCTAGCAGCTGTGATGTAGTTAGACCAGTAATGTAGTGATGTAAAGTAATGAACTTCCTTGTTGTCGCAGTGACAGGCTCCCCTGAGACTCTTGACTGTTCACTTCTTTTATGCAGTGGAAATAGCACTCTTCTCATCCAAATATAAGTACTGCTGATTTTACACGGTATGACAGTAACATAAAACTTACAGCAAACTATATATGCCTTTTGGTAAAAGTGAGAACCAATTTTAGAGGTTTTAGAGGCTAAATTCCAACAAGTCACAACTCGTTTTCCATTCAGATGATGACGATGGTGTCAGTCAAATGATCAGATAAACGTGTTCATTAATTTTTCCCCATTTCAAATAACAGCAGCCAAATAAAATCAAGCAAGAACATGTGCTGACACATGCAGCACAACAAAGAGGATGCAACACTGCCACTGCATGGCCGATCCAATATACTTCAAATACTGGAAGCATATTATAGAAACACATCCTAAAGAGAACATGGCTCTGTAAACTAGAGCAAATGATATTTATAAAGACAGTCAATCCTTCGACGGGCGAGAGGGAGAAGAATAGAGGAAACCAAAGGAAGAAGACACAGGAGGTAGGACACTGGATGCAGGAATTGCTGTTTAACAGATGCAAAAGACTCACTGAATAATCCCAGGACACTCAAGAAAAGTTACATACTTACAGTATTGGGGTTGGTGAGGTTCCTGGCATCAGTGAGCCAGCTGCTAAGGTGGTTATACGTGCTTCTCCTGCATGACACCAACAAAGGGACAGAGGTTACTATGACGACAGGTAAAGACTTAACGTTGCCACCTCTGAGGATGAATCAGAAAAGAGTCTGCAGCTGCTAAATTATCACGAGAAACATACCAAATCTTGATAAACCCAGCAGGTTTCCACTGACAACTGACAACACCAAATATCTCAAACACCAGGTAATTTGTTGGAAATGTCCCATTTCCAATAAATGTGCCATTGTGGTAACAGTACAGTTTGAGTATGATGCCATCATCATAATAACTATGCCAATTGGTGAAGTGAGTTCAAGCAAACTGGCTGAAGTTGCTCTGAGGTCTGAACACTCACTCAGTTTCATTAACAATTCCCATCAGCTCTTCCAGTCAAGTTCTGTTTCTGGGGCTCATGGGGCCCGAACTGGAGTTGGAAGTGGTGTGGACATTCCACATGTTGATTTGGCACACCACTGATACCATCTAAATATTTAGGCAAGAGGGTCAGAAACAGGCTCTAAGACAAACAGTTGATGTTTGTTCTGTAGGGGTGAACTGTACACTTATCAGATGCTCCAGCTTCCATTAGTCCTCTTAAGCTTTGGTGTAAGGTTGAGACCATGTTGTAATTGTATCTCCTTCCACATACATGAACACAGAACATGCATCCTGTACCTGGTGATGTCATAGACCATAAGTGCCCCTGCAGCTCCTCGGTAGTAGGAGCGGGTGACAGCCCTGAAGCGTTCTTGTCCCGCTGTGTCCCAAATCTGCAGCTTGATCTTCTGGCCGCTCACCTCAATTATCCTCGTACCAAACTCCACGCCAATTGTATGGGGGCAATCCGCCATGACTGGGAAAAGGAAGTGAGGTTACTGAATTAAATTAGATTCTTTGACTTCAACTTCTAATTTGACTTTTTATACTCTCAATACTCCTGCAATTTCTGTTGCTATATGTATTTGCTGTTTCGATTTAAACAATGTTACCATTTTTTCATAGATTTAGTGTTGCTTATTGAAGTTTTGATGTCAGAGTGAGACAGGAAGTGCATTTGTCCAAATGTAGCTTGCAATCATGATGTTTTAATATACATTTTGTACTCACACACCCCACTAGCTGCAGGTGCATCAATAATTAATCAGACTTTAGCGTCATCATGAGTACAGTTGATTAAAGTAAATTGATAGTATCAACACAGAGAAAGCAGCAAATGTCTTTAAAACTGACACTGAAAATCTTATCTCAATCACCCCAGTGTGAGTGCGTGTGCATGCGTGTGCATGTGTGTGTGTGTGTGCGCGTGCAGGATGTGATGCTGGTGAGTGAATGAGGAAAAGCATCTGGCTTGTTAATAGTAGCACTGAACAAAAAGGAGCTGAATGGAAATGGGAGACTGCAGCTGACTCACACACTGAAGAAGAGCCTCTCACTGTTGAGCTCACACTTCAATGCCACTGACTTCCGCTGGCGTATAAAGAAATCTAAAGCCATTTAGGCACTCCAGTTAAACCTGGCAACCTTACATACACTGACACACGAGCACGCACAAAAAAGGAGTCAAAATCAGGGCAGCACTTACATTTCTTTTCTGTGAACTGGTGGAGCAAACATGACTTCCCTACCCCCATGTCCCCTGTGGAGAGAGAGTGACAAATAATGAGATCAACCAAAGAAATGACACATAGGGTAGTGTGGGGGGCTGGAGCCTATCCCAGCTGTCTTAGGGTGAAAGGCAGGGTACACCCTGGACAAGTCTCCAGTTCATCACAGGACACAGAAACAGACAACCACTCACACTCACATTCACACATGTGGTCAATTTAAATTAGCCAATTAACCTAATCCCCATGCATGTTTTTGGATGGTGGGAGGAAGCCGGAGTACCCGGAGAGAACCCACGTAGACACGGGGAGAACATGCAAACTCCACACAGAAAGGCCCTGAGCCGGGAATCAAACCCAGTACCTACTTGCTGTGAGGCGACAGTGCTAACCACTACACCACCGTGCCGCACGCCAAAATAACAATAATTTGCTATTCAAGCCTGCAGTGTTGCCCCCAAGCATCTTGTAGTAGCCCCTCTGAGACAACCCTTAAAATGTCATGTCAAAGCAGAGAAAGACTTGAATATAATGTCCTATAGAGTTTGATAGTGCCACAAAATCATACTTTTGACTCAATACTTTGATATTCAGCGTGGCAATATTTCAGGATGCTTGATGCTTTCTTCAGTAATTTGGATAGAGACACAAAGCAGCACCAATGTTGAGGCATTCACTTTTTACTTCACTCAGCCAGAACAATGAAAAGAAGCTTAGAAATGAATGTGCAACTGCAAAAAGCAGGATCACAAGACCATCATAAGCACTTCCCTTTAAAAAAAAAAAAAAAAATCTCACTGGCAATTTCCTTCACTGGTCTATGAAGTGAAGATAGGCATAGGCAAAAAGCAGACTCTTAAAGATCCAAGCTGGTGACTGTTAGAGTTGAAGCAGGCTATTTCAGGTTTCACAAAAGAGGAGGGTAAATAGCCCAGAGCTGTGGATGTGTTTGTCACATGTCTGTCTGAAAATGCATGTACAAGTAAAAACAGCCATATGTTCACTCAAGCAACATGAAACATCCACTCAGTGTACTGGGTAGCAGCTACAACATACACAAAATATCAAGTGTGTGATCATTCTTTGGTCTTTCTGTTGGAAGTGGGAAACATCAACGCTGAAAAGAACTGCTCACTTACCAATAATGATGTATTTGAAAATGTAGGAGTAGTTGTACGGTGCAGTGGCCATTGTGGCTCTGAAAGAGAGAAACAAAGGGGAAATTTAGGCATGTAAACTTCCAGTAAAGGCAATAATTGGTCATGTAAGTGCCAAAGCCATTATCCTATCAGATCAATAGGCCTGTAATAATGTGAGCCTAGGCAAGGCCAGATACTTCATCAATGCTCGCTGAAGTAAAGCAATAAAACCACTAGCCTATAGTACCGTACTAATGTTAAATAAGGCATCGAAACATACAGGCTACACTGTGTGAGCAGTCCAGTTACACCATTTGAGTAATTACCCAATTCTATAATGCAATAGAATTAAATTACCTGATAATAAATATGGTTCTCAATCATATCAGCAATTATGATCATGAGTCAAACTATAAATAATGTATCTAGGATGCAAAAGCTGAGACTGTACAAGTAACCAAAGTGCTAACAGTACTTTTCATTTGGTTGAGAAGCTATGACTATACTCCCCATGCACTTCATATTTCTGCATAGCTTACATAAATAAATACAGAAAAAAACAGCTGTAGCCATGTACTGTTGATAGTTCCATGACCATTGACAAGCTCCTTCATGATCCCTCGCCCCTTATCCATTGATTATGGAATCAAAATCTTTTTAATTTTAAGGCTTTACTTTTTTATCTCCAAGAATACAGAATGACACCATAAGAAATAATACACCAGGATGTACACTTTGGTATATTATCTTATTATTACAATTCTGGTGCTTTGGTGCCACATTTGGTGCTGTTCTCATGTGGACGATTGTTCACTTGGCTTGAAGGAGACTTAAAATCAAGAAATGTCACTTATTGTGGATATTTCAAAGGGCCTGGGTGATTATAGTATTACAAAATAATATGGAGTCTGATTACAAAGACTGAAATATCAGCAGCCACTGAGGAGTGTAGCGTGGTATTGCCCAGTAAACACCTGTGATATTACTACAGTATTGCCCATAATATCCATTCAGTGAAGCACCCTGTACAATCTCATCTGCCATTAACACAGTGGCACTAGCTAATTTCCATGCCACTGCACAGTCTGTCTACAGGTAAACAGTGTAGCCCCTTACATGCACCAAGAAGATCAGGACTAGGGCTAAAAATAGCCCTGACACCTATCTGATACCCAGTGATGTTTCAGTGTTCACACTCCATTCACAGCACACAGAAAAACACGCAGGGAAAAGCCTTCAGATTAACCTAGACCAAGCACAGATGCTCTTTTTGTGCTAAAGCACATCTTGTTAATAAATATATAAATAAATAAATAAATAAATAAATGATCAGGTCACGTAATGAAGCAGCTTTTGGAAGCAGACGGCTTTTCTCATGAACAATTTTAAATAAAATTAATTTTTGATTTCATCTACTTACATCAAGGCAATGTTGTGGTTATGCTGAATAATGGCTGCTACGTAATTCTGTATCAGGGTGCTGCCATACAGTGTAACTGCTGTAGAGAAGTGAATAATTCAGGCTTAACAATAGGCACACAATCATTCATGAGCCTGATCATTTCTATGTCCCTGACAAAGATGGAAAGATGGCCTTCAACCAGGGCTTTTCTCTGATCTGCAGCTTAGCTGAAACTGTGCCGACATCACTGTGCCACATCAGAGCCTAGCACTTGTCGATATGCTCATGTGTCTGCATCTGTAGTTCTGTCACCATGTTCCAGCGTTTCCTAGTGAAAATGACTTAATAACAGCAGCAGATGCTGAATGTTATCATTTATGTAAACAACTTGCATGGATATCGGAGCAGGCTGTGGCAGTGTTTTTATTGGTGACCCCAGAAAAGACTTGGCTCACACTTACAGTCCTCCACAAACTCTGCAACTTGACCTGACATTTGGTAATTACTAAGGCTAACAGCAACTACCTCACTGAAGTTGAGCATTCTAAGCAGTAATCATCATACACTATCCTGGTATCAACATTATTACTACTCTGTTAAAAAAAAAAGAGACATTTTTATTTGTATAGCCCAATATCACAAAATACAAATTTGCCTCAGAGGGCTTTACAATCTACGACACTCTCTCTCCTTACAAACGACCCTCACATCAACTAAGGAAAAACTCTGCCAAAAAAACATTTTAACAGGGAAAAAGAAATGGTAGAAACCTCAAGACATGAATAACTTTGGTACCACATTAATTAACATTCTACACTTGCTCTCACAGTTTGTTTACAGTAGAATGTTATGGCTGCCAACTTTGATCATTACATATAGAACTAATGTATAATTCATTTATTTTCCTATCACTTCATTCTCAATTAACTGATATGTTGGGCATTCCATAGTCTGATGTTGTATTGAGAGGGTTTCAAAGAGAAACAGAGACCATGAACAAATCACACACGTATTACATTTGCTATGCTTTAAATCTGACAGTCATATTTGAGGGTCTTTTTCCAGGCTGTCACATGACCGTCATGTGGCATCTCAATGCCACAGCAACTGTTTTCAGCGCTTTGGAAGGTAAGCTATTAGAGAAGATATCCCCCAAATATAGTAAAAACAAAATATGATTCAGTGGTGATACCCAACCTCCTTTTTTCAACTTTCTGTGCTGATTGCATAGAAATAAACCCCATGAGTATTCATCAAGGATACTGTGAGTCAAGACCATGTGACCAGACTGCAGCCTCAGCACTTCTCATTTACTCGTCAACACACTGAATCTTTCTCCAGAGAAACACTATCACTGCTTTTCCTCTGCTCAACAGCCACTTCCCATGGAGGATAGGATGCACGACTCATATCTGGGCTATCAGGAAATCATGACACATGATTCCATGATGTTCTGGCCCACTATTCAAGTCATGTGACTCCTTTTAAGCCCTACACACAATATAATGAGATCATCACTGTAATTTACATGCGGCACAGAGCACACTTTTGCAATGAATATAAATAAAATTTATCATGTTTTGTGTAATTTGTATTATTAAAGAAAATAGATCCAAAGCAAGCAATATAACACATAGTAGAGTGGCACAAAAAACAAAAATGATACAGCATTTTATGTTAGTTATGGTAATGGCAGATGTGTCCAAATTTGTATCCCTTGAAGACATTAAAAAACATATATTGTTTGGAAAAGTAAAGCCGGAAAGGAGGCTAACAGTGTTGGCTAACGAGTTAACCGACCTGATGGACAACGCCACACTATAGGTGATCACAGTATCACTACAATATGAGAAACCGGAATTTAAAAAAGGGACGGTCAATATATACAAACCTGAACAACCCCAACTGTTGTGTCCGATGTTAACTCTTTTATTTGACGTTGTATATTCGTGCCTGCTTCCCGACGACAGCGGCTAGCTTAGCTTAACAACCGGCAAAGTGGCAACATCGGGTTTGTTAATTCTCTGATGTCACTTAACACACAAAAAAACAGCAATGTTGCTATTCAAAATTAGAACTATAAGCTGACATTTACTCTGTTGATCATGATTGTGTCTGATAACGATGACGGCCCTTTATTAACGTTAGATGTTTTGACAGCTAAGTTTTGCGTTAGCTAGCTAGGTACCTGCTTGCTGACATCAATGCATATATTTTGACAACAAATAGCATAAATCACAAGGCCTAAATTGTTGACTCTAACGGCCCACGTACAATCGAGTTTAGGTCATCCAATTTGTGTAACTAGGTTATAAAAATAAATAAGCTTCTGCATAATTTCACAAAAAACATGCAAACACCATACTAACGACAGCTAGCTAGATCATTATCATGCTAGTTTGTCTGTTAGCTGCGAGGGTTAGAGTATGATAAATACGTTGCTTAGTTAGATTGACAACTCGTATCAAGTGATCACTGAGCAAGTAATGTCTAGCATATAACAGTATTCTCTAGCTGTTTAAAACGTAATAGACCCCATTCTTGGAACAAAACGATAAATAACAACCTATTATTAATCATCTGTTAGCTTGCTTCGTTAGCTTTCCAATTAGCTGACTCCTGACAAACACAGGCTAGCTAAACTGATCCAACCGTCTCTCGATTTAAACACCAGTGTCTATACGTTGATTAGAGTGTATGTATGAGTATATCTGAGTATCTCCTCTGTCCTTACCAGAAATTGAATCTTTTGAGCTTTATGTTCTTGAGCTCTCCAGAAGAGGAATGCAGGTTATCCTGGCTCAAGTATGATCTCTCTATCCAAGATGGCTGCTCACGGCACAGGGTTTCCTCCGCTCTATACAATGGGCTTCTGGGACAAAGAGCATCATATGCGGCGGCTTGATTTGTGTTTGCACTGTTTTGTAGAAAGCAACCTCACCTGTACAGGTGTATCCATGCATACTGAGGCGGTTGGTACACCACTTAATACTAATTAAGTGCCGTATCAGACACTGAACTCAGTACTCAGGTGAGATCATGTGATACCAGATTTGATTACACCTGATACTCAGCACTAGTCACTATTTGAACCTTTGAGGAAAACCAAGAAGACTTGATTCAGGTATGTGAGGTTTAGCCCAGTAGATCCATATAAACTATTGTCGGCCTAAGAATGTATTCATTGTTTATTTGTGTCCCCATTTGCCAATTCCTTCAGCAGAAACTACTCTTTCTTTTGGGCCATATTAAAATCAAATATAAATAAAAGAATATATATATATATATATATATATATATATATATATATATATATATATATATATATATAATATATATATGCTACATACATTAATTATTATCATTAAGTCTGTTATCACTGCTATTAATATTAGTTGTTAGTTGCATCCAATTTGAAAATTGCAATAATCAGGATGAAGAAAGAGTAGCTGTGAAATGTCTTAGTGAAAGAGAGTTTTTCCTCCACTTTCACTCAGATTTTAAAGACTGGTACTAGTAAAACACTTTGAAATGCCTGTATGAAAATAATAATGTAATTGTATGAATCTCCAATAATGCAAACATAGGCCCATTATAGCAGTTTTTTTGTCATCATTATTTTAGTTTCTAACACATTTTAGCTCATTCTCCTGAGATCACGTGAATCCCAAGTAATTAATTTGGTCTGATTATGTGTAACATGTGACACCCATGGTGTGTCTTGGTATGGAAAAAAAATAATGTTCAAAGCATTTTCTTTTGAAAATATGAAACATTTTAATACACCAGTTCACAACATTACATGCTTTCACTGTACAATATTTACCATCCTACATAAAACCACATGCAGTGTGCCTTCCCAAGCTTAGCCTGGTGAACTGTACAGAAAACTAAAAAAATATCTTTCATTTTGCAAAGTAAATAGCCTATTACTTTAAAAGAAAATACTGCACAACAAATGTTTGATCTTGAGAATGATGACAAACTCCTAAGAGAGAAAACTGATATGTTACAGTACAAGCTGATGTAAGACTTAAATAATAATAGTAATAACTCTGTGTATCTGATACAAGATAGTGAAAGCTTGTTATGAACTGACCAATTTCACTCTAACAACGATATTGCTGTCATAGCAACAAATGGCCCATAATTTCCCTCATACTGTACTTCAAGCTACATCTGAATGAGAGGATGTGCAAAGTTAATTCACGGATGACCTCAAGTTGCTACATCATTATTTGGATTGAACATAAACCATTTTGCCATTATCCCGCCTTTAAATACAAGCCAACAATGTGACAAAAAGCTTCTATTTCAAGGTGACCAGTAACAACGCACTGAGTCACACTCTCATTCAGCCCTAAACATGAGCAGCAAAGAGCAGAGATGAGAGATGTTGTGTCCCCCATAGTCCACTGCTGTTATGTTCCCCTCTGGATTCAGACTACACATCACAACCACATCCTTAGCAGCAGGAGGCTGAACAGTGTACAGATGTAGTGGAGTGTTCCCGGTCTCCAGTAGGTGGTGCTGTTACATAGGTCTGAATCACAGCAGTGGATGCGCACCCCTGGCAGCTCATGCTGCTGGCAGTGTCTGGATGTGGCACAACCACTGGTCAGGACGATACCGAGGGCCGCTGGAGGGACAGGAGAGGGAGACAGTCAGTCAGAAAAGAGTGACGAGCTGGTGTTTGGCTCAGCAAGAAAAAAAAGCGCAAGTAAGCACCAAGTACTGCAAGTGTGTAATGAGGAAGACGTTTAGAGATCTTAAAGGCACAGACCCCAGGCTACATCTTCACAGCTGAGAAACCAGTTGTACATGTTGAAAAGATGGTGAAGCATTGCCACAAGCATCTCTATTTAAATGGGGAAACATACAAACATGACTCATTTGGCACTACAGTGAGTCATGTCACACCTAAACCTAAATCCACACTTACACATGGACACTTTTTGGCTGTCATGGAGAAAAGCATGGGACTGATACCTGGCCTATCATGAGGTTACTGAACACCTTGCACATATTTTTTAACAGCAGTGAAAATCAGCTCTTAGTCAAGAATCTTCACTTCAGAAGTGAGAGGACATTGTTCAGAAGAGAAGGGCGCTAGGCTGGTTATGTATTAAGGACAGATGTCTTGTATCTAAGGACAAAGGGGACATGCACTCTAAGACTCTTATGGAACTTTACCAGCATCTGTTTGGGTTTGGCGGGGTCACATGAAGATTAACAAGCTGACTGGCCACAGATTACTGCCAAGACATTGCCTCAAGATTTTGTCCGACAAGTGCTTGTAATACTGTTTCTGACAGGCCATTGTCAGTCCTTTTCTGAGCTTGCTCTTTCTCTGAGTAAATGGAAAAGGTGCCTCATCAGCCCTTTCAACGTGACTAGATCCTTTAAGACATCTAGTGAAGGAACAGCTGGATTGTCCATGCTTCCATGGATATCAGCAGAGCTACTCATCTAACCATCACTCTCCTGTCATGAGTGTCCACATCCTCCATTTCACTTAACATCAAACAAGAGATGATTTATAATTTACTCATCAAAGCACACCAAAGTAGGGTTATGTAACTACTCTTAGTGCAATAGAATATTCACATCAGCGGACAAAGAATATTTACATGAAAGTATGATTAAAAATGATTATGCCAATGTCCAGTAGCATGCCAGAGTGAATTCACTGAGATTTAATGATCTTCTACTCCACCATAGATAAATAAATAAATTCTTCAAACCAGAATCATGCATTAGCTCACTGAGTTAGAGAATGGAGAGAGGAGAGCATTGTGACTTCTGTTTATTAGTCATTAGTATTGGTCATGGTGCTTTACTCACTGCTCTCTGTCTTGATGCAGAAACGGTGTTTGAAGCCTTTGTGTGAGTGGGTGCAGGTGATGACCTCTGGGTTGGAGCAGCCCACGTCCACATACCTCTGTCCCTGGATGATGTTGCAGCCGTAGCATTGTAGCCCATGGACTGCAGGGGCACACAGAACAGCTTGTTATGGTGTGGTTTAAGATATTGTGCCAGCTTGTTCTTGAAAAAGCCACTGAGCTACATTAAGGATACCATACAGCTACTTTTGGGCTATGGAGGCAATAGCACGCACAGATGCTATATGCACTACACGCAGGAAATCCACACAGAATCTATGGTAAACCGTGTGAACTCTTCACACCACCATTGTGATTGTCAATTTAAAGATTTACAGATTTAATTTTTACATCATAAGAATGATTTGAAATTTGAGAAGATTAGCCTGTGATTTATGTGTCAGATTTATTGCACATCCAGTTAAAACTCAATCAATGGGGGAGGATATTTGGATATATGGAGTGTATAACAATGTAAACAAATTGCAACAAAGGTGGGTCGCATCATGTTAATTAGCCTCAGCTTATCTGTGTTTTCAACATTCTCTTATCAACATAGCATTACACTATATACATTTGTAATATGCCCCTCAATTTTCAGCTGATGGAGCATCTATTTTTATTCTCTCTTTCTTTATCCTATGGTGCTTTTTTTGGGAGAAATTTTGCTCTGGTGAAATTATCTTCATTACATCTGGAGATGTGGAATTAAACTGCAGCATCATCATCCTTCTTTCTGAAGCAATACCAGCACATGAACCCAATCCTTCAGTTCAAGTGAGATAAGTGTATTTTATAGTATTTCAAGAGAAGTAAATCTCAAAGGCATCAAGATTCCCCCTAAACATGTCGCCGCTCAAACAGGGACCCTTGCTTTATAGTTTGATATTTGTTCTCATCTTGACGTTATCCCTCTCCTCTCCTCTCCTCTCCTCTCCTCTCTAGCTTGTGCTTAAGGGTGACTCACCCTCAATAGTACACCCCATCCCATGCTGTCTGCCTGCCAGCTCCAGCTTGTGATATCAACACTGTCTCTACCACTCAGCACCCTATAAGTGGTGGGTTGGAAGCTACAGTGCAGAGAGGGACTCGAGAAGAGAGGGACTAAATCAACATGCTGCTAGTTTATGCTGTTTACTTTTCCATTTCAACTGATGCCTGAAAATCATCACTTATGATCACTTGCCATAACAGTTTTCCCTATTCCTGTGCTACTAAAAGAGGAGCTGGCACTCACCGTATCTTCATACAAGGTGCATATTTTGTGAAATAAAATGCTGCAAAGAGTTGTTTTCATCTTTAGTTACCTCATCACTGTCTAACTCTCTCAAGAAAGTAAGGCTAAGTCTAAACAGAACAAATCCACTAGAGCTTAAAGGGATTGTCCGTGAATTCGGACCCCTCATACACCTATGACCTCCAAAATCCCACACACAAGATGGAAGATCAGCTTTGGCTGAAACCAATCCTGCCTCTTTATCTGTGCAGCCCTGTGGACAGAGAGCGGGCACAAGCCTCTCACCGCTGCTGCCGCCTCTGCTCTGTTAAATAGCCCACCAAAATCTCTGATAGAGCTTTCAGGAGCAAACTAATCCCAGGCAAATGCTCTTACAAAAATCACTTTAGAAATCTGCTGGAATCAATGTAAAGCCTCACAGGCACAGAGAGCACATTGCAGCCTTTAGGGAATGTGTCACACGGCCCTGCTGATGATATACTGAACAATCAAAGCTCATATAGGTATTTGGAGTAAGTTATTAGAGCTGGATAATGGCTGTGGTAACACAAAACAGTGGAATGGTCATTTACATCCGACAAACAAGCTGATTTATCAATTCAAATGGATGTTATGTTCCTCAATGAACCATATGAGCATTTGTCAACATAATGAAGATAAACTGGAAAGACATTCATCTTTAATGGCACAATGCAATTAATTATTACCAAATCCTCTTCCATTATGCAAATGTTAATTAACTCTGTATATATCAAATCTAATGTGACCTAAATCTAATCATACCATTTATTGGTATTAGCCACATTTTAATATGTAAAGTGAAGCTCATCATGCATTTCAACACTGAGCCAATTCAATGCACTATTATATTATGCATCATGCATTTTTTAACAATCATAAACATTTTAAGAGGAACATAGCTGGAAAGAAAAAATAGGCAACATAAGAGGACAAATAAAAAGGATTTTAGGGATTATCATAAGAACATTTGGATTCAATTTAGTAAAGGTTACTGCTGCTCGTTTGTCTAATTATGTGCTGTTATGTTTAGCTTTTTCAGTAAATATGTGCTCAAAATGAGCTTAATGTATTAGAAACTAAATATGATTGCTGTAATCAAGCATTATCCAGTACATGGTAGGTATTAAATTATGTGCTATTATAGAATTCAGATCAAATTCCTCTGGTGATTGTTTGATGGCTCATTATAACTAAATATTATCACCTTTTTTGAATTTCTGTCAAATTGTAAACATAAATAACATTCATTGGAAATTTTTATACAGTTTATAATGAACTGCAATAATGTCCAACTAGTTGTTGCTCGGCGGATGTCCCATATTGATCATCGTTAGTCTGTTCAGGAGCACTCTGGTATGGAGTTGGGATCAGAGGTGAGCTGACTGAGATATGAATCAAGCAAAGCAACATCTCAGCACATCAGTTCCCAATTCCCAGTTGTTTAGCCAGAAACAAAGGTTGCAGCCAAGTTAAATCATGTCAATTGTTATTGCTCTGTGGGGAAATTTAGTTTGCCACATGGATATCACCTATTGTTGGGAGGCATAGATTTGAACTCCCCAGTCAATTATATGCAGCACAAAGGCATATTTACTGGAATCACCTTTCAACATGGTTGCTCATCATATTAATGTGCACTGGTTTTAGGACTGGAACATTCGCTAGCCCATTTTCTATGTTGCTGTGTTGTTTTGGTATTTTGCACATGTACACAGTTCACAGTGCTGTCACAATATTTATATTATATTTCTATATAACAGCATCTATATGGCTGAACATGATGTTATGACTTAATTTACCACACACACACACACACACACACACACACACACACACACACACACACACACACACACACACACAGGTCTCTATGCACTTGATGTTTCAACATTAAAATACATCCTACTCACCCTGTTTCAAGTAGAGTGCCCAAACCAAGATACATCCAAGCCCATACACCAGCCAGGTATGTAAAGTCATGGATGCAGCACAGTAGTGATGGTCAGTGGTGAGTGCTGGAGGAGACAGAGCCAGAGATTCCCTCTTCTTTCATCTAATTGTCCATTAAAAACAGACAGAGAAAGAGAAACCTATAGCAGAGATCCCACTTTCCAGAGCCAGAGCAGCCCGTGTGTCTCTCTCCTCCCCAGCCTCAGCGAAGCTCTCGCAGTGAGTGAGTTAACTGCCAGAGAGCGTCCAGCGAGAGGGGGAGCCAACCATCCAGGCAGTCAGTCAGCTCAGCAGCTAGTCAGGAAAAGAGACGAGGGGGAGGCAGAAAAATGGGTGAAGAATCTAAATAAACGATTGTCTTCCTCAGCGGTCTCCTCACGTCTTGAGTAGCTCTGATCATTGATCAGAAAAAGAAAAAAAATCTCTTCACCCGTTGAAATAAAACAGTTAAAGAACCACTGTCTTTCATTACAGAGATGGGAAGGGTAGCAAGTGAATGTTGTCCTTTTCCAGTTGTGAAAAAAACACATCAATCAGGATTAATTCCTGATTGATAATTTATCACTTCTAATAATAGCACTATCATGATGTGTTAAAAGCCCAGGCGCTAAATGGGATGGCACACCAGGGGGCTGCAGGTTGGTGTGCCTGTGTGCGTGTTTGTGTGTGTGCGTGTGTGTGTGTGTGTGTGTGTGTGTGTGTATACGTGTGTGTGTGTGTGTGTGTGTCTCATTGCCAAAGGACACACAAACACTCCCAATAGGGCAGGTTATCTCTGCTCTGTGCATCACTGTGCTTGCACACTGGGGAGAAAATTCTATCTAATCAAGAATTAAAGAGTAAATCCTTTCTTAGAGACTGTAATGCCAGAGGATAAGGCAGGCTTTGCGGTAAGCCCTCTTTCCCTCCCCACCCAAAGCAACATATGGTCTACCCTGATAGATGGCTGCCAATGGCCTTTGTCATTCATATTAAGTCATATTTACAGTGCAGATCTGATTACAATGCAATGCATCATTAACAAAACAAACAAAGCCTAATCATGTTCTTCTGCTCATCTCTTTGTCATGATTCACACCTTGTGTATATGTGCCTCTTTCTATTTGTGTGTGCAGCTGTTTGTGTGAGTTGTCACTTCTTGCTTTGCTTTTATTCATGAGTCATTGTTTGTGTGTGAGACTGTGTGAAAAAAAAACAGGGCGAGAGAAGAGAAATGTCAGCAGAGTGTACTATCTGTGTGCAGCATATGGTAGGTAGAGGTGCTCATGTGGACAGTGAGTGTGTGTGCATGAGGAGGAAGTAAAGGAGAAAAAGATGCTTCACATAAATCAATACTCCTATTTGTGTGTGTGTGTGTGTGTGTGTGTGTGTAAAAAGACAATCCTAAAAAAATAGTTTGACATTTTTAGCTGAGTGTTAAATGCGAAATCTTTTCTTCTACTTTCTGCCAGAGAGTAAAAAAAAATCATATTTCCCAAGATGTCAAAACTTGTTTGAACATGAATTCTTTTCATAATGAAAGCCTTATCTATATGTGATATACAAATTCAAAAAGGAACATTGCATTTCGCATGCGCACTCACAAAAGCACACACCCGCACGACTCAACATCTCAAGATTGCCATTCGTCATGGAGATGTGTGGTGAATCTGCAATGTGGAATGTTCTTACTGCAGCAACACAACCAAACTGAGTGGTGTGAAGCACAAAAGAGCAGTTCTTGTAAAAAGTCCCAATGCTGGTGTGCACATGCAATTTTGTCTCGACCTTTTCCCTCTCTCCCCATCATACAGCCCTTGTTCATTTATATTCTGCTGAGCTGCTTGAGCCTGTGAGTGATAAAGCCATGAAAGAGAGAGTGAGGGAAATGGGAAGAGGAGGTCCGGCAGTACTACAATGATGAAAGTGAGTCTTCCCCCAAGCTGCTCCTGACTTATCTCATGACACACAATAGCTACTTTAAATACCCTTAAGTCCCCCTGCGGTGGCTAGTTTGGAGTGACGGTTACAAGAATTGGGAGGGCTACATGGCTTTAAATTCTTGATGAAATTGCAATTAAGACACCAGAAGAAGAAGTGAGCCTGGGGCCGTGCAAGCAACAACCAAAAAGAAACAACAAGGATGTGAGGAGGAAATACATGAAAAGTTAATTCTGCTCTGTGGGCTTTAATTCTGGGTGTCTGTCATCTTGCATATAACCCTCCCCTAAAAGTGTGAGGGAGATGAAACTGAAAATAGCCATTAAGTCTTGTGTATTAACCACAGCCCAGCGGGTTCTCTGTAGCTCTAATGAGCAGTAATCCACTCGTGTTTGACCACAATACTCCACATCATGGAAAGATATTCTGCAGGCTGTGTGCAGCTGGATCAAAACAAAAGTCTAGAAACTACATGGAGGTTTGAGTTTCACTTTCAGGGACTTTGATGCTCCACCAGTTTGGCTGGTTGGAGAAATCCTCAAGGGTCTCTTTCGTTTTCCTTTAGGGACAGTTTTATGCTTCTGTCACATGTCCTGTGATTATCGCCTTAATGCTGGCACTTGCTGTTAAGATTAACTGCTGAAGCCTTGAAGGGAAACTGCCTTTTAGCACCCAGAATATCAAGTAATTGAAAGTTTGACCGGATGTATGTGCCTCTGCAGTTTTATACTAAAAGGGAGAGTAAAGCCGGAATCTCCTTATGAAGCAAAGGAGACATCTCAGCAAAAAAGACTGTAAGCTCCTGTTGTGGAAAAGTAAGCACTTCTGAATTTTGCTTTATTGCCTTTTAAATCATGATCCCCAGCATTTTTATATGGACTGTACTGTATATACCGGTTAGAATGCACTGATTTTGATTTACTTGTTGAATCCTCAAAATACACAATTTAATAAAGTACAATCTCCCTTGATGGGTTAGTGGAGGATCAAGGTTAACCAGGTTAGCATGATTATACATCTTCTCAAGCATGTGAGCACAGCTCCCCTCTGCATCTTATCAGCCTGTGGCATCTTAAGACGCACGGTCCAATCAGTGGCCCTGTACTTTGTGCATGACTGCCCTGTGCCCCTGCCAAGCAGGCCTGAGGATGAAGCCCAGGGGTCCTCTCACCATCTGCTGCTATCACTAGGGGTGACACTACCACGTTCGCAGTACCATGCCAGTCCAGTGAGCCTAAGACCAGGCTTTGACACTCTCTTCAGCTGCCCTGAGACGTACTGTATCTCTCACCAGGTTCCTCCATCCAGCTGCATGATGCAGATCAGTTGCTGATTCACAGGAGAATAGACAGTGGATGGTGAATTGCCTCTTAGTATTGAAATATGTTTTACAGCACTAAAAAGAGCAGTTTTCACAGTTCCAACAGTCTATGTAAGATCTCACATTTCACAATTACGATACAAAATGTCATGTGATTCATCTCCAAAGCTGGTATTTCTACTTATGCAGCCATTTTAAACTTTTTTGAGAAGCTGTTATCAGATTTCTGAGATTAATTTGCCCCTTGGCTGTACAGCGTCTGGCATGGTGAATCAAACCAGCATTTGAAGGCTTGCTGGGGGGACGTGCCTGCCTGATATGCTGCAGCACATCACTCGCAATGCTAATTGGATGTTTGGACTATTTTTAAAAGGTCCACTGAACCCACAGCAAGCCTTTTAAAGAGCGGTTGATAAATAATTAAATCGGCAGAGATAGATAGAGCTAGATTAGAAGAATATTTAACTGCTACCCCTGCTATTTAAAAGCTTAGCTTTACCAATCATCAACTCAATAATATCTTAATTTAAACATCCCCCCAATCTCCAAGGCTTAGAGGCAGCATCTGTTACACACACTCTGCTGGAGAACATCTTTATCAAAATCCAACCTGAGATGTTGACATCTGTTTTCCTGATGACTTTCATTCAGTGCCCATTTAGTCACTGACATTGTGGTGAACCAGTGCATACTAATCCATGTTATCACTAGCACAATTTACATTTACATTTACAAAGGTCAGATACTCAGCTGTATGGCCCCTATAGCTCAGGATGCAGCTGGCCTACATTAAGTCCTCATAAATCTATGTATGTTCGTCATTTATGGATCAGATGTTAAATCACTGCGCTCAGGGGGATTATAATAGGTGGGGTGTAATGTAGCCATGCTCCCTAGAGAAAAATCATAACATGTTACCCTATTTTCTTTCTATGATCTTTATAACAATTACAAGCAGTGCCACATGAATAATAAGCAACATCTGGAAATAAACAGAGATGAAGCGTGATTCTGGAGCATGTTTTCAACATGAGGGCTTGACAAAGTGAGGAAATGTGAGAGTTAAGACACTGCCAGGAGCTTTGGAGGCTGAAGTGATAGCACTCTGTTGCCAACACCATCTTTATTTGAATGCCAAGTTGAAAACACCTCAATCTTCCTATCCTTGCCAGCTTCATATCTTAATCCTCCTCAGGCTTTATCATTTAAATCACCTTTAAGAACAAAAGTTGATCCTATAGGTCTGCACCTATTGCCTGCGAGTCATGCATCTCAGCTCCCTGATTTGGCCCTGGGCCACCGTAGCCAAGCTCTGTGAGGGAATATGAATGGCTTTAGCTCTGGGCTGTTGCCATGGTGTTGACTTATTTACTGTACATCAGCCCACTGACTTCAAACGGCACAGTACATGTTCCAGCTGCCACATTAGCATCAGTGTTATCATCCAAAGGACACATTTCCACTGGGTGATTTTAAAAATGTAACCCTGGCTGCTGAAAACAATTGAACATTATGAGACATAGCAAGATAAACTGTGCATTGTTATAATATGATAAATTAAAACTTTATGTATTGGGTTTCATTAATAATATATAATAAAAAAAACATAATAAATTCTGATGAAACAATACAAATTAAAAATGGGAAATGGGATTGTTTCCTAATTCTGGCTCCTAATGAATAACATACATATCAGAGTTCATTTGGCTTTTTGGTGTTTTGGGCAGCTGCCGCTGGCCTCACATTTCAATGAAACCACATGCAGGAATATCGCTGACATTTACATTTGGCCAGTAATCAATATGCTTAGAAGTGAAAGCATAGATTATTGAAGGCTTCAAAGGACAAATTTAAAAATACTTCATATATCAATATAACAATTCAAATAGGAAACACACTGAAACACTTTGATGCCTTTACAGATTCAGCTGGTTGTGTAAGATTAGTTTGGATTTGGGACTGTCAAGGGAGGATATTTGGCAGAGCAATATTTATGAATGGTGGGAGAGCTTTGCTCTGTTACGTCAGCAATGACAAGGTATTATTTGACAAGGAATGACAAAATACAGATAGCACTGCTTTAAACAATGCTGCCGCTTTAAACTTTGACAGTACATGTGTAATAAATTTAATCATAAAAATAGCATAGTACTGAGATCTGTAGTGATTCTGCCTCTAAACTTATGTTTGTGCAGTGGACTAAAATCTGTTTGGGAGAAATATTGTTGCATTTCCTGTATTCCAGTAGCATAAGTATGACACTTAGCTTTGCCTGCCTAATGTAGCTCTGTGACAGTAGCTCTGTGACTGTACCTCTATACAGTACGTGTAGCCATGTAGCTGTAGCTCTGTGACTGTGTCTCTGTGAGTGTAGCTCTGTGACTGTAGTTCTATGGCTGTAGCTCTGTGACTGTATCTCTGTCAGTAGCTTTATGACTGTAGCTTGTAGCCATATCTCTGTGACTGTAGTTCTATGGTTGTATCTCTGTGAGTGTAGCTCTGTGACTGTATCTCTGTGAGTGTAGCTCTGTGACTGTATCTCTGTCAGTAGCTTTATGACTGAAGCTCTGTAGCCAAAGCTCTATACAGTATGTGTAGCCATGTAGCTGTACCTCTGTGACTGTATCTCGGTGAGTGTAGCTCTGTGACTGTAGTTCTATGGCTGTAGCTCTGTGACTGTATCTCTGTCAGTAGCTTTATGACTGTAGCTCTGTAGCCAAAGCTCTATACAGTATGTGTAGCCATGTAGCTGTATCTCTGTGACTGTAGCTGTATCTCTGTGACTGTTGCTGTGTAGCTGTAGCTCTGTGACTGTATCTCTGTGAGAGTAGCTCTGTGACTGTAGTTCTATGGCTGTAGCTCTGTGACTGTAGTTCTATGGCTGTAGCTCTGTGTCTGTATCTCTATCAGTAGCTTTATGACTGTAGCTCTGTAGCCATAGCTCTGTGACTGTAGTTGTGTAGCTGTATCTCTGTGACGGCATCTCTTTGACTGTCGCTCTGTGACTGTATCTCCGTGTCAGTAGGTGGCGGTATTGAGCTTCAAGCTACACCATGAGGAACGGAAGAAGAGGAAGAAGAAGACCAGACTCACACGTGTGTCCAACATGGCTTCCTGCCGTGTTGATGTGTGCTGAACGGAGCTGAGTGTTGACCAGTGTTGACTGATAGGACACAGTGTAGCTTCATTAAACAGACAGTGAAGTGGTGACGGTAGTGTGAGAGAGCTGTGTGGCTTCAGGATGGCGCAGACAAAGAAGAAACAGACGAAAAAGAAGAGACACACGGAAGCTGACAGCGGAGACTTTGAGCTGGCTGCTGAAATCAAGGACGATGATTCTGTAAGGAAAGATAATTAAAACAACTTTCAGTTAACTGCTGATCTGATAGTTGTATGTAGTCACATAGTATTTATCAGCAGGTTAAGATGGTTTAACCACGTGCTGCAGTGTGTCAGGGGGTATAGCTCAGTGGTAGAGCATTTGACTGCAGATCAAGAGGTCTCCGGTTCAAATCCGGATGCCCCCTCGTCGTTTTTTAACCGATTTAGCTGATGACACATCCAGTATATTACTAATGTAATACAATATAACAGGTGCGAGTTTGTTGTCTACTGAAAACAGGCAGCTATGAACCTTTTATAACAACAACATCCGTTCATACATCCACGTGACTGAAGTAAAAAATAGTTTCTATAAATTATACTGTAGTGCTCTTAATGTGTTTGTAGTTGTCCCCTCATCTGTTCATTCTTTGTCACTTTGTGACTACACTGAGACCTGTACAAGTACAGGTTTATGTGCGTGTAACATCCATCCATTCACTTCATGAAGTGCACATTTAGGCTGTTGATCAGATCTGAGTTTCTCTAAATCATAATAAGTTTAAAAATCTTGTATTTACCAGAGATGTGCTAATAGGTGTCTTGAAAATAAGTAATTTAAGGCAGCCCTGATGTAAGTTACTTTTATGATCATGTAAACATTATTTTGTAACGCTGCAGTAAATTTGGAGCCTGTCCAATATGAGACTTGATGTGATGTGATGTGAACTCTCAGCGCACAAAGAGGATCATTTTTTCAGTGAAGCAAGATAAATCCTGTGATCAGCAATGACCAATACTTGCAAAATCTGGGACTCTGTAATGTTGTTAAAGAGCTAATGTTGTGTTTTGGTACTGGTCTTACAGCCAGCGAGGAAACTCCCACGGTTCCCGGCCACATCAGACTGCCTGTCGGATGTGGAGCCCGACACCAGGCAGCTGGTCAGAGCCCAGAACAAAAAGAAGAAGAAGTCTGGAGGCTTTCAGTCCATGGGTAAGAATAGTCATTCAAGCTGGAAAGTGTATGTTAAGTAAAGTCTTGTCCAGTGTTTCCACAGAGGCAGTGTTGTTTAACCACACTATGCATGATTTCAGGTCTCAGTTACCCTGTCTATAAAGGCATCATGAAGAAGGGTTACAAAGTTCCTACTCCGATCCAAAGAAAGGTAAGTCACTGCCACTCCACGATCCTGTAATTAAACATTTATGACTTCTAACAGCACACTATTTCATACACAATGCCACTCTTTTCCACTTCAGACTATCCCAGTGATTTTGGATGGCAAGGATATCGTAGCCATGGCTAGGACTGGCAGTGGTAAAACGGCTGCGTTCCTGGTGCCGATGTTTGAGAAGCTGAAGGCCCCTCAAGCCCAAACAGGAGCCAGGGCCCTCATCCTGACCCCCACCAGAGAGCTGGCACTGCAGACCATGAAGTTCACAAAAGAGGTCAGCTTAACAGATTACGGCCATTGGACATGTGGCTATATTTTCTTTGACTATTATTCATTTCCTCTTATTATTCTGGTTTTTCTTCACTGTGTTGTGGTGTTATAGTTGGGGAAATTCACAGGCCTCAAGACCGCCTTGATTCTTGGTGGAGACAGGTACGAGAACTCAATATCTTAGGCTGTTTTTTTCTCTTGTACAGTTAAGTCTGCAGTGAATGAAAATATCTCTGCTCTTTTCCAGAATGGATGATCAGTTTGCTGCTCTTCATGAAAACCCTGACATGTCAGTGTAGCACTATCTCATGAAACCAATTTTCCCCAACCTCACTTCTGTTCTGTGCTGTACTGTACATTGTAATTCTGATCTGTCTGTCCTTTTCCCTTGCCCCAGAATCATCGGCACCCCTGGTCGTCTCATGCATGTTGTCATGGAGATGAACCTGAAGCTGCAGAATGTGGAGTATGTGGTGTTTGATGAGGCTGACAGGTGAGAAATGGGACTGTTTAAAGGTGTCCTATTTTCATTTCACAGCTTGGATTCACACTTGGATGCACGTATGAACGTGTCTGTGTTCCTCCTCCACTCAGGTTGTTTGAGATGGGTTTTGCAGAGCAGCTTCAGGAGATCATCCGGAGGCTTCCAGACACCCGGCAGACGCTGCTCTTTTCTGCCACTCTGCCCAAACTGCTGGTGGAGTTTGCCAGAGCTGGTGAGATCAATTACCCTTCTGTTTAACATGATGCAACCATCATGATTAAAGATGTTTTAACCATTATCATCATAATATGCATAATAACATATTTGTATTCAAGACCCAAGCTTTTTTATGTATTTATATTTCTAGGTCTGACTGAACCAGTGTTGATTCGTTTAGACGTGGATTCTAAACTCAGTGACCAGATTAAGGTAAAGATTATTAGATATGAACAAATTGCAGAATTGTGATGTCAGTAACTAAAGATTTCTGTTATTAAGTATTTTATAATTTATATATATATATATATATATATATATATATATATATAATTTCTCCTTTCTTTTCCCTCAGCTATCATTTTTCCATCTTCGTATGGACGACAAGCAGGCGCTGCTGCTTCATCTGCTGAGGAACGTAGTGAAGCCACAGGAGCAGACGGTAGTGTTTGTAGCCACCAAACACCATGTGGAGTACCTCAAGGAGGTAAGACACAAACAGCAGAATAACTCAGTTGTGTTTCTGTGTATTTTGTTCTTTACACATCTCAGTATGTCCAGATGTGAAAGATTCCTCAATGCAAAACATAAGCATATTTTCTTATCTCCAGCTGCTGGTTTCAGAAGGTGTTGAGTGTGCCTACATCTACAGCGCCCTCGATCAGACCGCCAGAAAGATCAACATCGGGAAATTTGTGCATCGGAAAGCAATGGTGCTCATTGTGACTGACGTTGCCGCTCGTGGTATAGACATCCCCATGTTGGACAATGTCATCAACTACAACTTCCCCTCCAAGCCCAAGCTCTTCTTGCACAGAGTTGGTAAGCGGCCTGTACAATGAATTATCTTAATTCAGTCCTTCTTTGAAGTTTTCTTTTCATTCTGCCAAATTCGTATAAGGGGAAGCGGTGATGAGGTTGATATGATAAGTAAGGATTATTTGGCTATGGGTCGTCACCTGTCTTTTCCCATCAGGTCGAGTTGGACGTGCTGGACGCAGCGGCGTAGCTTACAGTATGATTTGTCCAGATGAGATGCCTTTTGTCTACGACCTTCACCTCTTCCTAGGGAGGCCTGTGCAGTTCGCCACACGTGAACACACACAAGGTAGCTTTGCTGAACGCCTGCCAGGACCTCAGCTGATGAGTGAACAGTCTTTGCCTCCCTGCCGTCCCTCTCTCTGATGTCAACCTTTCCTCCCCTCCAGATTCAGAGGGTGTGTTTGGTCGGGTCCCTCAGTGTATCCTGGATGATGAAGGTTCTCATCTGATCACGGCTCATGAAAACTCCCTGGACCTGCAAAACCTGCACCATGTTTCAGAGAACGCTTACAAGCAGTATCTCAAGTCTCGACCAAACCCCTCAGCTGAGTCCATCAGACGGGTCAAAAGCACAGATCTGTCCAGCATGGCTGTCCATCCGTTACTGGGTCAGTTTAAAGGAGGATGAACGGTGAGGAGAACAGTGATGATAATACTCAGACAGTAGCTGGTAACAGCTTTTTTTTTCTCAATCTTGTTCCAGGGTCGGGTTTGGAGAAAACGGAACTGGAGCGCCTTCAAATAGTTGATGCCATCAAAGGCTACAAATCCAAATCAGTGAGTTCCAGTAGATGATTATGCAGAATGCTTCTGACGAGTGACAGTGCATAAAAACGGTGTGATTCTGTCTTCTTGTAGACTATCTTTGAAATCAACTCTAACAGTAAGACACAGGCAGGTGAAGTGATGCGGGCCAAACGCTCCAAAGACACACGACTGGTGGACAAGTTCAACAAACAGAGAGACGACCTTGCTGCAGAAAGCCTGCTGCACCAACCTGTCCATCCCACCACCACCAACACAGATGAAGGTCTCACACACACAACAGGCGAAGAAGACGACAATATAAAGGCAAGAAACTCTCATGTCTGGTATTATGAGTTAAAACCAAGCACCTAAGCTGTGTTTTCTTGCTCTGTTTTGTGAGATGTGCTTCTTTGATTGAGAATGTATTTCTCCACCAGGGGGTGTTCTCTGCAGTGGTAGGTGGGAAAAGACAAAGTCAGCAGGAAGGTGGTAAAGAGCAACGAAAGAACAAGAGAAGCAGACAGTCTGGTAAAGATGAGGAGTATTTCATCCCTTACAGACCCAAAGACTTCAACTCTGAGAGAGGGTGAGGTTTATTTTAAATATGAACAAATGACATCAGTATTATTAAGCTGTTTTATATGGGTGTGTGATAATTGTGACTGGTGTTCTGGGTGGTCTTAGGTTAAGTCTTGGTGGAGAAGGTAGCGCCTTTGAACAGCAGGCCTCCTCAGCTGTGCTGGACCTCATGGGAGACGATGGAGACAAGTTAAACCAACACAAGAGCATCATGAAATGGTGACAACGTCCCTCTATAGCTGTCTCACACCTCTTCACTGTGACACCTCATGTTTCTCAGTGTAATTCACTGGCTCTTTGTGGTTTTTACAGGGACCGTAAGAGGAAGCGCTTTGTACGAGAAGCAGGAAAGGAGGACCAGAAGAAGAAGATCAGGACAGATGGTGGACAGGTCATCGAAAACAAGAAGAACAAGAAGAACTTGTATCCTTTTTTTTTTTTTACTTGATCACTGCTACTGTTCTTTCTTAATGATGTATCATGGTAATGTTTCACTTAATGACACATCAGTTATGAGGAGTGGAAGAAAAAGTACAAGGTTGATGATGGAGGATCTGGCTCAGATGGAGAAGGAGGAGGAGGAGGAGGAGTTAAAGGAGGAAGGAGGCCAGGAGGAGGTAGGGGAGCAACTCTGGTCTCAACTTGAACACTTAAGAATTAATCCATTACATGTCATGGACCAAAAAAAAATATACCATAATATGGTAATAATAACTTAATTTAACATATTAACTGATACAACCATGAAATATTGATGATGTGATATAATGTGTTAATCAATGAGCTTTGAAGGTGTCAGTTTTCCATTTCTAAACAGATCAAGATTAGCTGTTTCCAGTCTTGGTGCTAAGCTAACTTCTGCTGTGTTGAATAGACATATATTATTGATATTGATGTATTCATCTAACTCTTAAGTGAATGATCAGATTTCTCAAAATGCTGAACTCTGCCTTTAGGACAGATCATTATATTTTAAATTGATTAATCCAACGTGACAAACATGCTGTGTCGACTAGCTGCTTTTCCAACAAAAAAGATGCATCATTTTCTATATTCCAAATATATACTATGTAAATCGTAAGTACCATCTGAAAACTGTTCGGCATCTCACAGGTCGTGGTCGTGGTCGTGGCCGTAACCCTAACTTCCAGAGCCCCGTGCGGCAGCAGAACACACCTGGTGGCCGCAAAGTTCGTTCAGAGCTGAAGACAAGCGAGCAGATCCTGAAGCAGCGCAAGAAACAGCAGAAGCACCAGTTCCTGCAGGGCGGAGGCCTGAAGAAACTCCGCTCCAAGAACAAACAGTGGCTCGGAGAAGTTAAGAAGTCAGGTTTTGGACGGGGGGGTCAGAAGAAGGGTAAGATGAGGAAGAAACTCTGATGAGAATTATCTCAGTGGCTGGATGATGAATGCATCATCTTCCCAAACCACATTATTTCTTCTGGCTTTCATAATGATGGATTAAAGGAGAAGCCGAGTTGAGGAAAGATTTTCTACACTGCAGAGATGAACTGTTGAACGCTGAAGTTGACACTGAATAACCCAGTGGACTGGACTCTCCTCTTTTATGTGTGCTGGCAGGTTTTCTATACACTTTATTAACTGATGGCAAATTACAGATGCAAATAAGACAATATTCTGTCGCCTTCATCTGCAGTCAGTTGTATGTTGATGTAACAAACACAAGTGTTTGATTTTCTAAAACATGCATTACTGCTAAATATGTTTTCATCCGACACAAAGGATCAACGTTGCACCAAAGGCTTGAGGAAGGACTGAATGACTGACAACTTGTTCTAGTCCTAAACTTTTTAAAAAAGCATGAAGATATCTGGAAGAAAAGTGTTAAATATGAGAACGTCTGGCTGCATATGGTATGACAGTATACTGCCATTAAACTGGGTTATAGTATCAGGGGAACTGAGCTCTGACTTTCTCTATCTGGTGTCGTTCGGTACATTTAGTTGCTATTTGAATGAAATCCCAGTCAGGGGAACGACGTGGCTTTGTTCCCTGTCTTCATATTTGTCAGTGTGTCATTTAGTCCTGCTTGTATGAAGCCTGGAATACTCTCAGTTTGTGCTCCATGGGGTGATGTGAATGAAAAATGAGGTAGCAGTTTGTGTGAGTTCAGCTTCTCATTATTCTCTTCTGAACAAAAAAAAAAAAATAATTGTGTCTTCAGTGAGGGAGCTGAAGCCTCCATTTCTGTAGTATGTAGGCCTTCCATCTGCCTACTGTATTCTTTTAATTTGCTAATAATAATAATAAAGCGTTTAAGAATGGTACAGCATCTTTATAAGTTACGATGCTGAACTCTTGTGGTGAAAAAACAGCACTGCAAGTGTTGACGGTAGAGCCCCATAAGTATTAAACACTGCTGTCTGTTCCACTGTTAACTCACCACCACTTACAATGAGCTGGGCATCAATTATAACTTTTATAATAATAATATAATTATAAATCATTAGAATAGTTGGGATTATGTTCAAAAATATCATATCAAACTTGAGCTTTTTTTCTGTCAATGATAATGGGCTGCTGCTCACATCTGAGAAGCATCAAATCGGACTGTTTTTATTTCTGTCCACATGTCAAATGATCATGTAATTTATTACCTGCAGAAGATGGGACAGTTGATCATCGTCAGAGGACAGAGCAGCACAGAGAGTGCCTCAGTCCATCTGGATGTGATTACAGTGCTGGCTGTTATTGTGCGGAGATGTGAACACATGCCATCACAGGTTATTCATGGCTGCACTTACTTCTTACTCGTCTCTGTGAATGCTGTAAAAGATGGGAGAAAATGGGTGGTGGGTGTGTAATGTATTTTGTCCAAACACGGCAGAGTTACCATGGAGATGTCGTGGGACACACACCAGAACAGTGTCATACTTCATAGCAGGGGAATATTCCAAATAACAGACATAAAACACAGCAGTTAGTCTGGAGGGTAAAGCAAGCCAAGTTTTGTATTGTAAAGAAATTCATAACATAATGCCAGGTATTTTTGTTATATTTGCACAGTGTTTACTCATGTTTATGTTATACTGTAGCTACAAGAGTGACATATTATTCTAAATACTAAAACAATAGTAGATACTATTTAAATTAACTTTAGCAGCACAAATGTTGAAATATATTACTTCAGACTTTGCCATATGATCATCCATGAATCTATTTCTAGAATTTTCTTAAAAAGACTGCTTATACTTTGCTTTCTCAGTATACATTATTTATGACATTTTAACATGCAAACATTTCCTTTTCCTTCAATGAGCAGACAGCAAACAGGAGATTTGGATAAAGATGGATAAAGGACATTCTGGCCTTTTGTATTTGTGTTTGGAAAAGAATTAATTGTCTGGCATCCCCAAATAAGACTTGTAAAATAATAATCACTCGTGATTGATACCTCTAAAAAGCATTTTGCTTTATCTTTTATTTTAGATTCAGCACTATATAATTAATACCTTTCATATTATAATAAGTGCGCTAACTTTTATCATATTTTTATTAATTATGGTCAATAATTGCGAAGACATTACGCCCTCGAGAAACTGCACTTTTGTGTACATGACATTTTTATTTTGAAGCGATATACCGGAAGTATGGATATACGAATTTCTGCATTGACGCTATCTTGACTAAAATCACAGTTGCCCTTTGTCTCCACTAGAGGGCAGTAAACACTTGTGATTTAAACAGGCAAACTGATAATGATAAAATGTAAACAATATTTAGAGCAAATAACTAATGTTAAAGTCATCAGTGGTCGTAGGAAGGAACTGCATCACAGGGCTTGTCAAGCTAGCAACATGACAGACTTTAGAATGAATTATATAGTTATGAATACTGATTATAATATTTAGAGTTATCAATAAAACATTTACATTAGCGTCTGTATTTCTAATGTATATCTGTCAAGAAAACAATTCAAACCCGTTTCCCAGAAGTAGGTTAACATGGCTGAATTTATGCTAACACTCCTGATTTTAAATACACAGATTTTTTCTTTCCTAGCTAGATTTTTCCTTTCAATCTTAGATTACAGTAATTCATAGTTGTCCTGTATCTCTCTTCTCATTCTCGACAAGAATGTTCTACTTATTTTCCTTTTTGTGTACAAAACAATTCCTAAAAAGTGCTCTGTATAATATTGAATAATTACAACAATTATTGTGTATTTGTTGAAATTATTATTATATAGTTTTATTATATAAGGCCAGTCACTGACAGCATATCCACAAATAACCCTTGTGTATGTTGAGACTTTTATTTCGAAACGATGTACCGGAAGTACGAATACGCTGTAATGTCTGCATTAAAGCTGTTTTGACTAATATTGCAGTGGCTCTCTGTCTCCACTAGAGGGCAGAGAACACTCGTGATTTAATCACACATCATCTCGTTGCTTTGAAAACCCAGGCAGCATTTTTGTTTTAACCTTCTGCTTTAGATTCAACAGCAGTGATTTATTTTATTTTACTTTTTATATACCTTTCATCGTTTAATCCAAACAACATGCACAGTTAAATTGAAAACAGTATTGGCATATTGTGCTTCTTTTCCTTTACTTGTAAAAAAATTCTAAAAAAAATATTCTGTATAATATTTAATAATTACACAAAATATTGTGTATTTGTCGTGGTATTCATTTTTATGGCCAATCATTGCCATGGTTGTACACCTACAGAGACCACGAGCAACTGCACGTGTTGAAATGTTCGTTTTTTAAGTAGTTTTATTTTGAAATTATATACCGGAAGTATAAATACACTACAATGTCTGCATAGACGCCACTTTAACTATTATCGCAGTTCATCTCTGTGTCCACTAGAGGGCAATAGTTACCAATACTGATAATATTCTCGAGGTATAAATACCACATACGTTGGCAATAGTATCATGCGTTATGTAATGTACTAGCAAATGTGCCTTTATCAAAAGTGTCAGTAATATTAACTAACATGACGAATTTGCTATCGCCAGTGACCCTGTGTTTATTTTATTTTGAAATCATACACTGGAAGGATGTTTTGCTGTAATGTCTGCATTGACGTTGTCTTGATTAATTTAATGTCGCTGTTACTCGCCGTTTCCACAAGAGGGCAGTAAATACAAATTATTTTTAATTCAGGGGTGCAAACAGGAACTGCGAATGCATAAGCTAGCGCTATTGCAGACTTTAGTAGTGTTAGCAGGAGCCACATGTCCATGCAAGGGGAACGGCTGAGGGTCACTTATGCCAGGGTTACTAACAAAGCCACTGGTAGATGATTGACTTTGAGTGGCGATATTTTATGCTGTTTTTGCACGATGTGAACTTGGTATCATCACTTATTGCGCCCTCTTTCAAGCCCCATTCCTGTGTTACAAACTGAAACAAAACGTCATCAACACTGAAGTACTATTTGAAAAAAAGAACTGATAAAGGTAAAGGCGGAAGTAATGCAGGACAGTAATGACACAGCCATTCAACACGAGGACCTCTTTGTGATGCTAACACAGCAGCTAGGTGGCTAACAGTGCTGGCTTGTGATTGGCTCAGGTGGGCGGGACCTATTACGTCACCCTTCATATCACGAGCGCACAGACTCCCTAACTCAAGTCTCAAGATGGCGACTCCCATGGCGGGCAGCAGTTATTTTGTTTTTATGGTTGCGCATGTAGCTGTGCGTTTGTACAGTATGTCGTGATCAAGCATGTCTGCAGTGGGCAATCTGGGGCTTACTGACTGCACCGAACTTCACTGCAGGATGTAGCCTGCTAACGCTAATGCTAATGCTAACGCTACATTGATGTTGGATTAGCCCAACTTTTCGTCACTTCCCTGTAGTGAACAAGCATGACCGGCTGGCCTACAGGAGCAGAGCCAATGCAACTCAATTCTTGTAAGTTTTTGCCAAACTAATTAATAGCACCTTTTTGCTGGCTAATTAACTGCTAAGCCGGACTGCATTGCCGGGTCACACTATCGAGTCGAGTCAGGCCGGGCCAGGGCCAAAAGGGTGCTACCTCAGTGCTAACAGCCATGGCCCACAAGACCCATGCCCCGAAACCGTTTGTGTTCACATTGTCAGTTTACTAGCTCTGCCCCGTTTGCGAAAACAGAACTGATAGATTATCGAACAGGATATGTTTAAAAAGTTTGATAAAGAAAGAAGCCGTTACGGAGGCTACGTGCGGGACGACGGCAAAGAGCAACGACATTACAACAGGAACGACGACTGAGAGCCAAGGCATGGAAACAAAAGAACTGAGGTACATTAACCATAAAACAATCTGTTCATAATGCCAGCTGTACCACATTGTCACGAGGCTGTATAGAAGCGAGCTCGCTAACTGATAGCCTATTTGTTTACATTGATAGTAGTAGGCTACGCAGCTAACAGCTAACCTATGACAAACCTGGTGTTACTGCTTTACTTGGCATGGACCTGATGTAGCTTTTCCTTTGACACCGCCTCTAGCCCTGCTTTTGGCCCATGGTTTAGGTGGGGCCTGAAATTGCGGGTCATTTGCACCAAGATGGCCCAGAGGTGGCCCGCAGTTAGCGCCTGGCCCTGCAGTGTGAAAGCACTTAGGCCGGGCTGACTCGGCTTTGGCTCGATAGTGTGAAACCGGCTAATGCATGTGAGTTTTTGAGAGTACACACTAGTGTATGTGAGTGCATGTTAGTGTATGTAAGTGTGTCCTGCTGGCTCAGACTGTGCTCACACTGGTTTACCACTGGTAACACAGTCCTGTCCCAGTGCATCACAGCAGAAGAAGACCATCCTCCAGTTTTTTCCCAGGGGTGTGTCATTTTTCCCCAGTCTGTTTTTCACTAATAATAAGTTCTGACTGGCATTGTCGCTTAACTAGGTCGAGGCAGTTTTAGGGCTGAGTGTAATATTTTTTGTGTCAGTGGTTCTTGAGGAGGGCTAAACATTCAGCCCGTTCAGTTTTTCATGGGACACTGCATGAATTTCACTTGACTGCTGAAACACAGCAACACACCTGAGAAACCAAAGGATGGGTATAAGAAGTTATTTGTGGAGCAACATCCTGATAGGGCATTTGTACTGTGTGTCCTCTAACTGTCTGAGACTGAGTGAGTGAGGGAGGTTATGTTGCCTGTGATATGGGTTAATCCTCACGTAGAGATACTGAGCTTCAGCCTGTCTTTACCTCATATCCTGTCCTCTGTGAAAGCATCCCTCACCCCTTCTTGTCTGTCAGATGGCTTCTCTCCCCGTCCCAGCGCTCTCTAGTGCTACAGCAGCTCTCCAGTCATCAGGAACAGCAGCTTTATCTGTGTTTAGGCTTCCCAGGACCGACACAGCATCCACTTGAGATATGCCAAAGAGCCTGAGCTATGGAGCACCGCTGCTCTCAGACCAGTGGGATATAAACGCCAGGCGGTGCTTATAGCTGTATGCATGTAGTAGTGAAATATTAAAAACTTAGTATTATTGCTGGCCATGGATGGTTGACACCCAACTCAGATTCTTGTTAATTTGTCGGTGGCTTAAAGGACACGGACGTCAAAATCTTGTCTCCAAGAGAAAAAAAAACAGATTTTATTACGATTCTTAAACATCCATGTTTGATTTTCTGACAGCTTGGCTCCAAATATAGCCTTTATGTTTGTTTGTTTTTTCCCATAATTATCTCATCAATCTGAACTCGTTATCGCAGTGATTATCTGTGTGGTTGTGTGTTGTGTCTGTTGTGCTCAGTCCTGAGCAGGCGTCCCTGCAGTCTGGCTCTCCTCCCTGCTATGATAAGATTGCTGCACTTTCTCAGGCTATCGCTTATGAGGCAAAAGGCCACTTGAGGAATGACAGGGCCAACATGACTGACATTAGCCGCTCTCGCCAGCAATTTCATTCTCATGTGTAGAAAACTGCTGACAACTCATTAACAAATGTCTTCGATGGGACTTTTTTTTTTTGTGAAGGGCACACGCTGCTGTTCCCTCAGACTGGGTGGAGCTGAGATGCTGTTAGGTTCAACTGCTGGTTAGCTCGGTTTATTGTCATATTATAATTACAGCGCTGTGGTTTTGTTTTGGACAACAGGCTGCTCATGAAGATGTTTGGAACAACCTAACATGCAGACGCTTAAAGGGAACCTTAAATTAGCTTGATCGCGAGGGGAGAGCTACAGTCACTGGGAACTTCTCGGGGCCAGAAACGTCCTAATTAGAGATAGAAACGTCTGTTGGGGTTGTGTTGGCTGTGGGCCATTTACAGTATGTTGAATAAGAACCAGATTGGGAGAATGATCACACAGATCTGAAACCCTAAAAATCTCTGTGATGAAGTGTGACAAGCCAAAGGTTCAGAAATGGCTCTAGTATTTAACACTGTGAATGAAAATACACTTTTGAGACATGATCTACTAGTTAAGATTTTCTACTATTTGGTTACGCTTCCCAAAACTTTTCCTCATACCTGGGAACCTCCCGACCTCCAGGATTCACCTAACCAGGCTAAACAAGCCACATGTCGTCCACTGTGTAACTTGTCTTCTCATTTGTAATCATTATTTCAGATGTTTAGTAATGGTCATTTTCTTCCTGTGGCTTTGAAAGTGTCAGGGCCTGGAATTTAAGATCACTTAAGATTTACAGACATGCAGTGTAAATATTCAGCTGTCTCATTATAATCCCCTTCTTGAGTTTTCAAGCATCCAGGCCCATACTTTCTGATTAAACAAGAGAAAACCATGCCGCCTGAAAGCACCAGCTGCCAACTGTAAATGTAAAGAACATCTTTCATTGCCAGAGAGCTGTGTCTCTGCTATGATCTGTTACTGCTGTCAAGCTGTAAATCTGGATGCACCCTCTGAGAAAGGAAAGAGCTTTTCAACAGGGACTATTACGTCTAAAGCAAGCTGCAAGACACTGTTTCCGCCGCCTGCCTTTGTGCCATGAAAATGAAATACAGTCGGCACGCAAAGGCCTTTTTTTCTGTTTTGCACCTCTTTTTCTGCTTTTATTACCGTCAGCGTCCTCCCACACTTTCCATATTTTGTGTCACTGTGACCGCACACTCTGAAAATAGAGATTGTTGTGTATACGTTAAAGTTGGGAAAAAAAAGACATATGAATGTAAATGTGGTGAAGTTTGTTATAAAGGCCACCAAAGGTCAGAGTTCAACCAAGTGTCTTGAACGTTGACAGTTTTAGCCTGTGAACTCTAATCAATACAATTAAGGCTACGTTCAGACTGAAGCCTCAAGTGACCCAAATCCGATTTTTTTCGCCCCTGTGGCCTGTATCTGATCATTTAATTACAGTCTGAATGACACAGATCTAATTTTTTTTTTAAAATGCAACCCAGGCCACTTGGATATATGGTCCTAAAATCGATACTTATCCAATCTTTTGACATGTGACTTCAGTCTGAACGGCCAGGTCGCACTCATCCGACCTACAGCTCATCAAGCTACAAACGTCACTATTCTGCACCGAAGTAGGCGGAAGCAGGAAGAAAAAGAAAAACAACAAACGTGGCCGACGATAATGTGCAGAGTAATCAATGGAGGGAAAGCGAGGTTTCTGAGTTAATTCATATTTGGGGTGAGAGCTCTATTCAGGCCAAACTGGAGGGTTCTTATCAGAACTGGGGGGTTACTCTCCACCACTAGCGTCCATTTTTATTTTTGTAAACACTGAGCACACTAGTTGCGTCGCACCCAGATCATAGCTGGAGATCACATACAAGTCGCATTTAACGTGTAATTATTGAACGTAGCCTAAGTTTGCAATGAAAGCTAGCATTAAGTGGAGGATGAGTTTGTGAGAATGACTGTGTGTTGTGCTGTTCAGGGGGAAACATGCTGGCATGGAGCCACGTTGGATCAGGACTCAGGGAGGTTATTTTTGGGGATGCTCAGGTGCCTGGGGCCCCGTCAGAAAGCCCTTATAAAGAGGTCTTCTCTGGGAGGGTGGAAAGTGGGTTATCAGCTTCACTGTCGCTCCTTGATGGGGCCAACTCGTTTGCATCTAGTCAACACCTCCACCCTTCTCTGGCACGGATCCTAAAGCGACCCTTGGCCTTAGCGAGCACTTTGAATACTTCTCCCTTCGCCACATTTCCTCTTACACACTACTTCTTTACCACTCTGTTCAAAATAATTTCCATTATTGTCATTAATTATTGTTGTTATCAGTTTTTTAAAAAAAAAATCCATAGTAGTCTTATCAATCGTCTGTCCTCAACCTTTTCCAAGCCCCTCTGTCTCCCTTTGCTCATCTGTTTTACATTATTGATGAGTGGGAAGAGCAGAGGTGTTTTGGCTTTGAACATATCATGACAGTGCCTTAATGGGGTTAATGGCATTTCAGTGTAAAGCTGAACTAAAATCACTGTACTTATAAAGATATGCACATCCAGTCTAAGTGTGATTATGCAGCATGTCAAACTTCTAATAATACACGGCAGCAGTCAGTGTTAGTTCATGCATTTGCACTCTGCAGCAGTGAGTGTCACCTGTATTTATCCTTTTTATAGTCTGTTTAACTCGAGTTATGGCCATGTGTCCGAATCTGGATTATTTCATTTTGTTTGATATTGTGAAAGCGTGAGCATATTGAAATCTGTTACTGCCACATCTTTCCGTTCCCCCGTCTTCCCTTTTCCTCGTCTTGGGAATGTTTTCCCTGACTCTCTTTTCACCCTCTGAGCGCTCTGTCGCTCTGTGGTTGTGCACTTCATTTGTCTTCCCCAGGATCAGAGAAACACCAGAAATCTAAATAATCACTGGACAGTGAACCAGGAGAAAGCTAAAGACAAACCTCGGATAACAAGATGACAAAACTTGTTAAAATGGTTCTCTGGAGATGCTGGCCACTCCAGAGAACTATTTTATTGGTCATTAGTCATATTTAACTAAAAATGAACACATTTATCCTTTTTACATCATTAATATTTTTGTAAGATTTTGAAAAAAATGTGTTGACTGTAAAAGTATGTGCAAAAAACATAATAATATTCAACTTTTATGTTCATTATACATGCCAGGCCCATATATGATCATAGCTTTAATCATAGTAATCTTTTCAGTCATAACACTATTGCCATACTTTAATGTAACGTGTTATAATGTGTTTATTTTTTTTCCTTAAATAATTTGTGAAAAGAAAAGCTGAAAAGCCTTTTCACACGTCCTCATTTACGGCAGGACTGAACTTACCCACCAGAAGATGGAGCTATGCAGCTGCTTTCTGAGGTCGGGCAGGGAAGGCTGGAAACCAGCGAGCTTCTCTGGGCCTCCCATCGCCGTTTGAGTTCTGGATGTTTGTGAGTGAGCTTGAAGTGATCGAAGCGTCAGGGCCGACAAACTGGACACTGTGTAAAAGTTTGTGTTAGGAGCCATTCATTGGGGAGCACTCAGAGTTAACACGATGCAGCGTCTTTGAAAAGTGACTCCTACTTTTCAGTGCTATTCAGTAGGATTGACTGACTTGAGGAGTCCCTTGAAGCCTCACATATATACACATACCCAGCCAGGTGCAGAGCTAACAGGTTATATTCTTCACATCTGGTGCGTTGAGTAATAAAGATGGGAAAGACAGAGTGATCTGAAATTACTGTTACAGTGATTTGAGAAGGGGAAGGGGAGGAGGACTGCTGTAACCTTTTCCATAAGGAGAGCTGCGGGTTGTGATTGGTTGAAGACTATTTTCCCATCTCTCGTTCTCCCTCACGCTTCCTCCCCTCCCCCTCCCACCAGACGCAGGATGGCACGCAAGGCCCTGACCACCGCCACAGCGTGGCGCCGAGGGGGTACAGAGTTTGTGTGTGTGCATGTTGTGTGCGTGTACGTTGTGTGCATCAGCCTGTTAGGGGGCCGAGACCCCGGATATGTTGTGGAAGTGTGCAGTGGACAGGGGCCAGACAGGACGTGACCTTCTGGAGGAAGCTCAGTCGGCCCTATAGGCCAAGTGGTTATCCATCAACACCCTTTGTCCCGCCCCCAACCAGCCACTTCAAACACACAGGAGGATTAGACCCATAGCCAGCTCTTTTTATTGATCTGTTATTGATCTGAAATTATTAATTGTATCACTCATGGCAAAGATAAGAAAAGAAAATTATGACATTCACAGAAAAACATAACTCTTGTGACACTTTTGATGGAAAACATTGAAAGTTTTTTTTTTTTTTTTGTTTTTTTTTAGTTGTGATGATTTTTCTTATCCATTTGCTGCAGAAGATGCTTATTTTTTCTTATCTACCACCTTTACTGTTTAATTACAGAATGTGACCTAGATCTGTATCAGTCACCTGTAGCTGCTGGACATAATTATTTATTAGTCTTTTGAACCCAACTGTAATTTAGCAGGGGCTCTTTCATTACTCCCAATCCGTGATCAAAGCTGCCGGTTGATTCTCCTCCTCTGCATGCTGTCCGGGGTCGAACCTGCTCTTCGGACAAATGGCCGACAGGTCAGGAACTCAGTTCCGCTGAGGGTAGAGGTGAAGGGTTGGGACTGACCTGCCCTGATGTCGCTGTGAGCTGTGTCTTATGGCTTTCAGTTTCAGACAAAGCAGATCTTTTGTTCAGCGATGGCAGCGGCGGTGACGATAACGACGAGACGATGGATTTATTATGACTCAAGTTTTCACTGTGTGCATCGTTAGTATCCACTGCTATCTTTGATAATGTTGACAAAAGAGGGGTCAAAATCAAAACTGTTGCAAAATGTTGCCATGGTTTTGTCCATTTTTCCTCTATTGTGGCGATAATAACAAACATCTGGAAGTAATGGAAAGTTCACTTCAAGTTTGCTGCAACACTAATTTGCTTGTGTTGTTGAGGAAGAAAAAACTCCTGAAGTAGAGCAAACAACTTACTTATTTTACTTATTATAACTAAATTTCATAACCACACTTTTTTTTTTTTTTTTTTTTTTTAATATAAATTCCTGACTTTTCCAACCACTGTCTGCCTTGAAAAAGAGAAATAGGGTGTTTTATATATGAGGAAAATGACTGTCATCCTGACTCATTTGATATTTTTTTTTACTGGATATCAATGAAACACACTAAATATGCGGGAAGAGGACCGAAGTTAATGGACGTATGAATGTTTCAGTGTTGTCCGTGTCTGGGGGGAAAAAGGGCCAAAGGTGCTAATTAACAGAGCTGTCAGTGGTTGCTTGAAGTGAAGTGAACTTGCCGATAAGCAGAGTGGCTGGTGGAGGGAAACTGACGGGGCCCCCAAGCCATCTGGACCTTGTTCTCCCAGAAAGAGGGGCTGTGGCTCAAAATGGGTATCGACCATAACGTCTGCATTATTTTTTTTTTATACATATATATATGAGTCGATTTTGTTTTAACCCCCCCCCCCCCAAAAAAACAAAAACAAAACAAAACAGAAAACAGGGTCACGTTACGGTGTTGACAGGTGTTGTAACAGCTAGTTTAAAAAAAAAAACAGCTAGTAAAGATGGGTAAATTAAAGATTATGGTGACATTAAAAGTTTATATTTATGCATTTATGCATACTGCTTGTGAAATATGCCAATTTTTTTCATCTTTTGGTCATTTAGTTTGCTTATATCTTGCATATATACCAAATATTTTGATCCATTTAGCAGATTTGTTTTAGAAATTATTTTCATGAACAAATAAATGTGGATGTGTATAGATGCACAGATAATGCATGTGAAAATGTGAGCGCATGCTTTAAATCATGAAATGTGTGGGGTCTTATTTTGTGGGCATTTGTAGAAAAAAAAAAAAAAAAAGTCAAACAGGATGGTGATGGATTATGTCCTTCCTTCTTTCTCAGTGGTGTTCGGCCGTGCAGTCATCCTGTGACGCTGGAGGACCTGTGTAGCTCATCTCCTGCAGGTAATCAACCATCATTCTTTCATGAGGCTGTGAGTGTTCAGGAGAGACTGTGGATCTCCCCTGCTACTTCTGCCAGCGATACATCCCGCTACACGTTAAGGAACATGACAACTGCACTCCCTCCCAGCTCATTGCACCTGAACACACTCGTCTATCTCATGACATGATAGGTCAAATCAGATCTCTCACAGCTACGTTTTGGTAAGTCAGCCTAGTTCGAGGGAGATGAGACACGAGTTGTATCAAATTACGTCTTGGATATAATCAACTCGGTAAATTAAATAATTGTTTTACTCAAATCTGATCCATCTACACTTTGGGTTTAATAGTTTTCCCAAACAGAACAAATCTGATCTAATAATTGAAGGAAACTGAATTGTTCTACTGTCTAACCTATCCTCTGCTTTAGCTATGTGTCCTGAAGCATTTTCAAAATAAAAGGTGAGCAGCACAGTCACAGAGTGTAAAATTTTAAAATGCTAGAAAACTTTTCTTTTTGACACCCCATGAAGGACAAAATGAAGCAATCTGAACCACCAGAGGGCAACTTGAAAAGTGTTTCAGTATTTTCCAAAGGTTATCAATGACCCGTAAATCCTCCTGAGTTTGACATTATTATTATTATTATTATTATTATTATCATTACTGCAGCTCCAAAGAAGCCTGCATTAACAAATTTGAAAAAAAAAACCTAGTAATAATTAAGCTCTACTTTGATTAGAAAGACATTCAAAGTTACTTCATCATGTGTTTTATTAACTCTATGAATTGCAGATTGAGTTGTGGCTGAGCTGCATTGTACAGTACGTATCTACACAAAGATGAAGGGTGATGTTTCTGCAAAAGAGCAATGTTGACAAAGAAAACTTATATGGATAAAGTGTTAAGAAGTGCTTTGCCAATCTATCACCCCTTTTACAGTTATATGCATTTTGAGCTTGCTGAGCTTCTTGTGAGATCATTCTCCAACCCCCCCCAAAAAAAAATTATTAAAGTAGCTTACAGACTTGGCTTGATTTGTTTACCAGGTCTGATTCAAACAGGGCAAATGGAATATTTCTGTAATGTTCATATGCAGTGAACTTAATTGAACCATAAGCAATCGTTCTTCCTTTGTTGTTGATGGAATGATCTAAGCACATGACCATCAAGGGGTTTCAATATTATTATTATTATTGTTATTTTTAACAGCTGTACAGAGCAGTAAGCCTCATGACATATCACCTACTGTTTTCAGGCTTACTGTGAATTAAGTCTCTTTTTCCCCTCACGTCATCCCTCTATCTCAATATTTTTTTAATCATAGTCTATTTCGTATATTGTGTGTGTGTGCGTGTGTGTGTGTGTGTGTGTGTGTGCGTGCATGATTTGCACCCCTTTGTTCGTGAGACACGGTATTATCAGTGTGGTTCACTGGTTCAACGAAAACGGTTGAAATGATATCCAGAGCTCAGACATCAAACACCGGAGGCCAGTTGAGTTATGGTGCATCGATCGACTGTGAGAACAAAGGGAGCGATGGTTAAGGGGATGGAAGTTGTGGAAGAAAGAGATAGATGAAGCAGACAGAAGACAAGCAGCCCAGAGTCTGCAGCGAATTGTGTTTGGGGTCTGAGGCTCTGGGGTTTATGTCAGGCAGGATCTGGAGGAGAAGTTGCTCCCTTGAGGCAAAGAGTGGGGAGAAAAAGAGAGAGAGATGCAAGAGGATGTGTGGAGCTCTAAGGGCCTGCATGATGGGTGAAATTAACCAGGTTCCCTCCAGGCCCAGCTGTCAATCCATCACTTTCCTTTCTGCTCCTCTACAGTATTACTCTGTGAATGGTTACTTAAAAAAAGAAAAAAGAAAAAACAGGGCCCAAAGTCAGGTGCTACTTTGGAGTATGCACGGCTGGCGTGTTTCCGTCAGTCCACGTCTGTTTTTCTAAGCCGTTACAGTCGTGTACGGGCACATGTCTGGATGGTGATGAATAACCAGACCCTCCTTGGTTATCTCGACTTCCTTTAGGGTTTCAAGTGAGAGCCAGATGTAGCTATTTATCTTAATCTTTCCTCTCATTTAGTCTAGATGGAGTTGGAGGCCATTTCACTTTTCATTACGTTATCAAACATTCGAAGAACATCTTGTTATGAGAAAATAATCTGGATGTGTTGACGATATTGTCACCACCGCAGAGAAGATAATGAAAATAATAGAACAGGGTGGGCAGAGATGGCAGTAAACTGTAGACACTGTATGACAAAATATGTGTGACCCGAGGAAGCTTCTTCATGTACGCATGAAGATTTAATTTCCTCTAGTAGTATTAATGCTAATGCATTTGAGATGTTCTGAAAGAAAAAGCTTTTGATGCGATGACTGCCTGAGTGTTGAGTCAGAGGAGATGGGACTCCTCACACTGGTGTAGATGTCATGCATACATTACACATTTATATATTCAACACAGTCCACATTCGACTTAACCGAGGTCCTCTTCTTCTTAAATATAGATCCAGAATGTGAACATTTCGATATGTCTGACAAATATTCTGAAAAATGTGTTTCTATTAATAAATGAAGTATTAATACAAAATGGAATCTCTCACCAAAAGGCGATACATTTTCAGTATTTTCACACAGGGCATTTTAGAAAGGAAGCAGAAGACGGTAAGACGCCATAAATTTGCTTCTTTCTGTGCCACAAATTGACAGCGCGCATCACTTGTGTTTACTATTAACAGATTTGAAACAATGTCGTCCTCAGTGATGACAGACCACATGCTAAGAGACTTCTGTGTGTGGGAAGCATCACGCCCCGGCTGTGGAGAAGCACATGGCTGATGCCTGCAGTGTCTGTGTCATAAGATGATATAAACCGTGCTTTGATGAGCGGTGTCATCTCTTACCACATGGTTTTCATCTATTAGTGACTAGTGGCTGGTCGGAAGGGACACACCTCAGAAATGTAACAGTCTCGTAACCAGCACTTACATCTGCTGTGAGGCTAGTTAACAAGAGCTAATGACAGTCACTGCTGTTAGGCTGCTGCAGTATTCCTGTCATACATTTTACACGTGCAGTTATTTAAATAGGGAAAATAAACTAAAGATCATCGACAAATCCAAGTAAGTTCAATTTTTCAGACGACCTTCACTATTTTATACTAAATTTCAAAACACCATAATCTGACTGACAAAACAGTCCACTGAAGTTTGCCTTTTTGAGCTTCTTCCAAACTGATAATTAAAACGAAGCACATTATTTTTGACACTGCTGCATTTCACAGCACATTAAACACAGAACCATGTAACCGAGCTTTGTAGAAAGCAACAGAGGTGCGTTCAGAGGGCTGTAATGAACCAGGCGAGTGAGGAAGAAGAGAGGACTGTGTGCACATGGCGTGCATTCCTTGCAGAGAGGCACATGGCTGCAGCACATGTATGCATGTTCACAGTGTGGCTGCATTGAGCCGCAGTAATTGATAATAAACAGGTCCCATAGCGGGGATTTTATAGCTTTTCCAGTCTTGTTAATTCAGAAAAGAAATGCATTGACTCTTTCCTCCCTGATTTCGTTGGCTGGTTCCATGAACATACCTTTGTTATGGGCACTAGTGGCCAGGCTGCTTTAAACGACTGTGTCAGTACCAGAGACGGAAATCAGGTGGCTGCCATGTCAAGTCCAACAGTGGGCTGGAGTGTTCGCTCAGGGATTGTTGTGTGTCTGCTCATAGATGTGTGTAGTAGTTTCCTTTTCGAAAAGCCAGCTGCTGGTGCATATGATATGAAATTATATGTTGCTGCAGTGAGACTGTAGGCACAACACCTGAGTCCTCTGGTGAAAGACATATTTTAGTCTAGCATCACGGGGGGAAATGTGCCTTGTTTGAGATGATCATGTAAAATAAACAATATTTAAAGATTTTTTTTTTTTGTTTTTACCTGCCCCATTTAACACAAATGGACAGAGTTTTGTATTCTTTCACTTAAGCATGTAGCCATCATTATCATATGCTTTGCAGCATGAATGATTTTACTTGTATGCATGAATACTTTTAAACAATTGCACATATTTTCACACTGATTTTTAAGGCCAGTTTGACTCACCGTGATGGAGGGGATGAACAAACCAGTACTTCATGAAACGAATACAGTTATAGCTAACCAGCAGGGGGCGTTTGTTCTTTGCATCAGCCAACTATTTTGTATGAAATCAACCATCCAGATTACAGCCTAGCCAGCCCTTTGCGTGGGGGGATAGAGGTTGAACGGTGGTGAGTGGAGGGGCAGGAGGAGGGAGAGCTGGGAGCGGATTCTTGTCCAAACATTCTGCACGCGGATTTGTATTCATTGCACCCCTGCTGCTATTGATATCATTACGCGGGGTGCACATGCTGCGAGGAGGGGGCTGGGACTGGCAGTGGGGAGGTCATGGAGCTGCAGGCCCTAACGAGAAGTGACACTGGCTCCAGGTCGGCCAAGCATCCACCGGATTTCAATGGGAGCCGCACTTTCCCAGTCAGCGCATTAGATCAAAGATCATTACCTGCTAATCAAAACACATGAACGTAAGGGGCTTCCCTTCTTCCACAATGTCTTTCAGTACTCTTTGCTGAGCCGAGGCTTTGGAGGAGATACGAGGGAAGACAAAGGAAGAGACAGCATCAGCTGCTGGACTGGCTGGACCTCCATGGCCCACGAGAATGAAGACCCCCACCCTATCTCATTCAGATGCCTCCACTGTTCTGCGGTCTTCACCAGCCACAACCAAATGTTGTGACAAAACACTGCTAGAGTTTGAACATAAAATGTCACTAGATTTGAAGTTTATCCATCTTTGACCATATTATCATCACCTTCCGCTGTGCTTGAGGCTGGAAATATGTCTGTGACGCCTGTCGTCTCATTTGGTGCTGCGTCACCATTGTTAGGTCAGCACCCCTGCAGACTGAGCTGCTCTTTACCAGAAGACATGATCACAGCACTGTTGAATTGTCAGATAGTGACAGAACTTCTTGGCCTTGCAAACAAGCTCAGATGAGTTTGATATTTGCCCAGCTGTAAAGTACCTCAAAAGATTTTTGGGGTGTGAAACTTAAAGCGTAGAGATACCAATATATTGATGACGTTAAATAAACGTCTGTCTGTCCTACCGTTCAATAATGGCTTTCATGCATGAGGGTTCTTCTGAGGTGTTCACCATATTGATGTTGTGTTGTCCACTCAGTTCAGGTCTCGGCTAAGGGATTGCAGAAATAAGTCACTTCAGGGCAGAGGCCTGGTGAAATGTTGAACCCCCTCGGCCAACATGGGACAGGACGAGAGTGAGGGAGTACATAGAGGGGGAGCAGTGGTGGGTATTTTGCTGCTGTACTGAAGGCTCCATGGCCCATTAATCGTTTGTTTGAGTTTCCGACCCAGTGAACATGTCATGTCTCCATTAGAGAGGGTTTGTTTCTTCTTCCTGTCCGCCTCTTGGCAGCAGGGGGCTCTCACACATCTCATTTGGCCGTGCACTGCTGTCTGGTGCCAGGCAGACTGTCCTGCATTGTGTGTGTGCGCGTGTGCGTGTATATGTGTTAATGTGTGTGGGGAATTTTATGTTTTTGGGCTACTCATTTCCTAGAGGTGAACATTAATGCTAATCAAGTTAGGGGGGTGCTGATTCCAGTGTGATGTGTTGAACATACCACATCCCTCCTAAAGACTGTTGTCAGTTACTTAAGCCCTCTGACTACTGCAAGTCATGGATTACTCATAATTGGATTACTTTAGTTATTGTTGTCTTACTTTACTCCCATAATGTTTAAAATAGATGAAATAAATTGTTGATTTTACTCTATTACTTGTACCTGAAGTCTCACAACTGCTTTTTATTAACTGCAAATCATGACAGCTACAAATGGGATTTATTAGATCAACCGGATGGAGCAGTAATGAATTAACAGCTCCCTGCATCCTGCAGTTGGGTTTAAACACCTTGTAAATATTGTGTGCTGTGTGTGTTTTATTGATATGGACATCGAACATGGTAGATTAGTAGATTTATTGTAAAACTGGGGGGGAAATGAAAGCTATTTTTTTAAATATTATTTTTCAATCATATAGAGACCAGATCAAGTTGCGTGATAAAAGTTGCTATAAAAAGGGTAATAATGATTAAATGTCTCTCATCTATTACTTTATTAATTGATAGAATATGATGAGAAGAAGAATTATCTAATGGGCAGGACTTAAGTTTAAAGTTGCTGTACTTCTAAAACTTATTATGGCTTCAATCTTAACCTCAGAAATCAAATACTGTCAGTTAAAAAAATTAATTCGATGAAACTGACCTCGGTGTCTTTGTAAAGTTATTCTGGCTAAGATGCAACATTCCAGTCAGTCTGCTGACTTACTTACTGGGCTCTCCAGTGTAGGAGCTGACCCACACTGCCACGGCCTATCTTGATGTTAGTTTGACCTTTGACCCAAGACTATGCTGTAGACATCAGCCTGCTGACCTGTCAAATGGGCCCCTTTATTCCCGTGACCCATGGAGCCTTGCCTGAAATATGGCTGCCAAGCCTACAGAAGCCAGCCAATTAGGAAGTAGAAAGAAATCAGAGTGGCACAATGAGCCGAGACTAATAGATTCCTCTTTATCTGCCGCCCGTCCGTCTGCCTGCCTCCTGCTTTAATGCCCTCACCGCTGCTGCCATTCTGCTGCTTACATCTCTGCAGCATTGGGAAAACATGACTGATTCAGCTGTTCATCACAACTTCATGTACGGATACTTAATAAAATTAATACTTCAGTGGAAAATATGAAGAAACTAAATTACATTTATGAGCACTTCTACGGTTGAATTTGTTTCCCATAAAACAGGGTTAGCACTAATGAATATGAGTTTTCAGGGTAGGTGAGGCGGCTCACAGATATAATACAGATTTAATATGTAAGGTTTTTGAAAATGAAGTCAAAACAAATTGAAGAACAGTGGTCACAAATGGAGAATGTCCACTATTTCTGAGGTCAGAACGGACATTTTCATCAGCAGCTACATCATGAGCTGCTTCTGGTTTCTTTTGCGTAACTGCTGGTAACTACAGGCATCCTTCAGTTACTTTAAAATTAAAACAAAGCAACAAGAAGAGAAACGTGATGACATCTGAGGAAATAGTGATGCATCTTAAAATATTCCTGCTTTATCACTGTGGTGCATACATACATCACTCCAGACCAATAAGATCCATATGTGATTTAAAATATTGTGCTTACTGCATACTAATACATACTTATTGATATAAACTGCTAACTTGTATTTCTAAAACTTTGTAAGAATTTGACAGCAGAAGAGCTTGGCCATGGTGTTGTGTCATGTTAGTGGTTCAGTGAGTGAAGTGGCTGATCTTTATTCCCTCTGTCCTCCATCCTTATGTCTCTTTGCATGTCACTGACACACCCTTCCTGGTGTGTGTGTGTGTGTGGATATACAAGGTGCACTTACTGCATTTTTCGTTTTCTTCATCCCAGTCCTATTTGTTTTCTGTCTCTTTGCTTTGCACTTGACTGACTCACACTAAGTATAGGCATCCCTGAGCAGCTAAGGGATGTGGCAACAAACAAAGAGGACTATTGTCTCAGTTTAGAAAAAGGACAGCCATCTTGGGAGGTGTTTCCCTAAATGATTCGCAACACATTTGAGTCACTTGTTCAGTGGTGGTGTCCTTTCATCCTGCATCCCAGAGGAGAGCGAAAGAGTGCCACCGAAGGCTTTTGAGTGTCCAGAGCCAGAGAAAAACTGGCCACAAAATCAATGGTTCACCAGAGTGGAACTATTGTCGACCGTGAGCTGCAATTTCTCACCTTGTTTTTCTGAAACGCAGCTAATGTTTCCCCTTGACCCCTCCCTGAAGTAGACTGATATCTGTTGCTTCAGAGGTGGAGCTGGTTGATCTTATTAATCTGTTAATAAACTTTTAGTACGAGCGGGTCAGGTTTGTTTAGTCATAGTTTTCAAGTCAAAAACTAAATTAAGGTAAATAATAGAATTTGCAAGACTGAACAAAGACATGTTGTATCCATAAATGTAAAGGACCTTCATCATGCTTTATTTACTGGCGTCAAAAGACTTACTTTCAGAGGCAGATACATTATTGTTTGTTTGTATTGTGTTGTTTGTTTTTAGCTGGAGATTTATTGGAACTAAAAACAATCAATTTTCTTTTTTCACACTTTAGCGTCGGTCTTTATGTGTTAGCCTGTTTTCCATTTCTTGAATTTTTAACAGGATGCCATAGTAAATGAGTTGTGACAGTCAAAATAATTAATATTTTAAAACCCAGCATTTAAGCCTTGAGATTAAAGGGTTAATACAAATAAAGCATAACATTGGGTGAAATTCCACCTGTTGATTACATTATTAGGAAAGTGAAACAGCAAGCATTTTTTGATAAATTTATATACCAAAGAGCATTGGACAAATCTCCACCATGGCTCCATACATCATGCACTCGCTCATCCCGCTGAATGTATTTCAGATGTCAGATAAGAGCATCACAGTGATGAGAAGCAGGCTTGGGTATTTTTACCTCAGGATCCACTTCTGTCCATTGACCAAGATAATAAAGATGGACTCAAGCACAGTAATTCCTGCCAGCCCCTCATTTTCACAGCACTCTCAGGGAGCAGAAGGTACTTTGTTAAGTACTTGTTAAGTGTGTTATTCATTGTACACAAACATCACCTTGGTAATGGCACACCTACACAGCACTTGAGCGTGTATGTGTTTGTGGCCTTTTGGAGACTTTTGTCTTCAGACATTGTACTAAATGTTGCCATGCTAGATTATCCCAAACAATACCTCGGAGAATATGCAACACATTGGTTCAAAACAATTAATCATCTTTCGTTTACTTAGTCCTTCATTCATTTAGTTCAAACTTCTATGATGTCCTTGAGTATCAAGTGTTGGTCCTGAATTCAATTAAAGTAGGAGTCAGTAATATTAAGTTGGATATGTCCCTGGAAACCAAATATGCATATTTCAAGTGAAAAGCAAAAATGTTTGTCCAATCTGTCATTTAATCAAAGAAACAGATAATGGTTATTCGTGTCACTGCAGGGTTATTTTTTCCTTTTCCTAGTTTTCGTGAACTACTCTTCTCAATTTGAGTGCAAAGGCATGTACAAATATTTGGTTGGTAGCTTTTAAGTTTAGAAGAATGATTTTAAAGCCATAAGTTGTAGTTACTGTTTGCTGACATATTTTCTCATTTAAGTCCACATGGTCTGCCCTGCAGATGCTGACCATAGTAATATATAGTAAGTGAATATCATGCTATCTTAATATTCTTTTAACACTTTTTTGTTAAAATAAAGCTTGATTTACCTCTTGATTTGCCAGTATTTATTTTACCACATACACATTTTGTATTATATAAAGATATTCAATACAATATCTGGAGCATTGATAGAGCAGCAGACATTTTTGTCTATTTGTGATGTAAAGTTATAGAGCAGTGATGTCTACCTAAGCAGAGAATGAAGTTGCTCTCCCTCTGTGTGTGTTGTAATCTGAGTTCGTCTGTGCTTTGTTGACAGCCAGGCTGGTTGTCTGCTTGTTAGTGGAAAGTTCACAGCAGCTGATGTGTTCTGCTCTCATACGGCTCATGATGAGAGCTGTGCGGAGGCAATTGAAAAGCCACCAATCTTCAGCAACTTTAACCCCAAATCCATTTCTTTCTTTCTTTTTTTTTTTGCTGATGGGTCTAATGAGATCTTTTTTTCTTCCAAACTAGCACCAGCAGTACCACCGCCCTGCAGCACCATCCCTCTGCACACTCTCACTGTTTTTCTTTTGTCAAGGCAGCCAATGTTTCAGCGCCCAAACTCCAGTGCTGATCCAACAGCAAAGATGGAGGGTCAAGAGGGAAAGTGAGCCTTGAAAGAGTGTACCGCTTAACCTTGACCTTGGGCTTGCATTTCTCTAAATGTGTGTGTGTGTGTGCATCTACAGCTGCCCCGCTCGCCACTTCAGAGAGTGTTTACATTTAAGGAGAGGTCTTTATCTCCCACAGGCCTGGGGTCCCTCTGGGTGAGTTTATATAGCCAACACACACACACACACACACACACACACACACACACACACACACTGCATGGCTCAGTGCGAGCCTCCCATGGAAAGAGCAAAGGGAGAGTGCTGTCATACACTCATCCATCTCAGCTACATTCTGGACCAACGCCGGGCGTAGCAGCTCTCTCCCCAAGAGCCCAAACACTGCAGAAGTAGGTTACCTACAGTCTGGATCTTTGAAGGAGAGAAAAAAGATTGTATAAACTACACCAGCAAGGATATATACATAGATATAGCAGTGACTATGATGGGGATTTCTGTAACATCATACCTTTACACAGACTTTAATGGCAGTAACTGACTTAATAAATCAACTGATGCTATGTATATGCAGCACCTCATTTTTCAGATTTGCTCCAAAAGACTTCTTTGGTCACTTGCGGTGTGGAAACTAGTGGCTCACGTAACACTAAGAGCAGACTAGTTTGAAATGACACTTAGAGATTACAGTTATGTGTGTATGCAGCATTTAAACTAGACCTGACTATCTTGACTGGTGTCTGTCTGTTGTCCTATCAGTCAGTTTAGCCATTTAGTGCTCTTTCAGACCCATCCATCTTGATAGGGTGCTCTGTTAAGATATGGGACCATGGGGTGTCTTCCATACTGTTACTGTCAGCTGTCAAGAGTTGGCTTCACTTTGCTAAGCATTAGCCAGTGCCTTCAACCTCACATGCTATGTACATGTACTTCATGATGACAGCTAGGTTTAAAATCTACTAATGAGGCATGTTGGTGCGTGATCTAGTAAAAGTGGAAATTAGTCTTTCACCGATCAAGGATTTATCTTACCAAAGAGCCAGTTTGTTTTTCAAGTGTGAGAAAGAAAAAGACCACCAGCATGATATCACAGCCTCTCCCAGACTCTCTCACTCTCTCTCTCTCACACACACGCACACACACACAAAAGCGTGACCTTTTTCACTTGCGTAGATAATAAGCTGTTACAAAAACCAAACAACCTGTCAGGGATAAGATAAAAACAGAACAGCTGATCCACAGACACAGAAAGCTTGGTAATCCTCAGTCCTCGTTTATCCTACAATGTGATTTTACTCTCTGATTGTTTTTTTTTTTTTTTTTTTTTTTTACAATCAACAACGCACAAATTTATCAGCTATCTCAATTTCCTCACTTTTTTTTTTTTTTTTTACAATTTTCTGTCCCACTATGCCTTCATCTGGTGAGTCCTGTTGCTGACTAAGCCAGAACCCTAAAGACCTTGAGCACCAGTTGGAAGAAAAACTAAAGAGCAGAAACACAAACTGATATGGATTTGTGAAAAACTGCTGGTGAGATATTGAGTGTTTGCCTCCTTGAGGGCATGCTTCTATCAGGTGATTCATCGCAGAAAGCCTGACTAACTGTACGGGGTGCAGTGCAAGTCCATCTCAGATGATGGTTTTATTGATGGCATCAAGTCACACGTTGGCCTCTGCAGAGGTGCTACGCTGGCTGTTTCGCCCGGGTTGCGAGAGACCAAGACGGGGAATGGAAATGGGGGGTGTGGGGGTAAACTGGCACACAGAGAGGCCACAGTGTCTTTCCAAGAGCAACATGCAGACACCTGCATTTAGGGAGATCAATACCTTGCCACAAACAACTCAGAGCTCCTCAGGAGAGTAACATAGATCGATTTGGAACTGATGTTAATAGAAGCAGCCAATATCTCTGATATGGTCCACTCAAGTCAGCTCTTTTTGTTTCCAAAGCAAAATTGTAGTAATCCCATAAGAGGCTCACTCATTCCTCTCAACTTGTAATGTCATGGTTACACTGTTAACAGCATGGAAAACAATGTGATTGTCTTGATGTATTTAGGTCAATACATATTTTCTTTTTGTAAACTTTGTAAGCTAAGGTAATCCTTCATTCGTCCTACAGACGGGGAAATTTTTACTGTTACAGCCGCAAAGTGGATAGTGAAACATGACAAGGAGGGCCTATAAAAATAAACAAAAAAAAAAACTAAGGCATCATCTATACAGTGAATAAATAAGCATCATATACACAACATAAGCGACTGAAATAAGTGGATAAAAAAATTACAATCAAGTGGCACAATAATACAATACAGTGAGTGGTATAATGAAAAGGAGTGAAATTGCGCATTAATCGATGAGAAACAGTCGATATATCAGAATATTGCACATTATATTATGAGACAGTTGCAGCACTCTGTCAGCACATTAGTGTAAGTAATGATATTGCACAAGATTATTTATACATTGCACATATTGTTACATATTGTACATGTTATGGATTATTGCATGTGAGTGTGGCTTAATGGGAGCTGAGTGTATTGTAGAGTCTGACAGCAACAGGCAGGAAGGTTCAGCAGTGTCTCTCCTTCACACAGCGAAGGTGGAGCAGCCGCTCACTGAGGAGCTGCCCAGTGCTGCCAAAATGTCTTGCAGGGGGTGAGACATGTTGTCCAACAGGGATGATAGCTTAGCAACCGTTCTCTTGTCCCCCACCACCTGCACTGAGTCCAGAGAACATCCCAGTACAGAGCTGGTCTTCCTCACCAGTCTGTCCAGTCTCTACCTGTCCCTGGATGTGAGGCTGCTCGCCCAGCAGACCACTCCATAAAAGATGGCTGATGCCATCACAGAGTCACAAGGTCCTCAGGAGTGACCCCTGCACCCAAAAGACCTCAGTCTCCTGAGCAGGAAGAGTCTGCTCTGACTGTTCTGTGTTGTCAGTCCAGTCCAGTTTATTGATTAAATGAACACCCAGGTAGAAAACATCAATTAAAAAGATGAAATTCCTTGGCAACTAATGTAATGCAATGTTGTTGTCCTTTCTGGCTGCTCCCTTATGGGGTCGCCACAGCGGATGATCCGCTTGTAGACTTGCCGTTACTTTTTCACACTGGATGCCCTTCCTGACGCAACCCTCGCCCATTTTGGTAGCCGGGACTGGGAGTCGAACTCGGGTTCCCCAGGCTGTGGCACGCATGATAAGTCAACTTACTGTCGCAAAATGTGATTGCCCCATACTGTTGTTCTAGACGTATTGACCTGCTGTGTTAGCACACTGTCTCTGAAGGCACAGAGGGATCAGGCAGGATAGCTGCCTCACTACACTGGGGTTCAGTTACTCTGTAGGCATAGTATTGATTCCCCAGCAGTTACAGAGCTCCCTGTTGAGTATTCCTACAGAATAGGTTTGTAATATGCAGCAGGTTTGTGCATGAAGGCGTGGTATGCTCTTGTCACAATGCTGCTCAATCAACAGCTTTGCATGACCAGATTATTTACGCCAGCTGTGTCATGCTGGTATTGGATTAGGGATGATCAGTGTACACGTAACCTTGTTCAAGATCAATTTGTACATTTACAATGTGACCATTCCCATCTGTTTTGTCTAAATTAACAATGCAACTGCCAAAATAACAGGAATACTGTTGTATTAAGATATATTTTTTAATAAATCAAAACATTATTGCACAGTCTCAGTTTACATTTGTTTACCTGCTTATCATTAGTTCTGTTTTCTGATTGCCTCTGTAGCTGCTCTTATGTGGTCCACAAAAAAAACATATGTGTTAGCAGATTTGTCTGTTAGGGCAAGAAACATAAAAGCAGTTTTATCAACCTGGTTTTATGAAAAAAACTTTCCATCAGTGAAATACATCTTTTAGATATTCCCAGCACAAAGCAGACAGATATGTTTATATTGAAACAAACCAGCATGCTCAAAAGATTGAAACAAGTCTAAATATGTTCCATATGGGGAAACTACGACCCAGGTGGATAAGAGTTTGGATTTTCTACTCACTGGTAGCTACAGTGCGTACCTGTTATTCCCACAGACTGAGTGAGGGATGGAGGGAGCCCGGCCACGGTGCCTTATCAGCTCTAATAATGAGACAGCTGGAGGCCATTTTCCAGCTGGACCGAGCTTTGACATTGAAACACTTATGGTCTCCTTTGCCTGGTCTCCCCATGACAAGGATGGATGACACTTCTGCAATGTTAACCAATCCTTCAAATCTGATGTGATGGCTTTACTGAGCAAATGCTATAATTTCACTTTTGGTTATCTTCCATGGAGAACTGAAGTTGAGAACAGCCTTTTGGTTAAAAATGGTCTGTCACTGCAGGACAGTGAACCTTGTTTGTTTGATGAAAACATCATTTTAAATCCTGATTAATGCAGACTGTGATTAAAAAGAGTCTCCACCAAGATGTCACTGTGTAATTGATGAATAGATGTGTGTTCTTTGCACTGAACTGGATAGCATGGTTGGTGAAGTACAATATTTCACCCAACTGAACTGACGTTTGGGTTAAGAAATGTTGCGCAGTCATAATTTACCTGTCACAGATGGACTTCTCATCAGTTACTCTAAATCAATTTGGCCCAGAATCACACATGGTTTCCCAATATTATTTAACATGATAAAACTATCTTTCTTGCCAGTACCATAATCTGTTTCTTGTCGAACAAAAGTGCATTGAGACGCTCTCCCTTCCTTTTTCCTCTCCGTCTTCATATCAGTCATTTTTTTAATGTGTTGGTTCCAAACCTCTGCCATTAGTTTGGTAATTATGCTTTCATAGTTCACTAATCAGGGATCTTTATGATTAAGATTACGATCAATCAAGATCACTTAACACAGTAGCAAATAAATGTTGGCAAGAAATGTACCTCCGAGAAATGAATGTCTCTTTTTTTGATCTGTTTTACAGTTCAGTGTAGTTAGGCGCATCGTACAGGACACCAGTCCTGTCTAGGTCAGAGTTGATATGAACTTTGAAAGATAACGTAGTGGGTGTTCACATTGAATTTAAATAAGGATGTAAATTATTTGGGCAATAGAAACAGAGGAATGCTGAAGCCCTCTACAGCCAACCTTTTCAATTAACTCAGCGATTAGAAGTGAATCTCACGTAATGAATCAAATGGCATTACAATGAAAACCTTAGCATGCATGAGCATACATGATATATTTTAATTTCTAAATTTTATAATTATGTATTGTATGGATTAGATCCATAGAAACACTTTTGGTTCACTCTGTTATGAAATGTTTTGAACATTGGATGGGTTTGAGTCAGGTCACTCCAACCTGCAGCTTTTCCTGTAGTCCTGCAGGTTTCTACCTGACCCTGCTGTGACATACACCCTGGCTGTGACCTCTGTTTTTTGCACACCAACTGCCCCATTAATGTTACGATGATGACACAATTATAGCATTTTGTTTAAATTTCTCTGCAGTGTCTTGACTGTGTCTTGTGTTGTGTGATATCTGACTCCTGCAGATACTTTCACTGTGATACAACTTAGGTTTTATCTCTTTAAAAAAAACAAAAAAAACAAAAAACAAAACAATGATGGGCATAAAATGTGTTTGGTGTATGCCCAAGCCCTGTATAACACTGGTGACACAGATTACAGTGGCAAGCATTACCAACCTTCTGGGGACTGGATTTGGCTGTGGGTAATCGTCAAGTTGACTTGAGCCAGCTGTAAGCAGAATCATCAGAACCCATAGAAAACAGCTTATTTATCAAAATCAACACATCCAGTCATTTGGATAAATCTCATAAAGCTTGACTGACGTGGCTGAAATCATCCATAAAGGAATGTAGCTGAATGGTGATTCTAGGATTTTATATGGCAGACATCAGACGGTTGTTTAAGTTTTTGTGTGCAAAATCACACAGCCAGCAGATCCAGTTGAAAGTTCCCTGCTACTGTATGGACAAGGCTTTCACACCACTTTCTAGTTCTGAGATGCTGGTTCTCACTCTATCAACACGGCACCATCCCTGTCTGCCTTTCTCAAACCCCCCCACCCCTCACTCACTCCCCAGGACTCTGGCCAGGAGTGGTGCTGAAAGACTGAATGGTGGGAGATGGAAGGGTCTGTGCTCCCATTTCAGCGCTCCCATCCCAGGACTTGTCTCAGCCGACTGTGGAGGCAAACAACGGCCGCCGTGCACAGATACAGATTTCACTTCACGTTGATGCATGTCTCTGTTGATATGCTGGACGTTGTTACATGAACCAGAAAATGTGTTATCTGATGGAGGGCTGATCCTAATTCCAGACTGACCCCCACTGCCATCTCACCAAAGCCTCAAGCCAGGCATTAAACATCTGCCCTGGAAATTTGCCAGGAAAAGTGTGCTAGACTTTATTTTATCTGCCAGCAAGAGCAATATTAGCATTTGCCTCCTATATGAATGTCCCAGATGCTCTGTTGATTGAGGCCCTGGCTAGACTTGCATGGAGAAGCACAACCCTCTCAGCTCTTTTTCTGCTCCTGTCTTTGTCTTTTAAGCTTAGACACATCCCTCTGACATTGATGTCCTAGCTTGTTGTCCAGAGGTTTTCAAAGGTTTCTAATGAAAGACCTTAAAGTTGCAACAGTTTGACTTTTCAAACAGATGTTTGTGACTTCTGCCTGAGATGGATTTGACTCTTTGAAAATCCTCCTTGTGTGAGGCGCTCATCCATCTGTGGTGATCTGTGTTTCAGTACATCTTAATAAAGTAATCCCCTCCCTCGTTTTTCTACCCGTAGGAATGCTCTTGTTCTTGCACTCTTCTCCTTTGTCATGCGGGGCACCCAGACTATGATTTGTTTAGGTTTCAGATTTAAGGGTGACTGAGGCCATGAGTCATCATTACTCTGAAATGACTTGTTTTAATTTTCTCTCTGCTGAAGCAACAAAAAAATGTAGGGTTTACTGAAAGACACTTGATGTAGTTATAAGGAATTCAGTGCTGTTCCAAAGTGCTTGTGCTTATTTAAGTGTCCTCTTATTATAAGAAATGGTTTTCCTAAGATTGCTCGGACATTTCACCATATTCAATCATTTCGTAGATAAAAGCATTGAATTTTTTCATCCTATCTAACCCTATCAGCACAGGTATGGCAAAGATATACACTCATAATCCAAATAAACCAGCAATGTACCAGTGTGAAGTTTCATTCATCATCCAGGCTTTCAATTCATTAGACATTCATTTGTTTTCTCCTGACATATCACCAGACTTTCAACCGCTGACCATGATAACTGAAGCAGTGGCCAAAGGTTCCAGCTCCTCACTTTGAAAAGCTGACCCGTTCTTTAAATGTTTAAAGAGCCTATTGCATCATCGGCCCTCGCCCACACATGCATGTTTGGGTGAATGCATGGGGGCGAGTGTTGTGATACATCATGTGTTTAAGCAGTTGAGGGGAGGCCCAGGTTGTGTGGTTAATGACTGGCTCTCTTTGTGGGCTGTGCCGGCTCTCGGAGAGGATAAGACTGGCGGTGTAGGGGCATCTGGAGCGCAGGGGTCACATCACTCACATCAAAGGAGGCTGGGAGTATAGGTCACTGTGTTTGACCATGGGGTGGTGGAGAGAGTGGAGGGGTGGTTGGAGGGATTGGGAACAGGATCACGGGGAGTAAAAGAGATGAAGAGGCAGAGGGATGGATAGAGACGGTGAAAGATAAATGGGAGAGAAAGTAAGAGATGGTGTGGCTCAAGGGATGGGGGAAGGGAAATTGACAGTGCAGGTTTTGTCATTTTCTAATTTCCTTTGTACCTTTTGAATTTTGTCATTTAACTACATCTTCAATGAAAATACCAATGTGAGTGGAATTTAAGATGACAAATGAGATTAGGTGTGTGAACATTTGCTAGTTGAAGAAACTCTACATGTGCAAAGTTGCGTTTTTGTAGCTGTTAGACCATCCACTTATTTAAACTTCTCTTCTGTAAACTCTTTAATAAGAAAGGAATAGTGTGATTCACAGATTCATATCAGTGGTCTGTTACAAACGTTTGTGGTGCAACTGCATCAGTAAATTCAGGCAGCATTGGGTGTAACTTAGGCGTGAATTTACAATGCATGTACAATGCCTGTCTGCATCGGTATATTCCATGGTTGAATCAATTATATAATTTTCTATTCCCCGTCCTATGGTGTTTCCAAGGCAACCTGAATCACAGATGAAAAAGAAGATCTGAATGCTTCCTTGTGCACTGAAGGAAGTTGGTGTGTGTGTATTGCGTTCCAGTTGAACATGAATGTCTGAATTTCCAAGTTCCAAGTCAAAATTTAAATCAGAACCCTCCGTGAAATCGGATCTCCAACTCAGAAAGTCTGATTAATCTCACTAACCCAACATAGAATTCAACCTATCTGCTACTGATGTAAACAGTAGCTACATGTTTCATTGTACGTCTGTAAGGTTGGAAGAGCTGGGAGCACTAAACTTTGAGGTTATGTTGATCTGAGCTCCACGTTCTGACTTCCAGTGAACACACCATAAGGCAAACTCTCACTCCCCAGGGTCCTAAAGAGGAACTGGTAGCAGCCTGTGCCTGTAGATCATCATCAGACCATTGTCTAGTATGTCTAACATGATAAAGCCCAAACTGATGTTGACCATGATTTAAGCATAAAAACCACCCAAAATTAAATCCATTTCTCAAGTCGATTCAATTGTGCTATTGAGGTAAGAAACCTAATGAACTCTCTGTATCAAACTGGATCACATCATGTCAAACCTAATCTCTTTGTAATTAAGTCATATCCTTATCAAATCATTTTTGAATGGCATTGTATCAATAGGGGGTTCAGTGTATCGTTAATGCATCATATCGGTGGCAGTGTATCAAGATGTGTATCGTCTCAGCCTCAGTGGTAGAGATATACATCCCTAGTGCAAACTGCTATTTGACCAAAGGTGATGCTACAAATATAGCTTTTTTTTTTTTTTTTTTTTTTTTAAATTGAACTTATTAATTATTAGCTATTAACTTGGTTGAGAGCCCCCACTTCAGTAACCATCATCATTGAGTGAAATGTTGTGCAATCCCAAGAACAAAATTCCAGGCGGAGGAAACAACACAAAACAGAATAAATAGATGCTTGGGGTGTTCTTGTGCCTAGCTAAGTGTGGCTAGCAAGTTAATGCTTAACAGTTATAGTAGTTTCCCAACTAGCTCTGTGAGTGTTTACAGCTTCACTAAGTGTATACAATCAAATATTTATTAAAGAGACACAAATGAATTTCACTGTTTTTCACATTGTGGTGTGACTGAGCTGTTGAAAACACCTTATGTGTCCACAACTCGACATTAACAATGGCACTGTGTCCAAATTAGCTTTGATGGTGGGCCAGTATCCACAATACCAGGACCTTGAAACTGAAGTTGCGAAATGGAGTTTGAGACCAGAAAATAAACAGTTACAACTGCGATGCATCGCCTAATCGATTATTGTTGACACTACTTAATTTTATTATTTACACCTGTGCTTTTCCTGCTGTGACATGTTAAGATGACTGCTGTGAAAGGGCCTATTGTTAACCGATCCAACACCGTTTTGCTCATAGAAATAAAAGAAGACCAGAACTAGTTTGCCATAGTTGACTAGTTATGGTGTCAAAGCACATCAGTGGGGTTATAAAGTGTGACACACACACTGCCACTAAGCCGGCAGTGTTTGTTAGCAGAGGTAGTTACAGAGCCCATTAGACATTTATGTCAAAGGGACAGTCAGCATGACGGCACAGCAGACGCCGCCCCTCTTGTGCTGCATGCAGTGTCACGCCGACATGAGTGAGTTTAAGGCTTGATGCAAGTTGGTTCAAACTGAAGTTTAGCCCACTGCAATGGTTGCAATGGCAATAGAGTTTGATAAGACATTGTTTAATTTACAATTTTGTAGACTACTGTTGTTAGCCTACCAGCTATGCTAGCCCCTGACAAAACAGTGCTATCTGTACCATTTCCTGTCCTGCTTGCTTTTCACCACAAATAGCAAATAAATTTCATTGGCCAAATCTGGTGCGACTGCACCTTTAAAGCAGAAAAGTGCCATGGTCTCTGGAGATGTTTAGTAAATGCATGCAACAGTTTTTCGTACAGAATCTTTAAACTCTGAATTATCACTGTCACTGACCTAATCAGTAGCTTTTAGCAGAGGAGCTCCCCTCACTGGTGACTGAGAGCACCCCTGTCCACTCAGCCGTGATACACAGTATGTTACTTCCGTGTTAAAAGCTTATTAAAACACCACAAAAGCCACAGAAATAGACTGATGTGATAACTGTCACAAAAAGTTGGCAACTGAGCTATTAACCTTATAAACAGTGCTTGTAAAGACTTGAAAAAGTTTGAAATAGCAACCAACAGTCTAGAGCACAAACAGACCAAACGATGCCACTTTATTTTTTAAAATTTATTGCAGGTATTCTGTTATGTACATGTTTATTTACAAAGTTATCCATGTGTTTCAATCTTATTTTGATACTTTCTTACAGTTATATAGTAATCTCCTGATTTCTATATAAGTATGATTAGAAAATCCTATAAACAATCATAAAAAACTGGCTATAAAAAAGAAACGGGACCATCTATCTTTGATACATGCAAGCTGAATTACAAAGTTGGAAAATAAATACTATTGACAGATAGTATTCTATCAACCGCATTTAAAAAATTGCCACATGTAAAACATACAGTACCTCTAACATACACTCATTTGTGTGGTGAAACTGACCTTTTGTTTGTGTTTTCAAATTTACATTCTGTGTGGTACTTTTTGATTTAGGCTGATTGTCAGAGAAGTGCCATTTTGGGGATTAATGCAAAATATTTAAGAGCATACACATTTACAATGAAAGCACAGCATGAGACTGAATGAGAAATGCAACTAGAACTTACACAAAGACATGAAATCACTTTTAAACTTTGCTGGTTCGTTATGTTCGGAATGGGGAATACAAAAATATTTTTACCGTTTTAGATACAAAAAAAAATGCCAAATTGCTGTAGTTTGTCACATACAACACACTCCCTGAAGAAAATTGTATTGTAGAATCCAAATAAATAATATTTAGATTTATTTTGCCAATGTAACAAGCCACACATATGCACAACAGACTGTGCAGGCTTTGCTGCTTAGCAGTTCTGAGCGGCTACCTTTGAATGCTGAGTAGCTTGTTCGAATCCATTACTGTCTGTCTCTAAAGAGACTTCCAACATCACTGAATGGGATGGGGCCAACGCCTGATGGCTGTACACTGAGGAGCCTCTTCAAACTGGTTTTCTTAAATGTTAAAATAATGCCATGGGAAATAGGTTTCTTCATACAGAGATAATACAAACATTCAGAGTTAACCACCTGTGTTGATTGTACTAGCAACATTATGGTAGTGGTAATAAAAAAAATACCCAAGACATCTTTTATAGCAATGCCAACGTTGTATCATTGCCTTTTTCAAAGATTAATTTAGTGTAATTAAGCTTTAGTTGTAAGAAAATCCCAGGTTTGTGATTTTTGTCCATTTTTTCTATTTTAATCCATACAACTCAATGACAGTCACACTTCAACTGTTACTCTTTTACGAGCCAATAGTTAGAACATTTGATGTTGACTTTTTGGACACTTGAGGCCAGAAAAATGTGTTAGAAACCCATTTCCTAGTAACACATCCAGTAGTTAATGAAGCTTTCTATTAATGTTGTGCTCGCAGACTCATGGTGATGTAAATGATTCTATACTGGAAAATTGAAATCATGTTGTGTTGAATTACATCATTCAGCAGTAATCTATAAATCAGTCTCAACCTTTTATTGATTCTTTGGGATTTGGGTAAATTTTCTGTGGCAACAAAAGATAATCAAAACAAATACCACTTTTGTAATCTTTGAAGCGTAATTGCAATCACCATGATTAAGAAACTTAGGCATAAAGCTACACCATGGTCGCCTGATATCGATGTCTAATCTTTCAGTTTAACTTTGTGCTGCAACAAGCCCGACAACGTCTGTAGTATCATTTAACATTAGTTTTTCTATTGCTTCTGCAAGGCTCTCAACATGGCAACAGCTGAGCCGGCCGCCCAAAAACATTAGCAGTAATACTGATTGAGCTAACAGTGTTAACCTGGAGGGGAACCCGAGGGTGAGCGCTTCGTCACACCTCCACACTTAGTTCTCTGCTCAGGTAGACATTACTGCCTCTTTAGCTTTACATATCATTTAGTTATTTGCTGCTATATTACTGCTCTGGATACCAGAAGGGAATTAAAGATGTGTTTTATGTTGTAGCAGAAAAGGTGAAAATCTTTTAAACTTGTTACCCACAGGCCTCATCAAAACAAAAAAAACATTTAAAAAAACAAAAAAAAACAAAAAACACTGACTTCAAGACGGGGGAACCAAAAGTACAACAAAGCTAACTTATTTCTGAGTATTTCATTCCTGCAGCACTCTATTATTGTAACCTATAATGTAGTATTAATGCTGTGCTTCATCTTATTGAGAAAGGGTGTCTGTCTGAAAGAGCTGTGCATGAATAAACATTTTAAATGAAATGCTGTGCGACTTGTGATTTGTACCATTATGTTTGTTGTGATTCATGATTCTTGTATTTTGTGTAAATGAACCCAGCAACAGGACAGATTTAAGAGCAAGCACATTTACCAAAAAGCCACAACAAAGGTTCCCATCTGCTTATTAATTTTCAACTTATAGCAATTTGCCTTAAAAGTAAGTTGTTAACTACAAAAACGTACAAGGAAATGAGAACTCTGGATAATGTGACAGAAGACAAATGCCCTTTTGTCTTAAACAACTTCTGGATGTGAATACAAAACAAGAGTTTTGTACTCTGACATCCAAAAGACATAAAGAACACCACCAACTTGGGGACTGTTGGCGAAGCATCTGAAGCTTTTTTTGTTCCACTGTTCAATGTCTGAGTTTGCGCTGTGTTCAGTCTCTGCACTTGTTCAGGTCCAGCTCCTTTTTGTTCATGTCCATCTTATTTGCTTATAAGTGCAGACGCTGTCACAGCAAGTTAAGTAATAAGATGCTTGCTTTCCTACTTCAACACCATCTTACCAATATCCACTGCTGTCAGTGAACCAACACTGATCTCATTAAGGTGATCAGCAAAAGATCCTCTAAAAATATAAATATAAATTCATCTAAACCCTGCCTTATTTTGGTCCTTTTTAATACTTTTAGCTGTTGAGTGGGGAAAAAAAAAACGCTCCTTTAGCTGTTCTCATTCCACTCTGGCATGATGCTGACACTGTGGACAGTGTGGTACTGGTGTGGCGATAGTGTACGTGGTATGCCGTGTGTATAGAGGTACTCGTTTCCCTGTAGGCTGGCCGCTGGCGACTGAATCCCAGCTCCAGGACTGCACTGGCGGCCCAGAGTCTGGTGGGTCATGGAGCTCTGGTACATGGCAGCATGGTGGCCATCACCCAGCTGTGGAGAAGCGTGGCTCCCAACCCCTCCTAGTCTGGACACCAGAGACCCTGAAGTGAAGTGAGCAGAGAAGTGCTGGTAGGGTAGCCGGTCCATTGGCTGCATGGTGGTGACGGAGCAACTCCCGTAAGGTGACACACTGGCCCAAGTGTTGCAGCTGATGTCCTCTAAACTAGGAACTGGCTCTGCACCCTGAGAGGCGCTGGCATACATACAGGCCTGCCGCTGACTGGATTCACTGCGGTAGGGCCCACCGGCCAGGCCGAGGCTCTGGGCATAGCCAACAGGACGGTAGTAATGGTCCTCCTCACTGGACGAGCTCTCCAAATAGGCCTTCTTATAGCTGTGCTCACCGTGGCAGTCATCCTCCACTGCAGGCGGAACGACAGTTACAACAGAGTTAAAGAACTGTGATTCTGGTGTTATGTAAAGAGTAAAAGACCATGTCACTAACGTTTGACCAACCTTTTTGCATTGATGTATTGTCATTCATTTCCACTATTCTGATACTAATTATATGATAATCATGAAAATCAAATGTAGAAGTATTTTACTGCTTTCGCTTGTGTAAATAAAAAGCATTTTTGCTTGAGTAGTTATTGTCCCTTTAATGCACATACATTGGTTCATTACCACATTTATTTTTTTGTATTTTACTTGTGTATGCTATCATGTATTGTTCAGTATATATTTTAATTTATTTGAATTTTATGTGCTAATGTTCCTGAAAAATAATTATACACATAGAAATGTTTCATATTTAGATTAGAAAGTCTCTGCAGATTTGACTGCTTTAAAGGCTGAAAATATCTGTCTCCTACCTTTCCTCTTGATGCAGTGGTACTCTTGGCTGTGCTCATGTGGCAGTGGGTAGGAGCCTGACTGAGGCAGCATATCCTGTGAGGTGCTCGTGACCCCGTTCTCACACTGGGAGTACTGGGAGTTCAGGGCGCTCGGGGTGGCCATGCCCTGGACCTCCCCACTGAATGGGCTCTGGCTGGAGCCCACTCTCTGGCGCACCGTGCTGCGAGGCACTACTGGATACTCCTTGGTACTATACGCACACACACAAATAGGGAATAAGTTAATTTCTGTGGAGTTCGATCTGTTCCGAAAGACAATCAACAACATCCACTGTCAGTGAATCTCACTTAGGACACACACACACACAGAGAGGCTCCTCTGGGATAAACCCTTCCCAGAATGTATTTCACTCCTATTAATCCACAGGATCCATCAATAGATCATTTTGCTACTTTTGGATCTTTGATTTCAGGAATCTCTTCAGTTGAATCAGTGAACTGGTTTTGCAATAAGCTCTCCCTTCAATGTTGTAACCAAGAGCAGACGTGTGGAGCTTACTGTACTCGGCAGGATTGGACAATGGCATGTAAGATTGATCGTGTGGTTTGGACTCTCACCATGCTCTGTGCATTTGCAAGTTTTGAGAGGTGAAATGCATTTCACTTACAACGCTGTATTAAATCGTGGCATGCACCTACTTAATGTGTGTCTGATGCAATCAAGCGTGTAATTTTTTAAAGAACTGCTTGAAAGCACAGAAATCTTTCTGAGGATTTCCAGGGATTTTTCTCCACAGCATAAACCATGACATTAATCTGAAATGCATAATTACAAAGACCTTTATTCTGTGGCTCATAATACAGGTTATGGGAAGGAGGTTTCCTTCAGGAAAGCCAAACATCCTTTCCAGTTTTTTTTTTTTTTGTCCCTGATTTGAATATACACACTTGTATCAGTTGCCCAAAGTAGGGGGTGGGCAGGCCATGAGTTTCAAAACCAGATATTCTTCTTTGAAAATGTGTTTTCCACACAGTAAATGAATGCATGCTCCATCCCTCATCTGGACTGAATAATAGAGAGAGAGAAAGAGAGAGAGCGAGCAATGTGGTCATGTATTGCCTTGGCTGCCGGACCAAGTCATACAACCAGTTCAACACACACACACAAGCAAAGAACTGTGCAGAAGGGAGATGTTGTAGTCGTGTTTCAGAGGTTCTGCCAGATCAGTTATAAAAGTCTTCAGCATGAAAACTGGCCGAGGATCAAGAACTACACTTACATCACTGAAAATAACACTCGCTGAAAATAACACTCATAACTGGCGTGCATTTGGGTGATTGAGGGATTTCTCTAAAGTTGGGCTTGTTAAGTGACAGTGTGACCTGGATGTCAGTAATCCCTGCAACATATCTGCTTGGCATGTGACTGCATTTCCATGTATCAAATGTTAAAAAATAGATTATAAATAACATGCTGTGTAATTTTTTCCAATAGCTATACCTTTGCATTCGGGACATCCGGTGTAGCTCCATGTCATCACTTCCACGAAAGCCTTTTGCAAATGGATTGTTCTCAATCTTCAGCTGGGTTATCTACAGCAAAATCACTTAATTAGTAACACATTTTACAATGGAAGCTAGTTGCTGTGGTTGTGTCACTTAGCCTACTAGATTTTAAACTGTGGAGTATTACAAAAAAATAAAGTGACATAAAACCAACATAAAACCAACCAACACACGTCCTGCAGTTTTTAGGCCTAAAAATAGGAGTGATTGGAAGTAACCACTGTACTACAATGTCCTCTTCAGCTTGAGGCTTAAATGATGACAGTATTATAAAGAAGTTTTTGGATGCATCAAATTGCTCACAAGTTATCCAGGAGAATGAAATAACAGATCACATTTCAAGAAATCGGAGATGCTTTTAGTGATCCTAAACTACACAATTCAATAAAAGCATGTCTCAATAAGACATATTTTCATTGCATAATTTATAATGTTATTTGACGGTTTCTGGCAGATATTTGACAGATGCAAAAAAAAAAAAGTGATTTATTGTACCACTGTGTTTTGATGAAAATGTCTTTGTAAATATCAAACAGTGCAGAGAAACATCCAAAATAGCAAGTTAATCCCAAAGAGGTTAAACACAATCCAGGGATATCCCTCTCATGAGCAGTGGTTTCTGGCAGGTAATTAGTTGGCAGCTCTTGTGTGCTTCCAGCTTTCTGACAAGACCGGAGGTTAAGTCTGCACGCTGGCTGACACTCTCACCAAACCTTGTAAAATCTCTCGTGTGACACTTCGCTAGCTTCTTGTTAATGCACGCAGCTTGGCAGAGCATTTCCATTTTGTTTCATCTTAGTTAGGAATCAAAAGTTAAGAGTGCAGTTGCACTCTTTTTACCCTGCATGGGCGTTCCAAGAAGAAACACAACTAGACAATTACTCACTCCTGTGATAGCCAGGGTTCAGTTTACAGAAAAGGAAAATAATGCATTTTGCAAAACACATGAGGACTGGACACAGAGTCAGAGCAAAGAATATGAATACTAAAAATAATTTGGGAGTAGACTCAAGACAATTGGGCAAAAATCTTTCACAGCTTCAAAGACATACAGTTTTACTAGACTGTGTCCAAACTACGCTCATTAAAATAATAGAGGCCTATATAAACATATTTCCAGATGCTTTCAGCTGTTTTTGCCCATAGAGGCACTTAAAATAAAATGTAATAAATATAACTTAAATATAAGCTATGGGGTTACTGGCATTTTTATTCTTGAAGAAAACATGTTATTTCAGAAAACACACTTTGGAAACTTGCAACAGTGACAGGAAATGCTTAAAACCTTAAAACCTTAGACTCTGACCATTTTCATTAGCTGAGAGTCCAACAGGTGAATTGGACACATGCATATATATATATATATATATATATATATATATATATATATATATATATATATATATAATTAGACAGTTTTGTTAAAGTGTCTGCAAATCAGAAATGCTTGTTTTCCTGCAGGCCTGGAAAGCCCCAATAATTAGCTCGGGGTTACGATCTCGGCCCCCAATAACATGTTTGAAAATAATGAATGGTTTCTACAGCAGCATGTCCTTCATTTGTGCTTCCTGTTCCCAGAAGCGCACAGACGTCGGATTGGCTGCGGGGAGCTTTCGCCCCATATTCCCCAAACTAAGGACATAAAGCCTCGGCCTGCATGCTTAAATGATGTTAAACAGACGCTCTTTACACATATTTGTATTCCCAAGATTTTCCCCCCCAAGAAATGTCTGCCGTGTGAATCCTGAGTTGTATTTCTGCTTCTGTCCTTCTTTTACCACAATGATGTAACTAAAGTGATAAACTGTGTGGCTGCCTGGCCTCCAGAAATCACGCTATTTTCCTCTAATTTATTATTATTAATTTTTATTATTGCCTACCATTTTCTAAATTGTTGGGTAAAATGGTAATTTTCACACATTTCCAGCTTTTATGTACTTACAGCACACAACAATTTGAATTTACTATTTATTAACGTTTCTTAAAGAGCTGAACGGAAAGCTCAGCGGACATTATACACAAAGGGGAACATTTAAAACGATTATAAATTATATTACATGTCTAATGTTATTATAAGATCTACTATAGTATTTGTAATCATTTTTAATTCAACATTTTTGGAATTTTATTAACTGTAAATGTTTTGTTGTGTCATCACTAACACGCAAAGGGTTATTTTAATACAGATAATAACCTATAGAAATTAGTAATCAAGTAATCAACACATTTAAACCAAATTACAGTTTTTTTTCTTATTTTACAGATATTCCCGGTTGCATTACAGATCATTATTTGTTAGATCACTTTTGGATCACATAATATATGATAATTATTCGTTGTTTTGGTTTGTCCTGTTTCTCTGCAGCTTGTCTCGCTGCAGACCTGTCTAACCTGGACTGAGGCTCTGAGGTCAGTCGTCGTCTAGTCTTGCCATGTGAAGTTTTCTCTCGTCTGTCAGTGACTCAGTGTGATATCAGAGATTTTCAGTTGACAGTGACGAGGTTCAACGGAGAACAGCGCCTTTAATCAGATCCAGCTTACCGTCAGATTCCCATAAAAAAACAGGCAAATTCAATTGAAATAATTCATTATTATTATTATTATTATTATTTGTGCTTGAAATGGAAATCATACCTTTACATGATTACATTTTTGCATTATTTTTAATGCAGAACATGCTGTTCTGCAGTGCTTTCCTGTGGAAATTAAGTTAATAAAATGCGCCGTGGATCGTGAATAGGGGTTAACTTTGTCACTGGTTGCAATTAAAATTCAAAACAAAATCCAAAAGTAGCCATGAAGGACTCACCTTGTGGTTCTGATAGGATGTAACCGCAATGAAGGCCGTCTCTGGGAACACGTGAGTGCAGAAGGCCGTGTTTTTGGAGCCAAAGCCGTTATTTTCATCCGCCTTCACGATGTGGATCCTCGGCTGATACTTGTGCATCGAATTTAGGATGATCTAGAAAAAAAACGGAGCCTCGCCCGTTAGATGGTTGATCATGTGTCACGACACAAAACATCCTTTCTAAAAATAAAACCTTGCAGAGGAGACGGAAAGTAGACCGTCAGGCTTTGTTGTGCAGCTAGTGGACAGCATGTTGGAGCAGTTTGAAATACAAAACCCCCTTAAATCATTTTTGGCTGCACGCATCAAAACTTTATGTTGCTCTGGAGATTATTGAGGAGCTTTGATTGTTTTTGCTTGTGTCTGTACGCTAAAAATGCGTACTATTTTGTTACAGAGGGTTCAATATTAAACCATGTACCAAAATGCAAAAGATATGGGTGAGCAGGACAAAGTAAAAACAAAACAACAACTAAAAACTGTGTGCGTCATGATTTCAGACATTAGAGGGAAAAATCCATCAGATTTTATTGGCAGCTACTTGGATCCAGGTCATATTCTTCATTAATCTCACAGAGACCAAATAGATTCAATTAAAGTGTCATTTTTCAGTCAGAATTTTAATATATATTTTTTTAATTCAAGTTTTTATTGCATTCATAAATATTTCAAATAAAATTGCATAGTTTTTTGGCTCACTCATATGAACCTTTCTTCTGTAAAGTACTAAACTTCACTTGTTATGTAACTCCAAACTCATGACTATATTTGCAGATACAATAATACTCTCTATATTAATATTATTACATTACTGTGGGTAGTTGAGCAGTCCCAGCAGAGTGATAGGACTGCATAAGCACGTCATCTCTCTGGTTGCCCCTCTAACCTGACTAACCTAGTTTATGCTAAGTGATGACTATTACCCGTGGCTAGCTTGGCGACATTAAGACGCAGTCCGCACAGCTGAACTTGAGCCTTGAACTTCTCTTTTGAGGCCCTCTCATCCGTGGGTCTTAAGTCTAATTGTTTTGACGGACCAGGGAATCATGGTCATCAGCCGCAAGGAAATCTGTTTTTTTTTTTTTCATCAGATCCACTTACATTTAAAAATTGAGAAAAGGGCTTTATTTTCTTCCCTTTTTCTTAACTCTCCCACCCAGCTACCCCCACTTTTTTGTCCCAAAGGCATTCCAGCTCTCTGTTATCTTAAAGGTTGTTTTTGTACCTGCCTTTCACTGCCAGCATGACAGGAGACAAGAGATCGCCCTGACCTCCAGTACCTGTGGGGGCATCCTATAGTATTAAACAGACATAACCCCAAGTTCTTTCTTAGAGCTGAGTGAAGCATATATAGGGGCTTACATAGACCACATAGTCATCCATTATGAATTTCCAGCTGAACTTGATCTCATTTCATGGTGCAATAGGTTTTTGTAATGGACAGAAACTGTCACGCACCTTGTATAGATGCATGATGGTTTAATGGAAGTTACCGACTTCAATAGCAGACAATATTAGCTGTTTCACTTTGGTTAGATAAGCAGGCTGTTGAAGAGTGGATGACTTGCAGATGGAAACTTAGCGTTTGTAAATTTTACAGTCTACCATAAATACAACTATTTGCAGGAAAGAGGTTTTAGGGCTGCATGCTCTGATCTGAGGTGAGAATAGTTTTACCAGAACTGACTCTCCGGCTGAGAGAAAGGAAATCTCCCTGCTATATTCTATGGTAGCTCTGTTTTGGTTTCCTTTTTTTAAGTGCTGAATCGTATTGATTCCTGTGTTGTGAAGTCATGCCACCGTGCAAATGAAAAAAAATAACCCAATAAATGTCCCAGCTATCGAGCTGCGCTGCCATTGTTTTTGGATTTCTGAACAAGGCTTTCATCTTTGGTGAAAGAGCTTTTCAAAAGATTTGAACACAGCATAGGTTAAACAAAACATTTTCCCATGCATGCATTTATTAAGGGTTTACTCGAGGTCTGCAGACATGCGTCCAAGATTGGACAAACTTCAACAACAAGCACATCAATACATCAATCCGTTCACCGCACGTCATGGAGCTAAAACCGTTTGCCAGTGAGACACATTAGAAGTTTCATGGAAATATCTAAATGCTCATTTAAGCCTAGGACATAGCATGGTCCACTGACTGTGGGTTCCCAAAGTCCAGTATGTGTGTTAGTAGGGGGGTTGTGGGGGTAGCCACGGACCACCCACTGGGACCCCAGTGCACGCCTCGTCTCCCTGGCCCAGCCGCTGCCCTGCCTGGGTCCCTGTATCTCTGTTCCCCCAGCCTCTGGATGATAGTATTCAATGATAGTGAGGGATCACTCTGGGTCTCGAGCCGCTGCCCTTTGCTTTCAAGTCCCACCACATCAGAGAGTTTCCCCGAGCCTCGGGATCAGCGGGCTTTGTACACCATCATCTATTGCTCATCGCACACTGCCATTCAAATATAAACAGTGCGATCCTCACACTCCACCCTCCTGGCCAAAACATGTGTGGGAAGACAGGGAGATGAATAACACTGAGAAATATTCCAGGAGTTGACAGGGAGATCAAAGCAAAAACTGCTGACAAAAACAAATGATATTTAGGAATTTAAATACAGCAAAAAAAAAGTAGCACTGCAGTGTTTGAAGAAGTATTCACACCCTTTACTGCTAAGTAAACTAACTTAATAAGTACTGCATTTCAAGTTTTACACTGCATTTGTGAAGCATAAAAGTATTAATATATTTTAAATAATGTACAAAAGTATCACTAAAGTACGTCTTATGCAGAATAGCCCCTCCCAGCATACTTTATCGTAGTATAACATAATAAGAATTCATCTTATTACAGATGAATTCAGTCAGCAGCACTTTGATGTTGCAGAAGGTGAAGCTCATTTTAAATACTTAAGTAAGTACTAACTACACTGTAGCTGTCTGATATAGTGCATAAAAAAGTATTTCCATGTGAAATGTTACAGTGTTTAAGTATAAAGTGGCTTAAAATGTAAACACTAAAGTACAAACATTGTATTGAAATACTGCAGTGGAGTAAATTAGCCTTAAATTTATTATCCTGCATGTTGTAATGGTAAAACACATTCTCACCATATTCAAAACACATTATCCTCAACCATACTCCACTTGGTAATGAAATAAACCTTTACCTGAAAACTAAAGTATAATCAATATGTAAAATACTTCAATATATGTATACCCATATGTCATTGAAAACTCATATAGTGTTTATACGTGACAAGATACCCAGTGTTGCTTTCTGCCTTTCTGCCTGAATATGATGCCAAAAAAAACCATCAGACAAACACATTATCTTATCCGAAACTATGATTATAGAATTTCAAAAAACTTAATCCTGGCAGGATTATTCTTTTGCATTCCTTCTAAAAACATTTGCTATTGCAAGTTAGTTGTGTGCAAGAATTTAGGAGACAACCTCTTGACATATGTATCATCTGAATAAAAAAAATAAAGCTACACCATTACTGCATACAAACACTCAGACCACATGGAGCTCAGCTTTCCTTGTTTCCTATGAGACTCCTTCACAACTGTGAGCTCAGTCTGCTGACGTGTGTCTAATTACCAGACATTTCTAGTGAAACGACTGCTTCAGGCCCATCCTAAATTAGTCCATTCTACATCAGCAATATGTTTTGGTCCCATGTCTCACTGCTAGTAATTATAAATCATCCACAAGTTATTTCAACCAGCTGGACCAACAAGCCAATGGAATAAATTTCTGGCCAGCCACCAGCGGTTCATTTATGAATCCCTGGGTGCTGTCTCCCAGCACGAAAGAGGGTGAGCCAGGAACCACTGCAGCCAATCAAAAATGCACTTTAACCCAACGTGTACAACACCGCTCACATTCCGAAAGTGCTCTGGTTTCATTTCACCAGCTGGGCTCTGGCAAGACAGCAACCACTATAGGTGTCATATGGATAGATAGTGGCTTGTGTATGTAGAAACACACCATTGCATTGACCTCAGTAGTTATGTAAATAACTGTTAATCTGCATTCAGTGGGAATGATAGCTGGAATCACTATTATAATATAACATTGCTATAGTAATGACATATTTATGGAAAGCAATATTTCTACACCTTTTTCAGTTTAGCGCTTCTAATAAGGATTAACACTTAATAATTCCTATCTTAATTCAATCAGTCTTGTGTTTTTCCATATAATTTAATACCCTCCTTAAAACCAGAGTAGCTATCAATTTACCGTTTGCCAACCTCATAAGTGTTTTTTCCCCGACTGGGCCTATTAGTGAAAGAACTAATTGTGTGACCTTTACTTTCCTACAACAAGACATCCAATTTGGCCTCATTGTGCCCATCGACTTCAATTTTTATGAAAACCTGACGCCAACCTGCCCATTTGTGGATGAAGTAAGTGATGTTTGTTTAAGACAAAATCAGAAAAGCCTGGGGGCCAGATAGTGTAGAATAATGAGGAGTTTAAGTTAGGAAATGGGTACCATGCAGTCCCCAACTGGTGAGAGGGGGTTGAGGGAGGCGCTGGGTGGGGGTGCAATTGCCTTTTTCCTTTTCACCAAACAAATGCCCAACTGCTCCCCTCTATTTTTGTAAGATGACTTGTATGGGCTGCATAACTTTAATGTATCTGGGGGTGCTGTAACAAAACTGGGTGACGATAAGCACCAAAGACAATGCTGGAACAAAATGTGTTGTTCTATTAAAGGTTGACATTCATGATGAGAAATTACTGTTAGCTGAACAGAGCACGCTTTTTTCAGTGAATTTCATCAGAAGGAAAAATACATATTTAGTTAGCATAGTTTTAAAAATGTTATAAAACATGTTTTAGTTTTTCTAGCAGCTAATCCAGTATCCTATTTTTTTTAACTCCTCTTCAGTGAAGAGTACAAGAATACATGGTTAATTAGCAAAATACAGTTTTTCCGAGCTTTAAAAATATACATTTCTCTTGCCAGACAGTATTTTTTACTTTACAGCAGCAGCAAATATAGTTTCAAGAAAACTCCACAAGCATAGTAAACTGTAACCTCCTGTGTTTTATACTGTGAGCTAAAGTCTGCCTTCTGTCTTTGGCCTTGTGCATCACAGAGACAGAATTATTTCAGAACAAAGGTGGTTTGAAAGATAAACGTTCAAGAGAACAAACAAAACAGGAAAGTAGAATAAACCCACACTTTACAGAGTTAGTGAGTTTATAGAGTTGGATGCTTTGAGAAGAAGAAGAGTTACTGAAGGTTTTGTCTATTAAATTTCAAAGTAAATATAATAGACATCATTCAGCCTAAATCACTGTTTTACAAGTAAGTAGGAGGGGGGCAGTAATGTCTTTTAGATTGTTTTCAAATCATGACCTTTAAACTCCATAAGGGGCACTAGTTGCATTGAATTTGGTTATATGAGTGCCTGCACTCTGAGCAGTGACAATAAAGTTGACTCTCATCTATAAAAATCTAATCTAATCTTGTTCACGAAGTATAATTAAAAAGGGTCTTTAAAAAAGCCATAAACAAACTGAAAAATTAGTTGTTAGGTGGTTTAAATAAACCTAGAGTATTATTATTATTATTATTATTATTATCATTATTATTATTATTATTATTATTTTTGTTGTTCTTGTTGTTGTTGCGATCCCATAGCGTTTTGCCACCAGGTGATTTCCATACAAATGCATAAGTTTTAAATTAAATGACCAAACCAATAATTACTCAGCAGTGGAAACCAGTGTGTGCTGAAGAAATAAAAGGTGATTGAATAGAAAGGGGCGACTGAGGCTTTTCAGTCACTGACAAACTGGAGATGATAATAATAATAATAATGATAATAAGTATTATTATCATTATTATTATTATTATTATTATGATTATTATTATTATTATTCACAGACGTGTTGAATAGTATATATGATAGGCCTAGGCACCTACGTGTCCGAACGGGTCCAGGTGGTTGTTGGTCAGTTTCAGCTTCTGGAAGGAGACGAGCTGCCTCATCCAGTGCGCCCCTGTGGCTGGGGAGTCCGGGTGAACGTAGAGCCTGCCGGGCATTGCGGGCTCTGCCTTCCCAGTCACAGACCTGAATTACAGCAACACAGCCACACTGTAACACCACGGACTGACAGCCATATGTCAGCTATCAACCACGGAGACGATAAACTGGGTGATTGTGGTCATTAATTAGACGACGTTTCCCCATTACTTTTTCGGCCATCGAAAAGTACAGATTACGCAGAGGGCTATCTGATTAAAAGCAACATATTCCACAGAAAATATTATAAAAATAAGACACACAAACGACCAATCATTAGGTGACTGTTGCTAATCTTTAGGACTGGTGAAATGTGCCTCATAAAGATTATCCAAGACTTTTACGCACTTAAACATAGAGGAGACGAGGTTTGACGAGGATGTTTAGCTCCTGGTCAAAACATTGTATCAGCCTATAAGGCTTCATTAAGTTAAACAGAAATCATAATAATATAACACTTTGAGAAGTTGTTTTTGGATGGTCAGGGGTCAGATTAGAGCTGGTAGACATTGTTTTCCAACATGGTTAGAGCAAGAGGTGAATTAGTTCCGGACATGCTCTGTAGATCATTATCGGCATTATTGGCATGTGATTATCCTCTATAATGATCCCCTCATTGAAAGGCGCTGACCCAAACGACGCATTCCTGATCAAGGCTAGAGAGATAGATACGACACGAAACAAATAAACTGTGTTTATGCCCCAATCTGACAGACAGCCTTGTTGCAGTGCGCACTGGGCAGGTATAGGCCAGCTATAGGAAAAGTTATCACCAGTCATTCAACAGCTCCATCCGACTGAAACATTTCTCCCTGCTGACAACATTTCTTGGCAAGCATTACAAAATACACAGTTCATAATTCTCTGGGAATTAATATGTCCACTTCCGATCCTCATCCATCAGGACAACGATATCAAATGTCCTGCTGGAATAAACTCCAGAGAGAGTAGCTATAACCCCAAAACAACAACCCCATTTTAGTGCGCGTTAAATGAAAACAAAACGGTCATCACCGCAAGAGAAGGTCCCCAATATTTTTGTGTTATATTTTACTTACCATTTGTTATCGGCGAATTTGTATCGATGGTCGTCGGCAGGAACAACATCCATTAGGAGAATATATTTAGTTTTTGGGTTTAATCCCGTGACCTTCACTTTGAAGCTGGGGAACATTCGCCTGTAAAAAAAACCGACAAAACACGGTTTATGGCACTATATGGCCCTGACTATTTCTGTCCAACAGTGGAAAAACTAGGCGACATATGCAGACAAAAATAGACTGTGGTGAGTTGATTTTCTGTTCCATAGAGGAAAAATACCACCTAATTTTGGCCATTTTGCGAGTAAACTTTTTCAGAATAACTTCAAGATTTTTTTTTATTACAAAACGAAAACTAAAATATAATACATATAGTCAGTTCATGTGGAATGATTTAAAATGTTAAATAAATGGCTAAATTTGGTTTGGACTCTTTTCAGGGCTGGGCTTTGCCCTGCGCATTATAAAAAAAATTCACTGTGGGCCAGATTTTTTTTTTTTACGAAAGATCCGTTTAGTAAATCATGTGGATATTTGGTAGCTGTCATATTGTAGAAAAACACATAATGTGTGTAAGCCTGGACAGTCTCAGGAGTCAAAGGGAAGGGCAGCTGCTGTGTAATATCATTTCACGCCAAAAACAGGAAAGAAATGACTGACGGGAATATAATGGAGACTTTATGCAGCTGTGTGAAACCAACCCGCCTTCTGCCCACACTGGAGAGCACAATGACACGTAGCTGTGTTAAACTATAAATATTCATCATCTATATAGCCTAATACTCACACGCGAGCCAGCGACCACTTTGACAGCAGCCGATACCAGCATACATATAATATGAAAGTTCACACTCCTGACAGTGAGACACATGTACAGTCCCTGCACAACATGTTGCTTCACAAGTGCTGCCACGCAAGAAGCGTCTGCGTGTCACACACGCACGTAATGCAGGGGGAGAACTGCAAAGGGCACGGAGTTTATTTCACCGCATGTAACAGTCTGTGGAGTTGAAAGGTTTTTTAGCACAGTCTTGTCTCTCTGGCTGATTGGTAGATGGTATTGCGTTTCCCCAACAAGGCCACCCAGACTAGACTGTATGGTGTTGTTGCTGAGCGCTAAAGCGTCCACCAGATGCTCCGTGTTTTCTCTGTGGTTCCTCACACTGTATATTTACAAATTCCCTCGCAAGAAATTTTCCAGCGGGGGTTTATGGAGCTGCATTTGATTTCGAGGCATATATACAAGTTTTATAAAATAATAACCTTATCAGCAAACATTCGTTCAGCCAGTAATCACTTGGTTCTGATCAAGTGGCTTCCCGTCACAATAATGATATTTTTTTAATGCCCTCTTACCTTCCGGCTTTGGTGATGATCATCTCCGTCCCCACCTCGTCAAACTTTGTCCAGAGTTCCCTCTCATGCAGGTAGACTTTTATTCCCTCCATTCCCTTCAAAATAAAGCACCTTAGTGACCAAAGCGTTCACAGGATTGCTGCGCGTAATAAGCTCAATTTTACACAGTGGGGTCTTCCATGTTTTTGAGGCCTTCTTCTAAGTTCTAAGTTTAATAGCTTGTTGTCAAAAACATCTGTTTTCAGCTGCCAGGGGAATTTAGAAAAGCGAAATATACATTTTGAAATAAAGGAACCATGAAAACGAATTTCATTTAAACCTAAACTATAATTATTTAGGGCATGTATCGACAAAAAGGCCAGAGTCCATGCCTAACGATTAACACGTTATGCAAAAAAAAAAAAAAGCTGAAATCTACTTTGAAACTCCTCAAATGCATGCTCTGAGATCAGTTTCTCTGAGCAAACGAAAACGAACACTTCACAAGTATAAGGCAGACTAAATACTGGATCCAAAAAAGTTATCTCTCCATAAAAATATACAAATAAAATTAATGTAATTACGCCATCTAATTGGCAGACATATTCTTAAAGAAACTTGTTTTTTTTGTTGTTGTTGCAGTGAGGTGAGTGGAAGCAGCCTGCAGCAGTGAGAGTGAGGCCTACACACTGATACTGACCTGCTGGATGTAAGTTGTCTGTGATGAGGGGGATTTGCTTGAGGTGCCGTTCTGTTTCTCTGATTTATTATCGCTCTGTAATTCCCTTGAATCCGAGCCACCGGGAGAGTTTTGAAGGGCAAAAGTCTCCTCTTGGTCCGCCATGACTCCGACGACTATACTGTCCCAGCTGTAAGACCCAAACAGAAATGTCAGAGTGGGACTGGATCTCCTTATTAACAGTGTTGCAGTGATATGATTGAATAACTTAATATCTACAGACAGACACAAATGAACTTTATTCTGTCTCTTATGTGAACCTAAAGTTTGACTACTTTCTAGAGTGCCATGTGCTAGAGGCTAATAACTACTACATTATAAAAAACCTAATAGTCATGCAAGGAAAACACGACATATCAACACACCAAATTGATTTAAATAATTTAAATTTCAGAGTAAAGGCAAATTTAATAAACTTATTATACTGGTGGCGAAAGCTGGAGGTTTAGTAGCTTCTGTTAAGATGCTTACCACAAATGGTATATTTTAGGCGGTGAACAATAATAGAGACGTGCATATATATATATATATATATATATATATATATATATATATATATATATATATATTATTTGACATAGTGTGATGGCTGACTGTTTTTGGGAGAATAATGCTGCGCATTGGAATAGCACCAGCATTCTGTTTTAGGAAACATTATTTCCTATTCATGTACCCCAAACAAAAGGCGTTATTGTTGTATCGCAGCATGGTAATGTCCAGAACACCACGAAGCCTCCTAAAAAGAATCCTCTACACTGAGACGGTGTCACTTCTGCAGAGAGCAGCGGCTCCTGCAGTTGGACTCTACACTACCGAACAGCAGTGAATACACGTAGCCGGATCACAGCGGGTTCAGCTTACCTAAAAACAAAAACACGTCGTTGGACACGGCAGTGTCACAGCAGAGAAACACCGCCTTCGTCTTTGAAATGCTCACTACTACCGTTCCAAATCAGATAATCCGGCCGCTTTGCTTGATGGAGCTGCACAGAATCTCCATGAATCCGTTTTTCCTTCCCCTCACAGTTAGTCCAGATTTCCGCAGAGATCCTCGCGGTACTCGCTGACAGCTGCGAGGCGCTGCTCGGTGCCTAATTGTGCATTTTTTACGGCTGAAGACCGTTTTGTGAACTGAGCCCGGAGATAGCACCTAGCAGTAAAGCTGTAGCCGAGTCCCAGAGGAGCAGGTCCGTCACCTCCTTCTCCCCTCCTCTCTCTTGCAGTCTCTGCCTTGTCAATTTTACGTCTCGCCCCTCTCTCTCTCTCTCTCCCTCTAGCGCGCGCTCTCCCTCTCCAACCCTCCACTGCGCATCACTGACCAACCGTGCGAAGCGGAAGCGCAGTCCGCGACGTAGACCAGGGGGTGGAGGGTGATGGGGGAGCAGTCTGCACAGGAATAGCATTGGTTTGTAGACCAAATAATAATTCCTTCCAGGCCCCCACCCCAGCCTTTCTCCTAAACCTCTCCATAATCCCAGTCGGGTAGAAGAAATCTATTTGATATTTTGCTCCTTCATGCGCCATTACGCACAACCTCCTCTGTTTCAGTCACAGACTCCAGACGATATATGTTGTTGAGTATCAACTAAATGTGATTGATGCGCCATCAGATATTGTATGTGAACATGTTCTCTCCGCTAATGGCCGAAGGAATGATTACGATTAGTCGAACATAGTTTTTTTTGCCCGTGGTTCAATTGATGTCTGGGTAATTAACAATACCAATTAAGGAACCAAGTTTCTCAATGTTATGAATGAACCTTGTAGCACAGAGTACCTCTTGCGGCTTATAGGGGGAGGCTGAAAAGGCCCAAATTGATCCGAATTATATGTATTTGTCTCTTCAGAAAAAAGGCTCTGTTTATGCCTGTGGCTTGACAGGTTTAGTCAGCACACTGGCATGTAAAGATCAGAACAAAACATTTGGAGCCATGTTTTCATTCACAGCGCCTGCTTACATTAAACGTGTGTAGACAATAATGACGGTGCAAAAAAGATACTACACCATGTACTGCAAAAAATGACACTTTTCAACAAAAATAGAAGAGGGAATCTACAATATACCGTCCTGAATTTATTTTTATTGGTGCTGTTGAAGTGTACGTTTAATGGACGCAGCCTTGAGAAAGACGGGAGCAGTCTGACAACATGGGACTTGTTGCCATTTGTTTACATCAACCGCCTCATTAGCATTTTATGCTATTATCTTATTACGCACGCGCCCACAGAGTCCATTTCCCATCATTCAGTGTGATACAGAGACACAGCATGAGGTGGATGTCCATTAACAAGCTGTCGATACTGCACTTCTTGAGACAGCTATGACTGAAATGCGATGTATTGCGGTGAGTATAAATATAAATAGTATTAGAAAAGATAGTGAAGATGCGACCTCTATGTCCATTAACACTTTCCTGGACATGTTAAAGAAAGGATATTTTAACACAGATACAGCTTCTGAAACATGGATTTCTGGATTATGTGGTAAAACCTTCACCTCTTTTCAGAAAACACATTTACTTGACGATCTGAATGAAAACGAAACTAAAAAAGGCCCCGAAACCAGTCTCACATAACATTTTACAAAGTTTTAAATATTTTTGCAGTTTGTAAAGTGTAGCGCAACTTAAATTTTCTACGCGTGCGCAAACACGCACACGCGCGCGCACACACACACACACACACACACACACACACACACATACACACACACACATAGTGCTCCGAATGACATCCACAAATAGTGTACAATGCGCTCCTACAGTGCACTAATGTTGTTTTCAGTGCAAATATGAGTAGAGTATAGGCTTAAATTGGCACAAGAGCCTTGACATATTACTATTACAGTTATTGTATGATAATTACAATAAAGCTCTGGGAAAAAAGAAAAGTACAGAAAGAGCAAAAATAAGCCGCGACATCAATTAAATCAATCAGTCAAAAAAGCATATCTGTGTCAATAGAAATTAAATGAGATATTAGGCTCATTTCTCACGAGCTTGAAGCTTTTGTTTGGCGTCAACATAATCATAATTTAAAGGTCAATATCATAAACTTCCTCGAAAACTCTATGACATCATGGATCAGTAATAATTAATAATCATTTTTTATATTAATACATCCCAGCAGTCACATCGATATTTGCGCCAGACGTCCTCCTCCACGTGTTTTTCACGGTTCCGTTTTTCGTCATATATGGCTTGACTAATCGGTATGGAAACTCGTGTAGATAGGCTAGTGGATATATTGTATTCACCTACGTGAGGTTTAAGTGGAAGAAATCCAAATGAAAATGCGCAGTGCCAAATAGTAAAACACTGTTGATGGACTTCAATAGTGAAACTCATCTTTTAAGAGGAAAGGACCACGTGGAATTGATTGAAGGCCCAATGAAAACAAACAAAAAAACAGCAACAAAAAACAAGTGTTTAATAACTCAAAACCCAACTTATTGATAATTTTAGAGTTAAAGTCGGCCCTCACAAATAGATGACGTGGACGTGGTGCAGCATGAAAGCGGTCACACTATTATTAGCTACTGTAATTAACTTAACCTCCAAGAGACGCGTTAACGGTGCAGCACACAAAAGCAGTCTTAAAAAAAAACAAAGACAAGCTGGAGAAAACACTGTGACATCATTAAAGGTAAATAAATAAATAAATAACGTGTCGTACTTTTTGCAACTAAAAAAAAACCAAAGGAACCCATTTTAGACACAGAGGTCGATTTATGAAATGTCAATAATTTCTGGCCATATAACTGAGATTGTGGTATGTCAATTATTTGATGGTGTTGCACCACAAATCAAGTAAATAACAATCAAAATCAAAAGAAGGGTCCAGAACAACCCGTATTAAATTACCCAAGCGTTCTAAAATGAAGCGGCCTTATGGGATGGGTTAAAGTTCACGACAGGAGAGCATTCTTACGTCAAGAAAGGCGCATTTAACATGACACGAGTCTATTTATTCAATAAGCTGTGTAGCTAAAATATAACCCAACAATTTCTGATGGAAACGAAACATTTTTTTGATATCACGATGATGACTTTTTAAACTCACACTAAAAATAACATCCATTATCCACGTCATCGTTCCACATTCTAAAAGGAGGAACAGTTTTACAGTATTTATGTTATTAACAAATAAAAATTTTATATTATTATTACAAATTAACAAGTGAGTTTTAAGCCACGTATTGCAATACATTAAAATACAATTAAACAGTAACATAAAAGTAAAAAACAGTAAAATAAATAAATAAAATAAAAAAGAAGACTATGAGATCCCAGCATCATATGGAATATAAAGTTATGGCGACACATACAATTTATCCACACACATCCGTTATATGCTCTCTTACTCCATATAAGACACAATATTTCCTATTTTCAGCCACCTGTGAGAATTAAGAAATGTACAATGTGATTGAACTTCAGAATTGCAGATTTTTTTTGTTTTGTCATTTTGTGGTGGCAAAAGTCTGTTGATAAGTTCAGCAAGACCAAATAATTATATAAAAATAACTTTAAGAACTAACTAATGAAAATGAAGGACAGAGAAAACCTGCGTCAGTACATAACTTTCTCTACATTAAAAAAAACTGAATCAAATCCTTTATATGATAGAATATAGTTAACCTCTCTAAGAACCTGTTTATGTACACTGTAAACCTGTCCTCACTTCTAAAAAAAAAAATAAGTAAATCTCAACATATTGCGTGACCATGCCGGCCAGATAGTATTTACTCTAAAACATAAAATCTAAAAGTAGCCTGGAAGATATACAATGCATCAACCACAGAAACAGTATGCTGACCAGCAGCATCTAAACAGTCTCACCGCTGCTCTCTGCTATAGCCTGTAAATCTGCAGCATTAAAAATCAAATCGCTGGATGCAAATAGTGTATAAAACCCATGAAAAGCCATATGTTAAAAGTACAGTGCTTGGCATGAAAAGTTCCTCTTGAAGAAATCCCACTCATCCAGGTGCACATGACAAGGTGCCAGAAAATAGAGTAGATTGAATCATCAGGTAAAAAAGAAGGATTAAAATCTTGTGAATTTTATGCTGGAAAATTTACTGCAAGTGCAACACAAAAACACACACGCACATGTACACACACACACAAACACACACACACACACACAGGGGTTAAATACATAATACTCCCTACCTCCTGGCTGTCCAGTGCTATTGAGTGTGTGGTCTGATGTTACCGCTTGTTTAGAGCAGCTTAGAGCCTGGTGAGACTTCAGCAGACAGGCAGGTGAAAGCGCTGGTGTGGCTAACCACCAGTCCAGCCAGAACTCCTGGATCAGGGAGGGGAGCCTGCCCAGATGCTTCGCACCAAAGACCAGCTGTGAGGTTTGTGGCTGAAAACCCATCCACAATTTGGCTCTCGGGAGCTGAGCCAGAGGAGAAGAGAGAGGGAGAGAAGGAAAACAAAAGCTGCCCAGATTGCATTTTTTAGTCTCAATCTTTTCCAGGTGCAGTTGCCTAATTTGACAGTATACATTCATGAAGTCTCTTCCTATAAATGATGTGTAAATACATTCATCAGAATGAACATGCTTTCATTTGCACCCTGCAGCATTAATGGGTTTAACATCAGCATGGAGTGGACTTTATGACTAATTTCTAAAACATAAACAAAGGAATGTTGTGAGTCATTCTTGTGCGGATAAAGCTCTGCTGCATATGACTACTCGGCACTCAGCTGTTTGTGTATTCAGCAAACATTCCCATGTCAAATGAGGAGACAAATGCAACTGAATGAGCATAGAAGTTCATTTCTGTTCTACAGACTGCACCTTTAAAGTCCAACCCCTTGACCTAAAATATATCTAAATTTCCAAAACGCAAAATAAAATGTGGCATATAGTTAAGTTCAAATTGCAGGGTTTAACCTTTGAGACTGGATTTACAGAACTGAGCAGGAGAAGTTGTTACAATGACTGGAGAGTGATGCATAGTGCCTCATGCATCACTTGTTGATGAGGAGCATGAACTCTCCCTCTCAGCCACCACCATCTTCCTCTGTCTTTCAGCTTCTCTGCATAAACGATGGAGAATTTTGAACTCCCTCCTAATCCAGTATGGTCTCACCCTGCATGGCCACACATGGGCCTGTGGGCTGCCTGCCGCTCACGCTCTTTTTACTCCCCATCCGCTCTCCTTCGACCTCGTGAGTGAGTTTACCCTTGTTCCACTAGAAAAGGCAGTGATAAGGTATCTGGGACTCCACAGTAGTGCAGGGTGAAGAGGAATATTGTGTGTACGCAGATATGCACACATGCATATTCACGTACAGAGCTACTTTCATGACCTGAGCAGGGCTGTGGGCTCAGGGTTGGTGGCGGTGGGCTTGGGGCTGACACGTTTCTGCTAACAATCACATCACACACAGGGACCCACATTCCAACTTCCTGATGAACCCCCCCCCACCCTGTTTCCTACCTCGCAGTCGTCCTCCTCCCCCAGCAGGTCTTGGTTGAACCGTGCAGGCATGGTGCACCAAAGTGCTCAGTCTGAACAGATTTGTTCATGAAAATGTTTACAGAAATATAAAATGAGATTAAATTATTTTTTTATGTGTTTAATTAATCAGGTAAAGAGTTACCTATACCATGAGTTAATATTTCTGGAACACTGTAGAATAAAGTCATTCTAGTTCATCTGGATCTAGTTCATTTGACACATTGGCCAGTCAGTTCAGTGAAGCACATGCCCTGTATGGCTGTTCCTTATACTGCAAATCATGTCCTGTGCTGCCCTCTAGTGATACTTTGAAGTTGCTCACTGATAACATAATGTGTACCATCAGAGATGAACATTACACCAAATTTAAGTCCAACAATTAACAAATGCATGGAATTTCATGGTCATTAATACATTTTATATAAGCAGTTTGGAGAGTTGTGAGCATCTCAGCCAAATGGCACCACAGCTTAAAAAACTGCAAAGTAAAAGCACAAAACAGAGAATATGCTCCACAAAACCATATATATAGTACATACATGACATCATTTTTTTTGCATAAATTAATTTTCAATGCTGAAAGAAATTCATATAATAGTAAAATCAGTAACTATTATACATCATTTATGTTTGTGTTCAGTCATATTGATCGATATGTTAGCCCAGCTATATTTGTACATGTTTATGTGTGCTGCTGATTATATCCTAGTATTGTGTATTTTTTGTATTTGTTTCATGTGTATGATCATGTGGATTCATATATAGTCAATTATATTTTCTACACACTGACTCTGACTGCAGCCACCTACTGAGCTGCAGTAATGAGCATGGGAATCATGTGGTGTGGTCTCCCAGCCACCGCCACATTCACAGACCCCGGGGGCCTGCGGGCCATCATGTCTCACTTCAGTGAGGTCAAAGAGCCTTCAGCTCTGACATGACCAAATGCACAAATTATGACTCTGTCAAATCTAGAAATTATGAATTAGGTATTTCCTTTACCTCATTTGAGTCCTTGGTATGTCCAGGAACAGCGCTGAGGTTTCAGGATCATAAAAGGACTGAAATACACTGGAGATACAAGCCAAGTCCTGCTAAACTTTAAAAAGAATAAAATATACACCCAGCAATAAATAGTTTCGAAATATATAAATTATTTATTGATCTGATTTTGACTGGATAGCTGTTACCACAGAAGAGAATGCATAAAGCCATAAGGCATTGAGGCAAATGAGAAAGCTGAGGAACAAGCTGCTGGTTAACAGAGTTAACAAGTGAACATTAAACATTCAAATATATGGTAAAATAATAGAGGAAAATTAATTAATTAAGAGTACCACAATAGGATAGATAGATAGATACTTTATTCATCTCACAGAGAAATTCACAGGGGAAGGCATTCATATTCAGAACCAGGTGAACAAACCAAACTGAGAATTTGACTCAGTAATTTAAAGAGTACATTTCAATTATTTTTTTTTTGTGAATGACTTCCAAAGTATTGAAACCACAGAACATGTTCTTTAAACCTACTGGAGTGGGACTATGACCAGAAGGTGGCAGTAATGCAAATATAAGCTACTGTAAAAACACTCAAAGAAGAAGAAGAGGGCGGCAGAATCAAAATGCTCTGCTTCCTTCACTGATTCCTGGACACCTCAAGCCCTCTTTACTGCAGTAAGCTGTGCAGACACACACTCTCATCTCATTTACAGTTACACTGTAAGGTGTTCTTAGCATAACACTGATTTTTTATTGCTTATATTCAGAAAAAATGACACAGAATTTAGACTTTATACATCTTTATTTAATCGGTTTTCCAGACGAAGTGTGGGTTTAGTAGAGGGAGGCTGAAGTTTTGGAGCATGTTCAGACATGTTTACTGACACTGTTTTTAGGATCATAATGTTTATGACTTAACTCAGTTAACAAGTGGTGTTCTCTGTGGTGATGACAGTCGTTTTTTTTCCAACTAAATGTGCGTGATGCTTCAAGTGTTCACAAGGGTCTTCCTCTTGTCATAAAAACACAAGTGAATGAAGAACACAGAGTGAGTTGCAACATGTTTTGGGTCAGTCTGAACTGTGATGTAGATTGTGAAAATATTGTAGATGTGACAAAGAAATGATCTTCCTAACTTTCAGCTCATATCAGCTTCCCTGAGGGAATAGACACTGTTGCACTGCAAGTAAAGGACAGTGTGATGGTGTGTGATGTTTGAGGAGCAGTTTGACTTTGACATGACTAGTATTGTGTTTTTATAGTGTTGTGGAACAGGTAGATCAGGCCGCAACATGTCCTGAACACCATTGGTTGAGAGAGAGAGAGAGAGAGAGAGAGAGAGAGAATGTCAGTCTCACCTGATCTCATGTGAGTTTGTCCCACAACATCGTGGTGGTCCTGATGTCTTCTAGTGGGTCCGTGGTCCACTGATGTTTTCAGTTAATTTTGGTTAACATAACATTACACTCAGAGAATATAGAAATAATAATACCTATAGTATGCTAGGTACAGCACATTTTAATATTTTTACTCAGTTTTTACTTATATCTACAGTGCAATGTTTCTGGCAATTTAAAAATTGAGAATGATATGACTTTGTTGTCAAGCCCTGCTGCCATCGTTAGTAAAACAATACAGAGCATGAGGCGGCACTAGTTTACTCTCATCTCTTAATGTCATGGCTTTTTATCAAACCCAGACAAAGCACACAAAGGAGCCAGGCTGAATTTTTCATCACCCTTTAAGGTGATACAGTGAGCTTGTTGGTAAATCATTGCTTATTTACACATCCAGCATCCAGATGAGCAGATTATCATTTGTTTGTGAGCTTTACAGCCACCTGTCAAAGTCTAACATTCATTCTCTTTTAGCTCAGTTTTTGGTCCCTAAGAAGGGGAAGATTAGCATTACATACTAGCAGTTATCAGATCCTTTGTTAAAAAATATTGATTATGCTCATCTTAAACTGTTATCAATCCAGACAACATGCTCTTCTGGCTTTAACTGCAGTCTGTTTATAGTTCTTTCTTCCATTTCCCCACCCACCTGTTGATGGGAATTGTAGATCAAGTTGTAAGGTGTCTGTGCATGTTAAGAATAATTGTTTTAGTGGGATGTTTAACCCTCTCTCTGTTCATGTCTGGCTAGAGTTTGGCCTGTCATGGCTGAGGGATGCATGGTTTATAATGAGCCACTATGCCTTCACGGTTGTTTATGATTTGCACCATATGACTGGTGAGTGTGTGGGTCCAGGATTGTCTTTTTGATAAGTTGCACTGCTAGACAGAGGAGTGCCTATAGAGGGCTCCACCTGCGTTCATATCATGAGTGATACTATGCATAGTTTTTACTGCTTGAAGAGGATGCAGATTTTTTTTCTTATTCCCTGACTTTGTGCCATTCATAGATGGTGTATGTGTGTGGAGCAATCAGAAAGCTATATGAGGAAAAAGGAGAAGCTAGAAATAAATCAGCTAAAAAGAGAGAGTGACCTAAAGCTGCTCTTATATACCCCTTTCCAGCCAAGTCAAAGGAAGTGTATGTGTGTGTGTGTGTGTGTGTGTGTGTGTGTGTGTGTGTGTGTGTCTGTGTGTGTGGTTGGATTGCTTGCATTGCCCAGGTCATCACGTGTGAATGTATTCGTATATATTACAGTTTGTGTATTTCCACAATATACGTTGAGTAAAAGCACATGCATATGACTTGAATCCACTAGCATGCTGGTGCGTGCGTCTGTCTGTGTTTGTGGTGAGCTGTCCTTCTAATCTGCCAGCTAGTGGTTGTGTATGAAGTGCTGCTGATGGTGGAGGCTATTAGGCTTGTGAAGGGAAAGATGGCTGTCTTCTCCTATTCCCCACAGCTCATTTAAACTTCCAGCTGATGGCAGAGATTAAACGTCGTCCCTTAGAAGGAGGGATTCTGCGGCTGGACCCGGGTTGCTATTTAAGAAGCTTGAATGAGTGAAAAGCATGTAAAGAACCCATTTAGTATAAGACAACGGAGAAGCAGTGGGTTTGCATGTGCAAACAATGCATCATGCCTCACACGATATACCACACATGTAGTCTGCTTTTCATATACATCTGGTTATCTTTTAGGGTTTGCAAATATCAGGTAGGCTACATACAGTACTGCACTCTAGAAAAGGTTATACATTTAAAGTTATCAGGAGAATTTGGAGGCAATATCCAACATTCAGAGCATATCTATGATTATTAATCAAGTGCCTTGCTAATCACAGTCAGGAAAATGTGACATTGAACATATGCAGAGCTCAGATAACAACACACACAGCAGGAGTGTGTGACTTCATTTTCTTCCCAGGACACCATGTGTACATACCAAATCCTTGTTTACTGCGATATTAATGCTCTTAATGTTGTATATACAGTAGCTCCTGTTAGTGTGTTTAACATTCTGGAACATAACTGTGTTTTCATTAGTGTATTTTCACCTGAAAATATGAAATATTGTGTTTTCATTAGCTTAGAATGAGCCCTTCATATCGAAATAGGGAACAAGTCTTCTTCACAAAGTCCGTCATGTTGCACAGTCATGTTACTACAGTAGAACAGGCAAACCAAACACTGACTCTTGAGAGCCTTCAGTGTTTTTATGTTACCTGAAGGTCACTGTAGTTCTTTGACACACTCTGGTAACATGAGCTACAGAATGCAAAACCGCCAGCCGCCGTCTGACTTCTGTTGCTTCTTAAGTTGTGTTTTTAATGTTACATATGGCCAACAATTATCACATTGATTTTATTTAGTCATCAGTCACAACTTTCGATTTGTTTTGGTAGCATGGCATACGGCACTAATTTAAAAAAAAAAAAAAAAAAAAAAAAAAAAAAAAGAACAAAAACATCTATATGACCTATACATCTATTTATCTGTACATATATGTCTATGTAAAAGAAACATGCATTATTTTACATTTTATACAATTCATGGCATTTTGAATATTCACAGTAAGTGGTCATATTGATCTATTGGTAGATATTTCCAGGTGTTTATTGTGTTTTGTTTTATATATTTGGCACTACTAGAAGCAATATATCTTGGGTAACATCATTTTTTTGCTACTGTATGAAGTGAAGGACTGTAGCTAACTACTCAAGGACTCTCCTCAGGTACAATTTGAGGTATTTTTGTTGTAAGGATTCCATTGTATGCAATGCTTCTTCTCCACTACATCTCAGAGACATGTACTGCAATTTTAATTTTTGTCTGACAATTTTATTCACTATTTTAGTTTTCACAATTTTTCCTGTCCAGTGAAAATCATCTATCTCCAAATTTGGTGATTTTGAATTTGAAGTTTTCTGACGCTGATAAGTGAATGATGATGATTCTAAAGAAAATCATTCTACTTCGTAATCTAAACAAAACATTTCAATAAACCTTAAATTAGCTCACTAAAATGCAAGATACACATTAATGAAGCTGACAAGGACCACTTAACTTTTCATAATTTAAGTAAATTTGGCTGATAATAAGTTATCATACATGCATACCTTTTTGGTTTTTAATACAGGACTTATTAACGGTGTCATATTAGTGCTTTTCAGTAAGAGATCTGAATACCTCTTCCACCACTGCCTGTGAGCAAGTATAACTTTTGACTGAAGGATAATTATATCAAGAAAGGATGAAGTGAATAAGTCAAAGACAGCTGCATGAAACAACATGAAGTGCCACCATGGATGTTTTCCAGTTGAAGCCTTAGTTGATCTGTGGACGAACTATTGACAGATACATTTCCGCCTTTATCCAATTGTGAGTATAAATGACTGTGTCACAGCAGCTGGTGTTATCATCAAAGAAAATGTTGCCCATTATATCGAATAATATGATGTGAACAGCAGATTCAGCTGCAACATATTTTTGCCCTATCATGTCCTTTAGCAAGCCATGACACACCTCAGCAGCTCCGGGTTTAGGCTCCATTACAGAGGACAATTAGACCTGACAGCCGCAGAAATGAAGCCCTTCACTGACTGACAGGAAGGCATGTCGGTGAGCTGCAAACGCCTCAGAACAATGAAACCTTATCCTCGGAAGTGATACTTTTAGCTGCACCTTCTTGCATCACCAAAGTCCAATCTGTTCCTTCTGGGCTTGCTGCTGTAAAACAAACAATCACACCAGAGTTTCATCCCATGACATGTCTTTGAAACCGTTAAGCTTCATTATCACCTTTCTGTTTGATGTTTTATTCCTGGCACACAGGCTTGTTTTTCTTCAGGCGACAGCTTACCGAATATACTAGAACATCCTGTATGTCTGATAGTATAAATAATCATTACATGCACATTAAACTATGTATCAAAACCTTCTTTATTCAGTAAAATCACCAACATACTACTAATAAAATAATAATCAATGATAATTTCAAGAATAATTATAATTATAAATAAATAAGTAATAATATGAACGCAAACAGTATGACAGAAAGTACTAACATTAAGACTGTTAATAACTAATTACAATTGGTTTCTTAACCACAGCAACATCCGTAAGCACATTCAGTAATAACCAGTGTTTTTTTATCTGAATACATATTTGCCATAACAATAAAACATTTGTTGTTCAATTTAGATTATGCATACCCACATACAGACAATTTATCATCTGACCTTGTGCAGGCAACCTTTCATCTGCTTCTGAAAAACTGTTTTTCAGTAGTAATATTCTTTGGACAATAGAGTGCGCTGTCGCCTCATACAAGATGAGCCGCCCTGGCAGTGAAAATGATGAACATACCCTCCAACCAACAAACAAAGCTACTGAAATAGAAACTGCATTGATTTTATAAAGGGAAACTGTGTGCTGTGTTCATCATCTGCATGATGATGTTCATAATCATGTCACAGGAAAACTGACATTTTTCTGTAGCATGGCATGTGATTGCTGATTTTGGACCATGTATCTTGAGACACCACACAAACAGGGACAGAAAACATTTAAGCATTTAATTTGATTTTTTTTTTTAAAGAGTTTTAAAGTAAATACTAAAAAAGCCAACAAAAAATAACTACAACAGGCTGTAGTAATCGTTTAATTATCAGCATTGTGCCTCAGTGCATCTTGTGCTGATTGTTTATCACAGCTTACACTATTTATATTTTATAGTGTGTTTATGGTGTAATCATCTCAAAACACAAAATCTCAAAATTTTGTTGACCATTTTTCAAAATTCACACATGTGTAGGCGACTTTCATTCTTATGCTCCAACCATGAGGACATAAATGCATGTGCAACGGCGTCATTCATAAATAAAATGAAACTACCTTAATATTAATTGAGATCCAACAATAAAGGCATTTAAGAGTCTTAGCCAGCAATTACACTGCACGCTTCCTATTTATGTGTAAGTGTTTACTGTTGATGTGGTTACAACTTTTATTGTTACTAATTCATGATACTGAATATTACCTATTGTTAATAATTATATGTAACCTGTGAAAGTAAATAATCTCAAGACATTTATGTAAACTAAACTTTTGTTTTGTCTTGTGGTAGTGTCAAGGGATTTGATCTGAAAGTGTTGTTTTCATCCACAGATACTGGACAGTCTTAAACCACACAGGAAAAGTTCTTGACTTACAACTGATTGTAAAACATGAGAATGAAGAGATGTGATATCAGATTTGCTAAAGAGTGATCAACTTCGAACAAAGTCTTTTAAAAATATGTTAAACATGGTGAGCTATAAAAAGCAAAGTGCTACGTCTCCCCTTCCAAAGTATACAGACACACCCATTACCCTGTTTGTAATTTATGATCCACTCAGCAGCATCTCAAATCAGAGATCATGTTGAAACACAGTCTTGGAATGCAACAAAATTAACAAGATGCACATTTTACATTCATCAGTTTCACTCAGTCAAACTCTCTGTGTGTAAGTGAGACAGTTAAAAATATATTATTGACGATGTACACTTCTACTTCTGCAAGATTGCTATGTAGGCATAGTTTAGGGATAATAACTTAATCAGGGTTATATGGATGAAATTCCCTTCATGTACACACACAACAACTTTGGAAATATAAATGGAGCCTAATGATAGTCAGCCAATACTTGTCACATTCACATTTCAGGACAGTGAACTTCATAACAGAAATATTGCCTGTGATTTTTTTCCAGTCGTTATGATTTCCTGCCACTAGATGGCGCACCTGACCCGTTACAACCACATGAGTGCAACCTGTCGGACAGGCCGGTCAGTCCAACATCAACACACCGAGCCTCGTGATCAGCCTGTAGGCCGACTCAGGTGACACTTTCCTCCATCAGCATGCAGCCAAAACTGACACGAATCGAGACTTCTGAGTCAAATTTCATATTTAGTTGGACACGTCAGAGCCAAGAGGAGGAAGGAGCAAAAAATGCGCCAAAAACAAGCGGAGGCCATAAAAACACCGTGAAGGTGCGCAGATCAAATCGTGTGTATGATTTCCGGTTGTAGTATTCTCCTATAGGCCTACTTTACTATAAATACCTTAACAATTATAGCCCGAGGGGTGGCTATCATGTGGAGCAGTTGCCATGACTAAGAGACATTAAACGCACACCAGCCTACAGATAGTGTTTAATGACTGAAAAAGTTTCTTCTTCTGTTTCTTCTTTCAAATAATTTCAAGGTCTTATGTCACAAATTGTTGTAGTAATATGTGCACGATAAGACACTGATCCTTTCAATTAAAATATGTTTTGAGGCTGAATTTGAGCCTTAATTTGAAAGGAACCGAGCGTTTTATTTTAGCAGCAAGTAGCGCACATTAAAATAATTTCCAGTAGCTGTGTGAGCAGCCTAAACACAGTCTTTATCACTGTCCCCTCAGTGAGATCTCACCCAGGATTTGTCCTCTGGTTTGTTGTGCTGTGTGGGTAAATACAGCAGAGGTGTAGCCGCTTGGGGGCGTCGTGTCTTGGTTTTGATTACAGACGCCTTGTCGCCTTCCGTGCAATAAAATGGAAGATATGCTCATCGAGGGCGCCAGGTGAGCAATAAGACAGAGCCATTGAGACAGCCTGTGTCATGTTTACACCTATTCACTAGCGCCAGGCTCGCTACACATTAACCAGACAATATACAAATAAAGATATGGTGTTGATAAACTCATGACTGGAGGTGCAATAGAGAGGGTAATCAAAGGATTTCCACGAGATTTTCACTCTGGTGGCCCAAAGCAACACATCTTCAGCAGCTCCATCACAAATGTCTGATTTATTTGTGTCACTTCACAACCAAACTTTTTAAAAAACCCGCATAATATACTGATGCATGCAGGGGATGAGGGGAGTTATCGCTTTTGGGTGACCTCAAATTACTGTTTGGTTGATGTGACAAACCACCAAACAACTGACTTTGCCCCGATTGCTTGTTGCATGTAATTTCTTTCTAGAAATAAATGCATTTCAGCACAATCATGCAATCATTCCTGTTCGTTATTGCGATAAAAAAAATGCCAAATGGAAATGAAGCCAGAAAGTTATAGTTTGCGGCCTTTTGTTCAGGTAGGAATCCCAGGTGTGATCAGTGGAGCAGAGGGTCTCAATAGGACTCTGAACACAACACGGACAGATATCTCCACATGACTTAACCATGTAAGAGGCAGAGAGGCTTTCCTCTCCTCCCTAAACCAGCAGAAACATTGAGGCAGCCTTTCCCCCAACAGTATATAAGCAGGATGTCTTAAATTAGTAAAGGTAGCAATTTCTTTCATTCTGAAGCGAGGGACACACACTAAGAAAAATGGAATTTCAATATTTTATTGAAACTTTCAAGAACACGATGTCGATGTTGCAAACTAGACTTAACTCCAATAATACAACATAACCCATTGAGAAACACAAAAGAAACCTTCATATTTTCGATTATGCGGCACTTGTACGATCAGGTTCGCAAAGTATTTTAATAACAGGAAAGAAATAGTCCTCTTTGTCACACAACGACACTTCTTTTGCTCTTTATATGTATATATATATATATATATATATATAAGAATATATATATATATATATATATATATATATATATATATATATATATATATATATATTCTCAAGCCATTGGTGAAGTGCGTTGTCGCTTTTTTCATTAGTCTTTGAACAGTAGCACTTCACACACAGGGACAACAAATGAAAATACAATGGCACATGAGTGTGAATAACTATCTCAGTGAATATTTGGGCAGGAATAAAGTCCATATTTTAAGAGGGGTATAAATGCAGATGGCAACAAAAGGATAATAGCCCACAAACTATCTTTACACAGGTATATCGACAATAAATTAAGAACAGATCCCTAGAAACAAACTACTCCGTTATTTACACGCAATAACAATATGAAATAATTACATAAATATTTTATATATCCCTATGTACACCTAATCAATACTACCTTTTTGCTATTTAAATTTCTGCTTCCCTTTGCCTGTTGGACATTTGGGCTAAATTCTGCATGCTTGGGTCTAGTTTTGTCCCGGAGCACCAGTCATGATAAGCCGGATTTGAAAAAGAAGAAAAACATAGGCCTATCTGTATTTAAAAATCAATAATCTAATTAAGAAGAAACTTAAGAAAAGGGATTGTGTTAATTAAATCCAAAGTGAATATTATTCATACTTTTCGTTTTTTTTTAAGTAATAAAAATAATATTTCGTTGGGGTTTTGGGGAGCATGCAATATTTGGCCAATCAATCAATTAATAGTGTACAACAAAATACAGCAGTCTTTATAAGGTAGGTTAAACGGTAGTAAATTCAAAATAAGTCCAATCAATTCAGAGTGCATATTAAAACACATTTCTCCTCGTGTACAATAAAGTTAGGAGACAGGACACAGCAGCAACTTCTCTTAAATCTGAAAGTCACACCCATGCCAACTTTTCAGTTTCAATACTTGTACGGTATTCAAATGACAGGATAAAAGTGTTGTTTAATTTAAGAAAAAAGAGAAAAAAAATACATATCAGATGTGTATTAACCAAAGTGCATTTCAGAAACTAAAAGAGTTCGTGTTTTTTAGTTATTTTTTTTTCTTTTTAAAATCTGTTCAAATACGAGGGTGTCCTCCTGTTAATGTTCTCATCACCGTCAACACTTTTCATGACAACAACGAAACGAGAAGCAGGTGGTGTGTTTAGAAAAAAAGGAACAAATGATAAAAAATCAACCTAAGGGGACCCGCTCCGTGGTCGGTCCTGGTTTGAGTCCAGTCCACTGACCAGGCGCTGGATGCTCTGCAGCTCGTTGGCCGCGTCTTTCTCCGTGCAAGTTTTTGGGGACATGGACACCGACCCGGAGGATATGGTGGACGAGTGGCTGGTCACCTCAGATGTGGAGTCTAGAGTGACACCGGACACGGGGCTGGCCGGGACGATGCCGTCTCCTTTCAGCTCGGCTCCGCTGCCGGCCATGGAGGGCATGGCGGTGGTGAGCAGGGTGCTGTCCGGTACCGTCATGGGCAGGGAGTAAGGGCTGTACCTGAGGCGAGGGCGCACTGCGTTCAGGAAGGGGTGCCGGTGCACCGCGGAGGAGGCTGCAGAGGAGGCTGCCGCGGCTGCTGCCATGTATGTGTAGGGATAGGGGAACAAACTGCCAAACGGAGACATAGCGAGGCCCTGTGCATGGAGAAATACAGAAACCGAGTGAGTGGCATAGCTAATGGAGCATTTCAGTGTGCTATAATAGCGCAAAACTAAAAAAAAGAGGCCCGGAGAGAAACAAGTCCATTAGCCCATTTCACCTACATCTGCATGAAATACGTGAAATTAGTGATTTAAAGGTGACTATCCTCGGGAAGTTCTTGTGCTTTGCCTTCATGTCTCAAGATTGTTTTCATGTTGGTAATGGATTAATACACTAATGACACTTACCTTATGAACAACAAAAACACTTGGATCTGATTTAGGCAACACGTCTGTATGATTTCAATGCCTCCATTCAGACAGGCTTTAACAAATCTACTCAAAACAAAATGTTGTGCAGTAAAGCTTCACCGCCCAGCATGTAAAGAGCTTTGGTGCTTGTTCAAGAATTTGTAATGCAAATAATAATAAAAATCCTCTTGTCTGATGCTGCAATCAAGCAATATATGTGCAACTATAGCACTTTGTCAGTAGATGGAAAAAGACAACTTTGTTGTCTGTTAAAGCACAAAGTTTCCCTTAGGCATTTTAATACAGACTTAACATCATAAAAAAGACAGTGACACCTCTAGCTGTTGCAGTGCTCTCCTTTTTAAATCTGTTTTTTCTTAATGACTGATTGTCTATATGGTAACAATGTGAGGAGGAATGTGCTCACACAGGGTTTCTTCTTTCTAGCTTTCAGGCAAAATCTAAAAATGCAGTATTTGCCAATTTAGCATTTAAAGTAAATATAGGCTACACACGCACACACACTTTATCTCTCGTCCTTGTGATTAAAAACACACACGAACAATGAGCAAGAAAGACATTTAAATCTCTGGCATATTAAATCTGGCTTGAGGGCCAGCGAGGCCTGCAGTCTGCTGTACATTACAACATGTGCTTCACTGGAGGCAGGGAGCAGCTATAGGCTGAGAAAACAGGTTTTACCTGTGATGCCAAGACATGTTGCTGCAGATGGAAGGGCAGGCCTGGCGCTCCCGTCAAGCTTTGTGAAGGTGATGCCATGCTGGTTGTGTCCATGGTGCTCACTCCTCCTGTGGACACGGCTGCCAATAGTGGCCCCATGCCAGCAGCCATGTTTGAGAACGCACCTCCCATGTTGAACTGACTGGGGTGCAACAGAAACGGATGAGTGCTCCCAAGGTGGTTGAAAAACTGTTGTCCTGTTAGGCCCGTTGGAAATCCAAAATTAGGCAAGTGGCCGTGGCCCATGTGGGGGCTTTCAGTCTGAACAGTCAAAGGCATGAAACTGTCTTTGCTTATTGACCTGCACTCGTCCGTTTTGGACTGGTCCAGACTTGGACTCTTAAGGTCTTCTCCAGAGCGGGTGGTGCTAGAGATGACTGTGATGGGGCTCTGCCTTGAGTCTGCATGGCTTCTCTCAGTCCTCGGGTCACTGTCACGGGTCCTGCTGCTAGAGTCAGTGCTACTAAAGGGGAGCCCTTTAGCTGGGCTCGCTTCTTGATCCTTCCCATCCTTTGTGGTCGTAGAGATCTTGCTGGAGTCCGGACCATCTTTGATATGTCCATCTTTGCTCTCATCGTCGCTGTCCTCGTCGCTGTCACAGAAATCTGTCAACGAAGTAGAACACACATAAAGTGATGAATGATGGAAACAGTAGAGCCATTATCAGCCATACTGCAGCTGCATGGCTCTCACAGGTGGCATAATCAAAAAGACCCCCAGAACACATATTTGCACAATTGGTGGTCAAAGTTATTTATAATTATGCTGTTAGTAGTTTTGTAAAATATTTATTTCATTATGTATTGTTGCAGATTTTAAAAAGAAAAAAACCCTTAGTTTTAACTTATTTTGTTAATCTCAATGAAACAGTGCAGACTGCTTTCAGTTGTCCCATTTGAAAATGGGCTGGCCATAGGTTATCTCTTCTCCAACACATTATCTTGTAAAAATTCTTGCCACAATAGTGATTTTACGACTTTACACGCAACTTGTGATCGGTGCTGTGACAGACTTGTGGGGTCCGTCAGCTTACCTTTCATGTGTGTGGGGCCCGCGGTGGACACGGCGGGGGACGAAGCCTGGCCGAAGCACTTAAAGGCCGCCTGCTCTCCAGAGGAGTCGTCTGAAGCCCCGTTCTCCTTCTTCTGCTGCTCCTCGTATGAACGCATGGACTGCAGAGCCAACTGCTTCCTGTGCACAAGTACCCGGGTTATTGTATGCGGTCAGAAACAACATCAACAGCGCGATGAGTGATGTGGAAGCATATTTAGACTGAACACCTGAGATAATGAGGGTCCTGGCTATATATAGGACTGACCCACCTATGCGCCAGGTGACAATAGAAATCCATTATAGTGTGCGTAAAAAGGCCCATTTATGTGTCGATAAGGCGCTGAGAGCACAGTCTAATTTAGAGTATTTTTTGACATTTATAATTGAGACAATGGTAATTAGCAGTTAATGTCACAGTGCTGTAAGAATTGCATTCTCATAGGCTATATCTCAGCCTATCTAGTTATTTGATTAGAAACTGTGAAGAGTCACACTCCCTGCGGGTTAATGAGGAAGCTTTAATACGTGTTTATAATCCACCGAGATCTCTGGCTGTCTTCACGTGTAAGTCTTAACACATCTGAAGTGTAGGATTATTATTAACATAATTATTTTTTGGGAGTGAACTTGTCCGTCTTACCTCTTTTCCCGTCTTCCATTGCCAGTGTCACGGAACCCTTTGGCAAATGGATTATGATCAATTTTCAGCTGGGTTATCTGAAATACATAAAATGATGCTTAAATATTTGTCCCGAAAATTTCCTATACAGTAGTGTTCTCATTAAATTTCTGTCTGTTTTTACAGTTGCAGGGATTTATACTTTCTCCAAATTCACAATACGTGGATGTTTTTGGGCTTTTAACAGACAAAACGCGTATAAAAGTACAAGTATAAAGTAGTTTCCCCATGAAACATTCTGTTTTTCTATGTAAACTTTGCAAGACTTGACTCCCACACTACTTTGGGCCGTGTTAGCACTGCACATGGGAGGGGGAGGGCGCCATGGGTTCCCAACAATATCAAAGAGCTGAGAAGATGACTTTCATTATTTTTATGTCTCGCAGAGAATACAATGTTACCATGCAGCACAGCCCGACACAACCAAAACGCTCCTCGCTTTCTTTCATTTTCTCCATTCAACCGCACAGTATTGCCCCTCTTCTTTTTCCTCATTGCTCAACCCCCAACCCTTTTTAGTTTTACGCACACGCACACGCAGACACGCACACGAAAGCGAAGTGAGAGACAGTCTGGGTCTGGACCAAATCCTTTCCACGTGATTAAATAAAAAAGAACTGTAACATTCCTCCAAATTATTATTTTCCTATCACAGGCTGGTGAATATGGCACCCCCCATCTATGATCTTACACTCTCACAGGCTCAAACAAATATGACGTCTTTCATATTTTATGACAACAAAACGGTGCAGAGCATGGAAGATGATGAGGAGAGCGCGTCTGACAGGGCAAAAGACACACAAGCTGCATTTGAGAAAATACCCAGGGTATGATATTTAGCCCATGAGCAATTATTATTATTATTATGCTTACCTTGTCATTTTGATAAGCGGTCACGGCAATGAAATCCGTTTCAGGAAAAACGTAAGTCCTGAAGGTACTGTACGGGAGTTTGAGAATATCGTTGGCCCTCACAATGTGAAATCGAGGCTGATATTTGTGCATCGAGTTTAGTATGGTCTGCAACACACAATCATAAAAAGACACATATAGGCTCCATTGAAGTTACACCAGCATGTGCTGTAGTTGTTACAGAATATCACCACGTTACACCACTTTCTGAAAAATAGATTTGAAATAACAAGTCACAATATTTGCAGGGATGAAATTGTATGAAAATACTATGCTGTACAAATGGCTAATAATTTAAAAAAAAATCATAAAAATATTTATCATCAGTTCAATAAAGCTGGTTATAGATTCAGGTATATATATGTTCATATATATAAAGAGAGTGAGTCTTAATTTTATTGCTCAATAATTGTAATAATTATACAAAATAAGGTTATCCGAATATAATATATATATTTTAAATTTTCTTAAAAATTATATTTTCGAAATGGTACCATTTTTGTCAGAGCCTCCTCAAGAGAATAAGGACTACATCTTAACTTCATGACTTCAATAAAGCAAAAATACAAATCAAAACATCAACATGTGAAATATTAAGACATTTTTTCCAATAAACGTGTATGTTGATAAATAGGAAAATGGACATACATTAGTTGAACTTACAAATCCGTGCTTGTCGGAGATGTTATTTGTCAGCTTGAGTTTGTGAAAATTGACGACTTTTGACATCCACTGTTCTCCGGTAGCCGGACTGTCCGGGTGAATGTACATCCTCTTTGGCATTTCGGGGTCGGCCTTCCCTGCCACCATCCAGCGGGAGTTATGAAATTTATATCTACAGTCGTCGGCTGCAACAATATCCATCAAGAGAATATATTTGGCCTTTTTGTCCAGACCGGTGCACCTCACTTTGAACGGGGGGAACATCCGCCTGTGACGAAGGGAAACAAAGGATAAGCACACATAGAGGCAAAGAACATACAACTTAAACAATTAAAAATGCTTTTAGGTAGCCTACACATGAATTGTTGTTTTCTCCTTATAGGATGTGTTGTATCAGTTGTGCTGTAGCCTACAGCCTGCTCTTAATTTAACTGCTGAAGACAAGTCAGCCGAAAAGCGTCCTGCGGATAAGGAGTTAAGTAAACAAAAGTATTACTGTCCTACTGTAACACACCAACGCTGTGTGGATTTTCAGTGCCTCGAAAGGCCTACAGACACTCACAGACTACAGCAGCCATCTTTGTGTGCTGTCACTGTGACAGAGACGATAACATTTTAGTCAGAGTTGACATTTCAGTGGAATAATCTGTGAAACCGGACATTACAAGTAAAAATAGGATTAGAAACCAGGCAAATGTTTGTGCGAGGGAATCTGAATAGCTCCATGAAGTTGGAAGCCAATGGAGGCGTAATATTAATAAAACAGCACCTAGCATTCACATTTTATTTTCCCAAATAATGTCGCAGCTACACAACGACCCTGTCATCGTTTAAGACACGTTTGTACACACGTGCTTATAAATTACCTCTGTTTTTTATGTAAATAAAGACAGTATTTTTGGGTCATGTTGTTATAATGAAGTGAACACGTATGATCGTGTAGGAAATGTCATATCTGCATGACAATTGTGAAACAATCACGGTGTAATCTAAGTTAAATATTAATTTATATCAGATTAATAGAAGGATTTGATGGCGTTGCATGAAATATCTGGGGACATTGTATAAATATGTAGATTATTTATGTATCTAGACTATGTAAAATAAACTATTCCATTTTAAGTTATCAATATACACAACATGCTTCACCATGACAGATAATATAATAGCCTATATTTTTGGGGTGAACACACACACCCACCCACCCTCACACACACACACACACACACACACACACACAAACACAAATCTGCTTCACCTTCCGGATTTTGTGATCACCATCTCGGTGCCTCTCTTGTGGAAGAGTTCCCAAAGCTCCTTGGCTTCCAGGTGAACTTTGGGGTCGTCCTCCACCTCCTCCTCGGGCTCCAGAGTCTTCAGAGGCCTGAGGTGGGCGGCCGCAGCCTGGTGCCCCAGCGAGGAGAAGTGGAGGCCGGTCTCCGCGGCTCCCATCAGCTGGTCCATGATCGGCTTTCCCAGTGCGCCCGGCAGGGAGAGGGAGCCGCTGTGAGGGAGAGCCAGAGCCGGGAAGAAAGGAGGCTGGTGACCCAGCATTGCACTCATGGCAAATTCCGGACCCCGGTGAGGTATAAACGGATGATATGCCATACTTGCTCCCTGTATGACTGGATCTCTCATCAGGAAGTTCATCCAAGTGCAGGCAACAAATGTAGACGGCTGGTTGGAGCAGAAACAGTATTTCTACCAACAGTGAAGCCTGCGTAGTGATGAAGACAGAATTAAAAAAAAAAGGTCAAAAATGAATCTGAAGCTGGAAAGCGTTGGAAAATCCTACTTCAGCTCTGCAGAAATGAGCATCCACTTATTTTTCACAAGTTGTTGGGAGACTCTGTACAGTCGTTTGCAGATCAAAAGTCTGGAAAGAGAAATGTAGAAATGCTCTCCATAATTCTTCAGAAGTGCTGTGAGACCGATCTTCTCCAGAGCTTGACGCGCAGCGGACACCTTTTCTGTCTCGCTGGCTCCCGGACATTAGCCGAATTAAACCAACTTGGGTGAGTCACTTAATTGACTGCAGTGCATTCTTTCTCTGCTGCTGCTGTTTACAATATCGGCATTCCTGTTAAAATGCGTTCCTTCTTATTGGCTTCAGTCCTGCAGCGAGGGCGACGTGTTGAAATATTTCGATAGCGCCGAATAATCCCCCTGCCTTTACTTGCTCCGGACATGCACCCTCACACGCACACACACGCGTTATTCCTCCTCTCTCTTTCACGCACACACACATTTCAGAGAAGGACGTGTGCAGAGAAAGCAGTCCGCTGACGGCCAGAGAGAGAGAGAGAGAGACAGAGAAAGAGAGAGAGGTGGTAAGGTCCCAGCTCCGTGATTTTCCTAGCGCCTCTGTGGCCCATAGGGCTTCATACTGTATGGATGTGTTGCATGTTACGAGTAGCAGCGCTCCGTTTGATTGGCTCTTTGACGCTTTCGGACCAATTGTGTGGCTCTGTAGGCGTGGTTTTAACAGGTCGGGTGGAGGGGACAGACTTCGGACTTATAAAAAGGTGTTTGGAAACTCAAAAGGGCTATGCCGTCAAACAGCACCCTGCCCAAGTCGGTGTTGTGAGAATATGTCAACATCGTTAGAGAAGTTGCGCTATCGGCCGGTTTGTGAGAGCCAGAGAGCGGAGAGAGATGTTGTGATGTGTCGCTGCTGACTTCCTCCTCTGTCCCGCTGTCTCACAATGCGCAGTTGTTTTCTTCATGCATTGAATGTCGCGTCGCGAATATAATTACAGTCATTCATAAATATATTTATTCCATGATTTAACAGTATTCAATTCTTGTCAAGTCTTGTGAGTGTGCAGATATCGAGAAGCAGTCGAGTGGCCAACATTTCCTGCAATATGCTCCTTTGAAATCATAGCAAGAAAATATGAGCGGTGACGGGACGAGGCGCTCGATGATGATCATAAACGTCCAGTAATTGTTTATTATGGTATTTGTCTTGTTTTTATATTTCTGTAAAGGATGTAAAGTCGTTTTATTATGTTTTCTTTATCATATAGTTGATATCACACACTTATTAAGTCATTCCAACTTTTCTTTTCCAGTCCATATTTTGATTTGAGTCCATCCATTGTCGCATCTTAATACTGATGAAGTCTCCTGGATGAGTGACGAAACTGATATTTTCATTTTGACTTTGGACTTTTGATTTTTCTAAAAGTTACAGCCTCATAATCCCACACACACACACACACACACACACACACACGCTGACCAGCAGAGTCAAAGAGCATGTGTTCACTGGTCCTCGTGTTTTATCAATTCTTGCATCAAAACGCCTGTTTCGAACATACCAATCAATTCTGTTGTTAAATATAGCACGCTTTCCCGGCACCAACTGTCTCTGGGAAACAATTCAATTTTTGGTCCCAGTCTTCAAAGTGACACTTGAACAGGCTGCACCAAATACAATTCTGAAGTATATCTGTGCAAAAGTTTTTAGTTATGTAAAGTAGAATACTGTTTATTTTCTTACATGATAAGGCTGTATGTTTGTACTACTAGCAGTAGCTTACTTCTTATTGTTAAGTGTGAATATGAACACATTTTATAGACTTTATACTGCACTGTTGAGTGCCTTAATGTTGCGTCTGCAAAGCCTCTGAAGAGATGAGCGCCATAGACAAAGCCAGCATAGTGCTCCCTAAAATGCAATTTAACCACACATTCACAAGTAAACTAGAGAGCTGTGGCCAGTCAGCCACCTTGGATAAACATTGACCATCAATTCTCAGTCAATTGTCTGTCTCTGTGGGTCCAGGCGATGACCAGAGTAGTGGGGGATCTCAAAGTCCTTGAGGGGGGACCATGCAGAGTGAATCCTCACACAAGAAGCACAGGCCTGTACTGAATCCTGACAATGTGCTGCGTTCAGTATTTTGCAGTTTATTCTGTCTATTCTTCTGATATTTGAAACATGAAAAGGCATGATGTAGTCTACTTGTTGCAGCCTTGTTGTTAGAAATGTACATGGACGCTTGTATCGAGCAACGTTCTGAAGTTTGCTGTTTAGAATACTCAGTAAATGTCTCAGGGCTCATGTTGCATATCAACACTTCCCATGCATGCAAGTGTGAGTGATATTCATGTTTAGCTCATTTCAGTTACCTTCCACCTTGCTTTCCTCATGACACAACTGTGCACGTCTGTGTGTTGTCTTTTAAAACACCTGGTGATTGTGTGTGTATGTTTGCATATATGTGTAAATTGGAGTGACCTGAATACATATTGCCCAGGGGAAATGCACAAGGATATTCGGCTCATGTGTTGCATATTATTGATTAGCCGGAGAAAACAAATGTGATAGCTGTTGATAAGCCACAGCGGCATCTGACTGAAATGAATGGTATACCTAAAGCCAGTAACTAAACCGTTACATGGTTATAAGCCCCAAAATGAAGCCACTTCTTTCCCCAAGCCTACATCCTCCTCTTTGTGCGAGTGAGGTCAGACCTGTGTCAATTACTGCGGCTTATTCTTCTTTAAACACTCGCCCCCATTAGCAGCACATTTCAATTTAGTGGAAGGTGTCATCAAATAGGAAGCATTGTTGACACGGCGGCAGCCTTTGCAGTGTCTGCGGCCAAGCTGGCTTCATTAGCTAAGCAAGTAGAGAATGGTCAATACACTATATAAACTTTTACAGGGTTAGGGCTCTCAGGGACTCCAAGAGGCTATAAAAAGGTCTGAGCTGACACTACTGATTGATGAAGCCAACTTTGTCAGCGCTTCCCTTTTTATACATCTACAGAGATCATGCACATCAAAATCAAAAGGGGTAGTTTATTTGACTGGACAGGCTCTAAAGTCTCTTGCTCTGTGTGGGTGGGTGATTTCTGGCAGCTCATGTTTTGTCTCATATGTAAAAGCATCGGGCAGTACCGTCCACACAATTAGTGATCCTCGAAGAATGCGCTTTAAGATCTCTGTATTTAAGTAGAAATGCAGCTCCTTACATGTGATACTGCAGTGCAATTTATTTCAACCGTTTTTATTAAATATTCTCATTACTATTTACCCCCTTTGTCCACCTCCCTATATTATCAATGAAGAAAAACTGCATTAAGGTCATGGGTTATGAAGCCTTAGTGTCCTGGCTATGCACAACCGCTACACTGTGTAGGTTCATTAAGCAAAGCTTCAAAGACATTCCTGGAATTGATCACGGAGCTGCAAGTGATGTAATGTATGCTGTCCTGTTTATTTGCAGATTGTTAATGATAAGCAAGGACAGACTTGGTGGCACCGCTCCTGAATGGACGAGATTGTCTGGTGAAAGTCGTCAGTCCTAACACGACATGATAGAGAAAGGAAACATCACAAGATTAGTATATTCAACTACTATAATGATTCCAAACTTCGTTATGGACATCCCGACACAAAGTGGAGGGGGAGACATTCAATTGACAGCGTAATGACTTTCTAAATGCAAACCTTTTACCTCCAAGATTGAGGTGGGGCTAAAATTGATCGGGTGAGGCTATATTGCCCCAAAAGGGTGCAGATTGTAAAATGCACTTTCCAGAATCACACACATGCTTTAGTCAATTGGAAGGAGGAATGATAAACCCTTTACCTGTCGATGAAATGTCCCTGTCAGGCATTTTTAGTTAAGCCAACCCTTGCTCTCATCAATTTCTGTGCCGGCCAGTTATAGGTATTGATGAAAAACAATTTTAGTTAATTAGGGGATGTGCTTATTGATGGCAGCGCATTGACTACAGATTGACAAGGAAAATGGCAGCATGCTGGGGAGACATTTGCTCCCTTGGTTGAGGTTGTTCATCAACAGTGACTCAGGCTCATAACTTTTACGTTGCTACCTCTTAGTTAAAGGAGTGGTAACTGAAAGGTGAAAAATAACATGTTTAACTTTTGATTCATTATCTGAATATGTATTATTGGTGCTAAAAAGCCCAGATCTTAATCTCTTTAAGCAACAGGAGGATCTGACACAAAGTTCACAATCTGCTTTGCACATAAATCTCGGTGGCAAGAAATCTGAGTTATGTCTCATAATTATGAATTTTCATTTTAAATTATATAGAAAATAGATATCTAACTGTAAATTATTTGTCACAATTTATAATCCTATTTGCATTTAAATGCATACATTTAGATGTTTTATGAAATTATATCTAGGTCAGAAATCACAAGGATTATGATGTTTTTTCAGAAATACGTTTAACTAAAATAAAACCATTAAATGCTTGCTTAATGGTTTGTAGTGACATAAAACAAGCTCGTTATCACCTGTAGCTGTAGGATATGAAGGGACACTGAACACTGTACTGTTGGAACAAACCAGTCTAGTGGCATGCACCACCTGTAGAGCACAATGCAGGGGATTTGTCTGCTCAACCCCGTAAACAGCATCAGGCTTTCTCTGCAGCTACAAGCTAGTGTGATCAAGATGCTCGTGGTAAATGCCTCAGATGTGCACCATGTGTCAGAGAGTCTTCAGCTTGCCTTACGTGCCACCGCTCATCATACATCATGGAAGATAAGCATCTTTCCCTTTATATTCAGAGCACTGAGAATCTTCCTGAAAACCAGTTTTGCATGCTAGAAAGCAAACAACAGCAAATGGGAAACAGAAAAATCCTCAGGTTATTTGTCATCAAGTTAGCACAGTGTAAATATGTTCCTGCTACGTTCATGAGAGACATCAGTTAGGCGCTACTCTGGGTTTGCATCAAAAAGAATTTGCACAGTGCAACGGGCAGGGAGGAGCCCTAAAGTGGATGTCTGCTGTCTATTTAGCTTCCCCACCATCAGCATCAGCTTTGTGCTGCTTTCACTTCACAGTCTCACGACGTTGTAAGGTTTTGCCATTGAGTCCAACCTCAAGACCCAGTGCTTTTAAGAGGAGAGTGGTATAAAGCACAGCATTCCTCCACCAAGGGAGTCTTGGGATATGAGGGGTTAGGGTGGCTTCTCTCTAGAGGTTAAGTGGGATAAGTGCGTGGCTCATGTCAACCCCACAACCCCCCAATAGTTTCTGGAAAATTTGCAATGGGGTCAGATTGGATTACTGTGTTTTGGTATTTACATGGAGACATGGGGCTTTGAAATGGAAAACCATAGGCGGAAAAGCAAGTGCCATGCAGTCTGAAAGTCTGGGTAAAAGAAACCAGCGTTGATTTCCACTGACGGGATGGTTGAGTACATGTCTTTTATGTCTTTCTGCCCCACAATCAGACATTTTGTTACTGGGCATGGTGATTGAGGGAAATGGATCAAGTGCAATACCAATCTTTTAAAGTAAATCCATGGTAAGTACTTTGATAGACGTTCAATAGGAAATAAGGAGGTTTCAGGCATCATGCTTCTGCTCACAGATACACCACAGCTGAGACTGTGGCTTGAAGGGAGCTCCTTTAAAGCAGTTAAGGAATTTTGCTGCACAGTTATGTTACATAAACTGCAGTGCCCCATCCCTAAATGACCTTGTAAAAACTCACTAGGTGTCAGTTCCCCTCAAGGTAAGTCAGGTCTTCCTGGATTTGTTCACCAGGTGGTGTGTTGTATTTTTTTTCTTGTTCAACCTTGTTGCAGACCTGCTGAGATGAATTTTTCTCAGTTATTTTGGGAAAAGATTCTCCAGCCACTCCCCACAGGTGCTGTGTGCAGGCCTGAGCCCATAATCCACCCTTTTCAGTGAGGATTTTGCCACACATTGTCCTACATAATGTTTGTTTTAGTCTGATCTGTGAAGCAACAGCAGCTAAACTGCACCTTGTTTCAATGTTTTAATAAGGGAATTTAAAGTATCTATCTATCTAATGAGCATATTTTAATGAAGTGACAAAACATGCACCACAGTTCATTAAGAGGTAAATAGTGTTTTCAGGCAGTTCAGAATAAGTTGAGACCTGAAGATAACTTTATGTAAATCAGTTTATATCACATGGTAAATAAGAATGTGCATCCTGGTTTTCACTCTTAAACATAAGCAGGTTTTTATTTAACTCAAAAAAGGCTCCTCCAACAGAGTAATTGTTGTGGAATCTGTTGTTTGATTTCTCCCAGTTTCACTTCTTCTATTTAACAGAAAGTGAGCTTGATTTGGGGAATTTATACCTTTAAATATTTCAGATCTGACTTACTTTGGATCACCTTTGTTTCAAGGACACTCATAAATAAAAGCAACAGGTGTCAAATGTGTATGATGAGCGTTTTAGGAGAGCTCGGGGCTCTTTGTGTGTGGAAAGCGTTGCGGTCTGATACAAATGTTCCTGTAAGTTGCCGGCTACTTTTTCCCCCTGCTCCTGCTGAAACTTGACCTGCAGTTTCTGGGTGAATTAACGGTTTTGTCAGTAGCGAGAACAACAATTTGAAGTCCATGCGGCAAAGCTCAAGCGGCGGCAAAGTTGAGTGCGGTCAATTGAATCTCCCACATGCTTCTCAGCAGCTTCTGCATCGCGCGATAGATGGACCCTGGCGAAGCCTTGTAAATCTTTACGCAAAACCTTTCTGCGCACGGAGCCATGCATTACGTTTTTATTTATCAGATAGTTCTTCTAGTAATTCAGAACAACATAAAAATAAGATATGTTTATAAAATTATATTTCTGGCCTACTTATATATTCATGTTAAGAAATGATGTATGTTTAGGAGCAGGAATTTCCTACCTCCAAACATTTTATTAAATGCAAAGTGAAAGCAGACACTATTGTTTTATTTTGCCGCTTTGGAATGAAGGGTTTCCTGATCTATTTCATCTCCTGGACTCGTTTAAATAATGTTTGTGTTTGAGATCAAGACGTCTCTTTGTTTTGTGGTGTTTAATGTAGCCACTGGTGTTGTGCGTCATCAGGTTTATCTGGCTTGGTGCGCACTAAGTGTGAGCTTGTGCTGCGGGCTTGTATGGGACATGTTGATTGAAAAGCTTACTGTATATAGTTAGCCTAATAGTCTATTAGTTTACCATCTTATAGTCAGCTATATCCGCCGACGTGGAATAAAAACCTTTCTTTCTTTTGATCTATTATGAGTTTAATGTGACTCAGTTTTGGAGCCACCTTTTTGTCTTTTTTTTTACTAGCTGTTTGCCTTTGCTTCTTTTTCATGTTGAAATTGCAAGTCGCCAGAGACTTGTGACATTTGAAATATGAGACTGGCCGTATTTACTAAGTTGGACAATACACGAGAACCACATGAAAATCAAAATAAGTAGGATGCGGTTAAGAGCTGTGCTTTCATTTATTGAAGTCCGTACAGATGTTTTGCATAAAGTCGTTTTTGGGGTAATGAGGGGGGGAGCATGTGAACGTAAGCTGAACCTGGTTGACTTAACCTATATAGGATTCTGCAGTTACCACGAATAAACAGGAGAGAGGCGCAACGGTTGCAAAAAAAAAAGTAGCCTGTAGGAAAAATGTGACAGTGTTCAACTGATGGTTATGGCCACATTCATAAATGTATTGTAACTATCAGCAAAGAGGCAAACATTTGTTTGTTTTATTAAAAAAACCTGATGCAAAGTGATGCAAATATCCATCAGTGGCTGTAAACACCTGTTGATTTGTTGACTATAATATATTTGTATTGAATTCATCTATCAGCCTGTTTTTTCCAGACCTCATCCCACTGCTCACACCGAGAGGACACAAGCACCAACCACCCAACCAACCAATTAAAATCCGATTAGGAAACATCTTAGTTTTCCAACCGAGGGCAGTGAAAAAGTCTGTAACCTTTCCTCACCGAGGTCACCCACCTAATAAGATCCATTGCCTATAGTGAAGCCGCAGACCTTCACAAATGTTCCTGGCGACCGGCGGTGGCCCCGGAGACCTTTGGCATACATGGCGGTTTAATTGGTCACTGTATTTAAGAATAAGGTGGGATTCTAGTTAATTAGTGGAGAAGTGAATACGGCTGAACATTATATGATTTGCTCCCGGCCCCTGGTTTGTTAGTGCGGATTTGGGGTGGATCAGCTTTTGTGCTCGACAAATGAGAAGTGAGTAGCGTGGTGCCGATGCACAGTGTCGTTTTGTGGACTGGCGACAGTCTCGTTTCATGGGAAAAACTTAAAGGAGACCCGCGTTATCACAGGACCTCATTATCTCATGTCTGCAACCATCTTTTGGAAGCAGCCCCTAATCAAAAGTGGCACAGACCTACTTTGCGGAACTTTGGTATAATAGCCGCTCCCCCTCTCTCTTTCTTTCTCTCTCTCTCTGTGTAAACACACACACACACACACACACACACACACACACACACTCTTTGCGTGACGTGTGGTGTCACTCCCAAATATTCAGTCATAGACATGCTTTTCAATCACCTCCACAGGTAGGCCTACACTTATTAATTTAATATTACCCCTAAATGCATTAGCTTTCGTTTCGTTAATTTAGCACCTTTATTGTATGTTAAGTTATATTAAAGTTGAAACTCTCGCTTTTAGATAAACGAGTGTGCAAAAAAACAATGCAAACTATTATTTTCACTTTTATTTTAAGGATAAGTTTATACAAAAATAAAGCGTTTTAATCAAAATTATTACTTTTAATGTCCTATTTATCATTTCTCAGATACTGAAACCTTCAGTAAATAAATAGGTATTTCCTAAACTTTAAACATTGACAGTGCATGTCAATGACGACTGCTGCGGGGATGTTCTCTCTTTCTGCGCGCACAACCAGAGAGGTGGTTCATTTACTTTACTGGCTGTAAACCATTTATTTACCTTCAGGTGAGTGTCGCAGAGAGTGCAGAATAGAGATCGCAGCAGAGATTTACACCTGTCTCTCTGCTCAAATAGAGCAGCCTATAGCCTACAGAGATGGCCACTGGAGCCGGCTTGTCTGGGGCTCTGCTAGACAGCCAGCCTGCCCACCCCTCCTCCCTCTCCTCCCCCTACTCCTCCTCCTCTTCCACCGTGGATTAAACAACATCATAAAAAATGACCATCAACGCACACACTGTAAACAGATTACTCTGGTCGGCGCCTGGCGCGCTAAAGGCAAAGACGCGTCCCGCCGCCACGTGTTGCTGCAGCAGAGAGGGTGGCTCTGCTCTGCTGCTTGGTCATCCTATTTCCAGCCATTTACACACATTTCTCTGGACACTTCCCGGTAAATGCTGGCCAGCGTTTGATGTCATAGCAACTTTGGGAGACTCTAGGCACGTTACAAGATGCAGACCTCCTCTCAGAACTGTTGAACATTAAAGGGAACAGATTAATTACTAGCCTATATTTTATCTAGAGTAAGGATGCAACCTGATAATTTAGAGATCTTAATTGGAAATAAATCACATGTCCCATACACAGGAATAAATGTGACTTCTCTTATATACACATAGACTATACCACCTTCTTTTGACCCCTGTTTTACCTTTTGCGTTCCTTCCTCATAACTGATGATGGTTGATTAGGTAGGCCTACTCTGCTGTCATGACTGGTTATGGGTGTTGCAACCTGTCTAAGTATCCTTAAAGTGCTCTTGTCCATTATATAATTGTGCACATTTTGTCTCCCAAATCTTGGGAAATCCAGTCATCACATTAGTGCAGAGTGTCATTTGTGCATTGCTCAGGTAATCAGCCTGCTTTTAGGCACCCTCATACTTTAAGTATATAACATCACCTGGTGGCTCTTCACCTGCACACATACCAACAGTTATTGAAGGCTATAGATTTCAACAGGTGACACTTGGTTTGTTAGATTAAGCTTCCTATTTGTGAAAAGTGATATATTAAATCCTTTCTCCCTTCTGTTTGTACACATTAGTACAATAGTTAAGATGCACACTAAAGATAGAGTATGAGAGTAACTCTGAAAAGTGTGAGTGTGATACCAGATAATGAGCTTTGATTCAAGTGTGAAAATAAAGATAATTCAGCAGCACAATCAAAACAATCAAACACTTTTCACACACACACACACACACACACACACACACACACACACACGTTGATAAATAATTAACATGATGAACAACTGGTGCTTCACTTCATTGGTCACTTTGTTGGCTTGAAAACAGGCCGAATCCAGCAGTCAGCAAGTGAATTTCATGCCCTGTTGATGAGAATAATCTTCCTTGGTAGGGAGAGTGGCGGTGTGGAGATCCCGTCTGATTTCTGCAAATTAAAGTTTTAACATGCATGTTGTTCTAAATCAAGTCTACAGTCACTCAAGTCATCAGGCTGTCAGCATCCACATGCTTAGCTCCTCCATGAATATCCTGGATTTTACGCAGAGTTTTCTCAGTTGTCTTGTGTTGCTAATCCACTCAACTGCTGTGCGCTGCGCTCTTATTTCCTTTGATCTCTGCTGTATTTTTTTCTGTGAGGATGCTGACTCACTGATGGCAGAAATGTTCATCTCACACTTTATTTGTGAAATATGGGCCAAGACACAAAATGGGTCATGGGCCCCCTTTTAGTGGCTCTTTGTGTGACAATGTCAGAGTGTTTCGATGAGCCGGGGTCACGGGGCCAGAGTGATTTTATTCAAATTAGGTCTGGAGCTTACAAAAGACCCCATATGCCATCGTACCTAACATTGTATCCCATAAAATAGTTTATTTTATATAATGTCACCCATAATAGTAGCTTAAATGTGTCCCTCTGTGTTTCCAACAATGGTTTGTTAATGCAAAATCCCAGTTTTAACATGCTAAATAAGCATGATTGATTATTTACTGAGTGAGCAGGCATAGATCACAATTATTAGTCCCCTTTGGTAATAGAGCAGCTTTTATCTTTAGCCAATATATAGACATCTCTAGTAGTAAATTATCCTGAGAGAGCCCAACCTGTTTATTTTGTGAAATTTTGAATGGAGTTTAAATAGTTTTATCAATATCCATGCATGCTGTCGTTGCAGATTCTACTGAAAGTTAACAGTACGCCCCTTATTGTCTTTTAACTTCTATCATCGACTCATTCAAACATTCACCTCAGCCTTTGACGTGTGTATATTATTCTGAGAGCGAGGGGGGCTTCGAGGCACATGTGTGCAAGTTGGAAAATTATAAAAGGAAGCCTTCCATCTAGTGCAGCCATAAGGGAATACAGAGAGGGAGGCAGCAGGAGCAAATCAAGAACGGTGATTTCCAAAATGGCTCAGCCATTGAATGACAATAGCCAGGCCCCTCTGCCTGTCTCTTTTTCTTTCACTGCTGCAGACTACAAAAAACTAACATAATAAAGCGGGCAGAGAGAATGACCAAATGTGATTTATTCTGATTTGAACAAATCATTGTGATTTAAATCTGGCAAAAAAAAAAATTTCATGGTAAGTGAATTTCTAGTTTTGTGTGACTTGTCTCCTTTTTTGTTCTATATTTCATCATTGCTAAAAACAGAGGTTTACGGGGCCCTATAGTTTTGGCACATGTTTTTTACGTCTTCGCTGTACCTTTTTGTCAGTGAGAAAACTTACACTGTTTGTTCTAGACGATAACATTTTTAAAAATACATCATTCAAACATTTAAGGAGACACTGACAGGCGTCACAGCTTTAGGAAATAAAGAGCAATTTGGAAAGACATAGCACAAGACATGTTTCAATAATTGATGTTCATGCATAGAAGTGTATAGCGGTCATGATGTTTGTTTTAAATCTGGTTACGATTCAAATAGTAAACAACTGATGTGCTATAGCAGAAGTATTGACATCGGTATCTTCCTCCAGGTCACAGTATTTCTATAAACACACTTTCACGATTAATATTTTCCAGAAATAGAGATTTTGTCTTTTTTCTAAATTCATTGTCAGCACACAATGAATGTGCTCAGCTATGTTTTCATCATTCCTCAAATATATAGCAGAGACAGTGAGCAGCCCTACATATTCTCTCATCCGTCAAGGAAGGGAAGATTTTTTTCAATAAATAATTCACCACTGATAGCTGGCCCTAATGCCTACATGAACAAATCTCTCAGTTACAGCCATCTTGGGAGCAAGCCAGTCCGAGAGCATACTTAATAAACAAATACAGGGCCTGACAAGCTCTGGTTTCACTGATGTCTTTCCGAGAGGGAAGCATTTGAAGACAGTCGGTGAAACAACATCCTTTCTGTGGGTGAAGGTTTAGGGGTCAGGTGTGGGTTATTGCTGCAAGAGCAAGTTGTCCCATTGCATTGTTACAGCTGATACTCTGGTTAGATTTACCGTCCATTTTACACAGGGCATAATTTAACTTTTCTTTTTCTGACATTTATGTTCTAAAATTTTATGATCTTGCGCTATTTAGTGGGAGTTAAATGTCAAAGGACATATCAATAGAATACATAGAAATATACTTATGAACAGATAATTTCCCTTATGAACACAGGTATATCTATGAAGTGGCATTTTGAATATGTCGTCCTTTTGTGTCCACTTCTTGGACCAGGGCTGAGTCAGTATCACAGCCTCACATCGACCACATGTTTGCTGGGACTAGAAACATGATCCAGACATGATTCCCCTTACCCAGCCCTTAGGGTGAATTGTGTGTGTGTGCGTATAAGTGTGTGTGTTTTGTGTTTGTGAAACATCTCACGGAAATGTTCTCGACATACACTAGAAAACCACATTATTTTTGTGTAGCGTTACAATTAATTTGCATGTTAATTTCCCAAGATTTGAGACATTGTTTACTCAGTTTTTTGGTATGTTCAGTTCAGATGGAAAACATGGCATTTATTTACTGTACATATTTCCAATGTGATCAGGTGTGTGCAACTGGACGTGACTGTCGGTCGGTTATTTAGCCCATCTACATGAAATATTCAAGGTCCAGTGAAAATGGATCTGCTGATCTGAAGTCTGTTTCTCTCTCTCTCTTTCTGAACAGATCCCCATGGAGCTGCCTTCTTATATCACATATCAGTTAGATGACCAAGTTCAGGGCCTGCACCACTGCTGCAGCTCAGCACCATGGCTCAGATCAATGGAATACTGTTGGGGATAAAACGAACCACACTCACATCCTGAGCAGCCTCTCTGATTGGACGATGATCACATGGACATCTTGACCACTGCCATGGCTTTCATACAAATTGATGAAGGTAATTTTAGCCCCTTAAGTGGAATTTGATTTGTGTTAAGAGCTCTTGCTTTTTCTTAATGTGAAATGGTTTTGATTAATAGTCTGGGAGTCTATGGAGAAATGTTATCAAGTGTAACAGTTTAATGCATCTCCTGCTCTAATTTAGTGGTGCTGCTGTTTGTTTTCCAAGTTTATGGATAATCTTTTCAGCAAGATTTAGTTCTTTTCCAAAAAATATGCATTCATATGTATTTACAGCAATCACTTATGTTTATGCTACAGATTAACCACTACAAACACCTTCCTTATCTTAAGTCTTTTAATTCACCCCTTAGAAGAGGGAGAAATATACCAAAGACACACTTTAAGCTAAAAACCCAAACACGCACACACAGAAACTCAAGAAAAATGTTATCAGCAAACAAGCCCCGTTGTACCATTGTATCCATCTGCCCATACCGTAGCTGTTAAGTGCTCTCCTAAATGTCTGAGATACTTCACCTCACCTCCTCCGAGCGGCACAGCACTGCACCCTGACTAAATGAAAAACAATCTGAGGAAACAGGGAACAATCCTCGGCAGGCTCCAGCGGGCTGCCATAAAAAGAGGGGCTGCCTCCCCAGCCTCTCCCTCATGCCTTCAGCTTTAACTCTATGGGCTGATGAAAGATCAATGGGCCGACTGGGCAGCCGCTGCTCTGCCTGTCGTCTGCCACTGCACCAGGAAGCAAAGCCACTTACAAAACGCCATGGAAAAAAGGAAGAATGGGAAAAGCCTCAAATCTTTGCGAACTGACTGATTAATGAAATAGTTTTGTGTGTGTTCGTGAATTTTTTCCCTGTTATCTCTCACATGGTCCAGCCCATTGCAGCCAGACTTATTTTCAAGAAACGCTGAATGTTTCCAGCCCATGGATCATATTCCAAACTCATTTTAACCCTGATCTCGCCCTACATTCCCCCACCTTTCATACCTCACTGTAACACCCCTTTAACCCTCCGCCCCCGGCCTCCAATACCCTCACTCCAGATCTGTACCAGCTAACCAGCCTTCTGGATCTCTGGCAGGAGTAATGGGGGTTGGCGCTAGAGTTTGGTGCAAACACGCAGCAGCAGACAAACAAATCATGTTAAGTCTCTGCTGCCACGGCTGGCAACACACTCAAAGGGGGAGCCGGTGCCCTGCCAGGGAGGAGGGTGCACCCATTTTCCCAGGGAGGGGGTGAGGGCGAGGGTGAACATGAGGGGAGGGTAGCATGGAGGGGAGGCCTGGTCCTTATCGAGCTCGGATCACAAACACCTCCGCCCCTCCTGGCAGGAATGCATACAGGCCCTGCGGGAGGAGAGAGGAAGAAGAAAGGAGGAGGAGGAAACAAGCAGACATTAAGCGGGGAAGTAAAAAGGGAGAGAAAAGAACAAGTGAGGGAAAGTGAGTGAATGAAGGAGGGAGACTGACACACATACACACACAGAAAAAGACCTGCCCAGTTTAGGAGAGGGAGTGTCTGTGAACACACATGCATGCGCACACACACACACACACACACACACACACACACACACAAACACACACACACACACACACAAAGACAAAAACACTCTAATCACAGTACTCAGTGCACCCTGGATTGAGAGCACCGCTGGGAGAACCCATTGGAAAACAAACAGGGCATTGGGCTGCTTGAATACCATTCTAACCATGCCACTGTGGTTATTATTACTTCAGTTCGGTCACAGTTTAAATGCAAAGTGTGCCACTGATGACAGCCGAGAGCCAACAGTGTGGTTACAAATCAGAGAGGTTTTAAACGTGATCACAAAATTGGCGATTGGTATTTCTTGGCTGCGTGTGGAATCATTGTGTACAAACTGAGAGTGAAAAAAATCATGTCATTGTGAGGACTATCCATGAGTAATTTGTGTCTTGAGTGATAATTGTATCCTCTAATCTCAAACACTTCCTTAGGTGTATCATGGTTGCAAGTATTCCCTCTTTCCCCCTAAACAATCATTGAAAGCAGCATGATAGGATATTGAGTGTGCAAAGATCCTCCATTATTAGATTGGATATTATTGCCACAGCCTCCCCTGGGATGGAAATATTTATTCCTAAAGACTATAGAGAGGCAATTGTGATCTTAACATGGCATTCCTGCACGTTGGCTGCGAGCTCTCCGTGGTTGGGTGTCAGGGCAAAGAACAGATTTTGTCAGGTGGAGAGTGGGGTTTAGGGGTTCATTTACAGTTCATGCAAGAGCATTCCATGCAATCTTTACTTTTCCATTCTCCCTCACTATCCCCTCTTTTCTCCCTTGACTCCTTCACTTTATCGTAAGGTTCTTTCTTCTCTCCTTTTGAAATGCTAATGTTTCGAACGGTTATTCCTTCGCTATTGACACGGTTCACTTTTTCAGTTCAAAAAGTGGGTAGCTTTCACATACGTACACTCTGCATGCTTTGCTGAATACCTTGGAGCGATACTTCCATGACGGAGATGTGAGTCACACAACAATGTATGTACTGTAACTTCTGTATCTGGACCTCTGATTACTCTTAAGTGTCTCTGAAATGCACTGCTGTCTACTGTGATACAATCAAAACACACAGCCGAAAGCACAAACTCAGCCAACACAATACCAGCACAGCTCAGTAGCTTTCTTAACACTTAAAATAACAAGTCAAACGTAGTTATTATTGTCTGACTGACAGACCGGCATGCTGACAGGCTTCATTTTTAGCAGCCAGGAAATCAGCTGTTAAGGCTAATGTTAGTTAGCTTGCAATTAATGCTAATAATGAATAGTAATTTGTTCCTAGATATTATACTTTTTACCCTTTTTTTAGAAAGTGAGTAATTGTCACTATGATAATCAAAATTCTAGGAAGACAATTTTTGGTCAAATTATATCTTTAAATCTGTAAAAATCACATTGTGATTTAATCGGCAGCCCTTTTATAAAACTATCTGAGCAAGTTAAACTAGAACTACTCCACATTATAGTATATTTTAAATATTAAATTACTGTAGTGGCAAAATTCTTTAGTAGTTTTTGATATCGTACAGCTGTATTTGTTAGTATTTATTGCAATAATAAATTTGAATTTTATTTTATGTTATTCTAATTTTGCCAACAAGAAAATATATTTATTCTACAATACCACATCCATCCATCCATCCATTTTCTACCGCTTATCCTCACATAGGGTCGCTGTCTTAGGGCGAGAGGCAGGGGACACCCTGGACAAATCAACAGTTCATCACAGGGCACATACGATACCACAAATTATTTTAAAAATCTAATCAACGAGTTTAAGATGCTAATTACTATAGTCCTCTGGTTCAAAGTGTTTTTTGCCATTGATGCCCAGATAATGTTCTCAGACAACAGTGCGACTGTGTATGAAAACATAATCATAAGCCTGTCACACCATCAGCTTCAACATTTTTGGACCTTTAACACATGTTAGTTTTACCAGTATAATAAAGAAAATGAACTGCAAAAAATAAATCGCTGTAACTGTTTCTCAGACTCTTTCTTCTTTTTCTTGCTGAAATTTTCCCGTCTCAGCAAGGCTCCATCTGTTTGCCTGACTGGTGTGACAGGGAGGCTAACTTATTGCTAGCACATGTGACCGGGTGAGTGTGTGTAGTGCCACGGCCTATCACACAGCATCCCTTTTGCCTATCAACCTTCCCCCAAAAAATAGATCTCTACCTTCATTAATGCAAGCCCACGGCAAGCGCATGTCTCCATATGTTAACATGGGATGCAAACATCTGGCTTATTTTTAATGTTGTGGGTCCCCTCTCCTTAAACCTTAATCTGCTTTCTTCTGGTATCCTACGAGGGTCAAGTCACATTTTGCCTTTCCAGAGGAGAGGAAATGGTGGCTGGCGTTGTTGTGGTGAGAGACTTCAAAGAGGTTGGGATATCAGTCATGAGCAAGCAGAGAGCATAACTTGGTCAATCACAGGGATTTATCGTCTAATAGCTCCTCTGGGGGGACTTCAGGTCTAATTTCAGAGGTGCTGAAAGTAGGAGTATGCCATGTCCTCAGCTCCTAAGGTTTTTTTCATTGGACAGAGGGCAAGTGTAATGATAATGTTGAAGTTAATATCTGTTTTTTTTAAATTTCTCAGTGGATTCTGACATTCAAGTAAACATTCTTAGGTCATAGAAGCAAAGTTAAATCACATGCTTATATTCATAACCCATGTTCTTTATCTAACCTGGAAATGATGTCACCCAGGGATAGCCTATAACAGCCAGCAGTAACTCTGGTTCCCTTTAATATTGATGTCTCCATCCCCTTGTCTCCCCATCAGCAATATATTTAATGGTCACATTCTGTGCTTATTCAGCACAAGAAAAACGAGAGCAAGGTAAACATGCCAACTTGAGAGCACAAGGCATTAGTCTTGCAGCTTGAAATAACTGGATTGCATTTAATGAGACGTAAGTTGAGAGGGGCAGACGTTTGTTTTGTTCCCAACCGCATGTGCCGAATTAACTGACAAACAGTGAACTTCTCAGACTTTGGGACTGCATAGTGTTCCAACAGTCATCAATACAGGCTCATGATCTGTAGTTGCTGTCAGTCTGGAGGTCGTTCAGAAGAAATGCACATTTAATGGCTTGATCCATTGTGATTGGAGTGGTTAATTGATGATCTGGTTGTAAATTTCTGTCTCATGGCTGTCACTATCTCTCCTCCCCTTCTTTCATCGTTCTCTCTGTTTATTCTTCTTTGCCTCGTCTCTCCGCTCAACATGTCCTGTCCCTCGTATCCGTGTCTCTCTCTCGCTCGCTCCTTCTGTCCCCTCTCTTATCTGTCGGAAACTCAAATGCACGGCAGTCTCTTGAAATATTCACAGTTGAAATCCATCTAATTGCCCGGTTGAAATTCATCTCGTAGAATTATTCACATTTATGCAGAGGGAACTGTTTGTGTTGGCCGCCAACCAACAGCGAGCTCTGAGCATGCCAGAGTTGGAGGTTAAGGGGATGCCGGGGCGCTGCTGCTGCTGGTGCAGATGTGCCGCCTAATTACAGATCCCACCATGCGGAAACTATTCTTCTCAACCATTTCAAAGCATCTGCAATAGGTGTCACTGCAAGGTTAAACCAACTTCAAAATGCAAGTCCTGTTTCCATTCCTCGCTGCTGAGCTGATTTTTGCAGTGTTTTGCAAGAGGAAGAGATAAGCAAAGAGGTATTGAAAGAAGGGTATTATGAGTTGCATTACTAATGGTTACTTTTTTGTCTGCATCTTCAAACAGTGATTTGGGTTATATATTGTGTATTGTATATAAGTATATTGTCTAAAACCTTATGATTATATTTAATATTCAAGTTATTGTAAAAGATGATTTTTAAGAGCTCTCAAAAAAGTCCCCTCATGTTTATGGTCAACCATTGGCAGCGAACTGAAAACTGACCTGATTATATCTTATACTGATTTGGATGCTTTCTGGGAAGCTATTGATTTCATCAATTGCAGTAGTTGATGGTGTCTTTAGATGCTAATTGAAACCTGGAAAAGAAAGTATAAGGTTTCATAGTCCTGTAATAATAATGTAAACTAGACCGAAAACTAAATTCCCTCTGAATGAATGTCAGTTAAAGCAAAATAACTTTCTAGCTCATAACAACGCACCAGCAGCAGTTTAATGCTGAAATCCTAGCAAGGTGACACTTATGGTGGACAGCTGAGTAAAGAACACAGACTGGATGGACATGAAGGATCAAAGACTGAAAAAGATAAGGTCATATGTTCTGGTCTATGGCAGTATATATTATATATTATGAAGCATCTGTCTCTGAATCTATTAGTGATTATCCTTTCAGACATTTTTAAAAGGATTTATTTGCTTTTAATGTAAAGCAAGCTGTGTAGTAAGTTAATTCTTAAAGGTATCCAATAATGATAATGAACTAAGCGTGTTTTCGATACTGGAGTAGTTTTGGCTTTATCAGCTTTTACTCTACTGCTGGATTTGCTTCTTGTCTAAGTTTTGCCAGGTTATTTTTGTCTTTCTGTCCTGTCACATGAAAGTTTTTCTCATAAATCATTTGGAATTATATAAGATGTCTAATGATACTTTGTTTTTGCATTTTGTGCACGGAAAGTCCACCTTTAGGGAGCTGAGAATGAGACAGTGATAGGTTGTGTATTTGTGTATAAGGAGCTGTATTTGTGTGCAGCCCCATGTCTGGCCAGCCATGGCCACATCTGTTTGTCATGTTAGCACTTAAGCGCCTGCAGGAGCCACGATACTAAGTGGAGACAGAGTCCTCTCTCCCACTCTCTCCATCCTCTCTTTCTCCTAATTACATTTGTTCATTAATCCATTTTCTGCCCACTTCTCTTTCTTGTTTATGTTCTTGCTCCAGTGGGCTTTTGCCTCCTCGAACCAGCAGACAGTGACCTTTAAGGAGATGCCAAAAGAGTCTGTAAGACAATGTTACCCCTTCACCCTATGAGCATTCACACACACACACACACACACACACACACACACACACACACACGCAGACACACACACACACACACGCAGACACACACACACACACACGCACACACACACACCCTGCCCAGTCACATCTTGGCCCCTCAGTATCCCCTCAGGCCATCTCCTTCAGAGAGGCTAATGGAGTTACCCTAATGTCTGCACAGCGCCAGCCATAAAACTGATTTGAGGCTAAAGGCTTGGTGCCGAGACCACCACTCTGCCTACAAAAAAGAGAGATGTGAGTGAGATGTTAAAAGAGAGCAAGTGTATCTTTAGAGGAAAAGAGGCTGGGGTGGTGGCTGTGGCAGTGGGGGGCAGGCTGGCGTAACTAAGGCAACTGCAGACAATCTAATTGGTATTGACATCCTTGTCTCGGAGGAAATTTGACATCTAAGGGCAAATCATTCTATTTAGTCGCCTGAATAGTCTCCAAGGCGGGGCCTGAGGAGCACAATCGCGCTGTAGCGCTGTTCTGGTCCTCATGTCTGGGCCAGCTCTGCCATGCAGCAATCGATCCTAATCTGATCGGGGGAGGGGAGGAGGATAAGCGCTATGGGGAGAAAAAAATGACAATAAAATCAAAAGCTCTGTTGGGGTAATATTTAACAAGAGAGAGTACAATTGGGCCATGCTGGGGCGGCGGCCTGTAATGCACTTGTGCTGCTGTAGAATGGTTAATGTATAGAAAACCCCGGCGGGAGTAATGGCTCTTCAGCCAAGGTGGCTGGGCTTCAAAGAAATCTGCTTGCTTTAGCTGAAAGACTGCCAGGCCGGGCCGCCAAAGACCTTCATTCTGTTAGAGCCTCAAATGTGGCCCCCACTCAGGACACACAGACACCCTGATTTTATTATCCTCACTCCCTTGAGAAACTCATCTCATCCCTCTTTTTGTTTGTGTGACTGACCATCAATGTGAAAGAGTGAAGTGGTGCTGTCCATCAAAAGGCACAGGCTGCCTTTTCTTAGGTCAAAGAGGAGTAAAGGGTATCTGGGGCGTCTCTGCACTCTGACAGCAATGACAGTGGTGCTTTAGGGAACATTTTACAATAACTGGATGCATCCATTTTACAAGACAAACAGCGTTCATACAGTAAATTTGTCAGAATTGCTGAAAGTATTCGAAATTCAGGCATGTCTTCATTGACATTCTTATGGCAGCTGTTGTATGAAGTCAGTTTTCCTCAAATGAAGCCATCAATCTCTAGAGTCTGACATAAATCTTTGGCCCCTTTTAGATGCATCTGGAAATTCCATCATGTAAGCAACATCAACGAAGTGAGGTAGGATGTCTTTCATTCACTGAAGAAGGCAGGTGACTGAAGCTCTTGGAAAAAGACAAACAACTTATCAACTGAATTTAGAAACAAAATTTTAAAAAAAAATCACTTGCCATACTGTAGAGTAATTCCTCATAAAATCAACGGTGAATAGACATATACCTCTTATTATTGAAAGGACACACACAATGGTACTCGGTTGTTTGACCATAAAAAGTGAATAAAAACTTCATTATGACTTAATCTGACTGTAATTCAGGGAGCATGACTCCTAATCAGGTGGGCATTGTTATAAGTTGCTGTTATCAGGGAATCCCTGCTGTTTTCCTTTGTGATATGGCTCTGGAGCACTCAGTTTGAAATCTATTTGATTGATACTGATCATTATGTGTCTGCTACTTTAAACATTATTTGTGTTTAAAATAAGCATTTGGACTGTAGTATCACAGCTAGGCATTAATTAGGGCCAGTTTTATGATTAAATTTAAGTTAGGTTTAGAGTTAATTTCACATTTTGAGGCTAACTAAATAGATAGATAGATAGATAGATAGATCAATACTTTATTTATCCTGAAGGAAATTCAACAAGATAAGACTAGACATAGGCCCACAGAATGTAGAAGTTGTGTCCGTGTGCACAAAAATAAAGGTAAGTAGAATCAATACTTGTGTGCTTTACTCATGCACATTGGCAGGCATGCATTTGTGTGTATCTGGTAGACGGGAAGAGAGTGTCTGTGTAAGTATGTCATGAGGGTGTATTGAGCTGATGGCTGCAGATATCAGTCTGAGATACTTAAGTCATAAAAGTGTGTCTCGGAGCCCCGTGGCTGTACAGGCCCTGGTGCCTGATGTTATCACAGTAGCCGCTCTATCAGGACAGAGGAGTACAGAGGCATTCCTGCATTACTGGAGCTGGTGCCGGACTCTGAGATGTGGCTGGGGGCTGGGACAGAGGCTTGGAGCATGCTGCAGGAGCACAGTTAGACAGTTGGGGAGTGGTGTGGGAGGTTGCCACATTACAGAACAGGCCGTTGAATTATTTACAGCAGGGTGTTATTAGGGCTGTGCTGTGCTGGCTTGTCAACAGCTTAACTGGACTAACAGGGCAACAAAGGGAAACTGAGAAATCCAAATAAAGTTTTCTATTTCATTAGAGCCTCATGAATCATTGGGAGGATGACAAGAGCAACATTCACTTCTTACCTACTCTAATGTTCACAGATAATAATAAATTGCTATGTACTCACTTTAGTATCCGTGTGTGTCTGTGTGCATGTGTGTGTCCTGACTGACTGGTAGAGTGGCCTGATATTTATGTATATTTCTATTCATATATATTTTAAATTTTAGCTTTGTAACTTCTCCATACCTGACGTAGTGAGGGCTGGGTGAGGAGCATGTTTAGAGAAACAGATGGTGAGACCAAGCATGAGGCACTCTTGACAGGTTATGTCTTCATCACTACCTTCCTCTCATGTCCTCACTCATTCTCACTGTCTCTCTGTTCTCTGACCAGTAGCACCTAGCAGGCCTAAGCGCAGAAGGTCAGAGGTCACATGACAGAGATGGCATATCATCACGGAGTAGGAGGGGGGGCTCTGTATGCCACCAATTGTCTCTGGCCTGGATTAGTTTTTGTATTGGATTACAGACTTTTATTCCCGTGGAGTCAAGTTCAGCATGGCACTGAGGGCCAGCAGTGCTGCTGAGAGCCCAGTGATTTATGTATTGCTGAGTGAGAGCAGCAGGTTCAAGTCAGAGGTCTCCGGGCAGGGTAGTGTGCCGTATATGTGTTTGTGTGTGTGTGTGTGTGTGTGTGTGTGTGTGTGTGTGTTTGGGAGTGTGTATGAGTCACTGTTGCTCTCTGCAAACATTAATGTGTGTGAATGTCTGAGAAGCTGTATGAGGGCCAACCCAAAGCACCAGGCAGGGTGCCTTGTTCTGTTTGGCTTGGAGACGCTCCATTCATATGACAGCGAGCATGCCTGGAAGAGCTTTGGCGCTGTTAAAACAATGACAGGCTCTGAGAGGCGGGGTCTTCTCTTCATACGCTGTGCTTATTGGCTGAAAAGGGACACTGAGTGATGGGTTGACTTTTAGAAATCTATATATATATATATATATATATATATATATATATATATATATATATATATTTGCTTACACTTTGTGAAGAATTGATCAACTTTTCTCCAACGTCAATCATGTGGTTTGGCTATCATGTGACATAGTCATGCAAAAAGTGGAAGAATGACATGCATGCAACACTCCTGCAATTGAATTACTTTGGCACACAAGTGAGGTCACTTCATCTTGGTATGGTCCCTGCCTTTTTCTGAACAAGGATCATGGTCTACTGCCAATAGCAACAACCTGACCTAATTATTCTACTGATTTCAAAAGTGGTGCAGTATCATAGTTGCTCACTATGTAATGACTTTGCATTTTATGTTCTATGGTGTTTATTTTTGCTTTATTCCTGGAAAGCACATACTAAACACATGATGAGATGTTAAATTTGTCTGACTTGCTGTCCAGACATTGATAATAGTTATTTTATATTTAATATTTGTCACTTATGACACACTGTCTTAATCAACTTTTCCTTCCGTCTCTCTGTTCCTCTTTACTTCTTAACTACTTTTAAATGAATGAAAAGTTGAATAGTTAAAACATTGAAACTGAAGGGAGCAGACTGTCACAATTGGACAAAGAATCAATTAAAACGACACACACATCCTGGGTTTCTGCACCCATATCCATATTCCTTTGAAATATGATGTCCTGGAGATGGAGCCATATTTATTCTCCATGGTGCATTTTGGATCCCTGAGATATTTTAAAATGGGGCATCTGTCCTGTGGCCTGGTCAGCCATCTGGATAAGACAGGACAGGGAGAAGATGTTAATGCACTTCATGATGAGAAAGGAGGACAACACCTTTGACCTTCCCTAGCCTTTGACCTCTGCAGCTGATATGGAGCCACTGACGCTATGGGTTTCCTATATCTAGCATATGCTGGCCAGGCCGATACGTTAAAAGAAATTCCTCATTTGCCACACACTGTTTATATAGCTGCTCCCTCATGTTGTAAACAGCCAGGCTGTAAGAAAATAGATATTTACTTCACAGGCTTTCTATTTGATTAGAAAGAGAAAAAAATTGACATGCATATTGGATATGTTCTTCTACTTATTGCCACAAATGCAAATGGAGAATGAGTTGTAGATACCTGAACAGTGTATACAACATAGGGTTGAGATATCTTTGTATACCTTCTGTAATCATTCCCTTACATGTGTATGGGTGCATGTACACCTAGCAGAGATTGAGTGCGCACATTTTGCCAACCCAACAAAGTTCCAGTTGCACATCACAGAAGCTCAGGTCCGCCGCTATGTAAGACGAGCTGACTCTAAATCACTACTGCATTTCCAGGAACCACCACTGGAGTGAAGAAAACCTGTAGAAGTCCATGTGCTTTTCTCTTGTATAATGGCGGTGACTCCTTCAGTAGCAAGCTTCTCAGGACATTGACATTTATATAGTGTTTCCCTTGGGGTGCAGCCAGGGAGCCCAAGGTGGCTGGAGTCCAGGGGCAGCGTGGTATGAAGGTGGGGGTGGGAGGGTTTATCCCTTTACGTGTGAAGCCATGGTAGCTGAGCTGTTATCAGTGGTAGCCTATGGGCCATGACAGATCACTTTTCCACACTGAGATTTAATTAGAAATTAGAGTGCACATCACCTCTGACCTCTGGCTCTGCACCACTCATGTTGTGGGGAGGAATTCTAAGCATATTTGTGAACTAGGACCATCAGTCCTCATCTAATGTACAATAAAGATGCTTCAATGAAGCTGTCATAGAGTGAGCTATGTTATGATACAAAAATCTATGATCAGATTCATCAGATTCCATTTATGCAAAAGATCATCCAAAGGTTTCAGTTACCTCAACATTTTATGACATGAGAGATTTTTTTCTCTCTCACTGATGAGTGGATTGTGGCTGATGACAAATTTTGGGTGGGCAACTGAAGCTTGTTTTCTCCTAATTTGGTGGGCTGTTAGCTAAACTGAGAAAAAACAGTAGCTGCCAGTCATCAACAGTAGTACCTCCACATCCTGCACACATTCAGTCATAGAACTGATAGCTGGCTTTCCAGGTTGCATTTCCAGTCATCTGGCCAATCCTGTGTGCTACACATTGACCTTGTGACCTCTGTTCATGACCCCTGACCTGTGATGTTGACCCCTTGTCCAGGGGGATGGGTCTCTTATATATCTCAACTGGCCGTCTCCATTGACTACCTGCCAGGCACCTGCTCTGAGAAATGAAGCCAAGGCGAATGCCTCTCTCGGGAGCCTTTTGGGCTCAGCAGACAACAAGGTCTGGCCTCAGCCCTGCATTTGAAAAGGCTTTGAGTGGCCCCGGTAAACCAATATCCCTAATTATCTATTGAAAGAACATTCTTTTTCCTTGCCCAGTCATTACCTTGATTTCAATTGCTGAAAAGTAACATGGAGGAGCTAAAAAGAAAAGAGAGGGGATGGAGAGGATGTGGAAAAACATACACGCAGGCATGTGCAAGCACACACACATCAAAAGACAAAAGCCTGTGTGTTCTTCCGATTTCATTAAGGTTAATTGTAGGTCAGAGGGAGCAGATTTGGGATATAAATCTACAATACGGGGCAGGTCAAGGCAATGATGAGAAATTAAACATGAATATAAGGCCTTTAGCTGCATTTTGCTGCAACAATAAGTGCTGTTAGAGGGCAGGTCATAGGTTTGCCCCCCAGTCATTAATCCAATGTAGATACAGCATTTAATATTATTAGTATATTAGGAATAATTTTGACCTCGGCATGATGTTCGATCAGTAATGCCAAAAGTACAATAATATATTATAATGTACCATTTTGTGATTTTTTTTTGTCTGCACTGTCTCATTTTAACTAATGGTGAATGAAGGATGGATCTTGTGTTATGCTTGTTAATCCTGTGATGCTGATGAGCATGAGAGTTTGCAGAGATAGTTTTGACAGGAAACCCAATTATTAATTTAATTAATTTTCTTTCTAGACTCACTGTTTTCATGCAGAAAGGTTCCCAGCTCTGCTATCTGGCAAAATATTTTTTTATAGTGTTATGGTTGGCAATTACAAAAATGTCAGACCGATGAACCTATGGACACATGGTGCTGTGCACACCTAATAAGACATTCTTGAAGTTTAAGTATCACCCTGTAACTTTGGTTGTTCAGTAATCAAGCACTTTGTTCAGTTCTGTTTCAACATTTGATTTTGTAAATTATCCTTTGTTTTTCATGGTGTAATGTTGACTTATAAAGCCCATCATGATTCGAATCGCTGCAGAAGCCAAAATAAACCATTTAAAAACAGAGCCTTTCACTGTACTTCGTGAAGAGCTTTAACAGGAGTTTTTAAGGGATAAGTTTTGTCTCTGTGTATCAGTTACCATAGTTAAGGCTATCTACATGGTGTACCACTAGGTCAAGAGCACGGAGATAGCCACTCATGAGTGGGCTCTCTGGGTTCGAGGGTTGTTCTTAGAAAGCTCTCAAGGCTTGCATGCAGTCACCATGTAAAGGAGAAGATAAGAGGGGACAGAGTTATCCTTCGAAACCAAATATGGCTCACGACAAGAAGCATTTAGCTTGTGTCTCATGTCTGTAACGTCTGTTTTGCGCCTATTATTCCTCTAGTGCTGTGTGAGTAACTTGGCACATGATTCTGTAAGTTGGTTGAAGTGTTTAAACATCTGCTGGAAACAAAAAGATAAAGAGGTACAACAACAACACAAGGGTGGATTTGATCCTGTTGCTCCACACACACCTCGCCAGGAAGAGATAGATCTCAGAGATCCTTATCATAGAGTTCTAACTTTTTTCCGAACAGACAAGAAAAATTAGGCGAGGAAAGATCATTATTTAGTTTAAAGAAAATTATGCAATCTATGAAACAAAATATTGACATATGTTGCATGAATTAAGTACTAGTATGTTTACTTACAATGCTGTAAAAGAGACTGAATGTTAATACAAATTTTCTTTTGCAATTATATGTCTGTTAAGTGTTGGCAGTCTTCAGACATCCTCTCATAAAAAGCTGCTGTACTGCAGTCTTTGAACTTCTCTGAATGTTGTCCTATCTTAAGTTCTTTAATCTCTGCCAGTCTGCCTGATACTGAAGCAGCACCTCCAAATCTCCTCCAGCTTTGGACTGGAGCCTCAACTGTCCACACTCTGAGTGCGCGCACACACACACACACACACACACACAAACACGTACGTGTCCACTTTATTAGCTTTCATTTTGTCTTCCTGACAACCTTTGTAAAACAGCCTATAATTTTTCTCTCTGTATGTGATTGTTTGGTGTGACAAACTTAAATACATTTTTATTGATCCAGTCAGAGCTGTATCAAAACTGCTTCTATATTAACTCTTTGATTGCCAGCCGTTTTTTAAAATCAAAAGTGCCTTGTGCCAGCATTTTTTTGCCCATTTTCAGTCATATTTCTAGACCCACAGAATATTTTATACCATGTCTCTGAAAATACACCATAGCTCAAACGAAAGAAGAGACTCTATTTGATCGTGAAAAAAAGTTAGTTTTTTACCTTGTTTCATTATTGTTTTGTCTCAAGGAGAGTAGAAACCTTCACCAAAATCGCCACCTTTTCTCCAGAATCCCTTTGTTTTGCTCTCTAAACGTGATCGTCTCCACTTCCTGCTTTGATATCCATGGTGTATATTAACCCTTTTTGTCCTGACTACAAATCATAGAAGCCCCAAAATTATTCACGGGCTGCGGGAAGCTGCAACCTGCTGCAGAAAAAAAAAAAACACTTTGACGGCTAAACTCATCAGTGGCACTCAAGGAGTTAATGATTTAATGACCACATTTCATTTATGAATGCCTATGGTCGCAGTTGATCCACAGTTACTTCTGACATCTGGTCAAGACCTCTGACCCCTACCAAAGAACGGCTTCCAGGCTTCACTAGCTGGTTGCAGTAGTCAAAATAACATATTGTGATGTGATGATGATCTCAGCAAATGTGACCATACTCACAGCCCCAGTGTGGTTTATGTCAGAAGCAATAAGCAGTGTTGGTTTCAGTTTTTTCTCCTCACAGCGTCCCTTACGGAGCCTCTAGGCTCTACACAACACCACTCTTCTGACCTCGGACAGCTAAGACCAAGCAGACAACGTCTGCTAGTGCCACACTCAGGGGCACTAAATGTATGCATTTCCTCACATTTTTACACACATTCATACACACACAGACACACACACACATTTGAACATTTAGGGTTCCAGTTGTCTCAGGATTAGACCCCATCGGCCCTCTGCAACTTCAGAGGTGCTCCAATAAGCTCTTTGTAGACAGCAGTTCCTCAGTCACATCATTTATCTTCAAGGCCTGGACCACTTCAAGGCCCTGGGAGGTGCACAGCACTGAGGTCAGTGGTGGGGGTGGGTCTGCGGACATGAGACATTCGAGAGGGATGCAGCATTACTGTTATAATTAGCATAATAGTCACTATAATGCCATCAGAGGGCACAAAAAGTCACATTTAATGGTATTTCTTTCAGGCAGTACGACAAAAAGCCTTCATTTCTGAAACTTATTGACTTTTATAATTAATTACAACTCATATTGTTTAGGTTACGTGTTAATCGGAAACAGTTCTTTTTACCTTTCGAGTGTTTGAATGACAAAATCAGTGCCATGGTGAGTTTGCTTCAGTTGGATCAAACAAACAGATCTAGTGAGTATTTAGTTCTTTCATTCATGAAATACAGTTTTTGTGCTCCCAAATTTCTTTTTCATGCTTTGCCAAAGCTGCAACGAAATCCATTCTTCCCTGGCAATATTTCAAAATGATTCACCAGCAAAAAAAACCCCAAAAACCCACAAAAATGTACAAATCTAAATTATGATGAATGTTCATGGAGCAATATGTTAGTATTCAGTGGCTAAATACTTCCATGCATGTCTCATTCAAGCAGCCGCCTCACAGTAAACACATTCCTGTATTCCCTGCGGGAAATTTTTGTGTCAGAGTGTTTTTGTTTTTAAATTGATTTGATTGATTCATTCGAGGACATTTACAGGTAATTCAGCTTGCTTCTGCCGGACATGAAATTTGACTAATTCAGCTGTGGCACAGTGTATCACACCAGTCATGGATGTTCCATACTCACCCTGTAGCTGTGTGGATGATAGAGAGTGTTCAGTGTGGATCTTCTCTAACCCTCTTTACGTGTGTGTGTGCATGTATGGATGGAGGTGGAGCTGTAGGGTGAGTGATGACACTGGCGGTGTAATCCCACCGACATCTGCTTCTAATCTCCAACATGAAAAAGACACTCTTATGACCCCATACCTGCCCCCAACCATTCTCTACCCCCTCTCGCTCCTACTGCCTAACGTCGCACACTCTCATTTTAACCCGAATCAAACAGTGTATCTGGTTACCAAAGGTTCCTACCACAACTTGCAATCAAACATTCAAAAGAGTGAGTATTTATTCATTTTTTTCTGTGCTCTGAACCATATGCCAAGAATTTCAAAGAATGATATAACAGTAAAAGATAACTATTTTTCCCCAGTGAAGATCAAGCCAATCTGTTTGTTTCCTATAGTCCCACATTGATGACACTAGGCAGGTAAACAGATTGAAAGGTGCTGACAGTTTCTGAAAAATGTGTCCATTTTCTTTTTAATTCACACCAGTTACCAAATTGAGTTGACATCAGAAGGGAAGGGAGCAGTGAGAGCACTTTGGGTTGGGGAGAGTGTGGGTGTATGGTGGGGACTTTCCAGTGGATGAAGATTGCCTCACCAGAGGAAAGTATTTATTCAGCAGTAATATAGAGAAATAATACAGCAGTTAAAGGCCGGCCTGAGTGGATGAGCAAGGAGAGGATGTGGGTGATTGAAACATGGCTGCAATTTGTTTTAACTGGCTGTAGAAATAAGCATGGCAGAGCTCTTAGGGCTTGGTAGTTGTAAATCTGGAGCCTTGCAGGAGTATTGTCGGTTCATAACCTTTTTCTCTTTCTTGCTCTCTCTCCCTCCCTTACGCCTCCCAGGGGTACATTTAGCTGGGGAAATGGAGCTTTTCTTCCCTTTATTTGACTTCCTTGTCACTGGCAAATTTTCTTTCCCCATCTTGCTCTCTCTTTCTCTTGTCTGACACACACACACACACACACACACACACACACACACACACACACACACACACACACTCGCCTTGACCCAGGTTTGCAGGACCCTAACTGCTGGTGTGCAGACCAGTCGTGGGAGGACAAGGACACAACACAGAGATACATTAGGGTAAATCACTTCCCCCTTTCAGCCAACAATGGTTCTGGGAAGTCATGTAATTCTTCTGTGATTTGTTCTCTCTGTCGTTCTATAAATGCACATTTAAGTTCATTGTGCTGTGGTCACTTTACATTTATACACATTTTCTTTCAGAAAATTGAGTGTGTTTTGTAGAAGCACATAGCAAATAGTCAGTTTTACATTTATGTACTCTAAAGATGCATGAAATTTTGTTTATATTTCCTTATAGGTTTTAAAAAATCATTTGAAAAATTCTATTTCTTCACTAGAAAGTTGTGAAAACAGTTGAGAATGAGGCTCACTCAGAGTTAGTTATTATTTAAATAATGATTAGTCGCCATTTACTTTTTTTTTTTGGAAATGTTTTTTTCAAAGTGAAATTCCATTCACCTCAATTTTATTAAATCTTTAAGATGTACAAATAAAACCCAAACTGTATAATTTGCTAAATAACATTTTTAAAAATGTGTAATTATGCGAATTGACCCTTTTAATGATCCTCTAATGAAAAAACTAATTGCCTGCGTTGAGCTAGATATACGTAGAGGTAAAAATGAAACAAAACAAAGATTGAGTTATTGTGTGCCAAATGTGTTAGCGGATTTCTCTGTTCACACCTCAGGTTCAAGGCCTCTGTTTTACCAGTCACACACACACACACACACACACACATATACGTTTTATTTACCCCATCACCTACGATATCCTTCTTCCTGATTCCTTCCTTCCTTGGAGCTTTGACTGAGCAGTGCTGTAGCTGCAGGTTACACACTGCCGCTAGTCGCTCTCTGCTGTGGGTCAGTACTTAGGGTTTACACAGGGGACAAACGTGTTAATGCTACATGCTTTAAAGAAGTACACAATGTCTCCACTTCAGTCCTAACAGGCACCCTGGGTAAAAGCTGGCACTAATCTGAGTGGTGTGTGACACACGATGAAAAGTATTCAAATGCTTTAGTGACTAGGTGGTATTCGGAGGTGCTCTCACAGCTTGACAATAGTAAATATGGCTGAAATTGTTTCTGTAGTGTTTAGGTTTCTCAGTCTATTTACAAAAGAGAGGAGCATCCACTTCCTTGCTTTCTCAGTGATTCTGTGCTGCTTTAGTTCAAACATTTTTTTTTCTGCACTGTGAGCATGCAGGGACACTGAAATAGCACAGGTTGGTGTTTAGTTGATTCAGTCAATATTTTAATAGTGTTTCCCAGCAGATTTTGTATGAATCAAATTTAGTCAGTTAGGTAATTTACTGTAAACATGATCAAAACGACAGACATGACCTTCTGTCTGTGTGTGTGTGTGTGTGTGTGTGTTTGTGTGTACTGTAGTAACCATTTTAGTTTCTTCTTATTCAATTTTCTCTGCTCTCTTTCTTTAGTGAGTAGAGAGGGCTCATTTTTTTGGGGTATGCTCAATTATCTTTTACATTACTAATTGATTATGTGCATATGATCAAACTGGTGAGAAGATGAGGTTGTGTATTGAGACACGTGGAAAACAGTCTCAATTTCATCCTTGGTCTGAAGTGGCAAAGTATAATAAACTTGTTGCACATTTAAAAGTTTTGGCTTAGGTCATAGCACTGGGAATGAATGAAAACACATTTGCGAGCAAATCAATTTTTATAACCTTTACGTGTTTATTAGATATTCTGAGGCAAATGCAATAAAGTGGCCAAAGCCAATATTGTATGCCATGAGGGGTGGTGGAACAATTCCAAACAGTAATGTCACCTCTACTGTCCGAGCACAAATATTATACATGAAAAGAGGTTTGGAATCAAAGTGCTGTGTTTACGAGTGAATATGTTTGATTAAACTCATACAGTACTGGAAATGCCTGTTTCTGAGCTGTTTTTTTGTGGAATAGAAGCAGACATACACATGCACCCTCTACTCTAAACATACATGCACATAAACAGGCACACACACACACACGTCCTCCTCCCATCTACAGCTGAGGGAAGTAATGAAAACAAATGGCAGAGTTCTATTCCCGCTGGGACCTGAGGAGGAACTTAGTCATCAAGCTAATTTTATTCTTGTCTGGCCCAGAGACTCCATTTCCTCTGGGTGTTTTTACAAACGCCGGGCTGCACCACGCCATAGGCCAGTGATGGATATGAGGGCCTGATGGCCGGATGGCAGATGCTGGCGCTGTAACTCAAGCTCCAAACACTCTCTGATGACCCCCCTTGCACCCCGTGTGTTTCTCACTCAGTGCAGTGTTGTTGCTTGGATGTGCATTATGCAAACTTGCACTTTTCAAACAAACTATACATTTATTTTCCAGGCTTAAATATACACAGTTTTAGTTACATGAGTATGCTTTTGAGGACGAAGGTTAAAAGTACCACACACATAATGCAGGTTCAATTCAGAATGGCAAAATAACATAAATGAATCACCCAATGGTTTACCATTGTATGTTAGGGTAATGCAAGATGGAGCCAGATATTTTAAATACATCACACATAATGTGTAACATCATTAGTTACAGTAAGTCTGCTGATCATATAGCTAGGTTAGGACCTCTTTTATATTACAAAATTGTAAATATATCTGATTGCCTCCTGCCTTTCCTTCCCATGCATGTTACGAGCAAGACTCATGTTACAGGCAGTGGCAAGTTGGAGGTTAACAGCTTAAGCGGTGGAAGCTCTCATTTCTGCTGCAGGCTACTGAGCAGAGGTTTCAAAGGGCTGCTTAATCCTGCAACAAATTAATTCATCACATAATTTGTTTCTGGACTTTTTTTTTTCAATCCTACGATTTTAGTGTGGGCATATTTTTACAGGAGTTTGCCATATGTAAGGGGGAGCTGCTGCTTCTGTCATTAATAACATAATTTGATATATGGATATGCATAATAGTCATTATCCATTTTAAAATCAAATAATAAAAACAGAATTTTTTTTTTGTCCGGACATGTTAACACACAACCGAAACATGTTACATTTTATGGTGTTTTTTAATAAAAAATAGTAAACATTTCCTCTCTTCCTCTTTAAAATACAATGCTTAACAGCATATGCTGCAATCTGTTTCACTAAGACTCCGGCATAATAGATTGTTACACTTCATCTAAAAGGCTCAGGAAGCCTATTCTTTCTAACTGTGCAGATTAATAATAAATGCTAAAAACTATAATTTTGCCTGAAGTTGTGGCTGAAGAGGGAGGGGCGCGTCACAATGCTTCATTGGGTTAGCTGGATTAGTTGGATCAGTATTACATCTTCCCATTCTTGCTTGCACCAATGTCCCGTCCTGCGACATGTGCACAGCTGGCAGCAGAGGACACTTGGGACAAAGCAAAAAGAAAGCCTCCTGTTACAAGTCCTACGATACCAGCTTGAAGCCTTCATTCCCATGCATGGATTATTCAGTGACTGTACCCTTTTACTCTTGGCCGTGGCCCGCAACAACAAAAAGAACCTTATTGTTGTTGATTTGTTAGTATGCAACAACTTTCGGGAGAGAAGGGAAACATTAAAAAGCAATTAATATACTGCAGTGCGAATGGAGAGAGGAGTCGCCCAGGCCTCCAGTGGGACTGGCGTTATCTGCGGCACGACCTGAAAATGCAGAAAACATGGAAAAGATGGCTTTTAGTGTGACTCCTTCTCATCCTTGTGGATGGATGACTGATGGGAGGGAGCAAGGGACAAACAAAGGCAGTTTACGATCAGCATAATCAATGTGACATCAGCACAGCAACATAATGCGTGGGGGTAGGAATGGAGCGGGGCTGGAGCACAAGATGCTCTTTTTAATAAAACTACAACATGTTCTTTTTGCGATTACAACCTCCTGATCTTTGTCTGAAAGAAGGTTTTTTTCAGGCTTTTACCACCCGTCAAAGAAGCCTTAACATCATGGCGGGATTTCAGTGGCACCCACTTTAAAAGCAATCAAGTATGCATTTAAATTTCAAGCTGACAGGTTCAGCACTGTCTTCTGTGCTTTATTGTAAAGATAGTGCAGCTCCTTCTGTTTCTCCACTTGAGTGTTGCCCACAACTCATCATAAAACCTGGAACCCTGGCTTGAGATTAAAGGTATCTCACATTACTTGAATGGATCCAACATGAAACGGCAGATAAAGTAGAATTATGCTTTCTGCAAAGAGCATGTGAGCATCTTCACATTTATTGTGGCATTACATGTATGGTGGAGCGCTCATCCAGGTTTTTTTTTTACTCGCTTCAAAAGGGACTCATTGGAAATTTACCAGCTTTCAACACATAGACAATTGGGTGGGTGTTGTCGGGGAGTGTTCTGAAGTACCTTGTGCTCCAAGTAATCCCCACCACTGTTCAAAGGCGTTTTTTTTCTTTTCCGCAATACCTCAACATGATGGTGTTTTTCTAAGATATTTTCATGTTTGTCATTGAAACAATGATCACGACCACCCCCCTCTGACACACAAACTCACACATAGAGACCGATAGGGGTGTTTATGAAACAAGTCGGTCCCACATATTCCCTCACTATTTATTTGATCCAAGGCTAAGAAGAAGAGGAGGCTGTCCCTTCAAGTGGGATCCACTCAAACCTTGCGTACTTCTGTTGTTACAATACATGAAGAGGAAATCAATTTTGGATTTGTTTCTTTCCGTAGTGTGCAAGGATTATTTGAGACCAAGGTAAATGTGCTCAGCAACAATGCAGGCCTGAAAAAAGACACATTGTAAGAAGAATGGAAAGGCTAACCTTGGTCTGAACACCATGGTAACAGGGCATATAGAGCTGATATTTTTTAATCAGAAGAACACCTGAAAAAATGGTTATTACAAAAATTGGTAACTGAAAAAATGAATGGAAAGCCCAACAAAGATTCATTGTTATTGCATGATTAAAATTTTGTAAACACAACTCCTACTTCAAATCTAAATCTTAACAATTTAGCACTGCTAGTACACTTAATACTGACACAAGCTGCACAATATACACCAGTGCTTCAATCATAACATCCAGCTAAGCTCATTTCTTTTTTTCCCCCTCCTTTAGTGACATGTGTTGGGCCTGAGCACCAAAGCCCAGGTGCCATGGTGGCTACATGATGGCACTTTCTTGCTGCAAAACCCGTTCATCATCCTCCAAGGGGCCTGTTGGGTTTTATCTCTGCCTCGCTTACTTTGAAGAACTTGATCCTTGGTCATGTCTGCCATTTGGGGCTCATTGTGTCATGGAGAAGGTCACAGAAAGGGCAGTATCATTGGCTGCTCTTCCTCCTCCGATGCATTCATCTTAGTCTGCCTAGACTCTGTATTCCCTGTGATATTAGCTGGATAGAGATTTAAAGAAATAGAAAGATAGATAGCTGGGGAGAGAAAAGGGGGATGTGAGTGTGTGTTGGGGGGATGCGACAGACAGTGCCAGGCAGAGCTGAATCAATTAAGGCACATCAAATCAAGAATTCATGCACGCTGAAAGTGACACATATTGGCTGAGGCGGTCAAAGCTGTCAGGGCCTTGACATAGCTTACCCCCCATCATCATCATCAGGATTGTCATCATCTCTGTCTCTCTCTTTCCTGTTCTGTCTCGCTGGTGATGTTGTGTGTTTCCTTCCTAATAAAAGGAACACACATACACACACATACGCTGCAGATATATGAATATGGTTCAGCACCAGCCAATGAGTGAGTCTTGAACCCTTGCGTTTTGAAGCTATTGTTTTTACATTATCTTTTCATTATTGATGATTGGCAGTTCAAGCTCAATGCAACACATTCGCTTCACCTCTAATTTACATATTTATGATCATAACTATCCATCAGTGGCTCCACCAGAAAGCCCTCTTCCCCACTTGTTGGAATGCTAAGCCCTGAAACAAAAAAAGCATGTAAAAGGAAAATTCAGTGTAAAAAGGAAGGATACAATAAATCAGTTCAAGCCCTCAGGTCCAGGCCGAACTCAAAGTATCACCCGTTACAACATTTGTGGGAGTTATCGGCCCCTTTTCTGCCCCCAATCTCCCCTTACTCCTCAGGTCATCCTGGTGTCATCAGCTGGCGTGAGCATATGTCTGACACCTCCGTCTGTCCGTCTTTCTGTCTGTGGCTCTCCTTCTTGTCTGCTCCTAAACCCCCCAACACTCGTGTCACTGTCCCTGTCACTTCTATCAGCCATGGCCCACATCAACATGTAGCGACCACTTGATATGTTTGTACGGGGATTTCGGGATGAATGTTACCGTGTTTTGAGAGAGGAACATCTGGCGGGGGGAAAAGGTTACAGTATAGGGATACCACCAGAGCCCTTCCATCAGATAAATCAAGCCGGCAAGTCACTACGAAGCGGGAGGGGCAGGGGAGGGATGAGAGGCTGAGAGGGAGGGAAGGAACGTTAACTCAATCCTGCCTGCTTTGTAAAAGATGGGCCTCTGTAAAATGACCACCTCCCTTTCAGTGTGCTAGTCTATCTCTCTCCCTACTCTCTCATAAATACATTAGGGCTGTCAAACGATTAAAATTTTTAATCAGATTAATTACAGGTTTTTGTGGATTAATTTAGATTAATCACGCTTAAATACCATTCATTTTTAATCTATATTAATCACGTTTTGTTTTTCATGAGCAAAAAGACTCAAGAAAAAAGGGAATATATCTTCACTGAACATGTTTATTAAACACCTTCAACAGTGACTGCTGCTGTTCTATTAAACACCAATTTAATTCATTTATTCTGTACATAGTCAAACGTCCTCTGCAATACATTTGAACATTTCCTGTTTAAAATTCATGTTGTAAATTCATATTTGTATATAAGGCAATTTTTTTTATCCTTATTTTGTATTTACATTCTAAGATTTATGAACTTATTTTTCATGCTAATTTATTCTTGTACACTGAAAAGGGAAAAGCACTACAATTTCATTGTACAATGGTATAATGACAATAAAGATCATTCAAAGTCACACAAAACACTGTTCGGCATGTATTTTTCACATCAACCTCCACTGGATGTTTTTAATCCAAAAGGCGATACGAGACGGAAAAGTAGAAACTAGTCTGGTTGTTTCTGCTTCCTGTCACTAACAGATCAACTGACCATGTGTTTACGTATATATGTATATATAGTACAGTATTGCTATTGTATATGTATGTAAAAATGCACCATCATGTCCAGAATCCGTGTTTCACTGATGCCGCTGTCAACAGATAACAGACAGAACTATTTTTTATTTAACTTTTTATGTAATTCCATTGAAATGGAGACAGAACTCTAAGAGATGAATTCCTCACAAGTTGTCCTCATATGTCAAAAATTTTATCCAAAGTGGTTGTACCACAGCACAGCCCAACCTGACAACTTTAAACATGGCCCAAAAATGTTTCCGTGCTTGTGGCCTTAAAATGGCAAAGAAACCCTTACTGTAACACTAGAAAATACCATAACCGCTGTTAGTATAGCATTGGCTAAATGACTTATTGGAAACGTTCAACCTTTTAGATAATATGGTTTGCTCTGAATAACAAACGTGAGGATTTCAGGAAAATTATGTTACCTGTTTTACTTTTTTATAAATTCAAATTAAACTCAGTAAAACTCACACAGTTCTCAAAGGATCAGTCTGGCAAGTTTCTTCTTTCTTCCTTTTAATATTTAACACTTAAGTCAAGACAAAATATTAGATTATAACATAATTAGTTCCTTATTCCTAAACATTTCATAACACAAACATATTGCCAAAAGTATTCGCTCACCTGCCTTGACTCACATATGAACTTAAGTGACATCTCATTCCTAATCCATAGGGTTCAATATGACGTCGGTCCACCCTTTGCAGCTATAACAGCTTCAACTCTTCTGGGAAGGCTGTCCACAAGGTTAAGGAGTGTGTTTATGGGAATATTTGACCATTCTTCCACAAGCGTATTTGTGAGGTCACACACTGATGTTGGATGAGAAGGCCTGGCTCTCAGTCTCTGCTCTAATTCATCCCAAAGGTGTTCTATTGGGTTGAGGTCAAGACTCTGTGCAGGCCAGTCAAGTTCATCCACACCAGACTCTGTCATCCATGTCTGTATGGACCTTGCTTTGTGCATTGGTGCACAGTCATGTTGGAAGAGGAAGGGGCCAAACTGTTCCCACAAAGTTGGGAGCATGGAATTGTCCAAAATGTCTTGGTATGCTGAAGCATTCAGAGTTCCTTTCACTGGAACTAAGGGGCCAAGCCCAGCTCCTGAAAAACAACCCCACACCATAATCCCCCCTCCACCAAACTTTACACTTGGCACAATGCAGTCAGACAAGTATCGTTCACCTGGCAACTGCCAAACCCAGACTCGTCCATCAGATTGCCAGATGGAGAAGTGTGAGTCGTCACTCCAGAGAACGCGTCTCCACTGCTCTAGAGTCCAGTGGCGGCGTTCTTTACACCACTGCATTACACTGCACTCCATGAAGCGCTCTGTGCACTCTTCTTGAGCTAATCTGAAGGCCACATGAAGTTTGGAGGTCTGTAGTGATTGACTCTGCAGAAAGTTGGCGACCTCTTCACACTATGCGCCTCAGCATCCACTGACCCCGCTCCATCAGTTTACGTGCCCTAAAACTTCGTGGCTGAGTTGCTGTCGCTCCCAAACCCTTCCACGTTCTCATAATACAGCTGACAGTTGACTGTGGAATATTTAGGAGCGAGGAAATTTCACGACTGGATTTGTTGCACAGGTGGCATCCTATCACAGTTCCATGCTGGAATTCACTGAGCTCCTGAGAGCGACCCATTCTTTCACAAATGTTTGTAAAAACAGTCTGCATGCCTAGGTGCTTGATTTTATACACCTGTGGCCATGGAAGTGATTGGAACACCTGGTTCTGATTATTTGGATGGGTGAGCGAATACTTTTGGCAATATAGTGTATGTCCTTTCTCAGCCCCGCTGTAGACAAATGTGTCCAATTACTTCTTTTTTAACCACTGAGACAAGCATTGGACATATACCTCCATCTATCTCCAAGCCTTCCTCCTATCTCCATCTCTTCTTTCCTTGTCATTTTGAAGGAACAGAGAAAGGAAAGCAGGGATGAGTAAAGCACGTCAGGCGACGTAAGGGCTTCTGTGGTGGCCGACAAGATGAAGCTGTCAGAGGAAATGCTGTCAACGCCGACACCAAAGTATCAAGGGCATCTCTGCGTCTTCTCCTCCTCTTCCCCTGTCGTCTGTTGCCTTGCTTAATTACACTGCATGTATGCTACTACTGCTATTGTCAGGGGCTTGACGTGGCTGCACTGTTGAAGCATGCATGAAGCCAAGTTTTGACACAGTGCCCTGGAGACTGCGTTGTGTTGTTGTGATGTGCTGTTGAAGGCTTGTGTGCAGAGGCAAGTGAGCTGAGACCAAGACATGGGTCATTTGTGCCCTTTGTTATTGAAAATAGTTCCAAATTGATGTTTCATGGGAGTGTGTGTGCATGCATTGATTTAAGTCAAAGTATGTGCACTTCCCAGCATGCTTGTGCACACAGTTGTCACGCACAAGATATACCTCCTTGGTGTTAACTCACCCCTAAATCAAGACATTCAACTCAAGTTTCACACTTGAAGAGTCAGGCTGCTCAGGTTTCGTAGTCATGCTGTAAATGCACAGTTCACGTTAAATGCAAAAATGACCACCCTGTGTGTATGAATGCATAGTATTTTCAAGGGTGTGTGTGTGTGTGTGTGTGTGTGTGCGTGCATGCCTGCGTGCGTGCATTCCTGTGTAAAAGTGGCACATCAGGGCTGGCAGTGGACACATACTTCACACCCCAGTTTCACCAGGAAGTAGTTGACAGCTCTCAGTGCCCTGGCCTGCCGCTAATTTCTCCACTTCCTTCCTGCTAGCCTAGCTTAGCATCAATCACCTCTCTCCACTTGCAGCGCTAGTGCAAACCAATTTCCTTAATGCTGATTGCACTGTAAACTAACTCTCCTCACCCGCTCTGGCTCTTGTTCCGTTTCAGCTGCTCATTCTTTCTGTCTTTCCTTCCACAGCTTCCGCTTGACTCGACAAAGCAATGATTCAACTTTTAAAAGCTGCTCTGCTGGAATAGACGACTGAAAAAGTCAGCAAGAGTTTCTCCTTCTATTTTTACATTTGCTCCTTTTCCTCAGAGCGTTATATTATCTTACAATCCAGAGATAGAGATCCATTTTAGTTTCCTCCTCGTACTTCATAAGTGTGTATCATACACAGTCTCTAAATCAGATCTGGAAGATTTTCTTTGGCATTATGTGACGTCTAAATCTATCTGTGTAGAGTGCAGACGGCTCAGTGATTGAGTGAGAGGGGATCCCTGCTTCCCGCTGAGGCATGAGAAATTCCCTGAATGTTTTTCAAGTTTTGGAGTCATCATCAACTCAAGAGGAGGCTAGCTATTTCTCACCTTCCACGAATCTGCCCATCCAGCTCTCATCTGAGGTCAGGAACTGTGCCAGAGGCCCGGAGCATGTGTGTTTACATGTGCCTGTGTGCTCACGCTTCCTTTTAACTCCAAGGCAAAGGAAGTGAGGTCCCCACACTGAGACAGACAGGATTCCTCCCACTATAGACCCATGAGTGATGACAAGTAAGCCAGACCACATTTTAAATGTCCCTTAATTCTTTTGAATTTATCGTGTGGACGTAACCACTAAAGTCATGACTAGGATTTTGTCAGTGCGGCAAGTAGACAACAGTGTATCTTATCATGAGAAGATTTAGTCCTGAACACAGGACCAATCGGCTCTCACCTCATCAATGTCATTCCAGCCAATTATGGGATCAAGCTCCAGCATTCTCTGCCTCCACGCCCTTTTACATAGCACAGACCTCCAACCAACTTAGGGAGACTTAACACCATCAGACTATGAAAAGATGTTAACGTGCTCTTGTTTGAGGCTAATAAGATTTTAAATGTATTAAAGATTACCCATGTTGTAAATCTTTACATTTACCTTGTAGCTTGTAACTCTTGCCTTAAGGAGAGTTTGCGTTCAACAAATTATTTACTAAATTGTGCAAAAAAAATTGCATTCTCATGCAAATGCTTGAAGTGAAACAAAATCTAAAATTAACTATTTTGTATAGCAACAAAATGAAAACAGCATAGGATAAAGAAAGGATGAATATTGTAAAGTAGTGCTTAGGTTAATAATGATGAATAAATGGCTATAAAATGATATATACTGAGAGATGTTGCTCAGAATAGCAATGACAATCACGAGTGAAGGTTAGAAAATACAAAAATATATATCTCCTACACATTTGACTTAATTTCCAAAAACACTCCACCACATTCCTTGGACTCTGCATACTTTGGTTAGTCTGCTTTTGCTTCCTCTCTCTGAGTGAGCGTGATCGTCTCTGTGAAATTCTTGCAATCCAGTGGCAGGCCTTTCCCAGTGGAGAGATTGATGAAGTGCAGTGGCCCGGGGGCCAAGGGAGAAGTAGTCCCCTGCTGGGACTTCTCTCTGGCCCACTGAGCACCCCACAGCCACACAGGATACATCACTCAATCTGCTGCTGACACACACACACACACACACACACACACACACACACACACACACACACACACTGCTGGACAACATAAGGGCTGGACGGCTAGGAAGAAATCGTAGCTGCGTTTACTCTTGTTCTAATGGCTGGTACAGCGTGGTTCATGTTTCAGCCTTGCTCGAGGGCCCACCACTGACATGCTGCTACATTATGTTAGCCTGTGTTTTATTTGGCTCTGTTTAGTATAGTGTAGTGGGATAGGAAATGGGGGGGGTTGGTTACAATTGAAGGGCCACTATGAGGGCCACTCCAACACAAACAGTAGAGGGCTGATGCCTGGTGCAGCTGAATACAGACTACCGTATTCCATGCAGTCCAAACCACTTCTGGAATAATTTTGTCACTATGTTTGTGTGCTTTGAGTGTGTGATGAGATGTGCAGTGTAAATGTCAACAGTTTCAGTTTCCAGAAGTCATCTTGGGTGTCTCCATTGTATACTGTGTCTGTGTAACATATAAGTGTTTAAGGGAGGGGGGACACAAATGCTACACAGTGTTGGGTGGCATGCACGTCACAGAGGGCTGATGGATGGCTCAGATTGCCGTGACCAAGATGCCCCAGCTTCCAACTGCTACAAGCATGAGCAGCGCTTTAGCAGCCACTGTCACTGACTTGTCTGGGGCCGTCTGTACTGGCGACATAGTCTAAGAGATTCCCGGAGAAATCCTCTGGTGCATACACATGCTGACACACAAACACACACACATGTAGGGCAGCACAAAACACTAGTGGGGATTGTGTTATCCTGACAAGTTACCCACATCCCTGGTAACCTGGTGTCTCAGCATGAGGGAAACTCAATGGCCTGGTTGGAGGCGGGTGGATAAGTGGAAGGCCAGGGAATGGAGTGGAGAGGAGAGGGCACTTAAAACCCACACTTTCCCCACGAAAGGCATACATTTATTTTCGGCATCTTTATCCAATCCATCACCACAACCTGGGCTTGCTAGTGTGAGGGGCACAGAGACTCGGCACAGAATATGAGAGGCGTTCATGTTTATGTGTGCGTGGGCATGCATGTGTGGAGCAGCGAAGGCCAACGTTCCAGACTGCAGGGAGAGGATTAGGAGTCTGGAATGCAAGACACTCCTTGACCCCAGTGCGACCTTTGAGGCTAAATCCCATGCCCATATCTGTCCCTCATGGGTCATGATCCAATTGGTAGCCCCTTTAGAATGCTGACCTCTTATGCACCTCGTCACACAGTCTGCTGGAAACATCTCCATTCACTGACAGTGGGGCCTAAGCCAGCCTGCCAGGATAACAACTGGAGGTTTCTAGTTGTAGACCATTTCCTTGGGGTATGAGAATAACATTTCAAAGATGAAAATCTGAGAGATTTTCTTTAATGCAAGCCTACTTAAGGAAATAAAAAATATATCACTCTTGTTCTGCCTTTCAAGTGTCCATGTCCACCTAAAACATAAATGAAGTGTTTCCTTTTTTCCCCATTTTGGAGGCCTGTGCGCCCTTCCATTTGCGAGTGTGTCGACCGAGAATGACGTTAATGGAGGTGGAGAGGAGCGAACACATCAGAACGGCGGGTGAGTGGCAGTGACACTGAGCAGCAGCAAAGAGCTGGGTGGCAGGCAATCAGAGGGGCTCTCTTTCTCTTTCACTTCAGTCCCACATGACATGGCTGACTAGAGAGATGAGAGACAGATGGGTGCCCTGCTCGCTACTGAGGCCCTCTGAATAAAATATCATACTTCTGATTAATTCATATTTCATCTGCATAGAGAAAAAAAAATACATTTTTGTTTTTAGATGCCATTCTGAAGGCATCTGTTGTTTATTCAGTTTCATTCACTGAACTGTCTGTTGAAACTCTTGATGGTAAATTATTAAA